>JAMPIV010000920.1:0-692500 GCA_024509875.1 Oreohelix idahoensis
GAAAATCCTCCAATGTTCAATCATCCGATTAGTATTTCGCGTCTTTTTTTTACACACAACAACGTTATTGATTTTAAATGCCTTTAACAGCTAATGATTATGTATACTTTTGACTAACTTAAAGCTATAGTGTTGAATCACTAGAATTGTATGTCACCGCCCGTAGGACTCACTGGTTTAAATACATAAACATATACATCAATTAATTTAATAATTCAAGAAAATTCAACTAGATGGCAACCTCATCAGTAAAGATGATACATCCATGAAGCACCACAGACGCAACGCGTGTTATTGCTCATGCTATATCTCTCGGAAAACCAAAAGCAGATTAACCCAGCACTACCGAAATTGACAGTGAATAGCTCGACGTTACATCAACAAGTTAAACTGTATATTATCATTGTGTGCACAGTATGAAAACATAATATTTTTCTTCAGCACAACCCATTGCCGCTTTCACGACACAATTTTCCCTTAACATTAACTACAACTATATTTTCACACAATGCCATGAGTATATGATAACTTCTGATAGAAAAAATCAGAAGAACAAACGCCAATAGAAACGAAAAGCTCATAACATCTAAAAAACAAATAGTTACACAATTTTGCTTTTATTCCCCTATAAATTTGTTACCAGTCGACACCAACATTCCGTACACCCCAGAACCGTTTGCTACTAAACAATAATCCTTTTCATATCTGAACACAGACTAATCTTCCTTCAGAATTACTTCTACCTGACAAACTCCCCTCCCACAGACAACAACTACATAGAAAAGCAACATCGCGTCGCGCGCCGCTCGCGAGTATCGTCGTTCTCATTTTTAACAGTACCAAAAACCAAAAAACTACCTCCAAAACCCAGTTCAATACAAACTTAATTTTTCACAAATCAACTCATATTAATTACATTGTGTTTCAAAGATTATCATTAAATTTTAATACTGTATTTTAAATGACAGGCGTCCTGCGCTGGGGTTAGCATGCGCATCATGGGTTCACAATACATAATAAATATCAATTTTATACTACAACCGAAAATAATAATTATACTATCCGTGGAACACCTTTACTTACTTACCCCTTTTAGCTGTCTGCATAGCAAAATCTTCTTATTCTTTTCACCCAACATTATATATACCATATATAATTCAGTCATCAAATTCATAGGTGCGCGTGCAATTTTCTTACTAAGGAGCTCTTGACTGTATTAACTAGCTGCGGATGCTAGCAAGGTACAACTAACCTATATTCTATGCACCGTCAGTACAACTCATCCAGCCATTTACTACTCTTTTGCACTATAATACCAGACCAGGTAACGCGAGAGGCAACTATATAATATAATTACGACCCTACCTATTAATATCCAATTTCTAAATGTACATAACCCTACCAACATACCCACCCTACCTGACTTAGTCCACAGAGTTCTATATACTCATAATCTAAAACTTACACACATGTACTTTTACAGTATCTTGCTCAACTACAATATATCCCCAGGTCTATAACTCTACTATAATGAATAAAATAACACTAACCATATCATCATGAACCCATAATTGCTCAATAACATAATCACACTAAGTCTAAACATGTCAGGTCTCACTACAGAAAATGAGGAAAACATAAATACAACAACTCAACAAAAATCAACAAAACGTCATTTAGCTCAAAACTTAGCGACACTCTATACAATCGCTATAAATGCACACTCCTGTACAGTGTGAACTAATTAATGTCCGAGAAAATACACAATATATAACTCGCATAAGTCCTAAAAACAATAATACGTATGCCAACGCAAACTCACTATCTGACTATATATCTCTTATCACACCAATCGAATTCACACAATCACATATATACCAAATGTCACCATGAAGTCAACTCATCCGCTTCAATTCTATTGAAAAAATATCCTATGACTACCTAAAACAAACTGTCATACAAGAGCAATAATGCATGAAAGAATATCTAACGGGCCACTAATTTACAATCAGTATGAACCTATCTTGCTCTATCCACGAGTCAGACGTATTGAACGTCAACATCATACGTATACCTCAATTCAATCAAGAATCAACTGCATTGTTCACATGCTTATCCACCCTCTACAATGTCCAAACAAATCAGACATTCGTTCATTCATTATCTCATACAATATATAGGTGCATCAATAAAACTCCCAATACTATACCCCTCCTAACTATCAGTAAAATTAAACACTCCTCATAATCCAACATTCACACACTATAGTTCGCTGTCCGAAAATTGCTAAAAAAATACGCTGGATGTTCCTCCAACCGACCTCATAACAATAATAATTTGAACAGTTTAATACTATACTCGAATTTCTATTTCCTCAAAACAAAGTTCTGTATTCAACTGTATCACCCCCCATTTGTTCCTATCAATTACAAAATCTAAAACCTACTATCTTTATTTACCAACAAATTACTATAACACGGTTTTCAAAACCACAGTCTTACAAACAACAGTCACTCTGCGTACACCACACAATTCAATTATATCACACACTTGAATCTCGTTAACTTCACGATTACCACTCTTTTATTTGGTATGTAAATTTTTTCACTGTCGTCTGACCAAAAAGTAACGCCTCGTCCAAATTATACGGGGTACAACACAAACGACCACAATAAACTCAGTGATTATGCGAACTGTCTGAGAGCGAGTACGATGTATTCTCTCCACAATTATTAGTATCTCAGACAGGAATCTAAATCGCTCACTAAAAAATAAGTAATATGATCTAATTTAAAGCTATTAAAAGATATACTTATACCTATTCCTATAAAATATACCACCAAACTTCGTAAAAAACACTTTATGATTGGACTAAATTCTTAACCAAATGACCTCTATTAGGGACATACACCAGAACTATTAATCCACGCCACATTTAGTCTTAATTTTTTCTTGTATTCACACAATCAAGGTCCACCAATTAATCATTAAGCTTATGTCTAAAAAGCGAGAGAGTGAGAGCGCGCGCGAGCGAAGACTACAATTTGACTTACAACCTTATCTTTATGATTACATAATTGATTTGAGGAATAAGCCCAATTATTATATGATATAAAGGAGCAAGATAAACCACATCTTGAATACCTAAATATCATTAACAATTATACCATATTTATTGATTATACAAATATTAGTAAAATCCTCAACAACCTTATAATAGAAAACAATATCATAAGAATATTAATATCTGTTATTGAGTTTCTATACCTAGTTGACAAAACTTACATATCTATTTACTATAATAATCTAATTTCTTACAATTGAAACGCAAACTTACGATAACCAATTTGTTAAATTGAAAAGATATGCGACAAAACACATAACACCGTCATGTTTGTGAAAACGAACTGCTAAATAAAAGCATAATTAGCAACAAGAAAATAAAGAAAATAAACACATTAAAAAAAAGAAAACTTTATCATCATTTTTATCAAGATTTGAACAGACATGCAAAACAAATCACTTGCCTAAGGATACATGGGTACTTAAGTTAAATGAATTTTTAGATGGGGAACCATTGACGGCATCTTTGAATGCTGACCCAACAATAGCTAATTATTATGATGCTATTAAAACCTTACTTTTACGGAGGTTTCATTTCGACGAAGAAAATTGTAGGTTAAAATTTAAAAATATCCTACCTGAATCTCCTAAAGACTTTGCAGGGTTTATTGCGAACATTCGCAATACATTTAATAGATGGCTTGAACTGGCAGATGTCAACAAATCATATGACAAATTAGTTGATTTGTTGCTACGGGATAAGGTATTATCCTCTGTCAGCCCACCGTTCTTCGCATATTTGCAAGAACGAAAGCCAGTTACCATTGACGAGTTAGAAAAAATTTCATTGAACTATTGCAATGCGCATCCGAATGCGAACATTTCTAACTCTTTGATAAGGGAACCTCTACCTGTGGCGTCCAATATGGCATACTATAGCAATAACAAACCAAGAACTCACAGTGTAGACAGAAGTAGGTTCAAGGGAAATTACAATGTTAATTTTCACAAAGGACATAATAATAATAATTTCAACAATAAAAATGATTTGAACAGAGGTAGATCAAGGAATAGGAATTATTCACCTCAGTCAAGCTACAACAACAGTCAACATAACACTAATTATAATAGATCAAATAACCACAATAATAACAGCAATTGGAATGGTAATAATCGTGGCTCGAGACATCGAGATAACAGTTACTACATGGGACAACGAGATAATTCAAATGATTATTCTCGTCATCGGTCTCAGTCAGGTAGACCATCACAGTTTGATCACAATGCAGGGGCGGCACTCACGGATGGTACGACCCCTAGTGTTTCTGATAATAATAATCAGTCACAATCTTCGTCTGCATGTTGTGCTGTTAACTTTAATGTGGCAAATAGTTGCCAAGATTGTAATATTTTTCAGAAGGCCAAAGAAACTGTGCTGAATTGTGGACACCTTTATACAGCAGTTGGTCTTTCGGCGAACGACGGCACAGGCACCCTGATGTTCAATAGAGGATTGGTAAATGGTACTGTGGTCTCAGTTTTAAGGGATACTGGATCAACCATTATCGGAGTCCGACAGTCCCTCGTTCACCCCAGTTATGCTACAGGGGAACACATCAGGTGTATGACCTTCGCGGGTACTATTGAGTACTACCCCACTGCCATAGTATATGTTAACACACCATTTTTTACAGGTAATGTCAAGGTGTGCATGTTACAGAATCCATCAGCTGATCTCACAGTAGGACGCATCCACGGCAGTAAGGATTGCACTCTTAAAGAGATTAATGAATGGGAGAAAAAAAATTTGCAATCTTTTAGCAACGCTAACGCTGTTGTTGCGATGGCTACACTTCGTGCCAACAAAATAAATACATGTGGCACAGCAGTTTCCAACTTCACTCTGAGTACTATACCGGAAACTGATGAGGATGATAGATCTATTGTACAACATACTAAGGATACAACTGATCCAAAGAAAACTTTTGATGTTGTCGACATTAAAAATGAGAGTACTAAGCAGTATAATAAGGTGAAGAATGATGTGGGAGTTAGAAAGAACAGGGATAATGAATTTAAGACAAATAAGTCTAACGGCAAAGGTTTTACTTTGCCCAACCAAGACATGTCTACGACATGTAGGAAACCTACTACCTTTAGTAAAGGGAAATTTAATTCGACAAGGAATACATATCGTCATTGTTCACAGTTTCGTGACAATGATATTACGTACATTGGTAAAGGTGCATATTCTCGCACCGTGTTAGTGCGCAATCTGCCACGAGATTCTACATGGCAGGCACTTGGTGATTTCTTTAATTACACGGCAGACGTTAGGTTCGTACGTCTGTTGCCACCTACCAACAACAGGTATGGTGAAGCTGTGGTTACATTTCGTAACAATAAAGATGCTCGGATGGTTATCGAGCGTGATAATGGTGTTGATTTTCATCACCAGTCACTAAAGTTACAACTAGTACCTGATTCTGCGTCACGCAGATAACAGGGTACTGTAACCATATTCGTCACATCTTTGATGACTCAGCACTTGTCAGTCATCATTTCTGGTCTTTCATAATCATCTATCCTCATATAGATTGATTTATTGATTTTTTCTTCTCGAAAAACATTTTTGTTTCTTGACATCTTCAAATTTGTACACATGTTTTCTGTCTTGTTTTGTTTTTTTTAACCATGCCTACAAGAAACAGTAATGTCGTTATTGGTATTAACTATGCTCAGCCCAATACAGCATAAGTTAACTTGTCATCTATCACGGCTGTCTTGTCATCTTTGCTAAAGAAGAACATGCCGTTAAGGATAAATTGGACAGACGAATGTGACAGAACCTTTCGAAGTATATTAAGAATTTTTTCATGCCCACCAGTTTTAAGATTACCAGATACTTCTAAAAAGTTTGTCCTCCGTACAGATGCGAGTAATTACGGACTCGGGGCTTGTCTACTCCAATATCACGATGATATCCTTCATCCTGTATTATACATCTCACGCAAGCTAAAAACTCCTGAAACTAGATATTCGACAGTGGACAGAGAGTTACTGGCCGTGATATGGGCAATTACTAAGTTGGAAAAGTTTTTACTTGGATCACCATTTCTGATCCAGACTGATCAGAAATCTGTGGCAGAATTACGTCGTTCAAACCATAAAAGTCCAAAGCTTGCACGATTTGCCATTGCGCTGCAACCCTATGATTTCGAAATACAGTCGATACCAGGAACTGAGAACATAATGGCCGATACTTTATCAAGACATCCTACGGATTCTGAATGACTATTAGTATTTCAAGAGAAAATTTACTGACTAATCAAGAATATATAATACTTCATATGGACATCCTACTTCGATGAAGAAATTTCAAAATGAACTGTTGTTATTGTCGTGGAATATTCTAATCCCCATATATAAATTATCAAGTAAATATAAAGCCTAATAAATACATATAATAAATAAAAGAAAAGAGCAATGGTAAATAACAGTGCTGTCACAAAGAAGGTACTCGAAATTCCCCCTTGTTTTCTACTTCGTCGGCAAATTGTAACGCTTTCACGTTGATATTAAAGGCCTTCTGCAACATACACGCGTTTCCCAAACACACAATAAAATGTGCTGCCTTTCTAAGAAAAACCTTGAAATATGCAAGTTGACCTAAATTTTAAATTCCATTCATGTCTTTTTCTACACTATGTTACCAAGATCAAAAGACAGATGGACTAAAGGATAGCGAGAAGAGAGAGGGGCGAATAAAGCCGAACGCATGCAAAATTAAACACGCGTCTCGCTATTAATGCCACCCCCAACCCGCGTCGCGCGATACACAAATGCTGCCATCACGCGTGTAAGACTACATGCACTAACTTTTTTTCAGACGGACAGTGATAAATACATTACCCATCCCAGAGTTAGGTTTATAAATCATAAAAAACGCTTATTAGGAAAGATAACAATAGATGGGTTTACGGTTGAAAACATAACAGTACCCAGACAGCACATCTTCGAAACAGGAGGTAGAAAATACATATTTTGAACGCAGCCACGTAGCTCTTTTAAATTTGGATATTTGGGTTCCTTAGGGCTTGCTGACAAAGAATATGTAAAACGTTACGCAAATAGTCCAGGAATTAATAAATTATACCCAAAATAAAATAGTGGGGATGCCTGACAGCATGGAATCATTTCTGCTCATAAAATTTTTTTATAACGTGTTTGAAAAAAATCTTACGTTACAGAATTAGCCTACCATGTAAACTCCAAATTGATTGGAGCGCAACAAATGAAAGACTAACCACGATTGGTCGGGCTATAAATACTATCTTTCGTTGTTAGGGGAGACGTGAAAAGGTAACATTTTTTCAAACACTTGTCGAAACGTGGCCTCATTGGCTAGACTCGCTGATATACTCACTTAGGAGCGTTAGTTCGAGACCACTAGTGCAAATAATCTTGATAAAGCAACAGTGCGTTGAAGCCAGCTCATATTTGTGTTAAATAAAAGCCTGGAACATAAGCAGATGGGAATTTGTGCCAGTAATTGTGCCAGAATTCATTGCTAATCAACGTATCTGTGTTTATTTCCATGAAATTGTGGTAAGCTTGAACCATTCAGTATCTTTTAATGAAAATTGAATGTAAATTGTTAATTTATGCCTGTATATATATGTGTAGTTCAGTGGCAAACAGGAGATAAAGCCTATAATGCTCCAGCCTGAACAGAGGGTGTCGGAGGGAAGTAAAACGGCATGGAATGGCCAAATAGTACACTGACACCTGGATGATTGATTAGACAGAAATAATGCTGGAAGTGCAGAGGCGTAGTGACCATTAAGGAGGGTAATGCTGGTATAAAGTATTTCAGATGAAGCTGACAGTTGGCCTAACGCTCTGAACTCAATGTTTGTGTTGTATTGTGCTCAGTGTAGAACTAGAGTATCAATTAGTTATGAAGTAGAAGGTACATCCTTCTTGTTTTCAGGGACCGTGGTCTTGATGGTACTGAGCAGCACCTGGTCAGAGCTTTGCTGAATCCAGAGTCGGACAGCATACTCCTTGGTTCATTTAGCTATCAGTGAGGTGTCTCCAGAGCCCAGAGGAGAATTCGAGCAGAGGAGTCCTTTCCTGCCGCCATCACGCAAGATAAGCTGATTTGGCCAGCTGAGCTCAACATTATATCCCCTCATCTTGAAATAACTTTGTAAAAATAACATTCAGAGGGGAATTTAATTGTCTTAATATCAGGAACTGAGAACATCTCCAATACTAGTCCCTAAGACAAACTATTGAAGTCATGATGACAAATACCAACAGAGCTTGAACAAAACAAAACCAGTATTACCTCATATTACCACTACACAACTGACACACATAGGATATTTTTAATAATATATGTCACTACATTATTCATATTGATAAAGTCTGTACATATACTTGTAATTAAAATTGATTGTGATTCCTGGTTCCTTTGTAATTGAATCAGGACACATATTCATTCATAACAGAAATGAATACATATTGTTATTTGAAAAGTTATCAGTGACTCCTTAAGATATTCTCATAGAGTGTTATATGTATGTGAGTGTCACAGTGTTGTCAAGAGTAGTGGATTAAATTAAATTGTTTATATGTCTGTTGTTGTGACTTACACTTCATCATACCCATACCCTAGACACATAACGTAGTCATCACACTATCCCAGAATAATTCTGACTGAGATATATAGATATGTGGTAGCAAGTAAGGTTATCTATAATACACTACTCTTAATAGATATAGATACCTTCACAGCTGATCTCAGTCAGTACACTAAGTCCCCTATAAATATTTATAACATCCCACTTCACCACATATATTGGGGTCTCGCTCTTGGGATTTTGAATCTTTCCCTATTAAAAATATTGGGGGTAATTCACTTCAGGGAATATAAGAATTAAAAGGTATCCTTGGGTGGAATTAAATAAGGTTGAGCTCACGGTGCCTGTGTTGTCCATTAGATATATTTAGAGATTAAATTGTTGGTTAGACATTGTAGAAATTTACCTGATAGACAATGGCGGACCTGGCCAAGTTTCGATCTGCTGCTGTTCAGACTGCAAAAGAGTTAGGATTAGATGGGCAAGTTATGGTTGCCTATGTCACCACGGAATGTGACAAATTTATTGAACGCGAAGAAAGAAGGTTTGAAGCCGAAAGAAGGTTAGAGGCTGAAAGGGAAATTAAGAGGTTGCAGATTGAGGCTGAGGCTAAGAAATTGGAAGCAGAAAGAGAAGACAAAAGATTAGCTGCAGAAAGAGAAGCCGAGGAAAGAAGACAGGCTGCAGAAAGAGAAGAGAAGAAATTAGCTGCAGAAAGAGAAGAGAAGAAATTAGCTGCAGAAAGGGAAGAGAGGAAATTAGCTGCAGAAAGGGAAGCAGAAGATAAAAGATTACAAAGGGAACATGAGTTACGACTAAGGGAGTTTGAGTTTCAAGGCCATGCTCCTGAAAATGGTGCCAGTCCCTTTGCCTCTGATGCTACGGTTACTCAAGGAGCCTCAACCTCAGCTATGAATTTTCATTTAGATCATTTTGTTGAGAAAGACGATGATATAGAGAGCTACCTAAATAGGTATGAACTATTAGCTACCACGTATGGGTTAGAGAGAGAAAGGTGGAGCTTAAAGTTATCTCAGGGACTTCGTGGGGCAGCTTATGAAGTTTTTGCAAAAATGAGCAGAGGTGATCAGGAAAATTATGACATGCTAAAGCAGGCTCTTTTGTTAAGGTATGAAAAGAATGCAGAATTCTATAGGAAAAAATTTAGGAATGCTAAACTACTGTCAGGTGAAACCTATCACCAGTTCTCTGCACGAATAGAGACATACTTGGAGAAATGGACTTCTCTGGGGAAAACCCAAGATCTTAAGGAAATGGTCCTTATAGAGCAATTAAGAGAGTCCATGGCTCCAGACCTGAGAAAGTTTCTCATGGAACAAGGTGCAGAGAGGCTGGATGAGTTGTTAAATGTTGCTGAAAGGTATCAAGCAGCTCAAGCAGAGGTAACAGGTAATAAAAAGAAACAAGTGGATAACTTTAGGGCACCACAGAACTTTAATAAATTTGATCCTAAGGATCAAAATAAAGGTAAGCACCAGTTTGATAGGCCACGGTATGAAAATAAAAATAAATTCCCACAATTCGATGAAAGGAAATATGATGAAAGAAAATCTTTCAACCAAGGAAAAAGGTGGTGTAAAAATTGTCAGATGGACAATCATGACACTGACCGTTGCAGAAGGAAACCTGTGTATATGGCAACCCTTCAGGACAGGTCGACCTCAAGACAGGAGGAGGATATTATGTTAGATACCACTCCAGAAGAGATGAGGAAGGCACAGGCTGGGGATAAAACACTCAAGCCTTGTTTCAGAAAATTGTCAACTTGTCATACAACTCCAGGCAAGGGAGATTTTTACATGAAAAACAAGTTGATGTATAGGAAGGCCGGAACTAGATCCCATGGTCACGGACAGCTGGTTCTTCCAAAAAGATACAGGACAGAATTAATAAGGAGCCTACATGTGAAACCAGATGGGGACCATGAGAAAATAGGTACCCTCATTCAAAAGGTGGCTCACAATTATTATTGGCCCAAAGCAAGATGGGACATTGAGAATTTTGTAGAAAGGTGTAGCATAGCACATGAGGGAACACCCACAAGTGGGAACATGGATCAGGACCTGGACACGCCCCGGGGCAAAATTAGGCCTGATAATAAAAAGAAATATAGATTTGATAAATTGGACCAAATGAAATGGGAAGCCCCTTTTCACGGACAAGCTTCACTTAACTGTTTTACAATGGCCACTATGCGGAGAGTGCAAAAAGATGTCTTACCCCAGGATAAGCCGACAATCCCTCAATCGGACTTAAACAAACTGGAGGAAGAGGATGTAGAGAGGAAATCTCTCATCAAGAATTTTAAGTGGGGAGACAGCCCCAAAAGAAGAATTGGTAGCGGTCGTTTTGTGAATGATAATTCTGGGAGGAAAAATCATCACTATAAAGCTTCGAGTGGAAGAGACCATACCGGTGCATGGACAAATAGGTCCACACAATTAAAGGTCCACATGTAGCTTTGTTAAGAACGTGGACTGATGAAAAGGCAGAGGAAACATTACATCTTCATACCAATATGTGAATGAGCTGACCACTCGGTTAAAAACTGGCTGGAAACTTGCCAATGAAAATTTGAAACAAGCCAGGAAGAAACATGCTGCCTATTATAACAGGAAGGCGAAGGACAGAAATTTGGCTGTGGGAGAGAAAGTACTGCTTCTTTTGCCTGGGAGTCAGAATAAGTTACAAATTGGATGGCAGGGTCCATATACAGTTCTAGAGAAGGTGTCTAGAACAAATTATAAGATAGATAAGAAGGGGAAAGAAAAAATCTATCATGTGAATCTCCTGAAGAAATATTTGGAAAGAGAACATCAGGAAGAGACACACTTGTTGACCTTGTCCATCGCCATGGAGATAAAAAAGGAACCACTTTCATCATTTGAATATCCATTATACCCCTGTGAGACAGCAGCACAGGTGAAAATCAGTACACATTTAACGAAAACTCAGAAAGAGAGAGTGCAACAGGTTCTAAATAATCATGCAGAGGTGTTAACAGACCGACCAGGGCATACAAACCTATTGGAATATGATATGAAACTAATAGACTCCACACCTGTCTGTATGAAACCATATTCGATTCCGTTTGCTAAGGAGAAAGCTTTGAAGGAAGAGATAGACTATCTGTTGAAGGAAGGAATTATTTCGCACAGTGAGTCGTCGTATAGTTCCGGTGTTGTACTCTTAAGGAAGCCCTCTGGAGAACATAGACTCTGTATAGATTACAGGAGACTGAATGCTATTACAGAAGGACAGGTGGATCCATTGCCGGATACAAATCAGCTGTTTGCCAGGCTAAATAAAGCTAAATATTTCTCAAAAGTGGATCTGAGTAAAGGATACTATCAGATTCCAGTAAAGCCTGAGGTTAGACCATACCTAGCTTTTAGTACCTCAGAGGGACACTATGAGTTTAATAGATTGCCATTTGGATTGAAGAATGCGCCTAGTGTCTTCTCTAGAATGATGAGAAAATTATTGGATCCTCTGAATAATCCCTGTATAACAAATTTTATGGATGATATCCTTATAGCAACAGAAACATTTGAGGAACACATTGACTCTCTGAACATGCTGTTTGATCGACTTAGGGAGGCAAATTTAACAGCCCGACCAACCAAATGTTGCGTTGGATGTAAAGAATTGGAATTTTTGGGACACACAGTTTATCAGGGAAACATGACCCCTGACCCAAAGAATTTAGAGAAACTACAGAAAGCCCCGAGACCACAAACCAAGAAGGACGTGAGATCCTTTGTCTCATTATGTGGTTTCTACCAGAAGTATATCAAAAACTTTAATTCCATATGTGCACCGTTAACTGAATTGACACGTAAAGGACATCCAGATCGCATTACATGGACACCACAATGTGAAATGACTTACCAAGAATTGAAGGAAAAGCTCACAAGTAAACCCATTTTGAAATTACCTGACTTAAGTCAAGAATTCATAGTAAGGACGGATGCAAGTAATATTGGGCTAGGAGCAACTCTACTACAGAAATCAGATGCATTGGATGGGGAATTAAGCCCAGTGGCATATGCTAGCAGAAAGTTGAATAAAGCTGAAATCAACTACTCAACTAGCGAAAAAGAATGTCTTGCAGTAATATGGGCGATAAAGAAATTCAATATTTATCTATATGGGAAGGCATTTAAGTTGCAAACAGACCACAAACCTTTATCGTTTCTAGCACAGGCTAGGCATGAGAACTCCAGGTTACTCCGATGGTCTTTACTTTTGGCTCCATATAATTTTAGCATTGAGTATATATCTGGAAAAACCAATTTGGGAGCGGATTTTTTTAAGCCGCCATCCGTGTGATGAGAATCACCGTAAACCCCAGAAATAATAATAAATTTCTCTATGTGAATATAGAATAAAGGACTGACATATAATGTCTGTTTTAAGAGGGGAGGTGTCGTGGAATATTCTAATCCCCATATATAAATTATCAAGTAAATATAAAGCCTAATAAATACATATAATAAATAAAAGAAAAGAGCAATGGTAAATAACAGTGCTGTCACAAAGAAGGTACTCGAAATTCCCCCTTGTTTTCTACTTCGTCGGCAAATTGTAACGCTTTCACGTTGATATTAAAGGCCTTCTGCAACATACACGCGTTTCCCAAACACACAATAAAATGTGCTGCCTTTCTAAGAAAAACCTTGAAATATGCAAGTTGACCTAAATTTTAAATTCCATTCATGTCTTTTTCTACACTATGTTACCAAGATCAAAAGACAGATGGACTAAAGGATAGCGAGAAGAGAGAGGGGCGAATAAAGCCGAACGCATGCAAAATTAAGGGGAGGTTTCACCTAAAAAATTTTTTTTTTTATTTTTGTCTTTACAAGCTCCAATTTTTTTGGGCATGTTTAGGACATCAAAGCATCTAATAAAAAAATGCTCAATCATTGGAAAATAATTATATTGGGTCCTAATTTGCATATTGTTACTAAAAATAGAAACTTTTTTGTGTCAAGATGCACACTTTATTTGCAAAGATAGGACATTGGAATTTGGCTTGCACATAGATCACAGCATTCTCAAGACTCCCTTCTAGTTTCATTTTCATAAACTGTCCGAGTGATGTTTTATGAATTTTCAAAAATTAGACCCATTTTTCTTGATAAAAAATACAGGGTAGAGATACTTTAAAAATTCACTGATCAAAAAGTTACAGGTTTATACTTTTAAAATTAGCAGGGGACAAGCACTATAGTATGATATTACAGTATACAAAGTTTAAAGCCTTTAGCTTTACAACTTTTTGAGTAATCCTGACATGATGTCATCAAAATTGCTGAAAAACAATATCGTAGAAATAAGCAAAATACAGAGAAAACATGCCTTAAAATAGTCATACTCACATTAGAATCCACCAATTGCATATCCATTCTCTTTGTTGGTATTCTTATAATCCAGGAAAGATTTTCTGTGCCTGTATTCTGCTTTTTTCATATCATATAATCTTAGGGAAGCAGAGACCCATGCCGCGTCAAAACCAGAAAATCCTTTGAAGCAGTATTTCCCAAAAGATAGACCAAGATTTTCAAAAATTCCTCTTCTCCCAAGTTCTCCATCATTGAAAACTATCAAAGCATCATAAACTGAAAGTTCTAATCTGTCTCTTCCTACAAATGCTGCTTTGGGACATCTGTTGCAGATCAGATTGTGGAAAGACTCATTAGAGTTCTGTGTTCCTCCATGAAGACATTTTGACAACAAGAAGTCTGAAGACAATTCATCAAAGACAGGCTGAATTTCTTTAATGACAAATTTAGGCAGCCTGTTTTTGTTAGCCTTGTTTATATCCTTTGGGCACCAATCTCCAGATCTCCAGCACCGTGCTTGAGAATGGCCATTATGCTTTTTTTCATATTGGAAATTGAACCAATATTTCCTCTTATTGCGGCACTGTAATGACCTTGTATTCTCATAATAGCACTCTTTGTTAATCTTCCAAAATTTCCAATACCCTTATACTTTTTCCCATCTTCTTCATTCTGCTTGCCTTTACATTCTGCAACTTTATCAAGGAGACGTCGTCCCATTCGTTTCTGAACATGGCCGCAGCATTCTAATTTTTCGATTTGAAGTCCAGGATACATTGTGGCTTTGCCTCGGCAACAGATTTAAAACTTTTTGAATCCCCATCTCCAAGATATTTTACATACTTCAAACCATGTTTTTTCCTCAGATCTTCTAAAAATATTAATCATTCCATTTGATTTCATCAGATTTTTTTGGCATTGATTTGTGACCTTCATCCACACTGCAAATTCTTCATCTGTTTTGTATTTCTTTATAAACAAGTGAAAGTAAATGAACTTGACAGGCCATAGTGAGTCTCATTCACTGTGTATAAAGACTCTGTAAACTGATTCTGCTCACTGCTCGTAGTGACAGGTGATGTTAAACACTTTGGACATCATCATCATCTCAACCCGTAACCCGTCATGGGTCGTAGGGGTGCCATGGTGGAAGCATCAGCAGACATGGAGTCATGACGAGTTACATGCCCAAACCAGGCAAGCTTTCGACCTTTCACTACTGACAAAAGTGGTTCTTGGTGGCCTGCATAGGTGTTTATCTTCTCTCTAACATAGACATTTGTTTTGCGCTCTTTATAGCAAATGCGCTAAATTCTTCTATAACATTTATGCTTGAAAGCCTGAATCCTTCGCTCCGTATCTGCAGTGAGTGTCCAGCCCTCACACCCATACAAGAGAATAGATAATACAAGTGATTTGTATAATTTGATCTTCACAGGAAAACTGATGTTACTTTTCCAGATCACATTCAGCCTTGTCATGGCAGCTGAGGCCATCTCAAGTCTTGATTTCTTTACTTGATCTTCCATCACTACATATAATGGACATGGGAACTGTTTAACAAACTGCAAGACGCTTTCAATGCTGATAATTCTGTATCCTTCAATAGTTTCAGGATCAGTGTGTTTCACAGCTGTAGAAGTAACACTATTTAATTTACAGAATGATATTTCATTTGTCTGACATGTAGGCCTAGCCGTGATTTTCGGTAGTTTCATGGAACCAGAATACCTGTTACCTCTAAATTTCCTCTTAATGGGCCTATCCTTCCTTCTTTTACATGATGCTGTTGATTTATTAACACAATCCATTTTATTAAATAAGAAATCACTATAAATCTAACCATAATCGCAAATTCCACTTCGAAATTGACAGGAAGCACGATTCAGTATAAACATACAAGCATGCCTATTTTGATGTAAGCTTGATTCTGATTGGTTGAAGCTGGCGATCTTTGACCCTCATGAGAAGTTTCAGCCAATGAAATTTTATTTTATGTTTAAGGCTTATAACTGTTAAAAAATTTAATCTAATGCCTTGGCTGGACTAAATACCGAAAAAATTATTAAAATATGTTAATAAATAAAAAAGTTATAACAAAATAATTTTTTTGCATATATAATTAGCTGATTTGTGGCTGAACATACATATTTGAAAAATTAATTTTAAATATTTTTAAGCTGAAAACTGCAATAAAAAACATAGCGTTAGGTAGAAAAAATGGTGACACTAAACTGTAGCATCAATATTGCAAAAATGATAATTTTTAAACAAAATGCCAAAATATGGGTGAAACCTCCCCTTAAACAAAACATTACAGTACCCAGACAGCACATCTTCGAAACAGGAGGTAGAAAATACATATTTTGAACGCAGCCACGTAGCTCTTTTAAATTTGGATATTTGGGGTTCCTTAGGGCTTGCTGACAAAGAATATGTAAAACGTTACGCAAATAGTCCAGGAATTAATAAATTATACCCAAAATAAAATAGTGGGGATGCCTGACAGCATGGAATCATTTCTGCTCATAAAATTTTTTTATAACGTGTTTGAAAAAAATCTTACGTTACAGAATTAGCCTACCATGTAAACTCCAAATTGATTGGAGCGCAACAAATGAAAGACTAACCACGATTGGTCGGGCTATAAATACTATCTTTCGTTGTTAGGGGGAGACGTGAAAAGGTAACATTTTTTCAAACACTTGTCGAAACGTGGCCTCATTGGCTAGACTCGCTGATATACTCACTTAGGAGCGTTAGTTCGAGACCACTAGTGCAAATAATCTTGATAAAGCAACAGTGCGTTGAAGCCAGCTCATATTTGTGTTAAATAAAAGCCTGGAACATAAGCAGATGGGAATTTGTGCCAGTAATTGTGCCAGAATTCATTGCTAATCAACGTATCTGTGTTTATTTCCATGAAATTGTGGTAAGCTTGAACCATTCAGTATCTTTTAATGAAAATTGAATGTAAATTGTTAATTTATGCCTGTATATATATGTGTATTTCAGTGGCAAACAGGAGATAAAGCCTATAATGCTCCAGCCTGAACAGAGGGTGTCGGAGGGAAGTAAAACGGCATGGAATGGCCAAATAGTACACTGACACCTGGATTATTGATTAGACAGAAATAATGCTGGAAGTGCAGAGGCGTAGTGACCATTAAGGAGGTAAATACTGGTATAAAGTATTTCAGATGAAGCTGACAGTTGGCCTAACGCTCTGAACTCAATGTTTGTGTTGTATTGTGCTCAGTGTAGAACTAGAGTATCAATTAGTTATGAAGTAGAAGGTACATCCTTCTTGTTTTCAGGGACCGTGGTCTTGATGGTACTGAGCAGCACCTGGTCAGAGCTTTGCTGAATCCAGAGTCGGACAGCATACTCCTTGGTTCATTTAGCTATCAGTGAGGTGTCTCCAGAGCCCAGAGGAGAATTCGAGCAGAGGAGTCCTTTCCTGCCGCCATCACGCAAGATAAGCTGATTTGGCCAGCTGAGCTCAACATTATATCCCCTCATCTTGAAATAACTTTGTAAAAAATAACATTCAGAGGGGAATTTAATTGTCTTAATATCAGGAACTGAGAACATCTCCAATACTAGTCCCTAAGACAAACTATTGAAGTCATGATGACAAATACCAACAGAGCTTGAACAAAACAAAACCAGTATTACCTCATATTACCACTACACAACTGACACACATAGGATATTTTTAATAATATATGTCACTACATTATTCATATTGATAAAGTCTGTACATATACTTGTAATTAAAATTGATTGTGATTCCTGGTTCCTTTGTAATTGAATCAGGACACATATTCATTCATAACAGAAATGAATACATATTGTTATTTGAAAAGTTATCAGTGACTCCTTAAGATATTCTCATAGAGTGTTATATGTATGTGAGTGTCACAGTGTTGTCAAGAGTAGTGGATTAAATTAAATTGTTTATATGTCTGTTGTTGTGACTTACACTTCATCATACCCATACCCTAGACACATAACGTAGTCATCACACTATCCCAGAATAATTCTAACTGAGATATATAGATATGTGGTAGCAAGTAAGGTTATCTATAATACACTACTCTTAATAGATATAGATACCTTCACAGCTGATCTCAGTCAGTACACTAAGTCCCCTATAAATATTTATAACATCCCACTTCACCACAGTTATCAAAGTATCAAGTTTTACAGATCGGTTGAAAATTTGGACTTCACTTGGATTTTGCGTATCACTCATTTCTATTGCAAAACAGAAAAAGGAACAATTTCTGATAAAGAATGGACAGATACTGTGATGATACATAAACTGCAATGACTTATTCAAATTACGTTCAAAATTTCAATAAAGGAATTAACGACGGTTGGATCATCATATCAGAATTAGATAAGATGAACGTTGTTTCTTAAAGAACTTTCATACAAGTCAATAGGATGTAACAACGATTGGATCTTCATGTCCAATATTGTTAAATTACTAGTTATTAAATTAATATATAATAAAATAAAGTTGAAGTGTGATAAAATAAAAAAATAAAACATACTAATAAAAGATGAAACAAAAGAATATCACACCAATTAAACCTTTTAAATAGTTTAATTATTAAGGTGATAGATATTAGATTATGATATTTCATATATCTACTTAAAATGTATGAATTTTTTCTGTGCTTTTCTTTCTGATTGCGTTAATTTAATTAGGTATCTATCCTTATACTTCATTTTCACACACATTACTAATTTAATGTATACTTTAATATTTAGTTTTAATTGTCCGTACTTCTCAATTTTTTTTTTAACTGATACTACTTCTCATTTTCTTTAATTAGATATTAATTAGTTAATACCATTCGTACATATTATAATTAATTATTTTTAATTTTACTTAGTTAGATTAATTTTAATAACACCTCACATTATTAGTTAGTCAATACAGACATCAAATTAATTAGTTAATTAATTAATGACAGTGACATTTCTTTAGTTAATTTATGATATGACGTTGATTTTATTATAAGATATTACTGACATGACCGCGACACTGTTCTAGATAGAACGTCGTAGGCCATACGTCGGGTTTTGTTAAATTTTTGATAATTTGATTAAAATAGTTTAAAAAAAAAAAATCTATCTAATAGATTTTTTTTTCCCCCGTCGGACAGGAAATCTGTTACGGTGTTATTTTAAATGACGGCGTCTGCTGGGGTTTAGCAGTGCGCAACGTTTGGGGTCACTAACATTAATAGAATATGTCGATATTTTATGGACTACTGAACGCGAAATATATGCTAAGATTATGACGTATTCGCGTTGGGAAGGTCACGCTTGGTGACTTGGTTACATTACCCCTTTTATGCTGTCCGTCAAGCAGAGAAGTCGTGTCTTGTATTTCTTCCAAGGAGAGGCTTAGTATATAGCCGATATATGAATTCAATATAGAACTCAGGGTCAGTTCAGATATTAAGATAAAGTATGAGATTTATTAAGTAAATTAAATGATGGAAGGAGAATCGTATTATGATTCAATTTGTAGCTGTCAAGAACTCATGCGCTCATTTCTGGCTGTCTGACTACAGCAGCGCATGTACATAGCCATGACGTTCATCTGACACATTATATTGACACGGACGGACCTGAATATTATGCACGTAATTTCTAATGAACTATATATGAATGTATACCTATGTGAACTGTCTTCGTGCGTCAACTTGTAATAAATATTGGACTCTAATCGAAGACTTACCCACATTACTTTGATTACGTTTGATTGCTTCAACTTGCATTGTTGATTGTCCTTGACCTGATGAACTCTTCTTATAGGAAGTTTATATTAATAATGAATCAGTTCGTACGGAACCGAGGTTTGCTTGGACACTTATTAACCAACAACAAAACTTTGTGTCGACCTCTACTGAAATAATGATAGATAAGCAAGCATACAAGCTAAACTAATAAGAATCGAATGAAGGACACCCCAACACCAGCGACACCCACGCAACAATATGTTGATTTTGACAAAGTCATAGTTGAATTAATTATTACAAAGCGAACTGCACACGTGTGAATCCGGATTTTATTATATATATATATATATATATATATATATATATATATATATATATATATATATATATATATATATATATATAGTTATATCTACATCTGAAGAGCCATTAAGACCAACAATAATAATAATAAGAGGAATTTCGCTGAATTAAATCAGCTGGGGGCTTGAACGAGCTAAATCCTACAATACACATCTTCACAACAGGCGGCGGGTCAGATTACAAAGTTAACGTGCTCAGACTAATTCAGCTTTGTTCTTGACTTCTGAAATATCTTGTGAACACTCCCTCGAGGTAGAAGCATCATTATCCTTCTATCTACAACTCTGCCAAGAGTAATCTTGTGCGAAGGAAGACACATTTGAAGACCTACATTAGATACTCTAGGTTTTGGCCACTGTTGGACCACTACTGCACAGCAAGGGGAGGCAACCCGTGACAACCACTACTGCGTAGCAGTATGCACAATCATGGATACAAATCTGAAAGGAAGGCATGGTTATAAGCTCTTCAATGCACGAACAAGAGCATGCCCAACATCTTGGGACTTAAAAAATCCCCTGCGACAAGAAACATCTCATACTACAACTCGGAAATGACTATTTTACAACAGAAGAATCTTACTGCGCAGACTGCATAATAGACAACAGCAAAGAGCATTTCCTACTAAATGTAAGAGGTATGAACAATACAGAATCCGAATACTGGATTATTTACATGAATGTAATTCACCCATAACATAGAGCAGGTGCTGAGTATCGACACGGAAACTGCAAAATACAGTCAAACAATATTTAAAAGAACAAAAAGTAATATATAATAGCAAAAGTGTAATCAAAATGCAAAAATTTAATAAAGATCTAGTAATATATGTCACTAATATCAAGTAAAGTAAATTAATATTAACCCACATATACCAAACTTTCACATCTCTCCCCCCCCCCCCCCCCCCCCCCCCCCCGGATCCTACCCACAATACACCAAGTATGAAGAATCTACCATTTTAGGATAAAGGGAAAAAAAGGCACACACTATATGTGGTAATTTTGATTGACACTGTATACAATAACTTGACTGACAGGAGGGATAATACCCCAAGCAAATAAAGGCAACTGAACAAAAAAACGGTAAAGGTAGCTGATAACAGATACTGACGTAGGGGAGTGAATTGTTTGGGACTTCACTATACTGGATCCAGCATCATAAAGTAGAGAGACCAGTTTCCTTCCTCGCTGCCTTTTCCATCCCGAACTCAAGAGCAAAGTCAGGTACCCGTTTACAGCTAGGTAGACTGGAGCTGGACGCCACCGTGTTTCTAGTCCGGCACCTTTGCAGCGTGAGACCAGCGCTTTAATCACTCTGCCAATCGGACGCTCCACTGAACTGAACACAATATCTACAATTATAAACACTCTTTATCCAAGTTATAGCCCACCAATGGTTGAACGGGATATATTTGTCCATTAACTTTTCTGTTTATCAGCCCTGGATTGTCATGTTAGCGGAACATGTCCGACCACACATCAAAATGTGTATTCCCACGTCCCTGTCAGGCTGCCACACCTAACGTTCCCGCTCACAAAGCACACGATCGTAAACACTACAGCTCTCAGCCGTGGTTCCATTATGTATGCGTTCACGTCTAACACATACATCAAACGACGTCATCTTAAAAGCCGAATTATGTAGCAGTTAAGATGGTTTCACAACATTACGTCAAGATTTTTACAAAATCTGTCCACTCAAATGTCAAGCGAATTCTCTTGTGGCCAAAATAAAATGGCGCAGGACAACCACAAACAATAATCAAAGGGTTACAGACGTTCACAAATGGGCTCCTGCGCGGAGATGGACCAAAATGGTATGACATGAACACTTCTGCGGGTCTGAAAGAGACAATAATATTACACTTGGACATGACGTAATAAAATAGACTGCGGACAGTGTACATGGGTGGGACACACTCTCCTGTGGGTCTGAAAGACTACTTTTATATCACCAGGACAAGAAGTAAGGAAAAAGACAGCGGGGCGTGTACATGGGTAGAACTTCACACTTCTTTGGGTCTGAAACAGCCAGTCATATACCATAAGGATAAGAAGTACTAAACAGGACATCGGACATTGTCCAAGGAAAGAACATGACAATCCTTTAGGTCTGAAATAGCCCGTCATATAACACAAGGACAAGAAGTCATTTAAACAAAACACAGCGGACAGTGTAAATGGGTAACACAGACTGGGGAAATAATCAGCTGGAATCACAAGACATCATTATCTGACAGTCTACAATCTCATGATGGAAGAACACAACGAAACACAGAGAATTAGAGACGGAAAATTGTTGAAGAGAATGGCGTGGACAAGAACTGAAAGTACATTTCCAGGACTTTAAAGGTCTTGAATAAATCTGTCGGAAGAAGTATACTCCACAAACGGATGAAGCGTAATACTGTGTACAGCATTAGTACAACTTCCGTACAACTTGTGACTAACGCAGCATGAAGAGAAGGACGGCTGTTTGTTCCATCAGGTCCTGGCTTTAAAAAAAAAAAGAAATGAAATATATAACAGTCAGCATCATCTCACTCACTCAAATCTTCCAGGTACAGATAATGTTAATTTTTTTTTCCAGCAAGAATGTCTCATTCTTTAGATAAGAACCTTCCGAGACATGGTAAATCCTTCTTCCCCCCCCCCCCCCTCCCCCCCTTTTCCCCCAACGGCGACCGTACAGAAATAAGCGCGTGCGTTTAAGACAGTACCGTTAGACATAAGACAGAGAGAGAGAGAGATACAGGGAGAATAGAGATAGTGAGAGATTGATACAGGGAGAGAGAGAGAATAGAGATAATGAGAGAGATAGAGACAGAGAGAGAGCGACAGAGAGAGAATAGAGATAGTGACAGAGAGAGAGAGAGAGAGAGAGAGAGAGAGAGAGAGAGAGAGAGAGAGAGAGAGAGAGAGAGAGAGAGAATAAAGACAGACGAAACTGAAATGCGATAGAAAATAAAATGAAGGTCAAATGTAAACGTGACAATACAGTAGTTCCTTGATTTTACTGCTTTTTTAAATTTTAAATATAGAGAATATATTTTTCTCGCGACCGCTAACCTTTCCCACGACTTCAAGACAAAATGTATGGACGCCGTTATTTCATCTCGTTCATGGCTAACATTAAACCTTAGTGATTGTTGCCTGCCCATGCGGCTCCAGCAATATCCGAGAATTACGACAAGGTACATGATACAATCTCTCGTCGTCTCTCTCTCTCTCTCCCCCCTCCCCCACTCTCTCTCTCTCTCTCTCTCTCTCTCTCTCTCTCTCTCTCTCTCTCTCTCTCTCTCTCTCTCTCTCTCTCTCTCTCTACCTCTGTTTGTCATACAATGTAGGCTTGTTCGCTTCTGAGAAAATTGAAAAGTAATTGCACTTTTTAGACGTTTGTCTTGACACGGTCCATGTCTCGCTGCCAGGCGGGTACCGTTGTTTGGAACGGCCTTGATCAAATCTCCGGGAATGCCTGTTACTTCAATTTCTTTTCCGTTGTCTAGTTTCCTCCTTTTTTCTCTGACAAATGCAAACCTATGTTCGTTATATCACACCCTTCACATGGTTACTGGTCGTTTAGAGCTTGTAGTTTAGACCAATGGTTCCCAAAGTGGGCAGTACCCCCCCCCCCCCCCCCCCCAGAGGGCGTTGAAGCATCCAAGGGGGCGATAACAGAAAGTTGGGCCGCTGGAAGGCATTCAGTAGTTAGTGGGTGGTTGAGGATTAGACGGGTTAAATTCAACACTATTGCTCAATCTAACACTTACGTGTAAAAGCGTTTTGATTATACAGGGCCCTGAGGTCAGCGCGTAAAAGGAGATCGTAGCCTGAACGTACCCTAACCCACAGCTTCTCCCTAACTTCGCTCATCCAAGTTTCTCATTCAACCTATAGCAGAGGTTTCCAACCTGGAGTACGCATACCACGTGGTACGAGAAGCTTGTCTGTCAAAGAAGTGCGGGGAGTATTAAGTAACTGAATGCATTATCCTATTCAAATACGTATTGCGCAACAGTGTTAGGGAAAAAAAAAATAAGGCTGTGGTTGGAGAGACAACATGAGTGAGACAGGGTCGAAACTGCAAAAATAGGTAGCGTGGTGGTTGAATTACTAGGAAAAATAAGCAAGGCATAGTTTCTTCTACAACCCTGAGTTTAAGTAACTATCGCTGATCACAAACTCTAACGTAATGATCTGCTACGAAAGCGGGTTTGAAGGATGAAGCCCCTAAGGTCCACTCGGTCAACCCCGAAGAAAGAGAAACTAACAACAAGAACCTCGTAGTCAGCTCACAAAGATTTAATCCCTGACGAAAGCCTTGTGGCCGCAACGTTAGCTATTTTCTTTGTCTTACCTCGTGGGACGAATCACCTTTTTTCGATTTTTCCAATACCCATCCATCGTACTCTGCGCCTTACTGCAGTTTCCCATAAGATTTAATCAGCATCTTCAGGAAAGTAAAAACCAGTGCTAAATAGTGTTTATCAGTTTAATATTGGTGAGTGTGACCACTGGCAAGCTGTGTTCGAGTGTATTTTTTGCAGTCGATGAAAATAGATATCTGCAGGTGTTATCAAGGACGGACTTTGCTGTGTTGCAGATTTGAATGTCTCAGTGTTTAGGAGAGCTAGTGATATCCGTGATATGTTAATAAAATATAGGATCGTTTCAATAGAGTCAAGTATATAACCAACAGTGCTATTTGTGGGTTTTTTTTTTTATGTAATGCTAGAACGTGAAAAGGGGGCGGGGAATGTGCTCTGAGAGCCAAGGGGGCGGTAACCCGAAGAAGTTTGGGAAACACTGGTTTAAACCAGGGGTTTTCAACCTTTTTATGCTCATGGCCCCCCCCCCCTTCCCTTTCAGAGCCTCATTTACCTCTGTGGCCCTCTCATAGTTGCTGTTAGCTGCAAAAAAAAAAAAGTGATTTACCATCTTACTGTGGTCCTCAAGAAATACGGCATGGCCCCTGGGGGGTGGGGGGAAGAAACTACATGGCCCACGTTGAGAACTACTGGTTTAGACCAACGGTTTCTATCTCCCTCCCCTCCACTTACCGGTCTACTAATACAAATACATGAACGCTAATTTACACCAGCCGAAAATAACCGCTACCGGTACTGTTTAACAAAATGTCTGCTTGCCGTTGTATATATCTGACCGTCTGATCAGATGGATTTTTTGAACTCCGGAAATTGTGGTAAGTAAACTCAGTCGTGAGCCTACGGGATTCTTTCATAAACATAACGTCGCAGTCGCAGTCTCAGCCGAGGAGTCCACCAGAAGATAAAATGTGAAATGCGTGGCGGTTATAACCCGGCACATGGCAACGACACAACAAAATAGACTCTTCGGCAGTGACAAGCTGGTGGAATACAATCTAGGAAACCACATCTGAACAAATCTAGCTTTTAGCACAGAGGTTTTCAAACTATACGTCTCGGCTCCCAGGGGCGTCGCGGCCCTCGGCTAAGGGCGTCGCGGTGGCTTAGGAAAAGTGTTGGGCTCGATATTATGAGCCAAGGTCCATCAATAACTATAGATCTTCGTAGGACGACATGTTTGCGCCGAGGTATTATTACATGTACCAATACGTGTCATTAGGTACTAGAAGTTATTGACAAATGCACCATAAAACTCCAGAGCAGGTCTATGTTACGAACAGCTGATCACTAACTCTGATGTCATCATGGCGGATACTGGTGTTAAGAGATGAGATGACACAACAGCGATCGTCCAAGCCGACTGTTTATGAGCTGTGCGCTAGTGACCTCTAGCAGGCTGGCTTGTTATTACTACTGTTTTGGTAGATGGCACTCGAGTCCGTACCACGTGTCACAGTAATTAAAATCAGTTTGGTCTTGCTGTTTTGTAGTTTTGTCCAATGCAGTTTGTTTTAAATTGTGTTGTGTAATTGTCTCTGTTTTTCAGACAGTATGGATACATTTTTAATTAAATATGTAAAACGAGATATTTCTGAGGCGTCGTGCAGTTCTAAAGACGAACTATCGGAAGTATGACGACAGTTACCTGCACTACGGGTTTACGTGCACTACTGTGGGAAATGAAGAACGCCCACAGTGTGTCATTTGTTTTAAAGTTCTGGCCAGTGAAAGTATGCTTCCCAATAAAATGAGACGACATTTGGAATCAGTTCATGGCAGTTTGGTGAACTGACCACTTGAGTACTTTTCTCGCAAGTTAAAAGAAATGACAGAACAAAAAGCAACGTTCATTAAACATACTTTTCTCGCAAGTTAAAAGAAATGACAGAACAAAAAGCAACGTTCACTAAACAAACTACGATTCCTTCAAAGGCTCTTCTTTCATCTTACAAAGTTGCTTACCATGTAGCAAAGAGCAAGAACCCCCACACCCTTGCGGAAGACCTTATCTTACCTGCTGCTGTGGACATGGTGTCTACTATGATAGGTGAGTCTGCCGCCAAGCAATTTCTGAGTGTGCCTTTGTCAGATAGCACTATTAGTCGTCGAATAATTGAGATGGCTGACGATGTTAATGACCAGTTGATTGAAAAACTCAAATGTGATTTCGCTACTCAGCTAGATGAAGCTACAGATATGCACAATGATGCGTATCTAATCTGTTATGTGCGATTTATAGATGACAATAAGTTCTTTGAGGATCTTCTTTTCTACAAAAGCATCAAATCTGGAACAAAAGCAGCAGACCTCTTTGAAATACTGGATTCTTTTATGGAAGAAAACAACATTAACTGGGATAAATGTGTAGGTGTGTGCACTGATGGAGGTCGTTCAATGGCTGGCTGCTATGGCGGACTGCAAGCCTTGATTCGAAAGAAAGCTCATTTCTGTGTCTGGACTCATTGCATCATTCACAGGGAAGCACTGGCATCCAAAAACATCAGCCCTGCCCATAATGAAGTCCTTCAATCGGTAATCGATGTAGTAAATTTCATTAAAACGCGGCCACTAAAGTGCAGGTGTTTCGAGCAAATGTGCATCTACATGGGAGCTGAACACACTTCGCTATTTTATTTTGCAACTCTCGCTGGCTTTCACGCAGAAATGTCATCAAAAGGGTGTATGAACTCAGGAATGAGCTTTATTGTTATCTTGTCGAAGAAAAACATTCTAGTTCTGAAAAGTTCGTGGACAACGGCTTTGTTTTGAAGCTAGCATATCTTTGTGATGTCTTCGAAAAACTGAATACTTTAAATGTGTCCCTTCAAGGTACTGAGGCCCATATTCTGCAGCTGTCAGATAGAATTTCGGCCTTCAGAAAAAAAATTGCTATTGTGGAAGGAAAAGTTAGACCAGAAAGACGTAAATTACTGCTTTCCTTCTCTGCACACCTGTTTAGAAGACAATGACTTGGAGCTGAGTGAAGAACTGAAGGCTGTGTTTGTTGACCACTTAACACAGCTCAGTGTTTACTTTGGCAAGTACTTTTCAGAAGAGACTGACCAACACACCTGGATCAAAAATCCCTTCAGTACAGAACTCCCATCTACACTCACTACTAGAGAGCAAGAGCAGCTTATTGATATTTCATCGGACTCCACACTGAAATCGAAGTTCGACTCTTCATCACTACCAGAGTTTTGGAGATTGGTGAACCAGGAATATACAGAAGTAGGCAGCAAGGCTCTACGAGTTTTGATTCCATTTGCAACATCCTACTTGTGTGAGAGAGGGTTTTCTGCATTGGCCGCCATCAAAACAAAATACAGATCGCGACTGAACGTCGAGAAGGAGGTTCGAATCGCAATTTCCAAATTTGTGCCCAGATTTGAAGAACTGATGATGAAGAAGCAAGCTCATCTTTCTCATTGACTTTGTGACTAGTATAAGGTGTCATAAAACTGTAAGTTGATTAAACTAATTTAGTTTTTCATTTACAAAATAAATACAGTCTTATTTATTTTGTGTCCGAAGCTTAACTTATTTACCCCCCACAATTGGTATCAGATGTAAAATATGCACATTCAGAAGTCATTAATATCTTTTTGGGTACAATAGCTTATATATAATATATAGTATAGAGAGGAGCCGCGGTGATTTATGCACAGGTCAAGGGAGCCGCGGACCAAAAAAGTTTGAAAACCTCTGTTTTAGCAGTTAAAATGGTGGTATCGGAAAGTATCTGATGCCATCCAAGCAGGAACACTTGTTGTCAAGCTGGGAATACCGCCTAGGTATTTTGTAAAGGGGTTTTTCCAACGCCCCAACAGCGTACGTTCTTGCAGGGATTTAACCAGAGCGACCACCAAGCTGTCATTTTAAATCTCGTATCATTTTCTATTTATGTTTTACGTATTTAGCTTAGTTCTCACTTTCTTTTCTCTGTTGTTTTCGTCAGTTTTCCCCCGACAAAGACCACAGTTTATCATAGCCTTACTATAGTGCTACTTATTGTCTGATTTTATCACAGCAGTGTATGTGAAAAATTGTCGCTTGCAATATCTTTATAGTGCTCAATTATAAAGAACGTTATGTGCGGTTTAAACGGCACTGCTAATGTCTGGTATTAGGATGTAAGGTGCCACAATCATCCTGTGAACGTATATCAGAAGGGTGAGAACCATTATTTTCTATCCACAGTCAGAATTTTATGAAACGATATACCACATTTTGTTTTTTCCTTTACCAGGAAAGTCACATGATCTTAAACTAAGAATGAACTAATGCAGCTGGCGTGTTTAATGTATTGAGATAGTAGTTTAATTCAACAACAAAGTATTTGTGTTGAAAAACGTGCATACAGATCAGTAGAAAACTGTTTACACTAGTCAGAGCTGAGATACATGATGCAGAAGCGCTCTGGCCTTAGAATTGAAGTTGACCTGTGTGTAATCTATGACATATTGTGAACGTACTGTATATTATTATTGTACAAACGTCTGATCACAAACATAAAGGTTTCCATGTTGAATGTACCCAATAAGGAGGTGTTGTTAATTCAGTTGTCACTGACGAGAGATTGACGAGTAAATGCTCAGATGATGTATCCATGCTTTAGCCTAATACCTAAAAAATGCAGATGTGTACAGATTGACCCTTGGTACACAGACGCAGCAGCCATATGTGAAGTGAATGTGTCAAACAAAGCGAGAGTGCCGCCATAATATAATCCTCAGAGTACAAGAAACAAAAGGAGACCTAAACACTCATGGTGACGGGGATTGGAGACACTTTAAAATGATAGAGGGATGAAGAGTTTGAATGTATGACACTATACAAGAGAGCATGGCGTCAGCTGAATGAAGGCTATGCTTCACACGGATATGAAGGGTAACTATGCTAGATGATATTCTCGCATTCTTAAAGCAATGGTGTTTATGACCAGGATCAAGACTGGTTCTACATTTTGATGACAAATTTTAAAAGTACCGTCTGCTGCACTGACATTATGTCGCTGGATTTAAAAAAAAAAATCTTTTGAGTTTCCCCATCACTGACGTAGAGTTTGAATCGAAACGCCTTAGGAGTAAACATGGTTTCAGTGAATGTCTGAGTCGAGCTTGAGGCACAGAGCTCGAAGTTATTGTATGCCATCTTGTGCACAAGAAAACCCTTTGAGAATATGCTGATCATACTTCCGCATGTATATTTGACATTTATGTTCCTTCACAGGCGTTTCTTGGTTAGCGAATATTCTGACATTTGTTTAAAGGGTTACGTTTTCTTGCACTTATTTGTGGAAAGGGTTACGCTTTCTTGCTCTACGTTCTCTTTTATTCCTAACTAAAAACGTACCCATTATGGTTTAAAATAATGCGTTTACAAGAGAGAAAGAAAAAATCATGAGTAGAATACTAACAACAAAAATGTCGTTGAGGATAAAGGTGAATGTTGCTGCATATCGACAGAAGGGATATTTCTAATAAAACTGTGGGCTTCTGGCTTAAGTGCTAAAAATGGTAATGTAACTTCTAGTTTGATTTTATTTAAGGCTCACATAAAAATAAACAAATAAAACAATAGTTATGGTGTAAATATTTTAAACTTTCTTTAACAAAATACCATATTTTTTAACTGCAGAAGGAAAAAAATATTGTATATTCTTTTTCATTTCACTCCCTTTCTGCTCGGACTTTGGTACATCAGAGATATTTTTGCAAAGGACTATAAACAGTGAACTGTGATGAAAGCAAAGTAACAGGGAAAATCAGATTTTGCATTCATAGCGAATACGCCTCAAAACTTAACTCGACTACTCAGTCAGTACTTGACTTCAGTCACTGTATTGGTTATCACCAGCGTCTCCCAGTGAAGCAGTTTTCATATTCGATTACTTACAACGGACTTTCTGTTCTAATCCGGTTTGAATACCCGATTATAATACATCTATCAGGACTGCTATCTATTCATGGACTAAAAGTTATTAATATGTGAGGGTGTACATATTGGAAATAAATTGTTTTCTATATCTAGGCAATGCTAATAACCACCAGCTGCCCCGAAAGTCTGCTACGACCATTTTATAGCTGTTCGTCTGCCTGCTACGACCATTTTATAGCTGTTCGTCTGCCTGCTACGACCATGTTATAGCTGTTCGTCTGCCAACTACGACCATGTTATAGCTGTTCGTCTGCCAGCTACGACCATGTTATAGCTGTACGTCTGCCAGCTACGACCAAGTTATAGCTGTTCGCCTGCCAGCTACCACCATGTTATAGCTGTTCGTCTACCTGCTACGACCATGTTATAGCTGTACGTCTGCCAGCTACGACCATGTTATAGCTGTTCGTCTGCCAACTACGACCATGTTATAGCTGTTCGTCTACCCGCTACGCTACGACCAAGTTATAGCTGTTCGTCTGCCAACTACGACCATGTTATAGCTGTTCGTCTACCCGCTACGCTACGACCATGTTATAGCTGTACGTCTGCCAGCTACGACCAAGTTATAGCTGTTCGCCTGCCAGCTACCACCATGTTATTTCGTTTGCGTTCAACGACATTATCGTTAAGTTCACCATAATTATATTTCTTCACTGTATCATGAGCAGACAATCATCACCATCGACACAAATGTATCAGCTCAAATAGCTTGCAACCAGAAGGCCCTTCGCGAACAACCGGCGGACAAACACAGACGCAGACGATAAGCTGAAATCTTCAGTTTTCACAACTGGCAAAGGTCACAGGTCATACTGGAATCTACATTAAAATAGACCCTTGTCTCTTCTTTCTTCTGCATACAAGAGTTTCTCTTAATATAGAAAATGATGCCCCCGATATTCAGAATACACCGGCTCTTCGTGTCTCTCTGCAACAATACGTCGGTTCTGCAAGGAGATATGTATTGTTTAACAGAACTTATTTTTACCGCTGACTTTTATAAGTACCACTCAGACTATTATCTCTAAAAATCTGACAGAATGTCGCATTTGCTAAGAAATATCGCACATAAACACATTCTCTCTCCCTCTGCATGTTTGGTATCCAGTGTCCTCTTACATTTTTAGAACAGTGCCCGCTTGCATATTTGGTACATAGTGTCCGCTTACATTTGTTGGTACATAGTGTCCGCTTACATTTGTTGGTACACAGTGTCCGCTTACATTTGTTGGTACATAGTGTCCGCTTACATTTGTTGGTACATAGTGTCCGCTTACATGTGTTGGTACATAGTGTCCACTTACATGTGTTGGTACATAGTGTCCGCTAACATCTGTTGGTATATTGTGTCCACTTACATGTGCTCGTACATAGTGTCCACTTACATTTGTTGGTACATAGTGCCCGTTATCAATATTTCGTCACCATCATGCCTATTTTAAAAAAATATATATATATTAGGAGTTTAACCACGTTCTGATGAGGCGCGCGCCTTTCAACCTAGACACAAGGTCCGTCAGTTATACTAGGGCGCATGCCCAAATATAAAAGACCTTGTGAGCCAGTTATATACTGTATATGCCTGTTCTATACTTTCCCTATATTCCCTTTTCTCAATAACCATCCTGTACCCTGCCCGTCCGTGTATCCAGACAGCCAAAGTTTTAACAGGACGAGAATATGAACTAGGACACTAAGACCTTAGCATCTGCATCCAATCGGTGACTTGGCATCCTCCTTAGAACTATACTTGAAATTTCTTAACATCTGGCTATTTGCAGTCAGCAGGTGGTCGGGGTTGTAAGCACGGGATGGGAGAAGACAAGAAGAAAGATGTCTGGTTTTTTTTTTACCTGAACATCTACTAAACTGGATCTGGGAAAAAGCAGGACTTAAGATGGATGTATAGATAAATGGACCTATGGATAGATGAACGGATGGACAGATGGCCGGATGGATAGATGAATGGATGGATAGCTGAATGGATGGATAGATGAATGGATGGATAGATGACCGGATGTGTAGATGAACGGATGGATAGATGGGCGGACGAACGAATGGATAAATGGCCGGATGGATAGATGAATGGATGGACGGATGGATAGATTAATGGAAGGATGGATGAACTGATGGATAGATGCATGGATAGACGGATGGATATATGAATGGATAGACGGATGGATAGATGAACTTAAGTATGGATAGATTGATAGATGAATGGATGGACGGGTGGATAAATGAATGTATGGACATATGGATAGATGGACAGATGGCCCGATGAATAGGTGAACGGAAGGATAGATGGATAGATAGATGACCTGAAGAATGGACAGATGGACGAATGGATAGATGAATGGATGGACGGATGGATAGATGGCCAGATGAACGGATGGGCGGATGGATAGATGAACGGATGGATAGATGGCCGGATGGATAGATGAACGGGTGGATAGATGGCCGGATGGACAGATGAACGGAAGGCTGGATTGGTGGATAGATGAATAGATGACCGGATGGATAGATGAACGTGGATAGATGAACGGAAGGATGGATGGATGGATATTTGAATGGATGGACAGATGAACGGAAGGATGGGTAGATGGACCGATGGATGGATAGATGAACGGAATGATGGATGGATATTATAATGGATGGATAGATGAACGGAATGATGGATAAATGAACGGAAGGCTGGATAGATGGACGGATGGATAGATGACCAGAAAGATAGATGGACGGATGGATATGTCACAGAATGACCTCGAAACTTTTCATTTCTTGTGCCATCCCATAATTCATTTTTTGCTCTTCACGTTCTAGTTTCCTACCTCCGACAATATTTGGTATTTTCGAGTCATTGTTTACACTTCTTCCTGTAATAATTCGTCATGTCTGTTTACCTGATCATTGCTGCTGAGATAGTAAAGAGTTGATCAATATTGATCGACAGTCATGTTGGTAAAATTATCGTGTACCAGACATTGGGCGCCGGATTAACATGAAGATCGTCCCGGGAGCTTGGTTGGCGCTGATATGGCTACTGTAACCTACAAATTTCTCTCGTGGAGAGAACACAGCCCAGATGGTCACACGAGGAATGTTTGTTTGTAAAGGTACAGGGCAATAAATTATCCAGGTGGTGACCTATTACAGACACGCATCTGAGACGACATAAATGTTGTAATAGCTTTTTCCTGGAAGATTTGATCAGTAATAAATTAAGGAAGTTGTGAGTTGTAAATATGATAATCCTAGACGGAAAATCACTCTTCCTTTTATGGAGAGTGCCCGTTTGAATTGCACAAACGTATGAGTCACACAGAAAATGCCATGAGGAAAATTATCATAATGTGATGAAATTACAGTGATGCAACGTTAAAATTCCTCCAATTATAAAGATAATAGGTAAAATAACATGTAGGTATAAAAATATAGGCAAGATATGCCGAGGCTTCTTCACCTACGCCAGCGTTTTCTAGGGTCATTAAACATTAACTAGTTAGAACATGCAGACTAAACGGTTTACCCTTTTAGACGGGAGGGAAACGGAGATAAAAGAAAAAAATATGACGGTCGGAACATCGTGTTTGAATCTAAATGCTAAAAGACGCAATTTGTAGTTTTGAAAGAAAAAATTACGCCACTAGTTGACACAATGTAAGGAATTGGTAGAAAAACGACCTTAGCTCTTGTTATAAACAGTCGTATCTTGGACGTTTTTACGGTAATTGGTTGTTTTGTTTGAATATAGCGGCAAACGCCGTGGACGAAGGTTCAAAAACAAATTTCAAAACTAACCTTGAGAAAAGTAGGTTTTCCTTTAATAATAAAGTTAGGATAATAAAAACTAGCTAGTTTGATAGCCCATCTTAATCTGACAAATAATATACTTTTAATTACAGAAAGACTCTATTGTTCAATACAGACTAGCGAACAGTTTTGTGTGCATATTTTCACTAAAGTTACAGTTTGGCGTCCTTGAGCCTAAGAATGTAAAAAACAAACTGCAGTTGGACGAGGGGCAAAGTAGGAGGATAGTAGCTAAAAATAACTTAGCATAGAAATCGTATAAATAAGTGGGGCAGATTTGTGTAGTTTTTTCTTGTAGTTAGTCAAACAAACAAGTGTAATTTTGGGGAAAAACCAAGTTGAGACAGACGGACCGACAGAAAAATACTACACACTAGACTGAGATTGGACTGAAATTGGACTTTTAGTTTGAATATTTGAAAAAGTAGAGGGGAAGTCCGCTGATAGGACAAAAGCATTTATATTATTGAAAGATAGACGCACGCTTGTGCCGTTTTTAAAAGACTGTCTTTAAACACAGTTCGTTACTGCTAAATGAGTGATTTCCAGAAGATATTCTATATTATCAGTGGGACGCCATACTATAGCCAGCAGCTCAGCTGAGTTTTGCTAGTACAAAGTAACGGTGTTTTCACATTTTGAATTGTGGTAAAGAGAAAAATTCATTAACCCTTTTATTTAACAATTAATAATTTGAGTGATTGATAATGCCTTATCATGAAAAATGATTACGACAAGTGAGTGCTTATTCTAGGTCCCCAGCGACAGCCAGGGCCTAGAGACAAACAATTAATAATAGAAAGCATATCAAAGACTATAGAAGACAGATCTATATTTGAGATCAGTGGGAACATAACACCCACCTTATTGGATGGAAGAGGAAACTATTGAACATATTTCGGATGCAATGCAGTCTTTGGAAACTGGTACTATTTGATACCACCTGGGTGAGATGTGCTAAGTTGGTCAGAGAGATCTGACTCAATCTTTGTAAGTTCTGTTTGCTTTGTTGTGTGTGTAAAATTGGTGCATTAAGCAGTGTGTGACACATGGCACAAATTTTGGTTTCAGAGTTTCTGGTCTGGCACTACGCTAGTGCCAGATGCTTTTGTAGAAGTACAAGAGTGGATGCAGAAGCAGCCTAATATTTTACTCCAGCTACTGAGAGGAGTGGGCTACTAGAACTCTGTACTGCATCGTCACAGGCAGATAAGTGAAAATCTGGCCTGCTGTGGATTCATCAACCGTGTCCACCATAAATAAAGAAATAAAATCTTGTTGTATAAACACTATAACTCAGTCCATATTTCCAGGACAATGAACTTTATAAAACAGAGATTGGGCATGATGACACCACCCCAACTAAACATCCAGTACTAGTTTTTCCAAAGACACTGTAGTCACTATTAATATCAATCAATGTAACAATATATTTATGTATACAATTTTCATTTGATTGTTCACTATATATATGCACCTTTATTGACAAATACATATTATTTCATACGTCCTGACCAGAAGAAACATTTGGTTCAGGACTAAATAAATTTAAAAGATTGAAAATCTAAACTTTTGAAGACAGTGTTAGTTAATTTTATCATAGAGATTATTATTCTTAATATTAGACTTAGTATTTACATGTGTGTGTCTGTATATTTAATTACCTACACATCACAATTCAGTACCCTAGACATTTAACGTAGCTAACATACATAATAGTAGAATAGGTCTGTTTGAGGTCATAAGTGGTAGCAGAAAGGCCTCTTGTAACTCACATAAACTGTTATTATCAGGAGCCTTCACAGCTGACCTCATCCAGGACACTAGGTAACATAACAACCACATAATAACATCAAAAACCACTACAAATATTGGGGTCCTGTCCGGGATTTGAACCCTCTCCCACTACAAATATTGGGTAGCTCTTGTCCCGGGATTTAGGTTTATCAAAGATATTAGGGTCTCCTGGTCTGGGAATTAAACTAGTGGGGACAGAGTTGTATAAAATTAAAAGTGGAAAATAAAAGTTGATGAATCTTCACAGCCAGTGGTAATTAATTAATTAATATATTACCTTAGTAATTATATACTTGGAATTTACCTTCGTCATTGTTAAATTGTGTGTTAGAGTATGGCAGATCTAGCAAAATTTAGATCGGCTGCTGTGCTGACTGCGAAGGAGATGAACATGGATGGTCAGGTTTTAATTCAGTATGTAACCTCAGAATGTGACAAGTATATTGAAAGGGAAGATATGAGGTTAGCTGAAGAGAAGAGGTTACAGATTGAGGCTGATAAAGAACTTAAGAGGCTGCAGATTGAGGCTGACAAGGAGGCTAAGGCATTGGAGGCAGATAGGGAGATTAAAAGGCTCCAATTAGAAGAAAAAAAGGCTGAAAGGGAAGCAGAGGAAAGAAGATTAGCTACAGAAAGAGAGGAAAAGAGATTGACTGCCGAAAGGGAAGCAGAAGATAGAAGATTGCAAAGGGAGCACGAATTACGACTAAGGGAGCTGGAATTACAAGGCCATGCTCCTGAAAATGGTGCCAGCCCCTTTCCCTCAGATGCCACGCCTAGTCTTTGTTTCAAGTCCATTTGCTGTGAATAGAAAAATTTTAAAGCTCCACAGCACTTTAGTAAATTTGATACCAGAGAACAAGGTAATAAAGGTAGGACAAACTTTGATAGGCCACGAAATGATTATCGTGATAGAAACTCACAGTTCAATGACCAAAAATATAATGAAAGAAAACCGTTTAACCAAGGAAAGAGATGGTGCAAATGGTGTAAGAAAGACAACCATAACACCGAATTTTGTAAAAGGAAACCTTCAAACATTGCTGCAATGAAATCGGGGAACCAGAGATTAAAGGTTAATCCTAATGGACAGCAGGAACCTTATCACCCCCCAGTTTGTGAGGATGGTATTTGTAATGGGGTCACCATAAGGTGCCTATATGATACAGGTTTGGATTATGATTCAGTTGTGAAGTCTAGCCTAGTGGACCCAAGTCAGTATACCACAGAAACAGTGGAAATACAAGGGGCGACTAAGGACATACCACTCATGACACTTCCTATCGCAAGGATAACGGTGAAAACTCGCTATGTGGAAGGAGAAATCAGAGCAGCAGTGATAGATGAACCAATCTACCCTCTGATATTGGGGTGTAGATACGTCTTCTTGGGGAATCCCGAGAGACCTGTGATCATGGCGACAGTGCAGACCAGGTCACAGAAAAAGGAGGAAGAACGTGAACCTATAAATGCTCATCCAGAAGAGATGAGGAAGGCGCAGGCTGAGGATAGGACACTCAAGCCATGTTTTTAAAAATTGCCCAAATGCCACACACCTCCAAGCAAGGGAGAGTACTTTATGAACGACAAATTGCTATACAGGAAGACAGGAACTAGATCCACTGGTCACGGACAGTTGGTTCTTCCCAAGGTATATAGGGCAAATTTAATAAGGAGCTTACATGTTGGAAAAGATGGTGACCATGAGAAAGTAGGTACCATCTGCCAAAAGGTTGCTCGAAAATACTATTGGCCCGACGTAAATGTCGATATTGAGAACTTTGTAGAAGCATGTGGCGTATTTCATGAGGGAACACCCACAAAGGGAAAAAATGTGCAGGACCTAGAAACGCCACGGGGCAAACTTAGTCCTGGAAGGAAAAATACTTATCATAAAGTAGACAAAGTGGAATGGGAGCCCCCTTTTCACACCCAGTCTTCACTTGAATGGATTAACATGGCCACTATGCGACGAGTACAAAGAGTAATTTTACCCCAGAATAAGCTGACAATCCGTCGGTCAGCATTATATAAACTGGAGGAAACTAAACGAGAGCGAAGATCTCTCATAAGTAATCTAAAGTGGGGAGAAAACCCCAGGAAAAAAATTGGTAGTGGTCGATTTGTGAGTGATGATTCTAGGAAGAAAAGTCCTCACTATAATGCTTCTAATGGAAAGGACCCGACGGGTGCAATGAAAAATAAGTATGAAAAATTAAAAGTCCATATGTAAATTATTAAGGACCTGGACAGATGAGAGGGCAGAAGAGACTGTTACCTCATCATATCAATATGTGAACGAGATGACCACTCGTCTGAAAGCTGGATGGAAACTGGCAAATGATAATTTGAGACAAGCCAGGAAGAAACATGCAGCGTATTTTAATAGGAAAGCAAAGGACAGAGAATTAGCTGTGGGAGAGAAAGTGCTTCTTCTACTACCCGGTAGCCAGAATAAGTTGCAAATTGGATGGCAAGGTCCATATACGGTTCTAGAGAAGGTGTCTAGAACAAACTATAAAATTGACAAAAAAGGGAAGGAAAAGATATATCATGTGAACCTTTTAAAGAAGTATCTGGACAGACCAATCCAGGAAAGCACTCCCTTACTGACCTTGGCTATCGCAACTCAAATGAAAAAGGAACTACTCACCTCACACGAATACCCATTACACCCCTGTGAGACAGCAGCACAGGTAAAAGTCAGTAAGCACCTGACTAAAAACCAGAAGGAGAGAGTTCAACAGGTTCTGGAGGAACATACAGATGTATTAACAGATAAACCAGGACATACAAATTTGCTACAGTATGACATGAAGCTGGTAGACTCAAACCCAATCTGTATGAGAGCCTATTCTGTTCCGTTCGTTAAGGAGAAGGCATTGAAAGAGGAAATAGATTATTTGTTGAAAGAGGGGATTATTTCTCACAGTGAATCTTCTTTTAGCCCCAGTGTAGTTTTGTTGAGGAAACCGTCTGGGGAACATAGACTGTGCTGTTACGGTATATGATATTAACGCCGTCTGCTAAAGGTTAGCGGACGTGCAATTGTAAAGGTTAAGGCATTTAATATATTGCGATAGATGTTTCAATTATTGAACGCTCCATACACGATCGATTATGACGTGTCTAGCGTTGTTTAGGACACAGTCGGTAACTAGGAAACGCTACCCTTTGTTACTTGACCGCCAAGCTGAATAGCTGCGTTTTTTTCTAACCTTCCAATTCAATGGCATGATATAGCCATTTATATGTGTATTTTTGATGGACCAGGGTCAGTCCTAGAACTCTATATGAGAGGAAAATTTATGGAGGTTAGTATTTAACTAGAATTCTTAGAAGGAGGAGAATAATCGTCAAATTCGTATGAAATATTCAGACTTGCAGTCTCACTGTCGGCAGGTAGCCATGTCTAGCTGCGCGTGCATATAGCTATGATGTTCTGACGACAATACTGCATTGTATCATTAAACGGACATTGACACGTAAACCAGCAGTCTACGTTATTGATTAATTTATGCATGACTTATAAGGACTTATGTTCTGTTCCTATTTGAAATGATCATCCTGTGTGTACATGTGATTAAATATTACGGACTCAATCTGAAGACATTGATTACTTCATTAATGTTGCTGAGTTCAAGTTACATGAACTACTTCTTCATACCATGCTACTGAGTTGTATGAACACCTTCACCCTAATTCGCGTAATACTAAACAAAGCACGATTAACAAGAGATCACTAAAGTAACCATACTCAGTGCATGATCTTCAACCGGCAAATAACTCAGCAACAAAAGTGGCGGCCGAATGCGGGGAACGACAGAAAAAAAGAAACAAACTTCTGTTCCTTACGCACAGATTAACCATAATATTTACGATCAAGTTTCAATCACATGACCATTACGAAGCTGACGTGACGCACGTGATCATGAATAGCAACATGACGTCACTGTTGCATTGTCGCCGTGAAGAAGACATCTTTTCAACGCCTTTCTAGTTCGCTTCAAATTTATCAAGATGCACAAGATGGACTACCGTTGCCTGCCCATCAGGAGCAGACAGTCAAAGGCACAGGCCTAGCTGTTGACGACCTCTAGCACTGATATTAGCAACGGAAAAGATAAGTCTAGGTGTTTAACTGTTGTTATTGCAAACAGTGCTAACTGAGTCCATGCCCTCTGCCTACATCGGCATGTTTTTACCTATGTTTAATGTACTTTTTTGTTGTCTTAATGTGTTGTTAATTCGTGGGAGGTAGGGAGGATGAACCGAAATTAGATTCTGTGGCTCTCACGATGCCTGAATTGATTTCGGTCGTTTCTTAAGGCAGTTAAACGATTGCACTTTTGGAAGCCCCATTGAGGTTTGCCATTGGACTACCTGTCCAAATCTGCTGTCGTTTGACGATTTGTGTTAGCTGTACCGTTCCGTAGATAACTGGTGTATTTTATTCGTACTCAGTTCACAATTTTATTCAGTTTTGTATCATGTTCGTTAACTATTTCGTCCAGTCTCCTCTTACTATCATTTATTTGATGATTGTTAAATGGTCGTCCGTTATGAGTCCTGTGATGTCATCATTTTTTGCAGTCATTTTTTTTTGTGTACTTTGAATATTAAGTTGACCTCGGGTCAGACCTTGACCCTTCATTTGGCTTGTGACACTTCCGCTTGTTTTATTTAGTCTTGTTTGCGTCTTGACATTGTTTGTACCCTTTAGTTGCATCATTGTTTTGTTTGTCCTCATGATATATATTAAATACTACATTAATAATATTAAAGCAGAAATAGAGGAACAAAAGGCTGCATTAAAGAAAGAGGAGGAGGAACGTGAGATGAAGCAAATTGCCAAGGAAAATAGATTAAGAGAGATTGCTCAACGTGAAAGAGAAGAGCAAAGAGCAATTACCAAACAGGAAGAAGAGAATAAATTGAAACGAGAGGAAATTATTTTACAACAAGAAATGGAATTGGCGCGTATTAAATTGGAGACAGCAAGATTACAAGCACAAAGTGCTGATGCAAACCAGAATAATAACGCACAAAATGGATCATCATCCAGCCAAACTAAACATTTCTACAACTTTAAATTACCCACTCTCAACTTAAACGTGGACGACCTTTCATCGTTCCTGTCACGTTTTGAACAGACTTGCAAAACTAACCATTTGCCTGAAGAGTCATGGGTACTCAAATTAAATGAATTCTTGGTTGGAGAACCACTGACGGCTTCTCAAAATGCTGGCCCATCAATAGCAAATAACTACGGTGCTATTAAGTCCTTGCTTTTACGAAGGTTTCACCTGGACGAGGAACACTGTAGGTTGAAATTTAAGGGAATTTTACCTGAATCTCCAAAAGATTTTGCAGGATTCATTGCGAACATACGCAATACATTTAATAGATGGGTTGAACTGGCAGAAGTCAACAAATCATACGACAAATTAGTTGATTCACTACTACGGGATAAGGTATTATCTTCGGTTAGCCAGCCATTTTTTGCATATTTGCAGGAGCGTAAACCAGGTACTATGGACGAGTTAGAAAAAATTTCTTTAAACTACTGTTCGGCACATCCGAATGCAACCATTTCTAACTCCTCATTAAGAGAACCTCTACCTGTAGCGTCTAATATGGCCTACAATCATAATAACAAACAAAGACATCACAGTGTAGACAGAAGCAGGTTCCAAAGAAATCACAATGTTAACTTTCAGAAGGGACATAATAATGATTTCAACAATAAAAATGAGTTCAACAGAGGTAGATCACGAGATAGAAATTATTCACCTCAAACAAACTACCACAATGGTCAACATAACACTAATTATAATCGATCACATACTCCCAATAATAATAATAACTGGAATGGTAATAATCATGGCTCGAGACATCGAGATAATAGTTACTATAGAGGACGACGAGATAATTCTAACAATTATACTCGGAATCGATCTCATTCTCGGGGATCATCTCATTACAACCATAATACAGGGGCGGCAGTTACAAATAATACTACCCCTATAGCTCAGGTCCCACTTGACAATAATACAACACAGTCTTCTGCTGCATGTTTTGCTATTAATTATAATGTGGCAAATAGTTGCCAACAATGCAATCTTATTTTTCAGAAGGCGAAAGAAACAGTGCTTAACTGCGGACATATTATACCACAGGTAGGTCTTGCAGTCAACGATGGAACAGGCTTACTAATTTTTAACAGGGGATTAGTTAATGGATCCGTCGTCTCAGTGCTGAGGGATTCAGGATCCACAACGATCGGTATACGTCAGTCGCTGGTACATCCTAGCTGTGCGACAGGAGAATATGTACGCTGCATGACATTTGGTGGAACTATTGAGTTCTACCCAACAGCTATTGTTCATATTAGAACACCTTTTTTCACAGGGAATGTAAAAGTATGTATGCTAAAAAAGCCTATAGCTGATCTGATGGTTGGTCGTATACACGGCAGTAAAGATTGTACTCCAGATGAGATCATAGAATGGGAGAAACATAACCTATGCACTGGAAACGCCGTGACGACTAGAGCGCAGACTCAACTCATGGAGAAAGTTGATGATAAAAAAATGGATGCAGACAACCAAGAGGAATTTGTAGTCAATTCACCTATTGACAGGGAAACATTTGCAACTAAACAAAAAGAGGATAAATCTTTAAAAAAATTTTTAAGCTGGTTGATAAAGTTGACAATCTATCCTCAGGTAATAATAACAAACATTGTTTTGTTATTAAAAATGACATATTGATTAGATGTTTTAATGACAAATCACAAATGAAACAACAAGTTATGGTCCCGTATACTTTTAGACGGTACATTATTCAACATGCACATGACTCACATTGTGCTGGACATATGGGATATACTCGAACACGATCTCGAGTACTGTCTTCATTCTTTTGGCCAGGAGTGTCAAGAGATATTTCGCAGTATGTACGTTCCTGTACTACATGCCAAGAAGTGAAAGCACGTGGAGCTTTTCACACGGCGCCTATTCAGGCTTGCGATATCTCAGTAAGACCGTTTGACAAGATGGCAATAGATATTATTGGTCCATTGCTACCATCGGCCAGAGGACATAGATTCGTCCTTACGTGCATTGATTTGTGCACACGATGGCCAGAAGCTATCCCATTAAAGACCACCACTACCACAGATGTAGCTGATGCACTACATCTCATCTTTTCTAGAATAGGGTTTCCTAAAAAACTTTTATCAGACCATGGGTCACAGTTCATATCTGACACCATGAAGGAAGTCATGAAAACTTGGAACATTGATAGGAATTTAAGTAGTATTTATCATCCTATGAGTAATGGTGCGGTTGAAAGACTTAACCGTACACTTAAACAACTACTACATAAGGTTACTGTTAAGCACCCTCATGACTGGGACAGAGCACTCCCAGCTGTTCTATTTGCTTATCGGGAGGTACCGCATGAACAAACTGGCTTCTCTCCCTTTGAATTAGTTTTTGGTGCTCCCCCAAGAGGTCCTATGGGACTAATAAAAGACTTATTAATTGACGAGGCGATGACTCAGGACACTCAGTCATCTTACGAATATGTGATTAATCTTCGGAAGAACATTATTGAGTCTTGCCAGTTGGCAACAGCTTCTTCTGAGGCTGCAAAAGCTAAGGTTCGATCTCTACAAAATAGGTCTCGACGATTACGCCAATTATTCCCAGGCGACGAGGCTTATGTGTTACTTCCTCACAATAACAATAAATTATTGATATCTTGGAATGGTCCTTACAAAGTCATTGATAAAATTTCCGACGTTGATTACGTCTTAGATATCAAGGGACACAAAAAGATATTTCATATTAACATGCTCAAGCAATTTCATACACGTCCTGAACACTTACAGTCAATTTTTCATGAACTAGATGACAACACAGTATCTACTTGTTATTATTCTAACTTATCTGTCATCCAGGAAGAAGAATCTTCTTTTCCTGAAGTACAGTTACCGTTACCGGTACCAGTAGTTCAACCTACTGAATCTTGGCGGGATGTAACCATCTCTTCAACGGTTACACCGCAACAGCGTCTACAGGTTGCTAATCTCTTACAATCTTATCCAGATGTGTTGACCGACGTCCCGGGTCGCACATCGGCTATCAGTCATGACATTACTCTCAATGATGATACACCTATTCGTGTACATCCCTATTCGGTTCCTTTACATTTCCTTGCTAAAACTACTAAGGAACTTGAACAGATGTTGTCTCTGGGAATCATTGAGACTAGTAATTCGCCATTCTCTTCTCCATTAGTGATTGTCCGGAAGAAGGACAATAACATCAGACTATGTGTTGATTATAGGAAATTAAATGCTAAGACTATAGTTGACAGCGAACCACATCCACTTATCGACGACTTACTGCCACGTCTATCCAACGCAACTATATTTAGTAAGATAGACTTAACTAAAGGTTATTGGCAGATACCACTGACCGAAAAGGCTAAGTACTACACCGCATTTTCCACTCCACAAGGTCTATACCAGTGGAATGTGATGCCTTTTGGGCTTGTTAATGCGCCAGCTACCTTCATTCGCCTGATGCGACAAATTTTATCAGGTAGACCAGACGTTATTACATATATTGACGACATATGCTTGTTTAGTTCGTCGTTTGAGGAACATGTTTCGGGACTTAGATATGTTTTCGACACTCTAAGGAATTATCATCTAACTGCTAAACCTACAAAGGTGCAAATCGCGTGTAATGAGATAACCTTTTTGGGACATATCATTGGATCGGGATATATCCGAACGTTACCTAGTACAGTCTCCAAAATTCTAAACATAGCAGTTCCTCAGACGAAGAAACAGGTCAGGAGTTTGTTAGGGACTTGTTCAATATTACAGTAGATTCATACCAAACTTGTCATCCATCACGGCTGTATTGTCTTCATTGTTAAAAAAAGACATGCCGGTGAAGGTGACATGGACTGGTACATGCAATGAAACTTTCAACAAAATTTATAATTTTGTTCTCGCATGAACCAATTTTAAGACTTCCCGATGCTTCCAAAAGATTTTTCTTACGAACAGATGCTAGTAACTACGGCATTGGTGCATGCCTGCTCCAGAACCATGATGGCGTTCTACATCCTACCTTATATATTTCAAGAAAGCTAAAGCCGGCAGAAACAAAGTATTCCACAGTGGACAAGGAACTTTTATCTGTGATATGGGCAATAACTAAACTTGAAAAGTTCTTGCTTGGTGCTCCCTTCACCATACAGACGGACCAACGTGCTGTAGCATCTTTGCGTCGATCTAACCATAAGAGCCAAAAACTCGCCAGATATGCAATCATCCTACAGCCATTTGAATTCTCCATTGAACATATTCCTGGCACTGAAAACATTGTGGCGGATGCGTTGTCACGTAATCCTATTGACGACGAATAATCAACATTAACATTCCTAAAACATATCAACTATAAGGGAACTAACCTTGCCTTCAATTTAAACTTTATAAACACTGTGTGCATCGCGGAATTGAACTGGGGACAATCGGGGTATACATGTTGACATTGAGGCTTCGTCTAACGTCCATACACGATATATGAATATTCGTTGAACAATCATGGAACAATATCTGACGACAAGTCGAACTTATTATCCTATGTGCACTTAATTCTTGGATGCTGGGATAAATGACATTTCTTTCCAACGTAAACGTTTGAACATTTTTGCCTAAAAGAATTCATCAGGATCAAGACTACGGATGGATCATCATATCCTATACTAATTAATTAGTTAACTTAACTTCTTAATTGAATTATTATCAATAAAATGAAATGTGAGAAAAAAAATGAAATGAAAGAACAAAAAAAAGAGAACGAAATATAAAAAGAAGAAATTATGAAAAGAGAAAATAAATCTCACACAAGTATTAGATTAATATTTTTTTTAATGTACCTATACGTTATTTAGTTAGTTAAATTAGACAGTTATTATTCACTAACACTTAACACACCCAAGTAAGTTAAACTTATATTCGAATTTCTTTCTATTTCTTCTCACTTATTTTGTCTTTTCTTCTCTCATAACATCGTGTTACATTAGAACCTTAATAATTTAACTCTTAGTTTAATTAATTAATTTAATGTTAATTAGTCAAATTAATTCCTATATGACATACTAATACGACAGACCTTACTTTAATTCTATCATTCACTATTAACATTGGACATTTTATTTAGTTGATATAATAATATGTATAATATTGATATATAATATGATTAATGTTAGATGACTATGACAAATAGTTAGTTGACATGACCGCAACACGGTTCTACTCAGAACATCGTCGGCCATATGTCACAATTGTGTTAAATTTTTTTTTGAAAAATTGTTAAGTCGGATAGATCTTGAAAAAAAATCTATCGATTTTTTTTTCCCCCCGGTGTACAGGGAATTGTTACGGTATATGATATTAACGCCGTCTGCTAAAGGTTAGCGGACGTGCAATTGTAAAGGTTAAGGCATTTAATATATTGCGATAGATGTTTCAATTATTGAACGCTCCATACACGATCGATTATGACGTGTCTAGCGTTGTTTAGGACACAGTCGGTAACTAGGAAACGCTACCCTTTGTTACTTGACCGCCAAGCTGAATAGCTGCGTTTTTTCTAACCTTCCAATTCAATGGCATGATATAGCCATTTATATGTGTATTTTTGATGGACCAGGGTCAGTCCTAGAACTCTATATGAGAGGAAAATTTATGGAGGTTAGTATTTAACTAGAATTCTTAGAAGGAGGAGAATAATCGTCAAATTCGTATGAAATATTCAGACTCGCAGTCTCACTGTCGGCAGGTAGCCATGTCTAGCTGCGCGTGCATATAGCTGTGATGTTCTGACGACAATACTGCATTGTATCCTTAAACGGACATTGACACGTAAACCAGCAGTCTACGTTATTGATTAATTTATGCATGACTTATAAGGACTTATGTTCTGTTCCTATTTGAAATGATCATCCTGTGTGTACATGTGATTAAATATTACGGACTCAATCTGAAGACATTGATTACTTCATTAATGTTGCTGAGTTCAAGTTACATGAACTACTTCTTCATACCATGCTACTGAGTTGTATGAACACCTTCACCCTAATTCGCGTAATACTAAACAAAGCACGATTAACAAGAGATCACTAAAGTAACCATACTCAGTGCATGATCTTCAACCGGCAAATAACTCAGCAACATGTGCATAGATTACAGGAAACTGAATGCTGTCACAGAAGGACAAGTGGATCCATTACCAGACACAAAAGTTATTTGCCAGATTGAACAAGGCAAAATACTTTTCGAAGGTGGATCTTAGCAAAGGCTATTACCAGATTCCAGTGAAGCCTGAAGTTAGACCTTATTTAGCTTTTAGCACCTCGGAGGGACATTATGAATTCAACATGCTACCATTCGGACTGAAAAATGCTCCGAGTGTATTTTCTAGGATGATGCGCAAATTGTTGGATCCCTTGAATAATCCATGTATCACCAATTTCATGGATGATATTCTCGTCGCCACAGAAACATTCGAAGAACACATTAACTCTCTGAATATGTTATTTGATAGGCTCAGGGAAGCGAACTTAACTGCTAGACCAACAAAATGTTGTATTGGATGCAAAGAGTTGGAATTCTTGGGACATACTGTATATCAGGGTAACATGACTCCTGACCCCAAGAACTTGGAAAAACTGCAGAGAGCACCTAGACCACAAACAAAAAAAGACGTGCGATCATTCGTGTCGTTATGTGGGTTTTACCAAAAATATATCAACAATTTTAACTCTATATGTGCTCCTCTGACTGATCTGACTCGCAAGGGAAATCCAGATAAAATTGTTTGGTCAGCGCAATGTGAATTGGCATTCCAAGAGTTAAAGGAAAAACTCACTAGCAAGCCTATTCTCAAATTGCCTGATTTGACTCAGGACTTTGTGGTGAGAACAGATGCAAGCAATGTAGGCCTGGGGGCGGCTTTGTTGCAAAGGTCCTCTTCACTCAATGGGGAACTGAACCCAGTCGCTTATGCAAGCCGCAAGTTGAACAAAGCGGAGCAAGGATATTCCACAAGCGAAAAAGAATGTTTAGCGTTAATCTGGGCAATAAAAAAGTTCAAATCTATCTGTATGGTAGGACTTTTGTGGTCCAGATGGTCTTTATTGTTGCAACCTTATCAGTTTAATATTGAATATATCCCAGGGTCACAGAATGTCGGTGCAGATTTCCTCAGTAGGCACCCCTATGATCAAAATTAGAGTAGTTGGCAGGCGTGAGGAGTAATTTTATCTATATGTATCACTGGTTTTGGAACTTGCATGAGTGCATGTTCTCAGGTGGGGAGATGTGTGGTGAAATTACAGTGATGCAACGTTAAAATTCCTCCAATTATAAAGATAATAGGTAAAATAACATGTAGGGATAAAAATATAGGCAAGATATGCCGAGGCTTCTTCACCTACGCCAGCGTTTTCTAGGGTCATTGAACATTAACTAGTTAGAACATGCAGACTAAACGGTTTACCCTTTTAGACGGGAGGGAAACGGAGATAAAAGAAAAAAATATGACGGTCGGAACATCGTGTTTGAATCTAAATGCTAAAAGACGCAATTTGTAGTTTTGAAAGAAAACATTACGCCACTAGTTGACACAATGTAAGGAATTGGTAGAAAAACGACCTTAGCTCTTGTTAGAAACAGTCGTATCTTGGACGTTTTTACGGTAATTTGTTGTTTTGTTTGAATATAGCGGCAAACGCCGTGGACGAAGGTTCAAAAACAAATTTCAAAACTAACCTTGAGAAAAGTAGGTTTTCCTTTAATAATAAAGTTAGGATAATAAAAACTAGCTAGTTTGATAGCCCATCTTAATCTGACAAATAATATACTTTTAATTACACAGACGGACAGATAACACGGAAGATATTGACGAAAGACTCTATTGTTTATTACAGACTAGCGAACAGTTTTGTGTGCATATTTTCACTAAAGTTACAGTTTGGCGTCCTTGAGCCTAAGAATGTAAAAAACAAACTGCAGTTGGACGAGGGGCAAAGTAGGAGGATAGTAGCTAAAAATAACTTAGCATAGAAATCGTATAAATAAGTGGGGCAGATTTGTGTAGTTTTTTCTTGTAGTTAGTCAAACAAACAAGTGTAATTTTGGGGAAAAACCAAGTTGAGACAGACGGACCGACAGAAAAATACTACACACTAGACTGAGATTGGACTGAAATTGGACTTTTAGTTTGAATATTTGAAAAAGTAGAGGGGAAGTCCGCTGATAGGACAAAAGCATTTATATTATTGAAAGATAGACGCACGCTTGTGCCGTTTTTAAAAGACTGTCTTTAAACACAGTTCGTTACTGCTAAATGAGTGATTTCCAGAAGATATTCTATATTATTAGTGGGACGCCATACTATAGCCAGCAGCTCAGCTGAGTTTTGCTAGTACAAAGTAACTGTGTTTTCACATTTTGAATTGTGGTAAGGAGAAAAATTCATTAACCCTTTTATTTAACAATTAATAATTTGAGTGATTGATAATGCCATATCATGAAAAATGATTACGACAAGTGAGTGCTTATTCTAGGTCCCCAGCGACAGCCAGGGCCTAGAGACAGACACATAATAATAGAAAGCATATCAAAGACTATAGAAGACAGATCTATATTTGAGATCAGTGGGAACATAACACCCACCTTATTGGATGGAAGAGGAAACTATTGAACATATTTCGGATGCAATGCAGTCTTTGGAAACTGGTACTATTTGATACCACCTGGGTGAGATGTGCTAAGTTGGTCAGAGAGGTCTGACCCATCTTTGTAAGTTCTGTTTGCTTTGTTGTGTGTGTAAAATTGGTGCATTAAGCAGTGTGTGACACATGGCACAAATTTTGGTTTCAGAGTTTCTGGTCTGGCACTACGCTAGTGCCAGATGCTTTTGTAGAAGTACAAGAGTGGATGCAGAAGCAGCCTAACATTTTACTCCAGCTACTGAGAGGAGTGGGCTACTAGAATTCTGTACTGCATCGTCACAGGCAGATAAGTGAAAATCTGGCCTGCTGTGGATTCATCAACCGTGTCCACCATAAATAAAGAAATAAAATCTTGTTGTATAAACACTATAACTCAGTCCATATTTCCAGGACAATGAACTTTATAAAACAGAGATTGGGCATGATGACACCACCCCAACTAAACATCCAGTACTAGTTTTTCCAAAGACACTGTAGTCACTATTAATATCAATCAATGTAACAATATATTTATGTATACAATTTTCATTTGATTGTTCACTATATATATGCACCTTTATTGACAAATACATATTATTTCATACGTCCTGACCAGAAGAAACATTTGGTTCAGGACTAAATAAATTTAAAAGATTGAAAATCTAAACTTTTGAAGACAGTGTTGGGAGCCGCGCTGGTGTAATGGCTTCGGCGTTGTACTGGCGACCAGGTGTTCATGGTTCAAACCCGGGCGTCGGCGTTTGAAGAAATGTTTACGGCCGGAAATTTGACTGAATAGCCTGAACGGCTCCTGTGATAAACCCTCTGTGGATGGGAAGGAGCGAAGCTCCTGACCGGGTTGGAAGGAAAGTCCTCAGGTTCCCCAGCCTCGCAATGACATGTCATTGGGCCGAAAGGGCTGAAAGCCCAAGTGCCGCTGGTTAAGGGAAAAAAAAAAAAAAAAAAAAAAAAAAAAAAAAGAAGACAGTGTTAGTTAATTTTATCATAGAGATTATTATTCTTAATATTAGACTTAGTATTTACATGTGTGTGTCTGTATTTTTAATTACCTACACATCACAATTCAGTACCCTAGACATTTAACGTAGCTAACATACATAATAGTAGAATAGGTCTGTTTGAGGTCATAAGTGGTAGCAGAAAGGCCTCCTGTAACTCACATAAACTGTTATTATCAGGAGCCTTCACAGCTGACCTCATCCAGGACACTAGGTAACATAACAACCACATAATAACATCAAAAACCCACTACACATAATACGCATGATTGAATACAATTGGCTGGGCAATTCTGGATGTTATAAACAACACTTATGATTGGAGTCTGGTCAGATAGTAACAACCACGTGCGTGGGACGAAAGTTGCAATATAATCCGACGCTTTCGCCGGTTTAGAGCACCGTGAAATTCACCTCGTCAAGAAGACAGCCAGCTAGCCAGAGTAAGGAATAGGATCAGAATTCCATTTATCGGACTGGACCTTGTTTGAGCACCTTGTGGACTTCAATCCCAGGAAAACTCTACTGCCTACATTAAAGCGGAAAGCCGGAATCCTAGGAATCTGAAATATAAAGTCAGAGTGGAGCCTAGTGTAAAGTAATACCCCAGATCGCTTGTAAGAGGCATCTTAAACAAGTTGCCTTAACTATTTCTTTGAGCCAGGAGTCAGTATTCCTAAAGAGATTTTAGGGTGAGTTGTACATTTTTAAATTCTATATTTTTCATTTGTTAACATGTGAAAATTGCTAATGGATGTCCAAGTCACACGATGATAGCAGCCTCAGCTTATAGAATGATGGTTTCATTAACCACCGTGACAGACGAACTCAGCTGACCCTGAATTGTTGTCTGATATGGTACGACCCTTTGTAACGACCCCTTCGGATAACATCAGTGCCCCCGAATATTGTGGTAACTTTTCGTCAAACGGGATTTTTTTTCCACCTGGACTCATTAGCATGCAACCTTTCCACGCAGATTGTCAACACGTTGGCTGATTAATATGTGGACAGTTTATCTACCGTACATTCTGGTCATCGCATTGATTTAAGGAGAGGTTAAATCACGCCCACGGATATCTCTTGAGCAATCATATGCAGTTATTTTCATTAACTTGGCCCAGTGGGGGGCGATGCCAGAATCAAACAGAAAGTAGCGGCACACGATCAAACAGGCACTGAGGGATCTCAGGAAAGACTAGCGGCGCTATCAAAGGCAGTAGTGGTCCCTGAAACGAGCGACGCAAGTTTCTTGCCGGTATTTCGCATCTCGGTGTTAACTGCAGGACCGATCGCAGTGGGAGCGAACGGGAAAGCGGATGCAGCGAGCGGAGATACGGAAGACCAGGGGCGGCATCTCTCTTTAGTCTGGCGGTCAGATCTCCAAAAGTCACCTGAGATCTAAAAAGGTGTCAAATTCTAACATGTCCCCCCAATCTTGCATTCGAGTTAGATATATACAGACCACGAAGAAAGCCATTTTATCATTCGGTCGCCAGAGATTTAAGATTCACTAGCTATAGTAGAAATTTTGCTAGATTTCCATCTGAATTGGTGGCTACATTGGAGTGATTTCTTTTTCTGTGCACGGTATAATATATTTGTTAAAGTGATCAGTGGTCTAGTGCTTTCATTTTATTTCACTGGATTTTGTGTTTATTTAAATCTATTAAATTAAACTCATCCCAAAAGTTCCAGTGGTAAATTTAATGATATATCTATTATAATATTTCCAAAAATAATAGATGCTTAAATGCTAAAGTAACTTTTAAAGTCGCGAAGGAATTTATAATTAATAAATTTAGTTAAGTCATATATATATAGATGTGTATTTTAACCATTAGACTCGTGACGTGGTTTCTTAAATACATAAATAAATACGCGAGTGTATATAATAGTCTTAACGGTAAATTTATCGCGCGTTAGAATATTATTTGATTTTTTAGGTATGATTATGTTGTCATGGGTTTTCTATCTTTTTCTATAGAATGATTACCTTTGCAATCCCAGCAATAAAGAAATCATACAGAGTCTTCCAGACTCGGTTCTTAAACTTCCAGACATATTGATGAAACATTTTAAATTTAATCTTGTGGCGGTCCGATGCGGCCTAGCTATCATAATTACATGAAAGAAAGCCTACCCAAGAATAAATAAACCATCAAATTAAATTACAATCTGTAAGATAAACTGGAAGATGAACAGTTGCCAGTAGCGATATTTTATTTACTGCTCTACTGTGAGAGAGTACCTATTTACCTGAACTGTGACTGAGCCTAGTTTTTCCTCACTGGATTTAAAACTTACCGGTCAGTTGTGATCAGCATGCATTGAAGGAATTTTACCTCCAGAGCGAAATTAAAGAGACCACTTCATTTTCACCCCTGTGTCGAACTGTGTCAGTGCCATCCCATAGACTCTTTTTATATAATAAAACAAAAGAACTCTTAGGCTTCAAGTCCGGCGATAAGTGGGAATATTTGCTATCAGCTAACCTCGCTACATCTGGGGCGGGACATCGAAGTACCAGACATTTTCATATGTCAAGAGTGTAATTGCTGTTTATATAATTCTGTGGATTGTCTGATGCTGCAATTGGTAAGTGTGTGTGAGTATATGAGTGTGGGCCCTCACAAGCGTGCTTGAATGACAGGAGATTTAATTTTTGCAAACCATTTGTTAACTTGCCTACCGGGTAATACCTTTTCTGTATACCCTGCATTGTTCCTTTAAGTGGGATATTTTGTTAACTCTGTTCAAACCCCCCCCCCCTCCCCTTTCAATTTCTTAGTAAAGGGAAGAACAATTGGGAATAACAGGATTTTTGTCTACCATCCATACCTAATATTGTAACACCTCTTTCAGAGTAATTAAATTCACCGTTGGGTTACATTACCTATGTTCCTGATAGCTATCTATCTTTGGACTGGGTTTATCTTTGTCTAATAAGCGGGAAGGGCTTAGTCGATACCAATCTTCTTCACCCCCTCCCCACCTTGTTATTTGTATTTTCTGTACTTATATTTTTCTGTAACACATGATTATTGTGGTGATTGATTTTAATGTTAATAAACAGCATAAACTTATTTAGTACTGTGTTGGAATACCCAAAGCCCAAATTTCCTCTATCTGTTTAATATAGTTTGTATTCACGTGCGTCTGTGTGTTTGAAGCACCAAATCGGTGTGAGCGCAGGTGTGTGTCTGGAAACTGGCAAATAATTGTTTGACCAGGAGAGTTTGAAGAGAAGATTGAGAGGATCGATTTGTCATAAATAAGTCTGTCCTTACTCTCCCCAGCACTCTGTGAAGCAACTATTTACTCTCTAACCTTTTTCTATCACTGAGCTTTCACCATCATTCTCCACTCTAAACAGGACCACTATTTCTAAGACTCTTTCTCTCAAAATAAATTTACGACAACCACCACTGCAAGAGCTGGTGACTGCTTTATGCGGATTTCTCAGCGAGAACCAAAAGCAGAGGAAGCAGTCCCAAGATCCATATGGAGCAGGGAGTGGATGATGACAGAACTGATGTAAATACTTATTATATTATTCATCTTTTCAACCACTGCAAATGTAAAGATATTCAATATAAATGTAATGTTTTCCGCTCACTGGGATTAATATTAATGCGCAGAGAGGGTAAAGTTCTGAGGTAGATGGGATGGTCGAATGAAAAAAAGGGGGGGGGGGGCACATGATTTTGTGTCAGGAAACCCAATACTCAGGAGGGTATCTGTTTCTCTTCTTTCATAATACTAGTCGATGGTACCAGTTGAGGGTGCTTTCTCTGGAACAAAGTGTGTGGTATAAGTGGCCTGCTGTCAACGCTAGGCACAATCACCAGACGGGCCTTGAAGACACTAGACCAGCTATGTGATTACTCCCTGATATTTCTTGGAATGTGTCAAAACCTCCAGGCTTGACCAGTGATGAGAGTGCACCAGTCCATAACCTGCAAAGAACCAAACATCGGCTGGAGCAGAAACCAACAAACTTACTGGCAGCTAAGTACAAACTTAAAAGCATCCAAGTGAACTTTCAGACAATTCCCTCAATATCCATAACATCACACTTTTTCTAAAGACGAATTATTCATTTTACACTGTTAAATATAATTGATTATTAAATTTGTTATTTGTATATATACAAATTTATAGTTGATTTAATCATTTTGAGTGTACTGCACCCGTACGTCTCAGTCACCTTAAATATACTTAAAACAGAGCTACTAAATTAAGATTTCACTGAATAAAATAGTTGGGGGCTTGAACGAGCTAATCATACAATATATCTCTTCACAAAAGTTGTTGGGCAGATAATAAGTTAACTGTGCTAAGACCCATTCAGCATTGTTCTTGATTTCTGAATATCTTGTGAACACTCCCTCAAGGTAGAAGCATCATCATTCTTCTATTTGTATCTCTGCCAAGAGTAATCTTGTGCGAAGGTTGATACCCTAGGTTTTGGCCATTGCTGGACCATCACTGCAGAGCAAAGGGGAGGCAACCCATGACATGATAGAAGAACAGAAGAATGGAAGAACGGATAGATAAATGGATGGACAAATGAACGGAAGGTTGCATGTACGGATGAACAGATGAATGGATAGATGGACGGATGAACAGATGGATGGCCAGATGGATGAAAGGATGGATAGATAGATGGAAGGATAGATGAAAGGATGGCCGGATAGATAGATGGACGGATGGACAGACGAATGGATGGATAGATGAATGGATGGCCGGATGGATAGATGGACGGATAGGCAGATGAATGGATGGACGGACGGATAGATGGACGGATGGATAGATGGCCTGATGGATGGATGGATGAATGGACAGATAGATAGACGGATGGATAAATAAACATATGGATAGATGTACGGGTGTACAGAAGAATGGATTGATAGATGGATGGATGGATAGATGAATGAATGTATGGATGGACAAATGAAAGGATGGATAGATAGATGGATGGATAAATCAATAGATGGATGGATAAAATAAATGATGGATAGATGGACGAGCAGATAGAAGAATGGATGGATAGAAGAATGACGGTCGGATGGATAGATGGAAGGATGGTTAGATGGACGGATGTATTGATGAATGGAAGGATAGATGGACGGATGGACGGATGTATATGTCATAAAATTAACCATGATACAACGTTAAAATATCTCCAATGATACAACGTAGGGATAAAAACTAATGCGTAAGCTACTAAAATACATGATCGCCCACGCCGCGGGTCATCACCCGCCATGGAAATTAAATTGTTAGACGTGAAGGCAAAACGTTACCCTTGGAACGGGATGAGAACGGAGATCAAAAGGAAAAATCTGACTGAAACGCGTGCTTGAAACTAGCAAGGCTAAAAGACGCAATTGGTGGGGAAAGGAGGAAAAAGTCACGTCCCCAAGTTGACACAAGGTAAAGAAATCGACAAAAGGGACCTTAGCTATTATACGCAACAGTCATTTCTTGGAAGCTTTTGCGATAACTTAGTCCGTTTATTTGAATTCAGCGGCAAACGCAGTACAGAAGATGCTAGAAAATATAAATTCTTCTTGTTTGTGCACGATTCGGGTTAGTCTATTTGAAATGGGGGTACCTAGCGTCGTATTTGTTTTCATAACACCGACCTGCTGATGTATGTGAAGTGGTTTGATAAGTGCCATGAAACCATCTGCTGTTGTGATCATACATGTGTTGTTAGATGCATGGAGATTCTTTATCTCGCAAATCTTTTGATGCCTGACATTGTTGATTACGTTTCTGACTGCAATACGGTAATTTCTTCTGTTGAGACTGTTCCAGTGGTTCTTAGTATGTTTATTGAAGCAATACAGGGGACTGTCGGATTCCTTATTGTAACGTCTCAGTATACGTGGGTAATGTAAGTTCCTCATATCGTCGACAAAGTAACGTTCCGCATCCGCGTGTGTCCCTGCATTCATCCTGATAGAGGTGTGATTACAATAATTCATATCTGCCCCATGAATAATGGGATGTAAGCTCAAGGATTTACGTTTGGGATAACCTCCCGTCAGAAAACGATTTTTCCACTTGTCAGAGTCAGAGGGGCGGCGTGGGTTGGAGAAACTTGGGGAGGGGAACTGATGGGCAAGGCTCTGACACAGTGATGGCTCATGCTGCATAGGGTAACTTCCCGTCAGCAAATATTTCTTAGACATGTCAATCGGTGGGCTGTAATGGTTGTGCATGCGTTTGCTGCTGTTGTTGTACTCTTGGTGTGGGTATTTCCTCCTTAGGTCCATCTTTCGTTAATGCTTCTGCTCTTTAATAGAGGACTGGTCATACGGCACCAAATTGAGATGTGTGGCCGGGTAGGGTAGTGGGGGTTGCTGTTCAAATCGAGAGTATTAGATTTTGATGACTAGCTAGCCTGCTAGAGGTGATGATTGCTCTCTACAGTCTTACAGGAATTAACCAGGTTCGGGGATAATCCTCTATGATGTTTTATTTTTAGGAGCAGATGGTTTTTAATTTGTGTTGCACCTGCAGCGATTAGCTTTGGTATGATACCTTAATAAATTGTATGATGGCCAACTGCAAGCATATGATTCGTCAACAGCATTTGTGTTCAATGAAATAAATGTTTATTCAATTTTCAACAAGAACTGGGTTAAGTCAAATGGTAACCAAACCAAATTTGCATAATAGCATGTTGACATGTATTTACAAGTATAAAAGGTCAATGTATTATTTCCAGGATGCTACATTCCTTTTTATGTCCTTAAGTCTTTTCAACTTGTTAACTTGCAACAACATGGCGTGGTTCCTCTATCTTTCAAGTGTTCCTTCGTTTTATTAATTTTCTAGGCTTATCGACCTTATTCATTATCTTCAAACTTGTCATATATGGAACCACTCAGCCTTCGTAGGTATTCCTAAATGTTCTCTCAACTTCAGGATCTTCCTCTGTAAGCATATCAGTAAAGTATATACCTAGTTTTTTTTCATTGTTGCACATCTTCGAACATAGCCCGGCTTGGGTTATGACCGTCAGCTCTAACCGTTTAAGCATGTCATATGATTGTAGGCCTACTTACTGAATTTTGGAATTCACAAACACTTCCAACAATTAATTGAATCTACACAACTGTGTCTGAAGTTGATGTCCTCAACTGGAATTTACACTGAGCAGACAAAAAATGTCTTCACTATAACGCTCTCAATTCAATACTGCCCAAAAAATGGCTTCGTCTCTCGTTCATTCCGGGGAAAGGAAGGACTGAGCCTAACCATTGGTTGGAAATCACGTGACTAACGCAACTATACAAGCGAAGCTTAGCCTAAATAATGCGTGGCGTTTCGAAGCTAAACTGGCCTAATTAAACATCTGCGTCAAGATTTTTTTAATCTTCTGTTTCTATAAAAATTTATTTTATATGTTAATATAGTCTGTATCTGAAGACTCACGGTATACGCGGTTACACTAAGTAATATCACAATCATACAATACCATCAAAACCACTACAGTATAGATGAACTGATGGTTAGATGAATGGATGGATGGATAGATGAACGGATGAATAGATGGATGGATATATGAATGGGTGGATAGACGGAAGGATGGATAGATGGTTGGATGGACAGATAGATGGGCGGATGGATAGGTGGACCGATTGATGGATAGATGAACGGATGGATAGATGAACGTGTGACGAAATGGACGACCTCTACTGTTCTTTGGCTCTCTCCGGCAGTATCGGTACATTTGTGGTACTGATTTTTATTATGTGCTGTCAATTATTGCACTTTTCTTTTTCTCTTTCCTCGTTATTCTCTGCTAGGTAGCAATATATTTGATTTTAATCAAATCACCCTGTAGGTGATAAATATCACATTTGCAGGAGCGGCTGATATAAAATATCACATTTGCTTGGCGCTACCCAGATTTGTTGGTTATAGGCGTGGCAGATTAACACGTACATCGGCCAGCGCTATCGGCTTAAATCACCGATAAGACACGGAGTTTTCGCACTCATACGACAGATAACGAGTTTACTGTCTGTGTGACACCTGTGGGCAGACAAGTGTAATATAATCGCTTCCGGTCACTTGGTTAAAAGAAATCATGGATTTATTACATTTTAGACAATATGAGTCTACAAATGTGTCTGTGAGAATGTATGCAAGACATCATATTACCATATACAGGAGACGTGACCTTTTGCAAAAATTTTCCATGTAGGAAATATTTTGAAAGTGCCACACCCGACCTGTTTGAAATGATTGGATCTTTCTGATTAGATTCATAACAACATTGAGGGGAATATAGCCTGACCATTTTCGCAGTTTTATCTCACTGTGAAGTGCACGCTCGCCAAGACAACACCAGACCACGCCAGAGTGAAAAATAGATTCATAATTCCTATTTGTTAACCGGACATTTTATTGGAGAACCAAATAAGACTTATAAAGCACAGGAATTCTTTACATTTTAATAAGGAACATCGGCACTAGGAAACTGAAGAAACACGGAGTCGGAGGGGGAATCGATGGTCAAAATTAAAGTTATCCCAGACGCGTGTAAGAGAACGATTCGTCTCTTTTATTCATCTGAGCAAACAAATATGTAGCCAGGATTGGCGTAAGTTGTGATTTATATTTCATATTTTATTACTAACATGTGAACTAACATATATATGTATACATTACCAAGTGAAGTTTAATGTGTGAAACTCGCTAGTGGATGTCAAAGTCATTTGGGGCTGGCAACCCCAGTATCTAGAATGATGATTCATGAACCACCACTGCAAGGGCTGGTGATTGCTTTATTGATAGTTTCGTAACGAGAACTAAAAGCATAAAGTAGTTCCAGGTTCCCTATGGAGCAGGGAGGGAAAGATGAAAGAAATGATGTACATTATAAGTATAATACTTACATTTTCAAAGCAGTGTAAATGTCCCTATAAACATATTCACTTTAAAATTAATGTAAGTTTTCAAGCTTTAAACCAGTGTAAATGTCTAGGTGAAAATATTCATTTTAAATTAATAGAAGTTTCAAACTTTTCAACAAGTGTAAATATAAATGAAACATAAATGAATTTATACTGTGAACACTGTTCAAACAGTCGAGATGTAAATGTAAAACATATTATATCTGTACGTTTAACCTTTTCATTTACATGTAATGTAAAGCTAAAGCTATTCAGTTTAAATGTAAAGGAAGTTTTATCCCGAAGGATTAAATTTAATTCTCATCGAGGGTAAATTATGACATGGGAGGGTAGAATAGAAGAGGGCGGCACATAACTGTGTCGGAAAACGCCATACTCAGAAGAGCGTTTCGTTTCTATTGCTATTACCAGTTATTGGTGGTACCAGCAGAAAGTACTATCTCTGGAACCAAGTGAAGGTGGGAGTGGGCTGACGTTTTGCGCAACGCCATCATAAGAGGGTCTTATAGACAGACGCAGAATCAGCTTAGCCGTTACTCCTTGCCTTTTTGGGAACGTGCGGCGCCTGAACTTTGACCAGAGACGAGCGAGAATAGAGTGAAAGGAACTGACCCAGCGGAAGAAGAAACTACCAGTGGCAGCTAAGTGAAAATATCCGCTGCCAAAAGTGACCTCCTTTATTATGTTAAATCCCATCCAAGTGATGAAATTCGTTTCATAAATATTCAAATTATTTTCCAACTTAAAACTTAAAGTGATTATTAAATTTTGTTATCTGTAATGTTACAAATTTAACTTCGATTCAATTCTTTTAAATGTACTACATGTTTGTCTCAGTCAAAGTTACTAAACACACACTCTAAACAGAGCTATATATATTATAATAATAATTCCACTGATTAACCCAGGGGTGGGAGCTTAACGAGCTAGAATAAACCATTGATTAAATTCTTCATAAAAGTGTCGGCAGATTATAGAATTAACGTGCTTAGCGACAGCCAGCATCGTTTTCGCTTATCTGAATATCTTGTGAAGACTCCCATGTGATAGAAGCTTTACTACTCTTCTATCTACATTTCTGCCAAGAATAATCTTGTGTAAAGATAGACTCCATTGAAGCGTATAATAGATACTCTTGAGTTTTGGCCACTGTTGGACCACTACTGCAAAGCAGGGGAGGCAATACCGTCACAGAACGGATGGATAGATGAATGAATGGATGGAAAGGTAAACGGATGGATAGATGAACGTATGGATGGATGGATATATGAACGCATGGATAGATGAATGGATGGGCATACGGATGGATAAGTGAACGGATGGATAGATGAACGGATGGATGGATGGATAGATGAACGAATGGATAGATGGACGGATAGATAGATGAACGGATGGATAGATGGGCGGATAGATAGATGAACGGATGGATAGATGAACGGATAAGTAAACGGATGAATAGATGAAAGGATAGATGAACGGGTGGATAGATGAAGGGATGGATAGGTAAACGAATGGATAGATGATCAGATAGGTAAACGGATGGATAGATGAACGGATGAATAGATAAACGGATGGATAGATGAATGGTTAGATGAACGGATGGATAGATGAATGGATGGTGGACGAATGGATAGATGAACGAATGGGTGGACGGATGGCTAGATGAACGGTTGGATAGATGAACGGATGGATAGATGAAAGGATGGATAGTTGAACGGATGGGTGGGTGATTTGGATGGATAGATGAATGGATGGATGGGTGGACGGATGGATGATGAACGAATGGACGGATGGATAGATGAAAGAATGGATGGGTGGACGGATGGGTATATGAACGGATGGGTAGATGAACGGATGGATAGATGAACGGATGGGTAGTTGAACGGATGGATGGGTGAACGGATGGATAGATGAACGAATGGATGGATGATGAACGAAAGGACGGATGGATAGATGAAAGAATGGATGGGTGGGCGGATGGGTATATGAACGAATGGATGGGTGGACGGATGGATAGATGAACGGATGGGTAGTTGAACGGATAGACAGAGTGGCATGCAGGCAGGCAGAGATAGTGAGATTCCGAGAAAGCCTTTTTTGTTTAAACTGAGTAACGCAACTCACGAGACCTTGACAGCCATACATACAAGAAAGATTAGTGCGCGCGTGCGTGACCTTAAAATGAAGAGAATACATTTACAGGCAGCAATATTATCAAGGAGATAAAAAGGCCGAAACACTTGTCCGGCGGAGAGGCCACTTCTGGTAATCAGATTTCCTCCTGTTGTACCGCTCTATATAGTCTCCTACCAGGTAATGTAATCACAACCGCCGATTACTCTATCTGACTACGACAGTACCTGTCACCGTCTGGACGGCCTACTACACGGCGCGCGGCATTAAATGCTTACTAATATAATCAATCAATCAGTCAGTCAATCAGTCAACTAAGTCTCTGGTTCCCCTAGGGCAACAGACCGTGAACATAAGCGCCAATTCATCTCTCCAATGTGTCTCCATGTGCTCTCCATTTACGAACAGGGTTGGAATGCAGACAACGAAAATAGAAACAAGAAAAAAAAACAGGGAGACAGAGTATGTGGACAGAACATCTCAACACAAGCCAGGCTCTGTTTCAAAATGCAAGTAGCTAGAAAAGCCGAGTCAGTGGAAGCGATTGTCAAAAGAATGGATCGACACGCAACATTTCGTTACCAGCCTAATTCAGTTTAAGAAGACGTAATTAAGTTTTCTAAATCGTGCACACCAGATCAGAAGATATTTTACATTTGGGCATACATCATAATATAACCGATGGACCTTGTGTCTAGACTGAACGGGGTATGTCTCATCAATTAGAGGTAAAGCTCTTACTTACACACACACACAAAAAGTTTTCTAGCTGTTTAGACAGAGAAGACGTTTTATAACTGTTTTGACAGAGAAAAGTAATTGTTAAGTTTTCTAACTGTTTTGACACAGAAAAGTAATTGTTAAGCTTTCTAACTGTTTAGACAGAGAAGAGGTAATTGTTAAGCTTTCGAACTGTTTTGACAGAGAAAAGTAACTATTAAGCTTTCGAACAGTTTTGACAGATAAATGTAATTGTTAAGCTTTCTAACTGTTCTGAACAGGTACAACTGGTTAACGTGTATCAAATATAAGAAAAAGAGATAAGACGTTATGTGTAAAAAATATAGAATGGAAACCGGAGTCATTTATTAAATATAAGGATAGGGAAACAAGTTTGATACTAAATATAAGGGTTGGATACAAGTTATATATTAAATATATGGGCGGTAGACAAGTTAGATATTAAATATAAGGAATGGAGATCTCATTTATCAAATATAAGGAATGGAGACCGAATCATTTATCAAATATAAGGACGGGAGACAAGTTAGATATTAAATATAAGGAATGGAGACCTCATTTATCAAATATAAGGGATGGAGACCGAATCATTTATCAAACAAATATAAGGGCGGGAAGAAAAGTTATACAGTATAATAAATATAAGGGATGGGGATCAAGTTATATATCAAATATAAAGGCGGGGATCAAGTTATATATCAAATATAAAGGCGGGAAACAAGTTATAGATGAAATTATGGGCGGGAAACAAGTTATATATTAAATATACGGGTAGAAGACTAAGTTATGTATCAACGAGAACGAAAAGTACAGAAAACTAGAGTCATAAACAAAGATGGAACTTTCCGTCACATAGTGTAAACAAGCGTCTAAAACAGCCACAGAGGAACGCACTTCTGTCATCACGCCAGACCTTCTGAAGGTAAACAGGCGCCCTACAAATATGCCGGTACCAAAGTCTCAGGACCAGATGATTCCTTAAAATTGGTCACGCCGAGTCTGTAATGAGCAGCAGGGGGAAACACAGACACATAATACGGTCTTCTAGGAATAAATTTAAACCCTGGGTGGACAACATTGGGCAATCTTTGAAGGACCGAGGACTAGATTGGAACCAGGCCAGGAGGAAGACAGCCGTCTCTCTCTCTCCATCCATCCCTCCCTCCCTCTCTCTCTCTAGGCTTGACTTATTCAAGAAAAGCTTAGCGCACTCTGCTGCTCATCTTTGTAATTGTCTTCCACATAACCTAAGAAACAACCTCAGTCCCTATTCATACAATCGTAGACTTTTCGAATACTTTAGGAGTTCTGATTACATGCCCCCCCCCCCCCCTCCCCCCAAACCGGATTATCTTTTCTTATATCAACTGTAGGTTCTAATGACAACAAGAAGAGACGGTCCGCAACCAGACGATACGTCAAGGCCTAAAGACCCAACCCCTGCAGACCCAAGTAGAACAACTGAGATGGTTTGGCCATGTCTGCAGAATGGGAGAAGATCGGCTACCACGACAAGTATGGGAAACTAAGAGCCAGGGATCCAGACCTCCAGGACGACCCAAAGTCCGCTGGGAGGACAACATTAGACAATCTCTGAAGGACCGAGGACCAGAGTGGAACCAAGCCAAGAGGAAGACAGCCGATATAATAGTATGGCGTTCTCTCTTACAAACCTCTACACCTCACGGTAGAAAAGGAACGAATAAGTAAGTAAGTAAGTAAGGTTCTAATGACGATGTTTGTAATTTTCAACATATTTTATGTCATGATTATAAGTACAGTAGTTAATGTTAAAATGAGTGTGCTATGTTATTTTACTTTACAACGTTGAATTCCTTGACATTGATATGTAAGATGCATGTGAGAAGAAAAAAAAATTCAGTATGAAGAAAGGTGAGAGAAAGGAAGGGCAGGATGTCAGACGGGCCTGCGTGCCCAATTCTCAACCCTTTGAAAATAAATCTCTCTCTCTCTCTCCCTCTCCCTCCCTCTCTCTCTCTCTCTCTCTCTCTCTCTCTCTCTCTCTCTCTCTCTCACCAGGGTAGAAGAGGAACGACTAAGTAGAATACATTTTTTTTTTAAATGTGTAAAAACTGAGTTTCTAAGTTTAGATTTCCATGACAGTCCATTAACAAGTATTCAATAATATTTTACTGACTCGAGTCAATTACGAGTTACATTTCATATAGTAAAATATATTGAAATAAACATAAATGATGAGAAGTACATCCGTCAGCACGTTCCCCCCCCCCCCCCCCCCGAAGCAGACACGGTGTGGTTTTCAATGCTTTTAAGGGGGGTCAGAGTGGCTAAGAGGTATGGCGTCCGCCTCGAATTCCAGAGGTCCTGGGTTCGGATTCCCAGTTGAGGGAATATAATTCATGGAAATTTTTTTCAGAACCAGTGGTCCTAATGATGTCATCCCCCCCCCCCCCCCCCCCCCCGGGTCTCCTGGGTAATCGGATCGGATGCCTAGCTTTCTTTGATAAGGGTGAAAAATAGGAGGTCCCGTGTGCAAGTTGTGCATGTTAAAAATCCCACGGTAGTTGGAAATCGTAAGGAGTAGGCTGCAAGGCATACTGGCAAAATTTAAAAATGAGAAACCTACCTACCACAAAAATATTTATAGAATGTGTGATTCCTATATACACAATGGGATTCTCGCCGGTGCTACGGAGTTCGTGCACTGTGCTGAGATCCTCCGTGTGTGATCTAAGGGAGGATATCGGAGCACTGATGGAGTTGTCCGTGTGCAATGAAGATAGTCCTTAAAACCAAACCAAACTAATGCTTTTAAAATTGTTTTATACATTTTAAAAACACATGTTTAGATTTTTTTTTTTTTTAGTTCAGATCATCCTTACTCTCCAGCTACCCAAGGAGCAAAGGCCTTCAACAAACTCATGCTAAGTCTCCCTGTCCCGTACTTAAATATTGACGTTTGTCATTTACCTCTCGCCCATTCACACAAATATACAGTACTTTGCAAAAAAAATGGCAGTCATATTTTCGCAACGCAGCACACTCATAGAAGCAAATAATAATAAAAACTGTATGTCCAGAGGAAGATTGGTATCTCCCCTATTTATTAACAGTGGTTTCAGTACAATATAATGTTGCCTTCTCCAGCAAGGCAAGCCTGGATGCGGCGAGGCATACTTCCCACAAATGTTTGTAGGTAATTGAGAGTCAGACTGTACCAGTATTTTTCAGCTACCTTCTTCAATTGTTCAACGTCTCTGAGTCCACTCTTTTTTAAATGATTCTTGAGTAGTGCCCAAACGTTTTCAATTGGGTTTAGATCGGGACTGTTGCTGGGCCACTTCAGCACTATCACATTTACACAAAAAAATTGCAGCCATGCTTTAATGAGCTAGTTACAGATTTGGGTCATCCTAGTCATGAACTTGAAATGTGCACACCATCGTTTGGGTACATGAACAGCTCTTTTTTGAGAAAAACATCAAAATGCAAAACCAAACAGTAAACGTTCAAGGTGGGATCCATTCAAAATCGTTGTAGATATGTTCTGGGATCAGTAACCTTTCTTTCGTGAGAATTTCTGTGAAAACCCACACAGTGGGGAATTATTCACCACCTCTTGCAGTGGGGTGAACACCCCTCCCCAAAATGGAATTTCTAGGTATGTTTTGGTCGCTGGTACACAGGCGTTACAGAGCCTTTCGTCCAAATATTTATTTGAGCAGGATAAGACCAAACAGAACATTCATCTGAAAAAATCACATTGTCCCATGACAAATTTTTGGTGTTCGTGGCACCAGTTCAAGCGCATCTGTTTGTGAGTTCTCTGTGAGCAATGGTGGCGAAATTACCCGCTTTTTTTGTGTAATTCATCCTGTGTAGCTCCCGGTTGACAATAGCTAAAATTAGATACCTCTGGGCTTCCCAACTCGATAATGCGCTGCCGTATGTTTTCTACACTCTTCATTGGCCCAGCCCGAACGATTTGGGCGAGACAAACCGATGGTCCTTTAACCAAAATAGCAATTTATAACTGCTTTGTGCAACTGCTTTCCGCAAGCTTCCACCCAGAAACAATCACGGCAAGATCATATAACTGCTTTGTGCAAGCTTCCACACAGAAACAATCACGGCAAGATCATATAACTGCTTTGTGCAAGCTTCCACACAGAAACAATCACGGCAAGATCATATAACTGCTTTGTGCAAGCTTCCACACAGAAACAATCACGGCAAGATCATATAACTGCTTTGTGCAAGCTTCCACACAGAAACAATCACGGCAAGATCATATAACTGCTTTGTGCAAGCTTCCACACAGAAACAATCACGGCAAGATCATATAACTGCTTTGTGCAAGCTTCCACACAGAAACAATCACGGCAAGAGGATATAACTGCTTTGTGCAAGCTTCCACACAGAAACAATCACTGCAAGATCATATAACTGCTTTGTGCAAGCTTCCACACAGAAACAATCACGGCAAGATCATATAACTGCTTTGTGCAAGCTTCCACACAGAAACAATCACTGCAAGATCATATAACTGCTTTGTGCAAGCTTCCACACAGAAACAATCACGGCAAGATCATATAACTGCTTTGTGCAAGCTTCCACACAGAAACAATCACGGCAAGATCATATAACTGCTTTGTGCAAGCTTCCACACAGAAACAATCACGGCAAGATCATATAACTGCTTTGTGCAAGCTTCCACACAGAAACAATCACGGCAAGATCATATAACTGCTTATCATATAACTGCTTTGTGCAAGCTTCCACACAGAAGCTTCCACACAGAAACAATCACTGCAAGATCATATAACTGATTTGTGCAAGCTTCCACACAGAAACAATCACTGCAAGATCATATAACTGCTTTGTGCAAGCTACCACACAGAAACAATCACGGCAAGATCATATAACTGCTTTGTGCAAGCTTCCACACAGAAACAATCACGGCAAGATCATATAACTGCTTTGTGCAAGCTTCCACACAGAAACAATCCCACACAGAAACAATCACAGCAAGATCATATAACTGCTTTGTGCAAGCTTCCACACAGAAACAATCACTGCAAGATCATATAACTGCTTTGTGCAAGCTTCCACACAGAAACAATCACTGCAAGATCATATAACTGCTTTTTGCAAGCTTCCACACAGAAACAATCACGACAAGATCATATAACTGCTTTGTGCAAGTTTCCACCCAGAAACAATCACTGCAAGATCATATAACTGCTTTGTGCAAGCTTCCACAGAATCACAATCATATAACTTTGTGCAAGCAAGATCATATAACTGCTTTGTGCAAGCTTCCACACAGAAACAATCACGGCAAGATCATATAACTGCTTTGTGCAAGCTTCCACACAGAAACAATCACAGCAAGATCATATAACTGCTTTGTGCAAGCTTCCACACAGAAACAATCACTGCAAGATCATATAACTGCTTTGTGCAAGCTTCCACACAGAAACAATCACGGCAAGATCATATAACTGCTTTGTGCAAGCTTCCACACAGAAACAATCACGGCAAGATCATATAACTGCTTTGTGCAAGCTTCCACACAGAAACAATCACGGCAAGATCATATAACTGCTTTGTGCAAGCTTCCACACAGAAACAATCACTGAAAGATTAAATAACTGCTTTGTGCAAGCTTCCACCCAGAAACAATCACGGCAAGAGGATATAACTGCTTTGTGCAAGCTTCCACCCAGAAACAATCACTGCAAGAGGATATAACTGCTTTGTGCAAGCTTCCACACAGAAACAATCACTGCAAGAGGATATAACTGCTTTGTGCAAGCTTCCACCCAGAAACAATCACTGCAAGAGGATATAACTGCTTTGTGCAAGCTTCCACACAGAAACAATCACTGCAAGAGGATATAACTGCTTTGTGCAAGCTTCCACCCAGAAACAATCACGGCAAGATCATATAACTGCTTTGTGCAAGCTTCCACACAGAAACAATCACTGAAAGATTAAATAACTGCTTTGTGCAAGCTTCCACACAGAAACAATCACGGCAAGATCATATAACTGCTTTGTGCAAGCTTCCACACAGAAACAATCACTGCAAGAGGATATAACTGCTTTGTGCAAGCTTCCACCCAGAAACAATCACGGCAAGAGGATATAACTGCTTTGTGCAAGCTTAACTGCTTTGTGCAAGCTTCCACACAGAAAACATATAACTGCTTTGTGCAAGCTTCCACACAGAAACAATCACTGAAAGATTAAATAACTGCTTTGTGCAAGCTTCCACACAGAAACAATCACGGCAAGATCATATAACTGCTTTGTGCAAGCTTCCACACAGAAACAATCACTGCAAGAGGATATAACTGCTTTGTGCAAGCTTCCACACAGAAACAATCACGGCAAGATCATATAACTGCTTTGTGCAAGCTTCCACACAGAAACAATCACTGCAAGAGGATATAACTGCTTTGTGCAAGCTTCCACCCAGAAACAATCACGGCAAGAGGATATAACTGCTTTGTGCAAGCTTCCACACAGAAACAATCACTGCAAGAGGATATAACTGCTTTGTGCAAGCTTCCACCCAGAAACAATCACTGCAAGAGGATATAACTGCTTTGTGCAAGCTTCCACACAGAAACAATCACTGCAAGAGGATATAACTGCTTTGTGCAAGCTTCCACACAGAAACAATCACTGCAAGAGGATATAACTGCTTTGTGCAAGCTTCCACACAGAAACAATCACGGCAAGATCATATAACTGCTTTGTGCAAGCTTCCACACAGAAACAATCACTGCAAGATCATATAACTGCTTTGTGCAAGCTTCCACACAGAAACAATCACGGCAAGATCATATAACTGCTTTGTGCAAGCTTCCACACAGAAACAATCACGGCAAGATCATATAACTGCTTTGTGCAAGCTTCCACACAGAAACAATCACGGCAAGATCATATAACTGCTTTGTGCAAGCTTCCACACAGAAACAATCACGGCAAGATCATATAACTGCTTTGTGCAAGCTTCCACACAGAAACAATCACGGCAAGATCATATAACTGCTTTGTGCAAGCTTCCACACAGAAACAATCACGGCAAGATCATATAACTGCTTTGTGCAAGTTTCCACACAGAAACAATCACTGAAAGATCATATAACTGCTTTGTGCAAGCTTCCACACAGAAACAATCACGGCAAGATCATATAACTGCTTTTTGCAAGCTTCCACACAGAAACAATCACGACAAGATCATATAACTGCTTTGTGCAAGTTTCCACCCAGAAACAATCACTGCAAGATCATATAACTGCTTTGTGCAAGCTTCCACAGAAACAATCACGGCAAGATCATATAACTGCTTTGTGCAAGCTTCCACACAGAAACAATCACGGCAAGATCATATAACTGCTTTGTGCAAGCTTCAACACAGAAACAATCACGGCAAGATCATATAACTGCTTTGCGCAAGCTTCCACACAGAAAAAATCACGGCAAGATCATATAACTGCTTTGTGCAAGCTTCCACACAGAAACAATCACTGCAAGAGCATATAACTGCTTTGTGCAAGCTTCCACACAGAAACAATCACTGCAAGATCATATAACTGCTTTGTGCAAGCTTCCACACAGAAACAATCACGGCAAGATCATATAACTGCTTTGTGCAAGCTTCCACACAGAAACAATCACGGCAAGATCATATAACTGCTTTGTGCAAGCTTCCACACAGAAACAATCACGGCAAGATCATATAACTGCTTTGTGCAAGCTTCCACACAGAAACAATCAGGGCAAGATCATATAACTGCTTTGCGCAAGCTTCCACACAGAAAAAATCACGGCAAGATCATATAACTGCTTTGTGCAAGCTTCCACACAGAAACAATCACTGCAAGAGCATATAACTGCTTTGTGCAAGCTTCCACACAGAAACAATCACGGCAAGATCATATAACTGCTTTGCGCAAGCTTCCACACAGAAACAATCACTGCAAGATCATATAACTGCTTTGTGCAAGCTTCCACACAGAAACAATAACTGCAAGAGCATATAACTGCTTTGTGCAAGTGTCGGGAAATGACGTCTGTTTCACATCACGAATTCTAATATTCTGACCATACGGTGCACCATACATTGTAGAAAGATAAAATACACTGACCAATGAAAACGCTTTCTTGGTCTTGTGTTTACTACCGCTGGGAAAATAAAGATGGCAAGACCCTATTTGTGTAACATGATTAACTTCAGAATTTTACTACAGCAGTAGTGAAGAAGTACCACTTGGCAGAGGTTATCAAAACAATATTAGGGATGTTACTCTGCCCGTAAGTAGTAATACTTTTACTAATAATATTATAGGACGGGAGAAATCTTAGGTTAAATGCATTCGAAGCTTTAGGTTGGCCTAAATTTAGCTTTTAAACTATGCATAACAGAAAATGCAATGAGTAACCAAAATGATTATTATATAGATATGTAAAGCCTAATTCCCAGTATAATGTAAGCTTTAAATGACTAAAATCGCATCAGTAATAACGAAGATAATTTAAAAAGTAGTTTTCCTACATTGTACAAAAGGCCAAACGGTACCCACATTTTCTGATAGTTATTTCATTCCTCGGGGATTCCATCTCGTACGTCTGAGGTCAGTGTGGCAGATTATGATAATAGATTTCATATTATCTATTTCTTTATCTACATTTCTCTTTTGCCAAACTTTCATCGTCATACTTTTGCTGTCACCTACGCCTGTTGGGTTAACCAAACCAGTCTATACACTCTGAGATCGGTCTCTTTCTTTTCAATTTAGCACGGAATTTATTTCTGTTCGCTATTCCTTTGATGTAGATCACCAGCAGACTTAATTAGCTACGTTACCTGGAGATTTTGCGGCAACGATTGGAAAATCGTTGTAAGAGATTAGACAGAGATCAGAAGGATGAATTACTTTTAGTACTAAGAGCAGATAATTTGGAAACCAAAGGGCAGACAATTGTCTATTACCTTTTCCTAAATTCGTTTGTTGAAAGTAATTAAAACACGATGAGAACGAGATATCAAAGACATTGCTCGCTAGAAATGGCCCATACGAAGCAGAGACGTGAAATTTGCACGTATTAGCAAATTACCTTACGCTTGATCTAGCGAGAGAGCATGAGTTCTGGTCTTTCGGCTTTCGTGTGAGCCAGATCTTTGATTGGCGAATCTGAACGCAGAATTCCCCTAGGTGCGAACATCCGGAAAAGAGAGAGTCTGGGTTTCGATAATAGTAAATCATTTCATTTCATAAGATATAAACCCCAGCAGTTTAGACTTCCTTCATTCAGTACTCCGCAGTTTCTCTAGACAAGCTAGCTTCGTTTCTAGATTTACTTTCATTAAGCAAAGTTCTCAGTTTGCGTTGGAGAATATCTTAGTAGTCCTGTGTTGAGGTTATATATATATATATATATATATATATATATATATATATATATATATATATATATATATATATATATATATATATATATATATATATATATATATATATATATATATATATATATATATATATATATATATATATATATATATATATATATATATTAGAAATGTTGAGTGATTTAAGTGGTAAATCGTAAATTATATTTTACTAGTTATTTTCTGTGCAGAGTGATTTACTAAGTTAGGTCCGTTATATTATTTCTCGAAAGTTTTACTGTGTTACAGCGGATAGCAGAAGAAATAAATATTTCTAGCTAACCTCTTCCAGTCATAAATAAATTGTATTAACTGCTAGTAACCAGTCAGAGAATATTTTAACCAACTAAGTAAATACACTGATTCATCATGAGTATTGACGAAATATGTATTTATTTCTAATTCATGATGATGGATTCTTTTTATATGACTAGAATTTATTTCACGGAAGTTTTAAACGATGAGACTAGTTTTAAGCTTATAGTTTCTGATTTAAGTTAAATAACTGAAGTGAATAATATATCTTCTATGTTACGCGGGGTAAGGATAGGATTGTGAATTATAATATATTATGTTAAGTATTTGTATTTTCTTCCTATACAGTATTTGGGTCAAACCCTACAAACTTACCAGTGGCTTCCATTCCATATGAAACGGAAATAAACTTTATCAAAGAACATTCTGATATAAGATCGGGTTTTTTTAAGGTGACTTGTCTAATCTCGTGGTACACCCAGAAAGAGACAGAGCACTAACCCAGAATACTATTAAGAATAAATGATAACTGGATTTATAGCATATCCAGAGTTCTTTTCCCAATTTCATAAACATTCAGCCTGTTGTGGCTACCAAATCTAACATTAACTATACTTGTATAACGACCACGTGTTGTGAAGAAGAGTGATCCTGAACCGATTTGTCTACCTGACATGTGAGGTAACGAGTGAAGATTCCAAGCTACTGTACACTGTGAACATTAGACCTCTTAATTATTTTACGACCTGGACGAAAATTGAAGTGACATTTATCAGCATCCCACTGTCAGCAGTGAACCAAGCGTTTCTTAACATTGTTTGATTTAAATTATTCTTTGGAGAAAATGGGGCTTGATTCGCCAAGAACACCAACATTGGATGGTCTGGGTGTACCTTAACAATTGTTCCAGGTGTTGTGAAAGGAACCTATTTAGGTAAGAGCGATACTGAGTGGTGATCACAGGTTGTCAGAGCGAGAGAATGCAGGATGAATAATTCTTTCAGTGAATAACCCATGTACTAACTTTGTATTATTTGTGCAAGTTGTTTTTTTTTTCCAAATGTTGTGCCCTTTTAGAATAGATTAACGTATATATTATGTTCTTTACTTTAGAGGGAATTTTTTAGACCATAACGTATAAACCTTTGACTCTTTTGGGGGTTAATAACTTTCTCCATAACGGGATCTTGTCTCAACCGAGGGAGGGAGGATTAAACCTATGAGTCTAACTCTTTAATTAATTCATTAACTTATGTTTACTTGTATTTGATTTGATATTCACATGATAGTGTTGTTGTAAAGTTCTTTATGATAAATAAAATTTACATAAACTTTATTATGTGTGTCGGTCAGCTTGTCCAAAAAGATCCATAATCCATTGATGTAGTTTTCACGTCTGTGCGTCTAACTGTCGTCACTTATGTGTGTGTGTATGTGAGTGGTGATATATATATATATATATATATATATATATATATATATATATATATATATATATATATATATATATATCTATATGTATATATATATATATATATATATATATATGGAATTATATTGATTAATCCATCTGTGCGATACGACGTGTATAAGATGTGTTAGGAATAGACAGTGTGTACTGATGAAACTTACAGACTCATGTGTAATTCGAGAGGCAAAGCCCGCCTTCGGAAATATTAATATATTGAGAAAGATGGTCAATTGTGTCTGTAAGTTGGGAAATGTATTTAAAGAAGTATTTCTTGAATGGAATAAGACACCTACCAGGATCATAAAGAAGGATGAAAGGGATTGATTTACAGTATCGTTTGACATATTACTTAATAGTGTTACCCACAACCAAATTATTGTATGGAGGCGAATCCAAAGACATATACGCACCCAGTTTGTGATGACCATAATAGTATAGAGTTTCTATAAACTTAGAATAATAATAATTCTTCAAGTGAATGATCAAGCAAGCTAATTTTGTCTACAAGATGATAGACATTTTGACCCAAGTGAAAAACATTTGTTGAACTGTTTTATTTATTTACTGTTGTAAAATATTTGAGTTTAAAACTTTTCAAACAGAAAAGAGTAACTGTTTAATTAAAAAAAAAAAAAAAAGGTAAAGGAACCCGTTACACGCCCATTTAGGCATATTGGGAATATGGTGTTAGGCCCATATTATCTTGACCATCGGCACACTAGGGGTGATGTGGTCGGCATCACGCCGGCCGCCTTAACCTTCCCAGAGTAGCTCTGGTACCCATTTTTGGCTGGGTCGACCCAGGAGCCGTTTGTGGCCTAAAAATTTTTCCGCCTCATCTGGGGATCGAACCATAGACCACTGCGCTAGGAAGCCAGTGCACTAACCACTATGCTACCGCGGCTCCCAACTGTTTAATTAAATTGTAAATATTCACCAGCAGACTTTCTTAAATTCTTTAAGTTGAATTACAGTTCTTGTTGGTGAATTTAGTTATGTAAATTACCCCTAGCAGAGTCAGAAACACTATTAAATATCATAATCACAAAGGAGGATCAGGAGAGGTAGCAGTTAAGGACTCAGAGTACTACATCACCATCTTCTCTGGGAACTTATATAGCTTGACCCTACCTTTGTGTCTATACACCCTTACTCTCTTCAGAGAAGGGGGTATATTACTGATAAGACCAGACTCTTATTTGGCACTATCCTGGTATCATCTGATACACCTTTATGTCCAGGATATCTTATTTTTAATAACATCTGAACCTCTCGCGACAGCAAGCTTCCACCCAGAAACAATAACTGCAAGAGCATATAACTGCTTTGTGCACGCTTCCCGCGGGACCCGATGCATCGTTGGCTGCATGCTCTGAACTAAGCGCAAAAGAAAATGGAGATGATGAAAACCATCGACGATTTTGAAAAATACTTATTTACATACGTTCTTCGTTGTGTTGAGCACCTGTTCTTATTTTTTCTTCTACTGAAGTTGAAGAGTTCATTATTCATACAGGACTGTCAGAAATGAAAAATACATTTCTTTTTTCCCCGGTGTAGGTCAAAACAAGTTGTCAGAAATAGTTGAATACAAATTACTAACGTCGGGCTGTAATAACAGTGGTACAGTAGAAAGAAAATACTTTTGTCTGAAAAATGATAGGTTTGTAAACAGAAACGTTAACCACCGGGAGGGATTAGGAGTGGCTGTGGAGGAGTATTAGGGCTCTTACAGACGAGCGTTTTCTTGCTGCGCGTTTCTCGCGCGTGACGAATGAAAGAGTAGGGATTTAGAGAAAGCAGACAATCTCGCTCGGCTACGCAGCCGAGTGAGACTGTCTGCTTTCTCTAAATCCCTACTCTTTCATTCGTCACGCGCGAGAAACGCGCAGCAAGAAAACGCTCGTAACGGTAAATGAAGCCTAGGTTGGTTCTGAAGATTGTGAGCTAAACAAAAAAATACACGTTCACAGACACTAATTGTCTGGTCCCCATCTGTCCTCAGCTAACACAAGGTCTCCAGCTGTGATAGAAGTGCAGTATGAGAAAACAATTTTTGTTCATTTACTTCTCTCTCTTTCTTTATCCATCTATCCGTCCGTCCGTCCATCCATCTATCTATCCATCCATCTATCTATCTATGTGAGTGAGGCTCTCTGTGTACATCTCTCATAACTTGTGTTAGTTTTCCTTCACTGCAAATTTATCAGCTGCCGAACCTGGTCTCCCCTGCTATCATCTCCCGTCGTCCGTCGTGTGAAGGTAACTAACCATTGCCTACCATGTTCTCTAACTCATGGACCAGATCAGACAGTTATTTCTTCATTAGCTGTATAATAATCGCAATGTTAACTACTGTAATGAAAAAATTACTGTCATCGCTGATTTTGATATTACAGTTATTTGTTTTCACAAATATAACAAGACTTCGACTGACAAACATATTTAAGCTTTAGAAAGAAAATCGCCTGAACACCTTGACAAACATAAATATTTCCGTTTTAGAAAACAGCTCGACTGAATACCATGACAAGCATAAATATTTCAGTTTAAAAATATCATCTGAATAATATAACAAACAAAAATATTTCAGTTTTAGAAAACATCGTCTGAATACCATGACAAACATAAATATTTCAGTTTTAGAAAACATCGTCTGAACACCATGACAAACATAAATATTTCAGTTTTAGAAAACATCGTCTGAACACCATGACAAACATAAATATTTCAGTTTTAGAAAACATCGTCTGAACACCATGACAAACAAAAATATTCCAGTTTTAGAAAACATCGTCTGAATACCATGACAAACATAAATATTTCAGTTTTAGAAAACATCGTCTGAACACCATGACAAACATAAATATTTCAGTTTTAGAAAACAACTCGTCTGAATACAATGACAAACATAAATATTTCCGTTTTAGAAAACATCGTCTGAATACCATAACAAGCATAAATATTTCCGTTTTAGAAAACAACTCATCAGAATACCATAAGCATAAATATTTCCGTTTTAGAAAACAACTCGTCTGAAGACCACGATCAGCATAAATATTTCAGTTTTAGAAAAAAAATCGTCTGAATACCATGACAAACATAAATATTTCCGTTTTAGAAAACAACTCATCTGAATACCATGACAAGCATAGATATTTCCGATTTTAAAAAAAAAAAACTCGTCTGAATACCATGGAACACCAAAGAAAACAAAGCATAAAGTGACACTGCGTGGAAGAAGTGGAGACAGAACGCACAACAGAATTCATGATATTTTGTTATGAAATTCTATATTCGTAAACTATGACTAAATAAGACAAGTGTACTTCCCAGCGGTGTCTGACAAGACAAATTACACAAATAAATAAAAAGAAAGAATAGAACCATTTATTCCTCTGGCATTTCTATTTTTTTAAATTGGAGTTTTGCCTCGTTTTTTGACGAAGCGCGCTCCATTCAACCTAGACACAAGGTCCATTGGTTATATTAGGGCGCAAGTCTAAATAATAAATTTAAAAAAACTGTGTGGTCTGATGATATATTTTCGTATGAGGCGACAAATATGAAGTTGTGCTTAGGGCTGGCAGTGGTCAAGTCAAACAAGTTGCTACAAGAGGAACATGAAGGCTACAGTACACGCCTCCTGTAAGGGAGCCAGCTACAGTGGTCTGCTCCATGCTGAACAGGCAGCGAAAATAGAAATGATAAAGATGATGATGATGAATAAAAAAGGAAAACCACATTATTCTATACACAACCACCACAGCACTGTCCTTCCTTCTCTTCCCCCCCCCCCAATTATGTTCGTTCACACTCTTTATGTTGGTCTTCTCGACATTCTGCCTTGCCGCCTCAGAATAACAATATTTGAGAACAGTAATACTTTAAATACCTCGGAGCTATTATAGACCGAAAGGGAGGCATCAAAGAAGAGTTGGCCACTCGAAAAGCAGCAGCTGGGAGACTTTTTCAGGCCATAAATCGAGGATTCCTCAGCAAGAGAGAGGTTGGTAAGAAAACGAAGATGGCTGTATACCGCTCCACCTATGTCCCAGTCTTGACATATGGATGCGAGTCATGGGCAATGACTACAACCCACAAAAGCCAGATCCAAACCTCAGAAATGAGGTATCTGAGGAAAGTGGTTGAAGTAACAAGAAGAGACATGGTACGCAACCAGACGATACGTAAAGGCCTTAAATCCTACCCGCTGCAGACGCAAGTAGAACAGTCCCAATTAAGATGGTTTGGCCATGTCTGCAGAATGGGAGAAGATTGGCTACCACGACAAGCATGGGAAACAAAGAGCCAAGGATCCAGACCCCCAGGACGACCCAGAGTCCGCTGGGAGGACAACATTAGACAATCTTTGAAGGACCGAGGACTAGAATGGAACCAGGCCAGGAGGTTTACAGCCGATAGGATAGCCTGGCGCTCTCTCTTCCAAACCTCTACACCTCACGGTAGAAGGGGAACGACTAAGTAAGTAAGTAAGAGAACAGTAATAACAAAGGGTAGACTCACAGCAGAAACTGCCGTAGGGGAGTAAAGTGTTAGAGACTTCACCATACTAGGTCCAGCTTTTTTTAATGAAGAGGGCTGACCAGTTGCCTTCCCCTCTGCCTTTGCCTACCATAACCCAAGAGCACATTCAGGTACCCATTTACATCTGGGCAGGCTGGAGAATAACGCCACCAGGTTTCGATCACGGAACCCCCGGTAACTGTGCTGCGAGAGGAATGCTTTGCCAATTGGACGCTTAAGAGAACAGTATACTGGGGAGAGAGAAACAATAACCCCTACTTACAAGACACTGCCGAATACGTGTTGATGAGACTGGTCTGATACCGATCGTCAAGATGGCGCTGCACAGTGAACTTAACAGATGCACACAATTTGTTCAGCAAAGCAGCAGCTCAAGCTATGTTTGCATACTTCGCTTTTTTTTTTTTTTTAAATCTGCGTTCTTGCTTTGTTATGGAGGTTGTTTTTTTTTTTTTTTTTTTTTTAAGGCCAGGGCTTGGTTTGGATTATGGAAGGTTGCCTAAGCCAGGGATCGGCATAACGTAGATCCCGATTTAATGGCGGGTCATATGTATCATTCAGTAGATCTATAGATCAGCCTTTCTACCCTGGAGGAACCCTTGAAATAATTTTCAGGTCTCAGGGAACCCCTGCAAAAAAATTATTACATTTATAGCTTTTAGTATGCTAGCGTGACCACTAGTTGTGAAATATAATAATCCAATAATAATTTTAATTATTGCTATTTACAACATGAAAATTTATTGACAATCTTGTATAGTAAAGATACTAAAAACCATAGGCCAAAGCAATATGAGTAAAAACATAGCCTAAGACAGTTTTTATACACGATTTTGAAGAAAAAAAACATGTTATTTTATTTTTCAAGGACGATCTCTCGCGAAACCCCCTACGGTTCCGTGGAACCCCGGTTAAGAAAGCCTGCTCTAGATGATGGAACGGGGAAAGAGAAAGAATTTTTAAAGCTAGAGAAATTTCAGACTAAGGTTCCTTTTCCTCGTTTCCAATGAAAACTCAAGAGCTAGCTAACAAACATTGACTTTAATCGTGAGCTGCATGAGATAGGAATCGCGATTTTATGTCTTCGAAGTGATGTTAACATTCAGTAAAATATCATTTGTCTGAACTGTGCACCGCGCAGCTGATGGAACTGTGGCCAGCAGATCATCAGTGTCGCGAGAGGTTTGGATGTTATTAAAATAAAGACTTTCCTGGACACAAAGGTGTATCAGATGATACCAGGATAGTGCCAGATAAGAGACTGGTCTTATAAGAAATACCCCCTTCTCTGAAAACAGCAAGGATGTATCGACATCAATAGTGGGGTCAAGCTATGTAAACCTTCAAGTATGATGATAGTGTGGGGTACTGAAGGTCTATCTGCTACCTCTCTAGATCCCACCTTGATTAATGAATATACTTTTGTTTTACTGGCTAATTATCTAGGGGGAAATTGAATTGATTATATGTAATAAATCTCAATACAGAACATTAATTTAATAAGAATTATTAAGCAAGACTGACTGAAATTATTTACAATTTATTTGTTCTCTACCGATTTATTTTTTCGGTCAGGAATTCTAAAAGAAATCAAATGGTATTTACAACATTAAATAAATAATATGGAATGTACTTTTCCATAAAGAATATTATGGTAAAGGTAACAAGATAATGTCAATTACTTTCTTTACTAATCTATAATCACTGTCCCTGGACTGTAGAATTCACTTTATTTAACCAATGTCCTTCATATATCATCATTAAATGTTTTTTTTATTTTTTATTATGTGTGGTTTTTATACTGTAGTTTTTGACGGGATGTGCTGTACAGTGGCACTAGATTCCACCTATCTTATTAGATGATGATCTGCATCCATCAGGCCGGGTTTACACAAACTGCAACTCCAGGCTGGAAATCGTGGTATGGCTCCAGATATATAAGGAGCTGTAGACACCAACAAACTTCCTCTCAGTGGATGTTTCGTACTCTGTAATATCGAGACAGAACCTGGAATGAAAGATAACCGCATTCCATGTAGGCTCCAGCACCACTCCACACACACACACACACACACAACATCACATATAAACATTCTTCAGAAATTGTGCTAACAGTTTGCACAGGACATATAACTGCATTTCTCTTACAGCCAGTTCTATGTGATTATTCATTTCCTGTAAACATCCTATGATAGATTCCTTAGCCCATGATTGGCTTCCATACAATGATTTGGTTAAGTACACCATAGCAAGTGACAACTTGATTACATCATGTTAACAATTCCTGTACTCCTATCTTATGATCGTGAACAGTGTGTAATTCCAGGATGAAATACTCATTCAAATACCCTATTCAAACTTACAGTCGTAATTTTTGCCCTACTTACAAATATTATACACATTTTCTAACGCTGGCTTTCGTTTCAAAATCACACCGGTATGCCCTCAATGCGACAACACACTAGTCCTGTAGTTTCACTTTCTACACATCACCGAACACATAAGCGGGTATACAAGGCAAATAATCAACAATATATACAAATATATATATATATATATATATATATATATATATATATATATATATATATATATATATATATATATATATATATATATATATATATATATCTTTCTTACCATCAGGCAATAATACACAAGCTGAATACAGGCTTTCAATGGGAATTTTAAGTCTGCTTCGAGATCACAGCGGCAAAAGACCCTGCAGTAACAGTCTGCACTCGATTCATGCAGCTCGGTATTTAAATTTAGTGGCGGACTCTCCTAAGTCCCTGTTCTATATATAGCGCCGTGTCCGCCCAATCGGAAGCACGGCCCAAATGTGTGTTTAAGAATCAAAACCTAAACGTTTTTCAGCTGACCCGTATAATGTGACTAAGTTTAAATATTCTATATCTAACTTATTACTGGGCCGTTTTTAATTATTTAAAGTGATATTTGAACTGCTAATTTATCTCTATCTTTCTATATCTTTGGTGTTTAGTTATTACAAGGCATTTAAATCTGTGCAGTCTTTAAGTAGCTAAATCGGGACTTACCCTGATGTAGAAATATCACTAAAACCAATTTTTCTCTTTAAATAAATTACTATTATGAGGCCGTCTTTACACCTACTTATTAAGTAATATCCCAGATGTTATAATAGTTATGTATTTCCCTGTATATATCGTTATTCTTTAAGAAATAAAATAACTCCTTCCTATCAAATACACAGAATAGGCCCTTTCTGTCAAACACAAAAAAGGTTTCTTTATACATACTAGAAAAGGAGCGTCCTGATTGGCTATTCCATCGGTCCATTTATCCTATAGTGAGCGCGGTAAATTTGATCGTGTTGTTATACAGATTCAAAATACGACAATCAGGTAGAGATAACCTAACAGATATATATCAGCTGTATTTATGATTAATTTCAAATACATGTGCGTTTATGACAAATTCCATATACATGTACGTGTATGATAAATTTCAAATATATGTACGTTTATGATAAATTCCAAATACATGTAAGTTTATGATAAATTCCAAATACCGTACATGTACGTTTATGATAAATTCCAAATACATGTACGTGTATGATAAATTCCAAATACATGTACAATAAAACCTTAAAACCGCCATGATTTTAATCATGGTAGATCTTTAAAAAGGTCAGTGTTTCTAAAGTAGATCCTCACAGCTCCTGTGTTGCCTGCCGCTTGCCTAAGCGACTAAGAACAGTAAAAAAGTTTTGTGACAGGTTCGAGCAGACGTTTCCAATATTTTTGAATGGCGGTTATATCATTATTATCATCACTATTACCACTAATTTTCGTCCTCTAAGGAACAAAGGCCTGTAACCCTTGCTCGCCACGGACTTCTATTTTCAGCTGCCCTTGTTAGCTCGTCCCATGGGATTCCCATAACCACGTGTCTTCCAGCGTTCTTCTCCAGGTTCTCCTTGGACCCTCAAATTTTGTCTTTTCCCTGTGGTTTCTAGTCAAGGACATATCTGGTTAAACTGTTTCGTTATTTCCTGGGAATGTGTTCTAACCATCTCCGCGTTCTCTCTTTTAATCTCCAATTGTCATGGTTGTTGTCTGCTTCTATTCCCAGGTCTGAATTTGCTATTAAATATGATCATCTGACACGAAGGACGCGAAGGTGTAACACGCGGTGGCGAGTATCTGGAGCTTTGATCTCATACTGTTAGTGACGATGCTGGGCTGGATAGATTTTATTTACATGTGTGATAAAAAACCTAATGTTTCCCCTTGGGAAAGAGCTACAGAGTTCCAGACTGGTTTGATGTAAGTGAAGACAACACGACCTTATTTAAACTGGCACCAGAATCATGGTTTTTCACACTCTATCGGTATTACTTCCCAAATATGTAAAATGTGCACATTTTCAATTATCTATTCGCTGATCTATGTTGGATCTTTATCTTTTTTTTTTTTTTTAAATTCTCATGTCCTTTATTTTATTTATATCGATGTGTAGCTCTGTTCTGCTGCTTCTATTGTTAATCTACTTGTTTTTAGGATTTTATCACTGGCACCAGTATTTCCTACAAAATAAAATGGACAGACCCGTTGGAAACGCCAGGCCTGAATATCAGCAAGTGGAAAGGAAGCTGTCACCAATAACAAGGGGGAGGGGAGTAGTTTAGCAAAGTTCTCTCCTGTTTCGTACATCTCTCTCTCCTTTTCTCTCTCTCTCTCTCTCTCTCTCTCTCTCTCTCTCTCTCTCTCTCTCTGTGCGTGCGTGTGTGTGTGTTTTTGTTTGTGTATACGTTTATTTTTTGTATTTTGCATTTACTGCGATTTATCACTGCTCTGCGTTCTATGACACTTTGATGGACTTTATCTATTTTAATTATTTAACTAAGAGATGGTTTAACTCTGTCGTCTACTCGTGTTCAGTTCGCGGACGAACACGAATGCACGCATTGTTCCACGCGCTTCTTTGTCTCGTAATTTTGTCTCCGTCAAAAGTTTAGTTTTACTGTATTTACTATTCTTGTCTCACTTTAAATCTTGTCTCATACATACTAGAAATAATCAAGTCAAACGGTTCAAATCCCTAGGATCCCGTTACACGACCATTGAGGCATACTGGGAATATGGTGTTAGGCCCATATTTTCTTGACCATCGGCACACTAGGGGTGATGTGGTCAGCATCACGCCGGCTGGTTCTAACCTTCACAGAGTTGCTCTGCTACCCAATTCATGAGACTGCGTCGACCCCTGAGCCATTTGCGGTCTAAAAAAATCCCACCTCAACTGGGGATCGAACCATGGACCACCGAGCGAGGAAGCCAGTGCACTAACCACTGCGCTACCTAGGACGCAGGTTAAAAGTCGATGACTGAATGGACACAGAAATGAAAATAACATGTCAACAGGCGAAAGTAATGACTAACCACGCAACACCACGTGGTAGAGAAATGCTGAAGAAACATGAGACAAGGATATGACTAACCACGCGACACCACATGGTAGAGAAATGCTGAAGAAACATGAGAACAGGATGGCCAAAGCAACAAATCTCGCATAAAAACAAAAACTGCTTCTCCCCACGCCGCCCAAAAAAATGGTATAAGTTCGTTCATCCGTTTGTCTGTCTAGCAGTGCATCTATACGTCTTTCTATCTACCCATCCATTCGTTCGTTCGTGTCTGTCTATTTATGTCTATGTATTCTTTCTTTCATAATGACTTATAAAGTAACAACTTCGTCATATTTGAATGTTTCTTTAAAGTTCATGTTCTCATAGACTCAACAAACTTGTAAGTTAACAAGTATGAATTAGTTCTGAAATGTCATCACGCCCCTAGTTACATGTACTAATTAAAGAATGCACACCGTCCATCTTTGAGACGCGGTATAATAAAACGATTATAAACAGCGACAGATGTTAACGGTGATGGTGAAGAAAATGTGGTACAGAAGTATGATCACAGGATGCGGAGAAGAGAGAAGAAAGGAGATATTTCCATTGTAATGTAACATTACGACGTCTGAAGCTGTCTTGAGACAGGAAAGGGTTCCCTAGAGATGGCTATATGAAACGTCTCTATGTCAAAAATCAGCATAAACGTATGTTTAAGCAGGTGTCAATGTTAAAATGTCTCCACTGTTACAAGCGAACAGGGAATTATCAAACAAAAAATAAGTGAGTGAGCCAACGTGAGGGCGGGAAAGTATATCTTACACGGGAAACACGGGTAAGGGGAGAGAGGGTGGTATATTTACGAATAAACCTTATAAACACTGCACTATCTGTAAGGGTAACCCGACATCCCCCTGACAACATAATCCGTTGTTGCCTAAACTGCCTAAAAATGTGGGGCGGATTCAGAACAGATTCACATTTTTAAACAGTGGGAACAAGTTCGACTCTTTCTACCGTTTTCTGTCAGCTTCTTGGAGTTTTCCTGTCCTGGGAACTATACACTAGTTCTTTCAATAGGCTCCACGCCCTTAAATGAAGTTTTTTTTTTCAACTCCTAACAGCTTACAATTAAGGGAACCTGTGTCTGGAAACTATCTTGGATTAAGTTTATTTCTATTACCATTTAGTTTCCTCGCCGCTAACCCCCAAAAGCAGGCTGCTTTTTTTTTTTTATTTCGTTCCGGCCCCCCCCCCCCCCCCCCCCACTAACTTTTTAACTGTGTCCACGCCCGTTAGTCCTAACCCGGATACTGACGACTAGCGTTGCTATTCCAGGTGGATTCATCTAGATCTAGGTTTTTTTTGGGGGGGTCCCGTCTAGATGTCATTTTCCTTCATTAGTTGAAGAACGCCCTCTAGATTTCGCCCAAAAACAGCTATTCGCCCAAAGTTTCCCCCAAAATCGCCCAAAGTAGATCAAGCCGATCAGTGTTGCCACAGCTGGGTATTTTTTACTAGAGCTGGGTTTTTTTACTTCCGTCTGGGTATCTGAGTATTGTTTTTTTCAAATCTGCATTAATCTGGGTATATTTGACAATTGGCATTTACAATGTATGTATATTATGTGCACTGAGCATTATACATTATATTTATATTATAATTAATTGTAAAAAAGTATGTGCTATATATTTTTTATTCAACTTAAATTTAATTCTTGTTTTTAATCACATCAATGACGTTGTTTTTTTAACTAGTTTACATCAACTATCTATTTCCTGTTATTCTGTTAATGGCTGTCATCTACAATACTCAGTTATTTTTGCGATGTGTTTTAAAGTATTCTTTTTAAATTTCAGACTTAAGCAGATAAATAGCATATTTTGTTGTTGTTGTTGTTATTATTATAAGATAATAAAATGAGCGATGATGAAGGTCCGCTAGGTAGTTGTAGCAGCATGACGACACACACACCACCTCACTCCTCAGCATGCGTCGAAAGAGTGTTTTCGAAGGTTAACTTAGTTAATACTAAACAACCAACAAGCTTTTGTGTGAAACAGCTTCCAATCGAATACTAGCCAAGCAAGCAGTTGCCAAAGATGGAGTTTGTCATAAGTTTATGCGCGAAGGACGCTGTCGGCAGAAATATACATAGATTTTGGAACTCCACAATCAAGATTCCACATTGTCAATTCATGTATATGATCTTGACGAAGAAGAAGTGGTCGACATGGATGCCGAGTCGCTGACAAGTGACACTTTTCAACAGTAACAAGTTACAACTAACATTTTATATTTGATTTGAGGAACATTTTGTTAATGTAACTGCTGTAAGTATGGTACTGTTAAAATATCTCATTTTCAAGAGTTCATATATTGGGGTGTTAATAAAATCATTTTGATATAATTGTGAATTTTTGGTAATAAAAAAATAAAATAAAAATGAAGAAATAAATAAAAATTGGTAGCACACAGCTTATTTGTGCTAAAGTTGCACTAAATGATTGTGTAAGCATCGTCTATCCTGTGTATTTGAGACATAAAATAATCTGGGTATTTCTGGGGTTTTTATAGAGGAAAATCTGGGTTTATCTCTAGAACTTGAGTGGCAACCTTGAAGCCGATATCTAGGGTTTTTTCTTTTCAAAATTCAGAGTGGCAACGCTGCTTGCTACTGGCAGTTTTGTCCATGCTGGACAGCAACATTGGATATTTCCGTTTTCGAGTACCATCATTTGTCATTAATTGTTGTATTTAACCTTGTTCTCACCTTCTTTCTCTCTTTTTTTTTTTGCTCGTCTGTTCCTGATAAAGGCCACGTGGCCACAAGGTGGACATTTTCTTCGTCCTTTGCCCTTGTATATAGACATGTTCCCTATTTCTCATTTACAACGCTGATAACTTCACAAAGAAAAATGTGTCTGGAAATTATCCTGGATCTGACTCAGGGACATACTCAAAGTATTTGGCACCGGGGACGGATGCTCTACCTTTGTCACCTCCCCCAGAAAGAAAACACACTTGCAAGTATACTTTTAACAGTAAGTACTATATTATTAGCTTCCCGTGGCACCCCTCTCCAGGCTGTCACACCGGGGCGGACCGCCTGCTGCGGTTGTTGTTGGTGGTGTGGTACGGGTGTGTGGTTCCATTCTCTCTTATGTTTAGTTGAATGTGTATACCTTGTTTGGTTATCATTATCCAATTGAGGGTCAACATAAATTGTCTCATTGATTAATAAATGTCACAGAAACATTGGTTCCGTACGAACCTCATTATCATTGGTATTAACTTCTTATGAAAGAGAGTTCATCAGGTATAACAACAAACAACAATGTGAGTTGAAGAAAACAACCGCAACATAATTAACGTGGGTAAGTCCTTGAGTTGAATCCAACATTTATTGACGATATAACGTACGAAGACATCACGAGCATTATTCATTACAAACATACATCTGCAATTGGGTTCATTGAATCCAAATAATATTCTCAGTCCGTGTCCAATAAATGAATTAATGTAGACAGAGCGTCATAGCTATATGCACGCGCGGTTGGGGATTCCAACAGCCGACAGTGAGCGTATGAGTCTGCTGAACGCTATGTGCACGATCGAATTATGACGTATTAGCGTTGATAGGTCACGCACCGTGACTTAGATACGAGACCCTTTTTACGTTGACCGTCAAGCTGTGAAGACGTGTCCTATATCCTTCCAGTGTTGGGCATTGTATTGCCGCATATATATAATTACTTCGAAGTAAGGACTTAGGGTCAGTCCAAAGTTATGTGAAAGAGATGAAATGATAAGGTTAGTATCTAACCGAATTTAAGGAAGGATTATTAAACAGTCCATAATACTTATACTCGCCAGACTCATACGCTCACTGTCGGCTGTTGGAATCCCCAACCGCGCGTGCATATAGCTATGACGACTTCAATAAAATACCGTAACACCGCCACCTCACATCCCCTTTAGTACGCCACTGATCCCACTGCCTAGTAGGAACTAATTTAAACTTCCAATACTGTACACATCACCAAACACGTGTGTGGAAACTGTCTTGGATCTGACTGCCAGTAAGAGAGAACTAATTTAAACTCCAACAACTGTACACATCACCAAACACGTGTGTGGAAACTGTCTTGGATCTGACTGCCAGTAAGAGAGAACTAATTTAAACTTCCAACAACTGTACACATCACCAAACACGTGTGTGGAAACTGTCTTGGGTCTGACTGCCAGTAGGAGAGAACTAATTTAAACTTCCAACAACTGTACACATCACCAAACACGTGTGTGGAAACTGTCTTGGATCTGACTGCCAGTAAGAGAGAACTAATTTAAACTTCCAACAACTGTACACATCACCAAACACGTGTGTGGAAACTGTCTTGGGTCTGACTGCCAGTAGGAGAGAACTAATTTAAACTTTCAACAACTGTACACATCACCAAACACGTGTGTGGAAACTGTCTTGGGTCTGACTGCCAGTAGAAGAGAACTAATTTAAACTTCCAACAACTGTACACATCACCAAACACGTGTGTGGAAACTGTCTTGGGTCTGACTGCCAGTAGGAGAGAACTAATTTAAACTTCCAACAACTGTACACATCACCAAACACGTGTGTGGAAACTGTCTTGGGTCTGACTGCCAGTAGGAGAGAACTAATTTAAACTTCCAACAACTGTACACATACCAAACACGTGTGTGGAAACTGTCTTGGGTCTGACTGCCAGTAAGAGAGAACTAATTTAAACTTCCAACAACTGTACACATACCAAACATGTGTGTGGAAACGTCTTGGGTCTGACTGCCAGTAAGAGAGAACTCATTTAAACTTCCAACAACTCTACAGACCACCAAACACGTGTGTAGAAACGTCTTGGGAATGACTGCTAGTAAATGTTAACTATCTAGCGAAAACTGGACTAGGGCGATTGCTTTAATGAAAATACCATAGTGTGAACAAAGGTACAAGTTATTATATTCATTCTTCTTCTTCTTCCTCGTTCGTCCTGAAAAGGACGTTGGTTGCGTTGTGTCTGTTTCCAGCGAAGCTGCAATATCTGCGCCTTTCGGCCGACACATCCGACTTCAGCACGGCATTTTTTGGGACCGGTTATATTCATTCAAGGATGAACTGTAGATGGTATTAAAAAAACCGTACACGCATAGCTGGCTTGTTAAAAATCTGCTGTGGATCGCATAAGTTATTATTATAATTTTTATTTTTTTATTTATTTTTTGACAGAACATTCGTAAATGTCTATACCTCACGTGCTATCCTATCTCTAGATACTACCGCTACATTTGATGTGCGAAGACGTCTAGGCAGAGAACGGGATTATAAAGTAGCTATGTAGTCATTTAAAAAATGTAAAGTAATCCTGTAGCAGACACTGTCGTAGGGGAGTGAAGTGTTAGATTCTTCATTATGCTAGACATCAACTTTGAGAGGTGGCATTGTCGCAAAATTGGTTTCAAGTCATTGCAAACGGGTTCAGTTAGATTTATAAACCCGTCAACGATCGATTGACCGCTTTCAAAATGGCGGCGTATCAGCGAAATGTGTATCAGACAGAGGAAATCGCCAAGGATAAATAAAAGCAGAAGGGAATCAGTATGAAAAGGATTTTACATTTCAGTACAGGGAAGGATTGTGTATAACTGCATATAAGAAGGAACGGTAGGAAGTTCTCATTTACGGAGATATATGCGTATTTCGGCTGCCCACAGTTACGCTAAAAGCGTGTAACCCACTTCTGTTCTAAATATTAAAATCAACAAATAACAGTTTGGGAATTTACATGGATAGGAAGATAGAGTTTTATCAACTGTATAAAACTAGATAAGATGGAACAATATGGATATTATATATGCCGAGAATGAGAAAGGCAAAATTTCAGTCGACGCACAGATCGGCTGAAATCACTGTTCGGGAAGGATTTTTCAGGCTTAGGTTTAAGCTGTGACGTCGGTACCCTCCGATACGTCCGCGCTATACGTATATATAGCGTATCGGTAAACTGAGACACAGACAACGAAAGAGGTTTGAGACAGACTGGAGGCAGAGTTTCGCCACTACCCATGAATTGTGAGCGGATCGCCAGAAACATTTTTAAGTCCAGTATCTGAAGTCTGAGGGTAAGCGAAATTATGATAACTACCGTGTACAATATTTGTTATTTCAGGTTCATATAGAATTCACAAAATATGCCTGTATAATAGTCATTGATATAATGTATTGTATTTTTAATATGATCTAAACATGTGCATTGTGGATGAGATGAGTGTTGCTTGTACAAAAATTAATCACAAATAGCCCCACAGCCTAATGAAGATATATTTATCATATTGCGTTATCGCTTACAAAGATAAAGGCAGTCCCATGGCAGAGGTTGTCATAGGGAAATGAAGTGTTAGAAACTTCATCATGGAAGATCCCAGTTTACGAGGTTAAGGTGACTAGTCCCCTTCCTCGCTGCCGTTACCTTCCCTAGTTCGAGCGCACAACTTTGTACCCATTTACAGCTGGTAAACTGGAGTGTTCTACAGCCAGTTTCAGTAGAAAGCAACCTGATCACGGGGTCACTCACTTTCTTTATTTATGTATTAATTTTGTGTAGATGCTAAGAATAGCATCAGTATTTGAATTTGTACTTGATATGATTTGGAACGATCAAGTTATAGAAAGGGAGGTATAGGAGCGGAATAAACCAGATGATGTTTATTACTGATATGTTAATATTAATTCTATATCATTGAATTGATGTTACTTGCTATGACTGTATAACTTTGACACCTGATGACTGACTTGTCTGACTTATGTGCTAGTCAGTTACACTTAATTGAAATGTTAATATTAATGCTATATCACTGAAATGATGTCCTTACTTACTATGATTGTATAACGGTGACATCTGATGACTGACTGGTCTGACATCTGTGCTAGTCAGCTACAAGTCTAGCCAGATACTAGCCAAGGCTGATATGTTGCAGGTTCCATGAAATAACTCAAACCAGACTGTCCAGTATCAGAGGCAATCCCACAAAAGTGCAGGACCCCAAAGAGTGAACTTCAACTGGTCATTGGCATCCCTACTGTTGGGCCTACCAAGTCTGATATCAGCAAAGGACAGTTCAGTGTCAGCAGTATCAAGTTGAACAGATAAGTGTCACTTAGGACACTGACTACCACAATATATGAAACACAGTAAATAGTCAAGTGATGACATTTATCAGAGGACTAAGAACAGTGATATATTTAAAATGAATGCAGTCTAAATAGACAATAATAGAAATTGTGTGAATACTTTTATATATATATATATATATATATATATATATATATATATATATATATATATATATATATATATGTGTAGGCTCTTTTCCAACTAGTAGAAATAGAATATTAGTGTAATTATTAAACTATTTTAACTGTACCTGAGGATTTATTCACTTCTTCCAGTTTGTGGGTTTAGTGAATGTACATTTTACTTATCCCCTAGAATATAAGTAATCATAAGATAGTCACAGGGAGGAGACACCTTAAATCCTGGTACTACTTCTTACCAACTGGGCCAGGGTTTTCACAGTCTGACTATTTTTATGATAACAATACACCAGTGCTTATTTCTAAGACTGGGGTATTACTTGTAAGGTCAGAACTCTTTACTGGCATACTCTTACATAATAAATAATTTTAAATAACCTCCCGCTACAGGCATGACCAGTTCTCTTTCTCGCTGCAAGTGCCTTCCCTAACTAAAAAGCAGAGTCAGGTACCCACTTACAGCTGGGTATACTGGAGCGTGCTGCTACCAGGTTTTGAACCCGGTAACTCTACCTCGAGAAAAAACAAGCGCCCTTACGTCACTGCCACTCGACGCTAATTATACGGTTAATGGGTAACTCTATACATAGCACTACAGGCGATAATCTGACCATCAGAACTGTCTCCCTGTCAGAAAAGTGTTTCGGCCCTTTCCTATTATTGGCTCACTGAAAAAATGGAGGGGACGCTTGGGGTCATGATTACCACACTACTTCAGTTAAACTTGATGACATTTGATGACATCTAGGCAGAAAATGTGATGATAACAGAAAATATGTGAAGATGTCGTCTTTGGTAAATCAAACACTTGAGATACAGGGTGAATGAAAAATCACTTCATTTTTAAACTGTAATGTCTTCACTCCTATCCTTATAAATTGTTATCAAACAAACGTCAAAATAAAGAGAACAATCAGCCATTTTATCACATAACATGCTTTGCCACATTAACATTACAGCTCGGCGTGAAATCCAGTCTGCTCAACGCATGATTTCACAGCCGGCTGCAATTTGTGCTGCCCTTGTGACGTCATTGTATTGGCCATTTTCAGATTGTATGTTGTGTTATTTTGTTTCTGAAACAAACAAACAATATATATATATCCAAAAGAACGTTGCCGATCGTTCCACATAGAATATTCACATGGAATTATTTCCCTTTAGCAGTGTTTCGTGGACATGTATCGTAGTGTGCAAGTATCGATTGTAATTAGAAACTTTCACACTATTCGAGGTGCAAAACGTTGAGACAATTATAAACAAACAAACACATTTTTTTATGGGCAGCAGAGTGTTTAAGCAAGAGGCTTTAGGTTTATTGTTTAACTGACTTTTATTTGCCATAATTAATTTCTTTATAAGAACTCCCCACACATTGACGAAATATTAAATGTCTAACTTACTAACGGATTGATTCATGTATTGACTGACGGACCGGGCGACTGACTGATGTACTCCTTATGATTGACTGACAAAGGATATAGTGCTAATTTGAGGGACCGACTTTCGTACATTAGTTCGTAAGTCGGTCCGTCAAATTAGCAGTATATTCCCTTTTTGTTTCAAATTTAATTTGATAATTGACTCTGCGTTCTGCACCTCAAACAGTGTGACAGTTCCTAATTACAATCGATACTTGCACTCTACGATACATGTCCACGAAACACTCCTAAAGCACGAAACACTGCTAGAGGAAATAATTCCATGTGAATATTATGTGCGGAACGAAAGGCAACGTTCTTTTGGAGATTACCTACATGATATATATATATATATATATATATATATATATATATATATATATATATATATATATATATATATATATATATATATATATATATATATATATATATATAACGTATCTGTCAAGTGGCAGTAACGGCTACTTGTTTAGACATATCATGTATATCCAATGAAAACGAACGTGCGAGGATATACAAATTAAAGAAAAACAGGAAGTGACATTTCAATCATCCTGTAATTGCGGTGGAGGAAAGGTCCTAACTATTATATTACGGGGCACCATGCCCTTTTACGAGTACTGGTGCTTACAGAAAATGGCCTTCAAAATCTGAAAACAGACAGTCGTGAACAGACGGTCGGCAGCTCAACCTCAAGTTCACTAACCTTACAGGAGTCGTTATATTTGCCTTCAGACGTCTAAAGCATGCCTAGAAAACGGGCAACAGTTGACGGAGTAAAGCCAGAGTGCGCCACAATACACATGCAAAAATCAAACATTAACAGCAAAAAACAAAATTAGGGGACTGCTTCCCTCTCAAATATTGCATATTCTCTCGTGTTTGCTGCAATATTTTTTTTTCTCCCTAGCGTGTCCACAGCGAACGAAAGTCGCACTCCGCGACTGGTGCTTGCTTGCGACTGGTGCTTGCTTGCGGGCAGCCTTTTAACAGTTACCGTACTGAAATAATAAACTTCTTCGCTGAGTCGTTCTCGCAATCTGGTTTCAGATCACCTGCCACAAGTGGCAGCAGATGTTGGCAAACCGTTTCTTATGAAGAGATGAGGAAGTTTTCGTGGGAATGAATGAAATAACACAGAAAATATATCTCAGTGTGAAACAGCAGAAGTCAGCAAAAAGGGGACACAACTAAGTGGCACGGTGTGTGTGTGTGTGCATGTGTGGTTAACATGTGTGTGCCACATCTTCGCGAAGTGTATCCTTTTTTTAAACGAAGTTATTATATTCCTTATGTCAGACCCTGTGATGACCGTGCAGTGTTTTAATTCTAACAATGCAGCCACACACACGCACACAAATAAATAAAAAAATTACTGCACTGATAGGAAATATTGCTACATGTGTAATTTATTTTGCTTCTTCTTCTTCTGCGTTCAGTCTGTAGTCATGCTAAATCTGCAGGCCTGTCGCCAGGACGAAGTCCACAGTCTTTGTCAGCGCGACAGCCCCATTGCTTCTGCTTGAGCTCAGCATCCCTTGGCCAGGTCAGACGTCGTGGGTCATTATGGGCTGGGCAGTCTTGGAGAATGTGGTCGGGGGTCTGGTTTCCAGTTGCACACGGACATTCATTTGTGTAAGATATCCTGAGGCGATAGAGATGGCCCAGTAATCTGCTGTGGCCATTTCTCAGGCGGAAAATGGTGGTATGTTGGTGTCTAATTTATTTTGTTTAAAACTGACTTCAAACCTTCAACAACAACAACAAAACAATGTAGGAAGAACGTAAAAATATCTGAAACTACGACAAGCAGAAGAAAATTGATAAAATATAATACAAGAGAAGAACCCGAGCTATTCAAACAAGTTACTTCCATGCATACATATAATAAGTACAGTACCGAGAGAAAATTAGAACTTAAATGACAGTGAAGGAACAAGAAATGTAAAAAAGATCAGAAATAAACAAACATACGCTGTGCAATGATTCTCCATAGCTCTACTTTGTGCTGGATGACATGCCTGTACTAGATGTTTTTTCATAATGAAAATAACCAATGAAACATAGCGGCTTTGAAAAAAAAGGGCTGTGAATTCCGAAAAAAAACAAATTTGACAACAGCAGTAGGAAGATAATTAGTAATGTGAGAAGGGATCTGAAGAAAGGGAGGTGACATTAACAAAAATAATTATCATTTCCATACTTGAAGAGTTCTGTTTTATAGAAATGTCTGCAGCATTATGCCAATAATAAAGAAATATTCGCAGCTAGCAGCAACATTACCAGTCGCTCGCCAGCAGCAAAAGATAAAGCCGTCTTCGGTAAATGCCCTTGCTCTGTCTGCGAAATCTAACACAGGAAATATGAGATAACAGAACCCAATGAAAATCTCCGAATGAGATTTTGGTCTGGACTTTGGGCACCCAGGGTGTATTTCAAAATGTCGACGGAATTCTTTCCCCCCCCCCCCCCAATGCTGTATGTCTGATTGTGTCTGCATAAGTCTCTACCAAGCTCGCTGAAAACAGTAATATACGTCCTCTATTCATTTCTTTGTCTGTCTATCTTTCTCTCAACTGCCTTTCAATCTATTGATCTATATTCAGTCTGTCCTGATATTGCAGGCCTCCTAAAATCTTCGATCGGTATATTGGTCTGAACTTTTGGCACAGTACGCGCATTTCATAATGTCGATGGCAATATTGTGTTTGCATAAACAAACAATTCTTGCTAGGCGTCGGATCGTAACAGTGTGTGTTTTCAATGTTGAGTGAAAACAGTATTGCATATTCTCTATCAACTTATCTGTCTGTCTCTTTCGCTGCCTGCCTGCTTGTCTATCTGCTGATTTATCTAATTATACATCAATATAATATATAGCTGTCCGTCTTTCAGTTTGTCAACTCAATCTATCTGCCATTCGTCGTCTGTCACTACAATGAATGATTGTAATTATAGCGAAAATAATAATGTTCGTTCGCCCGTCTATCAATCCACCTATCTATTTTTCTATCCACCCACCCATCCAGCCGTTCGTGTGTCTATTTATCCATATATCTATATCTATCCATCCATCCACACACATGTGTATATATATATATATATATATATATATATATATATATATATATATATATATATATATATATATATATATATGGGAGCCGCGCTGGTGTAATGGTTACGGCGTTGTACTGGCGGCCAGGTTTTCATGGTTCAAACCCGGGCGTCAGCGTTTGAAGGAATGTTTGCGACCGGAAATTTGACTGAATAACCTGAACGACTCCTGCACATAAATCCCGTGTGGATGGGAAGGAGCGAAGCTCCTGACCGGGTTGGAAGGAAAGTCCACTGACCCCCCAGCCTCGCAATGACATGTCATTGGGCCAAAAGAGCTGGAAAGCTCGAGTGCCGCTGGTTAGAGAAAAAAAATATATATATATATATAAATATATATATATATCCATCCATCCATCCGTGTGTCTGTCTATGCCCTCTAGCAACTTGATTCCTCCTTTCTCGCTTGTCTTTCAAATGATATGCTTTCTTAGTCCTCTTTCCCTATTACTCTTACACTCGAGAAGTGAACACCATCTGTCTTCCAGATCTCTCTAACGGTTTTTAATAATCAGCGGTCTTCTTCCAGCTGTCTGGACGTTGTTCTGTGGTTCTCGGTTCGCTTACATTACTGACACTATAAGCAGATCATCAATGGGCACCCACTCTTAAGGTGGTTGAATCATTAATGTCTCGCATTCAATTTTCCCTTCGTGGTTAAGAACCACAGCTGGATTTCGTTACAGGATACCAGGAATATTTTTTTTAAATTTACTTTTATACATTTCCGCCGGATATCTGTTTGGTTATTTTTATTTATTTGTCTGTTCCTCAGCTGCAAATTAAATAAAAGCGATCATCTCCGGGTGGCCTCAGTCTATAACGGTGAAGCACGAATCACATCGACAGATGCATTATTCTATCCCACGGTTAGTCGTTGCAGACACAATTGTGTCGTCAGTCAGTCAATCCAACAGTCGAATGTACTAACTCTACACCAAACCACATTCGATGTTCAATGATGAAAACGTTATTGTAATAGTTAACGTATCTGAAATATTTTACGTGAACGATACAGAAGTTATGTTCTCATACATTTGTTCTAAGGAATCACTGTTGACAAATCTTGCTTCATATAACAATATTAAAGACTTATGTTCTTGAAATATGCAACTGCTCAAAATTAAGGGAAATAACGCTCTGAGACAGTGAATACAAATAAGCAGAATGACTGTGAGACTGCAAATACAAAAAAAGCCACTCGACGATCTTGAGTCTGAATACAATAACGTGGAATAATTCTGAGACAGCGAACACATAAAAGGAAAATAACTCTACGAGACTGAATAAAACTAAGCAAAATGGCCGAGCCTGAATAAAACTAAGCAAAATGGCTGAGCCTGAATAAAACTAAGCAGAACTGACATTCTGATGGCGTGAATGGCAGCTAAAGAAAACGACGTTTTGAGTCTGAACACCAATAAGCAGAATGACCCTCTCAGATAAGAATGCAGCTACACAGAATAACGTTCGAAGACATGATTATAACTACGTCGAATGATGCTCAGAGGCACGAATACAGGTATGTTGAATGATGCTCGGAGACATGATTACAATTACGTCGAATGACGCTGGGATGCACGATTACAACTTCGTCGAATGACTCTGGGAGACATGAATACAGCTACGTCGAATGACGCTCGGAGACATAAATACAGCTACGTCTAATGACGCTCGGAGGCATAAATTCAATTGAGTCGAATGCCGCTCTCAGACGTCTTTCATTCTAAGCTTCAAACTGTTCTAACACAGGCAGATATGAGCTATTTTCTTATCAATTTTACACTCCTTTCAGTGATAATTGATCACGTTTGTTTTGCGCTTCTCGGCTTTGCTAAGATTAAGACGCAGGTAAAACCAAGATGGGCCCGGTCAATTTTCGTATAGTGACCGCGTGTCATCTAGGAGTGCCCCGCGATAAATTATCGACCTGTCGGCATGCACTCAGCGGATACGAATGACATAATCATTTCCTGTACACCTTGTTACAAAGACATTAGATGAAAGCAAGATGTTGTATTTGAGAAAACATTGCCGAGAGAGGATCGGAAGTTTTCATTCCATATTTGGGAGACATGATTTTTGCAGTAATGCGCAGAAATTTCCATGTGGAAATAATTTGAATTACCCCACAAAACACTCAAGTTTTGAAACGATTGGCGGGGGTTCGAAATAGTGGAACAACCTAATTCCTGATTGGACCCTGCCTAAATTGTAACATAGTAAACAAGTGCAATATAACCTGACATTTTAGCCAGTTTAGAACACTGTGAAAATCTACCTCGCGCCAAGAAGACAACCAGACCTTGCCAGAGTTAAGACTAAAATCAGCTTTCCTTTATCAGACCGTACCCTTGTTTCAGCGTCTTGGGGATTTACAGCCCAGGAAAACTCTACTATTTTAACACGGAAAACCGGAATCTGAGGGAACTGAAACACAAGTCAAAATGGGAACTTATTGCTAAAGTAACAACACCCCAGACCAAGTGTAAAAGGCCTCTACAAATGCTTTTATTTCTCTGAGCCAGCAGTCTATGAGCCTAAAGATTGGCGTAAGTTGTACATTTTGAATTCTATATTTTTTTCATTATTAACTTACTTACTTAGTCGTTCCCCTTCTACCGTGAGGTGTAGAGGTTTGGAAGAGAGAGCGCCAGACTATTCTATCGGCTGTCTTCCTCCTGGCCTGGTTCCATTCTAGTCCTCGGTCCTTCAAAGATTGTCTAATGTTGTCCTCCCAGCGGACTCTGGGTCGTCCTCGGAGTCTGGATCCTTGGCTCTTTGTTTCCCATGCTTGTCGTGGTAGCCGATCTTCTCCCATTCTGCAGACATGGCCAAACCATCTTAGTTGGGACTGTTCTACTTGGGTCTGTAGGGGGTGGCATTTTAGGCCTTGACGTATCGTCTGGTTGCGTACCATGTCTCTTCTTGTTACTTCAACCACCTTCCTCAGATACCTCATTTCTGAGGTTTGGATCTGGCTTTTATGGGTTGTAGTCATTGCCCATGACTCGCATCCATATGTCAAGACTGGGACATAGGTGGAGCGGTATACAGCCATCTTCGTTTTCTTACCAACCTCTCTCTTGCTGAGGAATCCACGATTTATGGCCTGAAAAAGTCTCCCAGCTGCTGCTTTTCGAGTGGCCAACTCTTCTTTGATGCCTCCCTTTCGGTCTATAATAGCTCCGAGGTATTTAAAGTGGTCGACCTGCTCCAGGACCTGTTCTCCCAGCTTAATCTGATGTCTTCTTTCTTCTCGTGATATCACCATGGATTTTGTTTTAGAGCTGCTTATGACCATCCCTCTCTTCTCCAGCTCTTCCTTCCAGACTTGCAGGTTGAATTGGAGATGTGCCTCTGATTTAGCAATCAGGGCAACATCATCAGCAAATGCCAGCTCTGAAATATAGACCTGTCTCATCTTCCAGTACCCCACTGAATACTTTCTTGTTCTCTCCTTACATGCCTTGATGACATCGTCCATAAGGAGTATGAAGAGGTAAGGTGATAGGATATCACCTTGTCTTACACCAGTGGTGGTCCTGAACTCTTCTGACTTATGGTTTGCTGTCCTCACATAATTTCTGCAAGACTTGTAGAAGCTCTGTATAGCATGAATCAGAGGTGCTGGAATATTCTTCCTTGCCAAACAGTCCCAAAGTTTGCTCCAAGGGACCCTGTCAAACGCCTTTTCCAGATCTATGAAACAAAGATGGATCTCACTCTTATACTCAAGGGCCTTTTCACTCAGCTGTCTGAGTGTGAAGATTAGGTCTTGAGTACTTCGGTTTGCTCGGAATCCGCACTGGACCTCATCCAATTGTGGCTCAGCTAGGCGTCGGAGTCTCTGCTCTAGGATTCTAGAGTAGATTTTTCCAGGGACACTGAGAAGGGATATGCCTCTATGGTTTCCACACTGTCGATTGTCACCCTTTTTGAAAATTGGTGTTATGATGGCGATCTCCCAATCCTTTGGTATGGTCTTGTTGCACCATGCTGCCTGTAGGACCCTTAAGAGTAACAGGTCGCCTGATGCTCCCATGTACTTAACCATTTCTGGTGTTATACCATCATGCCCTGCTGCTTTGCCCATCTTGATTTTCTCCAGTGCTGCCTTCAGTTCTTCCATCTTTATGTCATCTTCATCACCACTGGTTTCCTCTTCTGTGCTAGTGGTTATCATTTCTGATGTTTGACCTTGCTCACCATCAAGGAGTTCTGAGAAATATTCTTTCCATCTTTCCATTACTTCCTTCGGGGCAGTAAGCAATTTGCCTTGCTTGTCCTTTATAAATTTGAGGGCATTGTTTTTCCTTCCTCATGTTCTTTAGGGTCTTATAGAACAATTTCTGGTTTTCTTGTGCATCTTTTTCTAGCTTTTCTCCAAATTCTTCCCAGGACTTCTGTTTTGCTGCTAGCACTTTGTTCTTTACTTCTGTTCTGAGTGTCACATATTCTCTATATTTTTCCATTTGTCCTGTTGTGTTTTTAGCTCCTAAGTATTGTTTCCAAGCCATTTTCTTCTCTCTTATTTTCTCTTTGACTTCCTCTGTCCACCAAGGTGTCCTCTTTCTCTGGTTCCCAAGTCGGACTTCACCACATGCTTCTGCAGCAGCTGTCTTTATGATATCCTTGAATTTAATCCAGAGGGTTTCCAAGTCATCAGGTTGTTCTTCTGTGTTGCTCACCGCTGCAGCAATAAGCCCCTGATATCTGGTCTTAATTTCTGGCTCTCTCAGCTTGTAAGTCCTAATGCTCATTTCTCCTGCTCGTTTACTTGGTTTCTTGCGTGATGTTGAGCAGTTCCTAGGCTGAGCAACTCTTTCAGTTGTTCGTTTGATTGTTAGTTCATTATTAACATGTGAACTAATATGTATATAGTGACATGTGAATATTAATATGTGAAAATTGCTAGTGGATGTCCAAGTGAATTGAGACTGGCAACCTCAGCATATAGAATGATGATTTCATGAACCACCACTGCCAGGGCTGGTGACTGCTTTATTCATTATTGCGAGTTTCTTATAAAGAACCAAAAGCAGAGGTAGTCCCGAGTTCCATATGGAGCAGGGAGGAAATGATGAAAGAAATGATGTACATACTTGTTACATTATTAACCTTTTCAACCAGTGTACATGTAAAACATATTCACTCTACATGGAATGAAAGTTTCAACCTTTTCAACCAGTGTAAGTGTAAAACATATTTACTCTAAATGTAATGAAAGTTTCATCCTTTTCAATCGATGTAAACGTAAACATATTCAAACTTAATTGTTAACATTTTCAACTAAACTTAAATATAAAGCTATTCATTTTAAATGTAAAGATAGTTTTTGCCCACTGGGATTAATAGTAATTCTCATTGAGTGTAAAAGTTCTGATGTAGATGGGATGGTGGAAGGAAAAGAGGGGGGCACATAAGTATGTGTCGGGAAACTCAATACTCAGAGGGTATTTGTGTCTCTTCTTTTGCCATACTAGTTGGTGGTACCAGTTGAGGGTACTATTTCTGGAACAAGTGAGGGTCTAACGCTAGACACCATCATCAGACGGGTCTTAGAGACGCGTGACCAGCTTTACAGTTACTCCCTGATTCTACTTGGAACGTGCTGCAACTCTTAATCTTGACCAAGGACGCCAGCGATTCAATCACCTATATGTGAAGAAGCAAAACACCAGCGGGAGCAGAAACCCCAGCGGCTAAGTGTACAAATAAAAGCTGCCAAGTGTCGTAAAAATTTTGAATCTGTTTGACACCACGCTCAAATTCCCCGCTCAAAAACTAGCATAATATTTGAATCTAAAACTAACTAGTATTTGAAGCAGTTTAAGAACCCAGTCAAATCTACCGCCCACAAAAATTATCTAAGAGCATAGTACAAATTTAACAACCAATCATAATGCTTTTTTTTTTTTTTTTTTTTTGTAAGGATAAAGAAACCTTTTAACTTGGTAACAATGCCTATTTTGTGTTTTTGACCGAACGAATATATTTTATTTCTTAACAACTAAAGATAATTAAACATAAGGAAATGTCTCAAATTATAGCGCTGAATTGCTTAACACATAAGCATAAATATTTACGCATGATAAAATTTTATTGTAGTAGAAAAATTTATTTTAGTGATATTTTCACATCAGGGTAATTGCCAAATTTAATTACTTAAAAATTACCCAGATTGAAATGCAAAGAAATAACTAAAGGAAAACCATATAGAACGATAGAGAACAATGGGCCGTTTAATTAACACTTTTGATAATTAAAATCGGTCCGCTAATAACTATAATATATAATATTTAAAATTAGTCAGATTATACAAACACGCTCAGAACCGCATAAGGCACAAGTCTCAAAAATTAACTTTTTGACTTTTTCTCCGATTGGCTGGATGTAGTTCTATAAATAGTAACAAGGTGGTACTTTCGGGGCCATTAGATTCAAAAATTTACACCGAGCTGACCGCATTGGACAGATAGAAAGATCAAGTCTTCGCCTTCTGTTCTGAAAGCAGTTCTAAGATCCCTCAGAAGGCCCGTTTAGCTTGCGTGTGTATAAATATATTTACCTGAGGGTATGAAAGATATATTTATTTGGTTATTTTATTAATTATTAACTTGTGAGTAAACAGCCTATGTGTTCCATATTAATTCGAAAGTGAAACTGCCGGCGGGATGTGTTGTGTCACACTGACCTAAGTAGGAATGTGTGTAGTATTTGCAGGCTTGTTCGAAATGAAAAAAATGTGTATAGTGTTTGCAAATATGGTAAAAAATTACGACAGTAAGTGTTAGTAGCGATTTAAATTAGTATTTCTCCTGGAAGGACGCACTGTTCAAAGATCATGTGATAAACGTACAGGAGAAGTTAGAATGAAGTAATCAATAGGTCACATACTGTTCTGTACTTAACCTGATTATCATACGGAAGCAAAGCATGGACTATGGACACTAACAGGGAATTAATACAGAGAAGGAATGATCAACCTGAACGGACTGTAGGCAAAGAGATTTTAGGTCTTGTGCAACTTGTTAGCACAATATCTGACAAAGGGTAAGACTTGATATTGTTTGTGGGTGAGTGAATTAAGGCAGACTTCTACATGGAATGTGGTTGTCCTTTTATTCCAGGTTATATCACGAAATTATCTCGTGGCTGTATTCAATTGAGAGGAAGTGTGGGAGTTGAGAGGTCCTCATACAACTGGAACCAGACCCCATCTTCTCAGTCAGGAGCTACTAAGTTTGTGGTCCTGACTTGTGCATATATGAATATCAGCAACAACATTCGAAGATAAGTCCTTTAAAAATGCCATTGTCAGTTTATCCAAATCATTCACCCAAGAGTAATCAAACTAGAATTACAACCCTTTTTATGATGAATCGATAAGACCAGCAAAATAATAAAGAGAACCTACAGCATAGTAATAATAATAATAATAGTTGCCCATCGCAAGCGAAGATGGCGACAGCTTCAGACTTGAGTTGTGACACATCTGTGCCGTGATCTCATGTGACTAATTATTCCTATTTTGGCCCTACAGGCCCTGCCACATACGAGGCACACATGGTTAGAGTCGATAGTAGTGTTGCTGTGCATTCTGGCCTTTCTTGCAGCACGCTTGCCTTCTGCCTTATCAGCTAAATTCTGTTCTGCAATGCGAGCACCTTGAGTAATGTTTGTCCGCCAGGCACAGCGATCCTGTGCGATAGTCTCCCAGGAGGAGACATCAATTTTGAAGCTGCTCAACGATGCTTTCAGTGTGTCTTTGAAGCGTTTCTTTTGTCCCCCTGCTGTTCGCTTACCTGTGGAGAGTTCGCTGTACATCAACTGCTTTGGGATGCGTTTTTCGGGCATGCGAACAACATGTCCGGCCCATCTAGTTTGGGCCCTCTGCAGCAATGTGTAGATGCTTGAGATATGTGCTCTGTTGAGGACCTCAGAATTAGATACTCTATCATGCCACTTGATCCTGAGGATCCTGCGAAGACAGCTCATGTGGAAATGATTAAGCTTCTTGGCATGTCTGCTATACACTGTCCATGTTTCACAGGCATACAGGAGGGTAGTGAGTACTATTGCATGATATACTTTTATCTTGGTGGCTGCACTAATTCCTTGTCGATCCCAGACATTTACTCTTAGTCTTCCGAAAGCTGCACTTGCCTTTGCAATTCTGTTGTTGACCTCGGAGTCGATATTCGCATCTTTGGTAAGGGTACTGCCTAGATAAGTAAAGCTGTCCACCACTTGGAGACGTTGGTTCTTTACTGTGATATTTGGTTCACAGTAAGGTTTCCCAGGAGCAGGTTGCAACATTACTTAAGATTTCTTCGTATTGATGGTAAGGCCAAAGTCATCACACGCTACAGAAAGCCTCCTCATATTGTTCTGCATGTCCAGTTCTGTGCAGGTGTTGAGGGCACAGTCGTCCGCAAAGACGAGATCAGAGATCATTGTTTCATTCACCTTCATAAAGGACTGTAATCGTCTCAAATTGAACAGATTCCTATCTGTCCTGTATCTGATGTGTATGCCGTCGCTACTGTCATGCGTAACGTTAGACAGCATGGCAGCAAATATCATACTGAATAGTGTCGGGGCGAGCACACAACCCCGTTTGACACCATTTGTGACGGGAAAGGGTTCAGAAGGTTCTCTATCATTCAATACGCGAGCCATCATACCTTCATGAAACTGGCGGACAATTGAGATGAACTTATCGGGACAGCCGAATTTCGCCATAATTTTCCATAGTCCGTCCCTATTGACAGTGTCAATAAATGTTGGTCAAGTCAATAAATGTTGTGTATAGGTCACTGTGCTGTTCCTGGCATTTCTCCTGAAGTTGGCGAGCAGCAAATATCATATCGACGGTCCCGCGGCCTGCTCGGAAACCACACTGACTCTCTGGAAGTAAGTCCTGCGATTCGAGATGAACAGTCAAGCGATTGAGCAGGACTCGAGCCAGGATTTTGCCCGCAATAGATAATAGGGAGATTCCCCTATGGTTGTCACATGATTGATGATTTCCCTTTCGCTTGTATATGTGAACGATGGTGGCATCTTTTAATTCCTGTGGTATCTGTTCTTCATCCCATACTGAGTGGAAGAGGTCTGTTAGTCTCTGCAGCAGCATGCTGCCTCCAGCTTTATAAATCTCAGCAGGAATAGCATCTGATCCAGGGGCTTTGCCGCTGGACAGTAGACTGGCTGCTTTCTTGACCTCTTCCATGCTGGGTGGAAGGTCAAGTCTGACATTGACTGTAACTTGCGGTATACTTGCAATGGCCTGGTCGTTGACGGTTGATGGACAATTTAAAATGGCGTTGAAGTGTTGTGCCCAGCGTTCCAAAATCTGCGTTTTATCAGTGAGTGTGATGAATTTACCATGATACAACGTTAAAATATCTCCAAATTTAACGATAAAATGTAGGGATCAAAATAATGCGTAAGATACTAGGCGACATGCTCGCCCATGCCCGCCTTTCCTGCCACCATTCAAATTATCTAGATAGACGTGCAGACGGAACGTTTACCCTTTGTAGACGGGAGGGAAAACGGAGATCAAAAAAGAAAAAATATGTCTGAACACGTGTTTGAATCGAGAACGGCAAAATGACGCAATTGGTGGTAAAAGAAAAAAAATTACGTCACTAGTTGACACAATGTAAGGAAATAGACAAAAAGGACCTTAGCTCTTATTAGAAACAGTCATTTCTTGGACGTTTTTCGATACTTGGTCCTTTTATTTGAATTCAGCGGCAAACGCCTTAGAGAAGGTTCTCGAACAAATTTAAAAAAAAACTAACTTGAGAAAAAATATGTTTTTTCTTAATAATGGAGTTATGAAAATAAAACCTAGCTAGTTTGATAGCCCATCTTAAGCAGAGAAATAATATACTTTCATTTATACCGACGGATAGATAACACGGAAGATATTGACAAAAGACTGGGTTGTTCATATCAGACTAGCGACTGTACTATTTATTCTTTCACTAAAGTTTCAAATTTTCGTCCTTGAGACACACAAATGCAAAAGGCAAGCTGTAATGCAATAGAGGGGGGAGGTGGAGAATTGTAGCTAAAAATAACTTAGGCTCAGACTCGTGCAGTTTTACATGTGGAATTGTGGGAAAAAATTAAGATGTGACCGACGTACATTTTGAAAATTGAGATGTACTTTTGACTTTTTTGGAAAAAGATAAAATGTGACCGACGTACATTTGAGAGAATGAAGATGTAATTTTAACCTTTTTTCAAATTTTGAATTGAAAAACTTAGTCTTCTGATCCGATTGGCCAACACATTTTTATAGTAGCGGGATAGAGGCACAAATTTTGCCATTCGTTACAAGACTGTCCAGAGACACAGTGGGTTATTGCCTGTGGTGTTGTTTCCAGAAGATTTACATACATTTAGTGGGACGCCATCATATAGCCAGCAGCTCAGCTGAGTTTTGCTAGCATTTAACTGTGTTCTCAATTCTGAATTCTGGTAAGAATGAAAGTATTTCTTTTGTACATTTTAATATTTCGAGCGATTGATACTGCCATATCATATAAAATGATTACGACAAGTAAGTGTTCGCTCTAGGTCCCCAGCCCAAGTTCAGGGTCTAGAGACAAACAAAATATATGGACCCCTACTAAAACTATGGAAGGCGGATCTATTGTTGAGATCAGTGGAACATATCACCTATCTTATTGAATAGAAGGAAACTATTGAACATATCTCAGATGCAATGTAGTCTTGGGGAACTAGTACTATATGAAAACAACTGGGTAAGATGTGCTGTGTGGTCAGAGAGATCTGACCCAGTCTGTGTGGTGTTGTTGTGTAGTGTTGTGTGCAGAAGTGGCTCAGTAGGTAGAGTTCTGACACATGCCACAAAACTTTTATTTCAGAATTGTGAGTTTCTGTTTGGCACCGAAGAGGTGCCAAATGCTGTTGTGAATTACACAAGCGTGGACCAGTGCAGTCTAACATTGTGTCAGAGCAGCCGAATATTGTACTCCAGCAACGGAGAGGAGGGGCCACCAGACTCCTGTACAAGATCGACGCAGTCGAGATACGTGAGATTCTGGCCTGCTGGAAATTCACCAACTAATTTACCAACTAATTCACCATCTAATAAAGACATACCATTGTGGGAAAATAAACCATGTATTCATCCCATAAGTCAATGGACAATGTTTTGGTAGTCACAGATTGGGCGTGATGATACCACCCCAACAGTACATTCAGTAATGGTTCTCCTGGGACAATCTAATATAATTCAAATTAACCAGTCTTTTAAACTACTTATGTACACACATTTCATTTTATTATGTCATATATTTATGCATTCCATTTATAACTCCATAATATTTCATATGTTCTGACCAACAAACATTTGGTTCAGAACAAATAAATTTAACAAAAGATTTAATATTTAAAACTAAAACAGCCTGAGTTAGTTCAGTGTGTTATAAATTTTATTAATATTATTAGATTTATTAAATATCTGTGTGTGTGTGTGGGTAATCTACTACAACACATTACATTTCAGTACCCTAGACTTTTTAACGTACCTACATTCATATTAGTAGAGAAAAAAAAATATGTTTGAGGTCGTAAGTGGTAGTAAGAAGGGCCTTCTGTAATTCACATCTACATTTATCTCAGGAGCCTTCACAGCTGACCTCATTCATTACACTAGGTAACACAACAACCATACAATACCATCAAAATCCACTACAAATATTGGGGTCTTGTCCAGGGATAATTAGTTTATCATAAATATTAGGATCTCCTGGTGGGAGAATTAAACTAGTGGGGACAAATTGTAAAAATTTAAAAGTGTCCCTTAAAATAAAAGTGAAAAATAAAAAGTTGGTGAATCTTCACAGCCAGTGGTAATTAGTTAATTAATTAATTAATTAGAATTACCTTGGCCATTTTAGATAATTAGAATTACCTGTCATTAGACAATTAGAATTACCTGTGATTAAGTAATTAGATTTACCTGGGTCATTGTTATTTTGTGTGATGGCTGAGCTGGCAAAATTCAGATCGGCTGCTGTGCTAACGGGGAAGGAAATGGATATGGAGGGTCAGGTTTTAATTCAGTATGTAACTTCTGAATGTGACAAGTATATTGAAAGGGAAGATAGGAGGTTAGCTGAAGAGAAGAGGTTACAAATTGAGGCTGACAAAGGGCTAGAGCATTAGAGGCAGAAGAAAAAAGACAGCAAAGGGAGTCAGAAGAAAAAAGATTGACTGCCGAAAGGGAAGCAGAAGATAGAAGGTTGCAAAGGGAGCACGAATTACGACTAAGGGAGCTGGAATTACAAGGCCATGCTCCTGAAAATGGTGCCAGCCCTTTTGCCTCAGATGCTACGCCTAGTCAGGGAGTCTCAACCTCAGCTATGGGGTTTCATTTAGACCATTTTGTTGAGAAAGACGATGACATTGAGGGGTACCTCAGTAGATTTGAGTTATTAGCTACTACATATGGGTTAGAGAGAGAGAGAGGTGGAGTCTAAAGTTATCACAGGGACTGAGAGGTACTTCTTATGAAGTCTTTGCTAAAATGAGTAGAGAAGACCAAGACAATTATGACATGTTAAAGCAGGCTTTGTTATTGAGATACGAAAAAAATGGTGAATTTTATCGTAAGAAATTTAGAAATGCCAAACTGTTGTCTGGGGAGACATACCACCAATTCTCTGCCAGACTGGAAACCTATTTGGAGAAATGGACTGCTCTGGGGAAGACCCAAGATCTTAAAGAGATGATCATGATAGAGCAATTAAGAGAGTCCATGGCTCCAGACTTGAGAAAATTTCTCATGGAACAAGGTGCAGAGAAGTTGGGGGAGGTTTTAAATGTCGCTGAGAGGTATCAGGCAGCCCAGGCAGAGGTAAGTGGCACTAAAAAGAAGCACATAGAAACTTTTAAAGCTCCACAGCAATTTAATAAGTTTGATAATAGAGAACAGGGTACTAAAGGCAGGACAAATTTTGAACGGCCAAGAAATGACTATCGTGACAGAAACTCACAGTTCAATGACCAAAAATATAATGAAAGAAAACCGTTTAACCAAGGAAAAAGATGGTGCAAATGGTGTAAGAAAGACAACCATAACACCGAATTTTGTAGAAGGAAACCTTCAAACATTGCTGCAATGAAGTCGGGGACTCAAAGATTAAAGGTTAATCCTAATGGACAGCAGGAACCTTATCACCCCCCAGTTTGTGAGGATGTTATTTGTAATGGGGTCACCATAAGGTGCCTTTATGATACAGGTTTGGATTATGATTCAGTTGTGAAGTCTAGCCTAGTGGACCCAAGTCAGTATACCACAGAAACAGTGGAAATACAAGGGGCGACTAAGGACATACCACTCATGACACTTCCCATCGCAAGGATAACGGTGAAAACTCGCTATGTGGAAGGAGAAATCAGAGCAGCAGTGATAGATGAACCAATCTACCCTCTGATATTGGGGTGTAGGTACGTCTTCTTGGGGAATCCCGAGAGACCTGTGATCATGGCGACAGTGCAGACCAGGTCACAGAAAAAGGAGGAAGAAGGTGAACCTATAAATGCTCATCCAGAGGAGATGAGGAAGGCGCAGGCTGAGGATAGGACACTCAAGCCATGTTTTAAAAAATTGCCCAAATGCCACACACCTCCAAGCAAGGGGGAATACTTTATGAAGAACAAATTATTATACAGGAAGGCCGGAACTGGAACAAATGGTCACAACCAGCTGGTTCTTCCCACTTCATATAGGGATAAAGTGATGGAACTCGGGCATGCGATTCCCTTCAGTGGTCACATGGGGATCAGCGCCACAGGACAGCGTATAGCTTGTCATTACTTCTGGCCAGGGATAACGGAGGATATAAAAAGATATGTCAAATCCTGTCCAGAATGTCAAAGGGTAGCTCCAAAGCATTGGACTGCTCCTGCAACTCTAGGGGAAATGCCCATAGTGGGAACACCTTTTGAGAGGGTTGCAGTGGATATTGTGGGACCTCTCACTCGGACCAAGAGGAGGAACAGTTACATCCTTACTCTGGTGGACACTTGTTCTATGTGGGGAGAGGCGGTAGCCCTGCCATCAATTGATTCAAAACATGTAGCAGAGGCACTACTTACAATATTCACAAGATTAGGATTCCCGCATCAAATCTTGACTGATAATGGCTCACAGTTCAAGGGGAAACTAACGGAAGAAGTTTTTAAGCTATTTCAAGCCAGACACTTTCATTGTAGTCCGTACCATCCACAAGGGAACGGCCAGGTAGAGAGGTTCAATGGGACTCTCATTTCTATCCTGAGGAAGCTGGCACACAAAAAACCGGATCTGTGGGATCAATTCCTGCCCGCCGCGTTGTTTGCGTATCGGGAGGTACCACATAGTTCAACCGGGATGGCTCCCGCAACTCTGCTATTTGGGAGGCCAATAAAAGGTCCATTGGAAGCTTTATTAAGGACCTGGACAGATGAGAAGGCAGAAGAGACTGTTACCTCATCTTATCAATATGTGAACGAACTGACCACTCGTCTGAAAGCTGGATGGAAACTGGCAAATGATAATTTGAGACAAGCCAGGAAGAAACATGCAGCATATTTTAATAGGAAGGCAAAGGACAGAGAACTAGCTGTGGGAGAGAAGGTGCTTCTTCTACTACCCGGCAGCCAGAATAAATTACAAATTGGATGGCAAGGTCCATATACGGTTCTAGAGAAGGTGTCTAGAACAAACTATAAAATTGACAAAAAGGGGAAGGAGAAAGTTTATCATGTAAACCTTTTAAAGAAGTATCTGGACAGACCACTCCAGGAAAGCACCCCCTTACTGACCTTGGCTATCGCAACTCAAATGCAAAAGGAACCACTCACCTCACATGAATACCCATTACATCCTTGTGAAACAGCCGCACAGGTAAAAGTCAGTAAGCACCTGACTAAAAATCAGAGGGAGAGAGTTCAACAGGTTCTGGAGGAACATACAGATGTATTAACAGATAAACCAGGACATACAAATTTGCTACAGTATGACATGAAACTGGTAGACTCAAACCCAATCTGTATGAGAGCCTATTCTATTCCGTTCGCGAAGGAGAAGGCATTGAAGGAAGAAATCGATTATTTGTTGAAGGAGGGGATTATTTCACACAGTGAATCATCTTTTAGTTCCAGTGTAATTTTGTTGAGAAAACCGTCTGGGGAACACAGACTGTGCATAGATTACAGGAAACTGAATGCTGTCACAGAAGGACAAGTGGATCCATTACCAGACACAAAACAGTTATTTGCCAGATTAAACAAGGCAAAATACTTTTCAAAGGTGGATCTTAGTAAAGGCTATTACCAGATTCCAGTGAAGCCTGAAGTGAGACCTTATTTAGCTTTTAGCACCTCGGAAGGACATTATGAATTCAACATGCTACCATTCGGATTGAAAAATGCTCCGAGTGTATTTTCAAGGATGATGCGCAAATTGTTGGATCCCCTGAATAACCCATGTATCACGAATTTCATGGATGATATTCTCGTCGCCACAGAGACATTTGAAGAACACATTAACTCCCTAAAAATGTTATTTGATAGGCTTAGGGAGGCGAACTTAACTGCTAGGCCAACAAAATGTTGTATTGGATGCAAAGAGTTGGAATTCTTGGGACACACTGTATATCAGGGTAACATGACCCCTGACCCCAAGAACTTGGAAAAACTGCAGAGAGCACCTAGACCACAAATAAAAAAGGATGTGCGATCATTCGTGTCGTTATGTGGATTTTACCAAAAATATATTAAAAATTTTAACTCTATATGTGCTCCTCTGACTGATCTGACTCGCAAGGGACATCCAGATAAAATTGTTTGGACTGCGCAATGTGAATTGGCTTTTCAAGAGTTAAAGGATAAACTCACTAGCAAGCCTATTCTCAAATTGCCTGATTTGACACAGGACTTCGTGGTGAGAACAGATGCAAGTAATGTAGGCCTCGGGGCGGCTCTGTTGCAGAGGTCATCTTCACCCGATGGGGAACTGAACCCAGTCGCTTATGCAAGCCACAAATTGAATAAAGCGGAACAAGGATATTCCACAAGCGAAAAAGAATGTTTAGCGTTAATCTGGGCAATAAAAAAGTTTCAAATCTATCTGTATGGTAGGACTTTTGTGGTCCAGACGGATCATCGGCCCCTGGTATTCTTATCTCAGGCTAAGCATGAAAATGCTAGATTGCTGAGATGGTCTTTATTATTGCAACCTTATCAGTTTAGTATAGAGTATATCCCAGGGTCACTGAATGTCGGTGCAGATTTCCTCAGTCGGCACCCCTGTGATCAAAATTAGAGTAGTGGTAGGCGTGAGGAGTAGTTTTATCTATGTGTATCACTGGTTTTGGAACTTGCCGTAGTGCATGTTCTCAGGTGGGGAGATGTGTGATGAATTTACCATGATACAACGTTAAAATATCTCCAAATTTAACGATAAAATGTAGGGATAAAAATAATGCGTAAGATACTAGGCGACATGCTCGCCCATGCCCGCCTTTCCTGCCACCATTCAAATTATCTAGTTAGACGTGCAGACGGAACGTTTACCCTTTGTAGACGGGAGGGAAAACGGAGATCAAAAAAGGAAAAATATGTCTGAACACGTGTTTGAATCGAGAACGGCAAAAAGACGCAATTGGTGGTAAAAGAAAAAAATTCACGTCACTAGTTGACACAATGTAAGGAAATAGACAAAAAGGACCTTAGCTCTTATTCGAAACAGTCATTTCTTGGACGTTTTTCGATACTTGGTCCTTTTATTTGAATTCAGCGGCAAACGCCTTAGAGAAGGTTCTCGAACAAATTTAAAAAAAAACTAACGAGAAAAAATATGTTTTTTTCTTAATAATGGAGTTATGAAAATAAAACCTAGCTAGTTTGATAGCCCATCTTAAGCAGAGAAATAATATACTTTCATTTATACCGACGGATTGATAACACGGAAGATATTGACAAAAGACTGGGTTGTTCATATCAGACTAGCGACTGTACTATTTATTCTTTCACTAAAGTTTCAAATTTTCGTCCTTGAGACACACAAATGCAAAAGGCAAGCTGTAATGCAATAGAGGGGGAAGGTGGAGAATTGTAGCTAAAAATAACTTAGGCTCAGACTCGTGCAGTTTTACATGTGGAATTGTGGGAAAAAATTAAGATGTGACCGACGTACATTTTGAAAATTGAGATGTACTTTTGACTTTTTTGGAAAAAGATAAAATGTGACCGACGTACATTTGAGAGAATGAAGATGTAATTTTAACCTTTTTTCAAATTTTGAATTGAAAAACTTCTTCTGATCCGATTGGCCAACGCATTTTTATAGTAGCGGGATAGAGGCACAAATTTTGCCATTCGTTACAAGACTGTCCAGAGACACAGTGGTTTATTGCCTGTGGTGTTGTTTCCAGAAGATTTACATACATTTAGTGGGACGCCATCATATAGCCAGCAGCTCAGCTGAGTTTTGCTAGCATTTAACTGTGTTCTCAATTCTGAATTCTGGTAAGAATGAAAGTATTTCTTTTGTACATTTTAATATTTCGAGTGATTGATACTGCCATATCATATAAAATGATTACGACAAGTAAGTGTTCGCTCTAGGTCCCCAGCCCAAGTTCAGGGTCTAGAGACAAACAAAATATATGGACCCCTACTAAAACTATGGAAGGCGGATCTATTGTTGAGATCAGTGGAACATATCACCTATCTTATTGAATAGAAGGAAACTATTGAACATATCTCAGATGCAATGTAGTCTTGGGGAACTAGTACTATATGAAAACAACTGGGTAAGATGTGCTGTGTGGTCAGAGAGATCTGACCCAGTCTGTGTGGTGTTGTTGTGTAGTGTTGTGTGCAGAAGTGGCTCAGTAGGTAGAGTTCTGACACATGCCACAAAACTTTTATTTCAGAATTGTGAGTTTCTGTTTGGCACCGAAGAGGTGCCAAATGCTGTTGTGAATTACACAAGCGTGGACCAGTGCAGTCTAACATTGTGTCAGAGCAGCCGAATATTGTACTCCAGCAACGGAGAGGAGGGGCCACCAACTCCTGTACAAGATTGACGCAGTCGAGATACGTGAGATTCTGGCCTGCTGGAAATTCACCAACTAATTCACCATCTAATAAAGACATACCATTGTGGGAAAATAAACCATGTATTCATCCCATAAGTCAATGGACAATGTTTTGGTAGTCACAGATTGGGCGTGATGATACCACCCCAACAGTACATTCAGTAATGGTTCTCCTGGGACAATCTAATATAATTCAAATTAACCAGTCTTTTAAACTACTTATGTACACACATTTCATTTTATTATGTCATATATTTATGCATTCCATTTATAACTCCATAATATTTCATATGTTCTGACCAACAAACATTTGGTTCAGAACAAATAAATTTAACAAAAGATTTAATATTTAAAACTAAAACAGCCTGAGTTAGTTCAGTGTGTTATAAATTTTATTAATATTATTAGATTTATTAAATATCTGTGTGTGTGTGGGTAATCTACTACAACACATTACATTTCAGTACCCTAGACTTTTTAACGTAGCTACATTCATATTAGTAGAGAAAAAAAAATATGTTTGAGGTCGTAAGTGGTAGTAAGAAGGGCCTTCTGTAATTCACATCTACATTTATCTCAGGAGCCTTCACAGCTGACCTCATTCATTACACTAGGTAACACAACAACCATACAATACCATCAAAATCCACTACAGTGAGCAATGCCATGCCATCAGCATTTAATACCGGTGATGATTGATTCGATTGAGGGCCATAAATTGCTTTCAGGGCATCATAAAAGCGCTTTGAGTCATTTATGTCTGCATACCTCTGTATCTCGTCTGCTTTATTGCTGAGCCATGCATCATGCATCTTCCTGAGCTTATTCTGAACAACTCTGCATATATTGGTAAAGGCTGCCTTTTTGGATGTTGAGGAAGGGTTGCTTTGATAGTCTCTGTGCAAGCGATATTTTTCAGCCAGCAGTGTTTTAATATTTTCATCATTCTCATCAAACCAGTCAGGGTTCTTGCGTGTTGTATATCCCAAGCTCTCAGAGGCTACAGAGTACACAATGTGCTTTAAAGTGGCCAATTTTTCCTCTATAGTGGTTTGACCGAGCTCAACGTCCCTCAGACGGCTGTCCAAGTCCCTTGAAAAGCTCTCTGCAGTTGCTTCGCTTTTAAGTTTTGTGACGTTGAGCCTCTTCATGGGTTTCTGACTCTGGTGTCTTCGCTTGGGCATAGTAATAGCAGATGTTATCACTCATATGGACAGAAACTGTATGTGTAGTTATTCCAGTGAACACTCTACAAACATGGCACAGTTTTTCCAATGTATTTATTTTCATGTGTGAATATCATTTTATTGCTTTTGAGTATTCCTTACCTGAAAAGGTTGAGGTTCAGGACAATTAAATTGTATATAAAACTTTCACACAATCTTGCTTAATAAGTGTATTAAAGTTAAAGTTCTGTTTGAAATCAATACCTGTTAAATTAAATAAATTACCCTAGACAATTTGCCAAATAACAATAACTCCTTAATCTTTGTGGGATCTCAAGAGGTAGCAGTTAGGGACTCGGAGTACATCATCATCATCTTCTCTGAGAACTTACATAGCTTGACCCCACTTTGATGTCTATACACCCTTGCTCTTTTCAGAGAAGGGGGTATTTCTTATAAGACCAGTCTCTTATCTGGCACTATCCTGGTATCCTCTGATACACCTAGTTGTCCAGGATATCCCATACTTTAGTAACATCAAAACCTCTTATGACACCAAGTGAAACTTTCCCTTATATTAATCCCCATTAACATCATATAATGATGACCAATTTTTGTTAAAGAATTATTCAATTTTTAATACCTGTCTCGTATTTGGTAAGCGACAGAAGTAATGATGATCAAGACAATTCAGAAACGCGGGAAAACTGCACGTACGGTGAAGATCATCAGTCACACTGAACCCTGAAGAACATGCTCGTGTTCACCACCTGAAGAACATGCTTGTGTTCACCACCACAATCTAACCAATAAACTTAATTATGAATAACCTATGTGTCAGAAGTTACGAACAAGGCCGCCAGGATTAATTTATAAAATTTAACGTGTACGTATTTATGTATCAGGCCCACCTACTGTCTTTTTAATTACCGAACACTTTAACGCCCCAGGTGACAGCACAAATTATCTTAATTGATTTTCTCACTTACACTGATGGTGTTTATTACCAGAATCGATTATGGGTTTTCGAACCTAAGTAAATACAAGGGTCCTCCGACTATACGAAGCAAGTTCAAGGGTTCGTCCACAATGATTTTCGCTTGTTTTTATTATTATTACTATTGTTTTTGTTTTTTTTAACAAACTGCAGACACTGGCAAATGGCTACTGCTCCATGTGTCAGGGCATTTCTCAGCTTATGTCTGCACGCCGGCATGGACTTTCCCACTCGCCATGGCTAGCATGAGAGACCACTCGGGAAATTCTTGGCTGCTGGGGCGTACTACTTTGGCACCCCCTCCTAAAAAGAAACACACTTGCAAGCACATTTTCAACAATATATACACAATCATAATATTGGCCGATGGCACCCCTTTCCTGGCTGTCACCTGAGGCGTAAAGGACGACTAATATGAAGTTTTGCATGGGGCCTGCAACTTCAAGATACCCAACACATTGCTACAGAAATCACCACTGTAGGAAGGTGTGTTTTGATGCTGGCCTCCTATAATCGGGTGGGGACAGCTGCAGTTGCGACTCCATGTTCAGTAAGACGCTAAGACAGATGGCGAAAGGATGCTGTTGATAATAACGGCATGTCAATGGCCACCATCACGTCATCAGACTTATATGGACGGTAAAACAAACTGGCACGACATTAGGATTAGTAACACTACTTAATGATTATGTGAACTAGTAGTTCCATCGCATCTCTTACTTAGTTGTTCCTCTTCTACCCTGGGATGTAGAGGTTTTCCAGAGAAAGCGCAATGTATCATATCAGCTATTTTCCTCCTGGTCTGGTTTCAATCTAGTCCTCGGTCCTTTAGAGATTGTCTAATGTTGTCCTCCCAGCAAACTCTGGGTCGTCCTGGAGGTCTGGATCCCTGGCTCTTAGTTTCTCATATTTGTCGTCGCATCTCACGGATACAATACGAATGTGTTACTATGTGTGTGTGTGTGTTTTTTTTTTTCCAGGGGGGAAAAATAGTACAAACACATTTGTTATCTGTTTATGCAACAACACCTTACCATCTGTGTGTTAGAATGAACCAACGAGGCGGAGAGAGAGACAGATAGATAGAGAGAGAATGGTGAAAGTGATAGAAATATTATAAATGGGCAGACAGAAAAATGGTTGACCATGTGTGACGAATTATATATTCGATCATTGCATTTTCCTGTGACCTACTTCAATCCTCTCCTATGTCCTTCCTTTTCTAATTTCTCAAACCACTCTTCATCACACTTTTTCGCTCTCGTCGACAAAGGTTATCTTATCATATCTTGTCACTCCTTACGGATACCTGACCGCTAGACCTGTTTTGCAGACACGTCGACGTGGTGTTTGTTTAATCGCTAATCAGACGGATTAAGAGTCTACACTTAGCGACATTCTTGTTGTTAAACCCAGACTTTTGTCGGGGAAAGTACTTAACGAAAGTTTGATTCGTGAACGTGGCCGGCAAAAACTGTCACAAAACCATGTTGTCTCAGTTGTCCAATCTTGATCTCAGAAATTTACATGAGGGTGGGGGGAACCCCTATAAAAATCAGACACTTATTTGCAGTTGGTTGGCATTTAAATGCTAAAGTAAACTACTTCTTATTGGAGCTTTCCTAAACGGAAAAATATGTGCGTGAGAGCGAAATTTCGCTTAAAACCTACAGTATTGTAAGACTACTTCACTGCATTTCCATCTCGTCAAGAAGAAATCTTTCAGCCAGGATAACGAATAGAATTATGATTCCAGTATAGGACCGGATAGTGTACTAGAGGATCTTCTAAAATTAGAAAGGATAACACTTCAACTATAGTACTGCAAGTCACGAGTCCTCGGAACCTGCCAACTACGTAAATAGTTGTGAGTATACTAAGTAACCCAACCAATGGAAAGACGGCATCTTAAAACAGTTCTCCGAATATATTTGGACGTTTTCTGTACAAAAAGTCTGTAATTTGCCCGATATTGGGGTAAGTTGTAATATGTACATTTCATCATTTTATATTTTGCATTTGACATATATAAATGGTTTGTGTATGTACAGTTGCATATGAAGATGGCGACCTCATCGTGTAAAATTATTTGTCTCATGAACCACCACAAGTGAGCTGGTGACTGCTTCGTGTGGGCGGGTTTCCTCACAAGGAACCAATAGCAAGGTGGCCCCAGGCTCCATGGAAAGCAGGGAGATGATGATGATATCATGATGTATATACTTATTATACTAACATTTTAGAAAATGTGTTTATATATTTATATATGTGTATGTATATATATGTGTGTGTGTATATATATATATGTGTATGTATATGTATGTAAATATATGTATATATATATATATATATATATATATATGTATGTGTGTATATATATATATATATATATATATATATATATATATATATATATATATATATATATATATATATATATATATATATATATATATATATATATATATATGTAGTGGTTTTGATGGTATTGTATGATGGTGATATTACTAAGTGTAATGTATGAGGTCAGCTGTGAAGGCTCCTGAGATAAAATGTAGTTGTGAATTTTCAGAAGGCCTTTCTTGCTACCACTACGACCTCACACCTATCTTTTTTCCTAATGAATGTGGCTACGTTATAATCTAGGGTACTGAATGTAATGTGTTGTATTGACATATACAAACACACACACACAGATATTAAATAATATATTATCAATAAAATTTAGAACACAATGAACTAAATTCAGCTGGTGAATTTTTAGAAAGTAAATCTTTTTTTAAATTTATTTGTTCTGAACCAAGGTTTTATGTTGGCCAGAACATATGAAAAAATTTTGGAATTTATGAGTGAATGGCATGAATAAATGACATGATAAATCAAAGGTGTGTACGTATACAATTTTCACGAGTAGTTAAGGTTTCTACAGTTCAAAATTTTATTTTCCCTGGGAGAACGATGAATAGATGTGCTGTTGGGGTGGCTTCATCCCTCCCTGTCTAAGTTTACCAAACATTGTCCATTAATGATGGAAGTAAATGGGATGTTTTAGTAGGAATTCACTTTGGGTGTTATGTCTATGAAGTTGGTGTAAATCCAGCAGACCAGCCTGCTTACGTAACTTTGAAGGTGTAGCGCTGGTGCTGGAATCTGGTGGCCCCACCTCTCCGTGCTTGGGGGCAATATATCGGGTGGCCCCACCTCTCCGGGCTTGGGGGCAATACAAGGCTGTTCTGCCGAGATGCGACACTGCACGGGTCCTCACTGTCAATTATCTACCCAGCATTTGACACCACCTTTTGGTGTCAACATAAAAACTCACAGCTCAGATTATGAATAAAGAACACAGAAATGCTAGCAAAACTCAGCTGAGCTGCTGGCTATAGTATGGCGTCCCTGAACTTATTTCAATTTATTTCATTTGGAAATCACCACACTTGAAATTTACTGTGTCTATCACTGGACAACTATTGAGGAATGGCAAAAAATCTCGTCTGAGCGCGGATAATATGATTGTCTGTGGCCAATCAATGCCTTGGTTTTTTTAAATTCAAATTTCCTACACTAAAGTCATTTCAGTCATGCTTCAGTCAAGTATGGATTTTTATCTGTTAGTCCGTCCGTCTCTACTTGCGTTTTCACAAAAACGTACTTGTTTTTTGAACCAACCTATCCTTCCCCTCTACAAATTTGCCTGAAAAGTTATTTTTAGCCACAGCTCCCACCAATGTCCCTTCTCTTTCATTCTAACTAGATTTGAACACTTGCGTCTCAAGGTCGCGATTTTTGTGCAAATAGTGATATGTTAGATTCAATGCAGTCTTTCGCTGATGTGAACAACACTGTCTTTTGTCATTATCTTCATTATTAGCTATCCGTCTGTATAAATAAAAGCATATTATTTCACTGCTCAGAATGGGCCATCCGGCCAGCTAATTTTTATATTCCTAACATTAATATTAAGAAAACGTTACTTTTTAAATTTTGTAATATTTCAAGCATCTGCGTTTGCCGCTGAATTCAAATAAAAGGCTTGGTATCGCAAAAGCGTCCAATAAATGACTGTGGCGTATCATATCCAAGGTCCCTTCTGTCGAGTTTCTTACTTTATGTCAACTTGGGAAACGTGACTTTTTCTCCGTTTCCCCCCCCCCCCCCCCTCCCCCAATTGCGTCTCCTTAGCCTTGCTAGTCTCACGCAATTTTTTCAGTCATATTTTTTTTCCTTTTGATCCGCCGTTCTCATCCCATTCAAATGGTAACCGTTTTGATTTCCCGTCTAGCAAGTCAATTTTTATGGAGGGTGATGACCCGCGGTCAGAGCGATCATGTACTATCAGCAGCTTACGCATTATGTTTTTATCCTTACATTTTATCCTTTGGAGATATTTTTACGTTGTATCACTTGTTAATTTTATGACACATCTCCCCACTTGAAAACATGCCTACGGCAAGTTCTAAAACCAGTGATACACATAGATAAAATCTCTCCTCACGTCTGCCATTACTCTAATTTTGATCACAGGGGTGCCGACTGAGGAAATCTGCACCGACATTCAATTTGCCTGGGATATATTGGATACTAAACTGATAAGGTTGAAGCAATAAAGACCACCTCAGCAATCTTGCGTTTTCATGCTTAGCCTGAGATAAGAATACGAGAGGCTGATGATCCGTCTCGACCACAAAAGTCCTACCATACAGATAGATTTGAAACTTCTTTATTGCCCAGATTAACGCTAAACATTCTTTTTCGCTTGTGGAGTATCCTTGTTCCGCCTTATTCAATTTGCGGCTTGCATAAGCGACTGGTTTCAGTTCCCCATCAGGTGAAGATGATCTTTGCAACAAAGCCCCTCCGAGTCCTACATTACTTGCATCGGTTCTTAAGACAAAGTCCTGTGTCAAATCAGGCAGTTTGAGAATAGGCTTGCTAGTGAGTTTTTCCTTTAACTCTTGGAACGCTAGTTCACATTGTGCAGTCCAAATAATTTTATCTGGAAGTCCCTTGCGAGTCAGATCAGTCAGAGGAGCACAAATAGCGTTAAAATTTTTGATGTATTTCTGATAAAATCCGCATAACGACACGAACGATCGCACGTCCTTTTTTGTTTGTGGCCTAGGTGCTCTCTGCAGTTTTTCCAAATTCTTAGGATCAGGGGTCATGTTACCCTGATATACAGTGTGTCCCAAGAATTCCAACTCTTTGCATCCAATACAACATTTTGTTGGCCTAGCAGTTAAGTTCGCCTCCCGAAGTCTATTAAATAACATCTCTAGAGCTTCAATGTGTTCTTCAAATGTCTCTGTGGCGACGAGAATATCATCCATGAAATTCGTGATACATGGGTTATTCAGGGGATCCAACAATTTGCGCATCATCCTTGAAAACACACTCGGAGCATTTTTCAGTCTGAATGGTAGCATATTGAATTCATAATGTCCATCCGAAGTGCTAAAAGCCAAATAAGGTCTCACTTCAGGCTTCACTGGGATCTGGTAATAGCCTTTACTAAGATCCACCTTTGAAAAGTATTTTGCCTTGTTCAGTCTGGCAAATAACTGTTTTGTGTCTGGTAATGGATCCACTTGTCCTTCTGTGACAGCATTCAGTTTCCTGTAATCTATGCACAGTCTGTGTTCCCCAGACGGTTTCCTCAACAAAACGACACTAGAACTAAAAGATGATTCACTGTGCGAAATAATCCCCTCCTTCAACAAATAATCTATTTCTTCCTTCAATGCCTTCTCCTTCGCGAACGGAATAGAATAGGCTCTCATACAGATTGGGTTTGAGTCTACCAGTTTCATGTCATACTGTAGCAAATTTGTATGGCCTGGTTTATCTGTTAGTACATCTGTATGTTCCTCCAGAACCTGTTGAACTCTCTCCCTCTGATTTTTAGTCAGGTGCTTACTGACTTTTACCTGTGCTGCTGTTTCACAAGGATGTAATGGGTATTCATGTGAGGTGAGTGGTTCCTTTTGCATTTGAGTTGCGATAGCTAGGTCAGTAAGGGGGTGCTTTCCTGGAGTGGTCTGTCCAGATACTTCTTTAACAGGTTTACATGATAAACTTTCTCCTTCCCCTTTTTGTCAATTTTATAGTTTGTTCTAGACACCTTCTCTAGAACCGTATATGGACCTTGCCATCCAATTTGTAATTTATTCTGGCTGCCGGGTAGTAGAAGAAGCACCTTCTCTCCCACAGCTAGTTCTCTGTCCTTTGCCTTCCTATTAAAATATGCTGCATGTTTCTTCCTGGCTTGTCACAAATTATCATTTGCCAGTTTCCATCCAGCTTTCAGACGAGTGGTCAGTTCGTTCACATATTGATAAGATGAGGTAACAGTCTCTTCTGCCTTCTCATCTGTCCAGGTCCTTAATAAAGCTTCCAATGGACCTTTTATTGGCCTCCCAAATAGCAGAGTTGCGGGAGCCATCCCGGTTGAACTATGTGGTACCTCCCGATACGCAAACAATGCGGCGGGCAGGAATTGATCCCACAGATCCGGTTTTTCGTGTGCCAGCTTTCTCAGGATAGAAATGAGAGTCCCGTTGAACCTCTCTACCTGGCCGTTCCCTTGTGGATGGTACGGACTACAATGAAAGTGTCTGGCTTGAAATAGTTTAAAAACTTCTTCCGTTAGTTTCCCCTTGAACTGAGATCCATTATCCGTCAAGATTTGATGCGGGAATCCTAATCGGGTGAATATTGTAAGTAGTGCCTCTGCTACATGTTTTGAATCAATTGATGGCAGGGCTACCGCCTCTCCCCACATAGAACAAGTGTCCACCAGAGTAAGGATGTAACTGTTCCTCCTCTTGGTCCGAGTGAGAGGTCCCACAATATCCACTGCAACCCTCTCAAAAGGTGTTCCCACTATGGGCATTTCCCCTAGAGTTGCAGGAGCAGTCCAGTGCTTTGGAGCTACCCTTTGACATTCAGGGCAGGATTTGACATATCTTTTTATATCCTCCGTTATCCCTGGCCAGAAGTAATGACAAGCTATACGCTGTCCTGTGGCGCTGATCCCCATGTGACCACTGAAGGGAATCGCATGCCCGAGTTCCATCACTTTATCTCTATATGAGGTGGGAAGAACCAGCTGGTTGTGACCATTTGTTCCAGTTCCGGCCTTCCTGTATAAGAGTTTGTTCTTCATGAAATATTCCCCCTTGCTCGGAGGTGTGTGGCATTTGGGCAATTTTTTAAAACAGGGCTTGAGTGTCCTATCCTCAGCCTGCGCCTTCCTCATCTCCTCTGGATGAGCATTTATAGGTTCACCTTCTTCCTCCTTCTTCTGTGACCTGGTCTGCACTGTCGCCATGATCACAGGTTTCTCGGGATTCCCCAAGAAGACGTATCTACACCCCAATATCAGAGGGTAGATTGGTTCATCTATCACTGCTGCTCTGATTTCTCCTTCCACATAGCGAGTTTTCACCGTTATCCTTGCGATGGGAAGTGTCATGAGTGGTATGTCCTTAGTCGCCCCTTGTATTTCCACTGTTTCTGTGGTATACTGACTTGGGTCCACTAGGCTAGACTTCACAACTGAATCATAATCCAAACCTGTATCATAAAGGCACCTTATGGTGACCCCATTACAAATAACATCCTCACAAACTGGGGGGTGATAAGGTTCCTGTTGTCCATTAGGATTAACCTTTAATCTTTGCGTCCCCGACTTCATTGCAGCAATGTTTGAAGGTTTCCTTCTACAAAATTCGGTGTTATGGTTATCTTTCTTGCACCATTTACACCATCTTTTTCCTTGGTTCAACGGTTTTCTTTCATTGAACTTTTGGTCATTGAACTGTGAGTTTCTGTCGCGATAGTCATTTCTTGGCCGCTCAAAGTTTGTCCTACCTTTATTTCCCTGCTCTCTATTATCAAATTTATTAAATTGCTGTGGAGCTTTAAAATTGTCTATGTGCTTCTTTTTAGCACCACTTACCTCTGCCTGGGCTGCCTGATACCTCTCAGCGACATTTAAAACCTCTCCCAACTTCTCTGCACCTTGTTCCATGAGAAATTTTCTCATGTCTGGAGCCATGGACTCTCTCAATTGCTCAATCATGATCATTTCTTTAAGATCTTGGGTCTTCCCCAGAGCAGTCCATTTCTCCAAATAGGTTTCCAGTCTAGCAGAGAATTGGTGGTATGTCTCCCCAGACAACAGTTTGGCATTTCTAAATTTCTTACGATAAAATTCACCATTCTTCTCGTACCTTAATAACAAAGCCTGCTTTAACATGTCATAATTGTCTTGGTCTTCCCTGTTCATTTTAGCAAAGACTTCATAAGAAGTACCTCTCAGTCCTTGTGATAACTTTAAACTCCACCTCTCTCTCTCTCTAACCCATATGTAGTAGCTAATAACTCAAAACGTCCTAGGTACCCCTCTATGTCATCGTCTTTTTCAACAAAATGGTCTAAATGAAACCCCATAGCTGAGTTTGAGGCTCCCAGACTGGGCGTAGCATCTGAGGCAAAAGGGCTGGCACCATTTTCAGGAGCCTGGCCTTGTAATTCCAGCTCCCTTAGTCGTAATTCGTGCTCCCTTTGCAACCTTCTATCTTCTGCCTCCCTTTCGGCCTTTTTATCTTCTGCCTCCCTTTCGGCAGTCAATCTTTTTTCTTCTGCCTCCCTTTCGGCCTTTTTATCTTCTGCCTCCCTTTCGGCCTTTTTATCTTCTGCCTCCCTTTGCTGTCGTTTTTCTTCTGCCTCAATCTACAGCCTCTTAATTTCTCTATCCGCCTCTAACCTCTTCTCTTCAGCCAACCTTTCAGACTCTAATTTTCTTTCAGCCTCTTTTTCTAATCTCCTTTCTTCCCGTTCAATATATTTATCACATTCAGCCGTTACGTATTGAATTAAAATCTGACCATCCATTCCCATCTCCTTTGCGGTCAGCACAGCAGCTGATCTAAATTTTGCTAGCTCCGCCATACTTTCTAAACAAATCTAGCAATAAGCAAAGTAAAATTTCCAATCTCTAAAGTAATTATAATTATTCTAGACCAAAATAATTCTAATTAACTAATTAACTAACACTGGCTGTGAAGATTCACCAACTTCTAATTGCCCTTTTAATTTAAAGGGACACTTTTAATTTTAAGGGAATTTTACAATTTTGTTCCCCTAATTTTATTTCTCCCACCAGGAGATCCTTATATTACTGTTTATGCTAATTATCCCTGGACAAGACCCCAATATATGTAGTGGTTTTGATGGTATTGTATGATGGTGATATTACTAAGTGTAATGTATGAGGTCAGCTGTGAAGGCTCCTGAGATAAAATGTAGTTGTGAATTTTCAGAAGGCCTTTCTTGCTACCACTACGACCTCACACCTATCTTTTTTCCTAATGAATGTGGCTACGTTATAATCTAGGGTACTGAATGTAATGTGTTGTATTGACATATACAAACACACACACACAGATATTAAATAATATATTATCAATAAAATTTAGAACACAATGAACTAAATTCAGCTGGTGAATTTTTAGAAAGTAAATCTTTTTTTAAATTTATTTGTTCTGAACCAAGGTTTTATGTTGGCCAGAACATATGAAAAAATTTTGGAATTTATGAGTGAATGGCATGAATAAATGACATGATAAATCAAAGGTGTGTACGTATACAATTTTCACGAGTAGTTAAGGTTTCTACAGTTCAAAATTTTATTTTCCCTGGGAGAACGATGAATAGATGTGCTGTTGGGGTGGCTTCATCCCTCCCTGTCTAAGTTTACCAAACATTGTCCATTAATGATGGAAGTAAATGGGATGTTTTAGTAGGAATTCACTTTGGGTGTTATGTCTATGAAGTTGGTGTAAATCCAGCAGACCAGCCTGCTTACGTAACTTTGAAGGTGTAGCGCTGGTGCTGGAATCTGGTGGCCCCACCTCTCCGTGCTTGGGGGCAATATATCGGGTGGCCCCACCTCTCCAGGCTTGGGGGCAATACAAGGCTGTTCTGCCGAGATGCGACACTGCACGGGTCCTCACTGTCAATTATCTACCCAGCATTTGACACCACCTTTTGGTGTCAACATAAAAACTCACAGCTCAGATTATGAATAAAGAACACAGAAATGCTAGCAAAACTCAGCTGAGCTGCTGGCTATAGTATGGCGTCCCTGAACTTATTTCAATTTATTTCATTTGGAAATCACCACACTTGAAATTTACTGTGTCTATCACTGGACAACTATTGAGGAATGGCAAAAAATCTCGTCTGAGCGCGGATAATATGATTGTCTGTGGCCAATCAATGCCTTGGTTTTTTTAAATTCAAATTTCCTACACTAAAGTCATTTCAGTCATGCTTCAGTCAAGTATGGATTTTTATCTGTTAGTCCGTCCGTCTCTACTTGCGTTTTCACAAAAACGTACTTGTTTTTTGAACCAACCTATCCTTCCCCTCTACAAATTTGCCTGAAAAGTTATTTTTAGCCACAGCTTCCACCAATGTCCCTTCTCTTTCATTCTAACTAGATTTGAACACTTGCGTCTCAAGGTCGCGATTTTTGTGCAAATAGTGATATGTTAGATTCAATGCAGTCTTTCGTTGATGTGAACAACACTGTCTTTTGTCATTATCTTCATTATTAGCTATCCGTCTGTATAAATAAAAGCATATTATTTCACTGCTCAGAATGGGCCATCCGGCCAGCTAATTTTTATATTCCTAACATTAATATTAAGAAAAAGTTACTTTTTAAATTTTGTAATATTTGAAGCATCTGCGTTTGCCGCTGAATTCAAATAAAAGGCTTGGTATCGCAAAAGCGTCCAATAAATGACTGTGGCGTATCATATCCAAGGTCCCTTCTGTCGAGTTCCTTACTTTATGTCAACTTGGGAAACGTGACTTTTTCTCCGCCCCCCCCCCCTCCCCCCCCCTCCCCCCTCAATTGCGTCTCCTTAGCCTTGCTAGTCTCACGCAATTTTTTCAGTCATATTTTTTTTCCTTTTGATCCGCCGTTCTCATCCCGTTCAAATGGTAACCGTTTTGATTTCCCGTCTAGCAAGTCAATTTTTATGGAGGGTGATGACCCGCGGTCAGGGCGATCATGTACTATCTGCAGCTTACGCATTATGTTTTTATCCTTACATTTTATCCTTTGGAGATATTTTTACGTTGTATCACTTGTTAATTTTATGACAATATATATAATATATAATATATATATATATATATATATATATATATATGTATATATATATATATATATATATATATATATATATATATATACAATAGAACCTCTATAAGCTGACCACCCAAGGGACTGTAGCAAACCGGGCAACATACGGAGGTGGTCAACATACGGAACGAGGCCTATTGTTCTGATACTTTACTTCCTTGAACAGCTTATATTGGAGAAATACAGTACCATACGAAATCATACATAATCACAACATCATACCAAATCATCAACATCTTTTTATCATGGTTTAATCATTCTTTCTGAAAAAAGGAGTCAATCTTGGTCTGTTTCTTATTCTTAATGCAAACATAAGTTGAGAAAGCACTCTCAACGCTGGTTACACCACTCAACATACCTGGGCATTTTTCCACAGCAAATGACTTCAACTGCATTATCAGATGCCTGACAGTCTCTTATTTTGGAGTCTCTGCAATTTCTGTGTCATCGTCACTTGCTTCTTCAACTTCACCAGCTGCTTCATGCACTGTTATGCTTGTCTGTACTTCGGTCAATATTGCTTGGAAAATTCCTTCTGAGTCAGGTTCATTACAGGTTGCCACCTCATGATCCATTGCAACAAAACCTTCAAAATCTACTCTTTCGAATTCTGCCATTGGCGATGGACTGTCCGATGGGGCTAAAACGTCATGCTCTTGGGTTGTGACAAATCCACATTTCTTGAAACACTTCTGTATCGTTTCCGGCTGAACTTTATTCCAATCAGAACTGATACAGAGGACAGCATCCAGAGCGTTAACTGATGCAGCGGATGAAGTTGCTTCCACAGGCGGACCACAGATCTGTGTTTTAGTAATGACCCACTGCAGGAGCTGGGCCCGATAGTGTATTTTAAATGTTTTGATGATGCCTTGGTCAAGAGGTTGGGTTTTTGAGGTCGTGTTTGGAGGCAGAAATTTCAGTGTCACGTTTGTGAGATGTTCCACTTGTGGGTGGCCAGGACAGTTGTCTACTGTCAGTAGAATAGACCGTTTCTTCTTCTTCATTTCTTGATCGATGCCCCTTACCCACTCCTCAAATAGGGCGCCAGTCATCCACGCGGATTTGTTTGATCTCCAAGTGACAGGGAGGTCTTCGGCCTACAGGTTCTTGAATGCGCGTGGCTTTGCCGATTTACCAATCACCAAGGGCTTTAGTTTCTCTCCGGTTGAGCTAGCGCAAAGCATAACTGTGAAACGTTCTTTGGAAAGTTTTCCGCTCTTACATTTGTCACTCTTCAGGCGAGGCTCCTATCAGGCATCGCCTTGAAAAAGAGTCTGCACTCGTCAGCATTAAAGATGTCGTCGTCTTTGAAGCCTCTGACGAAGTAAGGAAACTTTTTGATGAACTCTTCCACAGCTTCTACTGGAACTTCATTGGATTCACCACACAACACTTTCTGGGAGATCGCGTGTCGCAGTTTAAATTTCTCGAGCCAACCACTTGATGCTTGGAAATCTTCTGCCACCCCGAAATCCCTTGCAAATTTTTTAGCAACTTCTTGAATCATCAGCCAGGAGATTCGGGCGTTAACTGCCCTCATTTGTTTTAACCAGTTTAATGTGGCTTCACTGACTTCATCTAGGGGAGTTTTCCTCCTTTTCCACTGTAGATCTCCGCTTTCCTTACCACATCTCTCCAAGTACTCATGTTTATGTTTTTGGATGTTGCTAACTGTGGTCTTGCTAACCCCAAAATGTTCTGCCGTCTTTCTTTGGCTGCTGCTTTCCAGAAAATGTAGAAGATCAACCGTTTCCTTCATTGTCAGCTCCTTGAGTTCTTTCCTTTGGGCGATCAAAAAGGTTAGGTTAATTTTGTCAACGATAAAGTGTATAAAACACAGTCTGAGAGAGAACTTACAGTTTAGTAGTTGAATTACTATCAACTGGCAGGGCAGTCATAGCAAGAATGAAGATTTTGCTTAGAAGTTGGTCTTTTTATACTGCATGTTTGCGAAAAAATCAAAAAGGTTAGGTTAATTTTCTTTGTCGGCAAGCATTATTCGAAAAGCGGTCAGAAAGCCTGTGCCGACAAAATTCAAAGACACTGATTTTTTTTAAAAACTGGTCAAGTTATAGAGGGTAAATTACTATTGTGTGTCATAGTCCAAGTGGTCAAGATACAACTTACAGAGGTGGTCAACTTATAGAGGTCGTCTTCTATTGAGTACATGTGGTGCGTGTCCGGTCTATGAAAATGTGGTCAACTTCGGAAGGTGGTCAATGTAGGGAGGTGGTCAACTATGGAGGTTCTACTGTATATATGTGTATATATATATATATATATATACACATATATATATATATATATATATATATATATATATATATATATATATATATATATATATATATGTATATATATATATATATAATTGTCATCTTCCGCTGTCCAAAAGCACTTTCATCCAACTCACTGGGTCTAAAATTAACGCTCAGGGAAGGTAAAAATTCTGAGGAAGATTAAGTGGTGGATGAAAGCGGAGGTCATCTGATGTTCATATCAGTGACCCTATACTTAAAAAGAGGCATTTGTTTCCTCTTAGTTTGTGGTACAAGTTGCCAATAGTCGACTCTAGACGCCTATATCAGACAGGTCTTGAATACGCTTGCCTGGGCAACCTAAGTAGTTACCACGGCCTTGTTGCAAGGGGTGTGCTACTGCCACCAGATCGGACTATTGAAGAAAAGGACCAGTCCAAAGCACCTGTGGGAACTAACAACGACCGAAGCAGACACCAACAGGCCCCACATCGTCAGTTAAGTAAAATACAAGCACAGCCAATGGACATTTCCAATTACATTCTCTTACCCACCAAAATTTAATATCATCCGATGATAACAAATATCATCGCTTCATATTTATAAATAACTTTATTTATTTTAATCCTGTTAACTCATAATTGATTATTAAATTTGTTATATGTCAATATAAATTTATAGTCGATTTAATCATTATTGAGTGAATTTGCACCTGTATGACTCATGTATTCAGACCTCATCACATGTAATCCTATATACCATTTTTTTTAAACCACACACAGCGCAGAACAGCTAGTAATTCTTAGGTCTTAGCAGGAGATTAAACGTTAGTGAACACCTCAAATCTTTCCCTCAGCCCCTCAAATCGTTCCCGCCATCTCAATCTTCCATGGTCTTGTTTTACTTATTTTAGTGAATTATTCTTATCTTCCACCCGTGTGTTACCGGGGCCCGAAAGGGGAGCACAGAATAGTAACACTGTACCCTACCAGGCATGTCGTAAAAAGCGACCAAGGAGGGCTGGGCGTGGTGCTGGTTATCCCATCCCGTAAAATCTTTTTTACCACAGAAACTTCAACAAAATATGGATAAGTCAAATGGAAAGAGGGGCCGAGGTAGACCAAAAAAAAAACACACACACATAAAGAAGAGAGCTGGAGACATAAGTGAAAATTGAGCTGATGGCACGTGTCAGGAGTACTTGGCGTGTGTATGTTGAAGGCCTATGCTCCTTTGGGGGAGCTAAAGGGTACTGACAGATTCTTATCTTTACCCCAAACAGTACCCACGGGCCTCCGAGGAGCTCAAAAAAAAAAAAAAAAAAAGACTGCTCCCTGAGGCATTTCATAAGATGTGATCTTATATACAGGGCTGGCAGCCTCATCATGTAGAATGAACTGCGACAGAAACCTCTGTTGCAAAAATCACTTGCTGTGCACATAGTCGTCTCTATTACTTTCTGTATTTAATTACATTCTTGCAATTTTCTATTTCTAAATTAGTGTAAAAGCCCGTCATAAGATGGGAATTAAATTCAAAAGCACCAATTATCTAACGACAATTTTACTTATTCTTACTTACTTACTTAGTCGTTCCCCTTCTACCGTGAGGTGTAGAGGTTTGGAAGAGAGAGCGCCAGACTATCCTATCGGCTGTCTGGCGCAGTTCATTATTCAAAAGTATTAAATAAAAACCACTGTGCATCACCACAGTACACGAACTACGTAGCAGCAGCGAGGATCCCAATGTGTGTATACGGGATCACACATTCTATAAATATATTTTTGTGCACACCGTCATTTGCGCATTCTTCTATGGTAAGTATTACTACTTTCGGGAGAGTACATATAAGGGAAACAATACAATTAATGTCTAACTTACAACCAAAGTTGCATCCCTTAGCATTACGCACTGACAGAAAAAGCTGGGATTTTATATATAGGGTAGGTTATATTCCTGTATTGATTTTTTTTTCTTTTAGTGCTATCGTTGTATCATTCAGTTTATGTTCCACTCATGGAAAAAAAGAAAAAAAAAAAGAAACAAGCCACGTTCTTGAAAAACACAACATAAGGGTCAAATACAACCCAAACGTCCATGTGGGGAGGACAAACAGTAGAAAATGTACTTCAAAATTGTCTGTTCCATGAGAGGAGCAGAGTGGCACCGTGGCCATCTTCCAACCCAGCTGAGGAAGAAACTATATGGTGACGAGATAAGCCTGAGACAGACTGCCAAATTTATGAGAGATAGATGTGGGTATTTGACGAAGAAGAAGAAATGTAACCCAAATGGAAAAACAAAATGAGTAACAAATATACTACTAGAACACATATTTTTTTTCATACAGTATTTGGACATGCGCCCTTATACAACAGACGGACCTTGTGTCTGGGTTGAATGGGATGCGCCTTGCCAAAACAAAACAAAACTTTTTTTTTTTTTAAATGCAGTAAGAGTCAAGTACAGCTTGAAACAAACACAACAAACAAGACAACAGAATCATGTAAAAAATGTTCAACTATAAGAAATAAGCTTCAGACAACTTCCAATAAACATATTTTAAAATGAGAAACACCTTTGAACAACCTAACAACACAGCCAAATGCAACTTGAAAGAAATATTAACTTTTTTCAGTTTAAAGGGAAAAAAATCAAAATATCATTAACGCATGAAAATTTTAACTTTTAAACAAACTGTTTCCGGTGTACGCAAAAAGTGATTTTAAACGCCAAGCAAATTAAACTATCAAAATAAACCATTAATTGTCCACAATAAAACTAACATTACCTGTAACTAAAACAGCTTCTTTCTAGACTTTCAGATTTAAATCCTGGAAAATGTTATCGAAGCAGACTCAATGAAACATGTACACTTCCATAAACGAGCAGGAAAGTGAATTAAGTCTATCCCAAAAGACTGTAGTTCTCTAGAGGTTTGATCATTCCAAAATTAAGCAACATCATTTTGCTGAACAATTAGTAATCATCAATGTTAGAAAAAACCAACTGTGCTATATCTACATCTGGAAATTCACACTGCATCTTGTCTATCATCATCTACATCATCATCACTTCTCGTTTTTCGCCGTATAAGCATGGGGCCACCCACGTCATCTGGCCTTTTTACAGGAAGCCTGCACCAGAGAATTTAATGTTCTCTTGCAGTGATGATTTATCTATCAACTGGCAATAACCCGTCAAAATTGACAGGTTTTTAATTATAGTGTGTTGTTTCTGTTACATGTATTCCAGTTCGTTTTGCAGCCATCTTATCATTTTGATCCATAATAATAAGTCTGCAATACTTACTTACTTAGTCGTTCCCCTTCTACCGTGAGGTGTAGAGGTTTGGAAGAGAGAGCGCCAGACTATCCTATCGGCTGTCTTCCTCCTGGCCTGGTTCCATTCTAATCCTCTGTCCTTCAAAGATTGTCTAATGTTGTCCTCCCAGCGGACTCTGGGTTGTCCTCGGGGTCTGGATCCTTGGTTCTTTGTTTCCCATGCTTGTCGTGGTATCCGATCTTCTCCCATTCTGCAGACATGGCCAAACCATCTTAATTGGGACTGTTCTACTTGGGTCTGCAGGGGGTAGGATTTAAGGCCTTGACGTATCGTCTAGTTGCGTACCATGTCTCTTCTTGTTACTTCAACCACCTTCCTCAGATACCTCATTTCTGAGGTTTGGATCTGGCTTTTATGGGTTGTAGTCATTGCCCATGACTCGCATCCATATGTCAAGACTGGGACATAGGTGGAGCGGTATACAGCCATCTTCGTTTTCTTACCAACCTCTCTCTTGCTGAGGAATCCTCGATTTATGGCCTGAAAAAGTCTCCCAGCTGCTGCTTTTCGAGAGGCCAACTCTTCTTTGATGCCTCCCTTTCTGTCTGTAATAGCTCCGAGGTATTTAAAGTTGAAACGCCTCCAGGACCTGCTCCAGGACCTGCTCCAGGACCTGTTCTCCCAGCTTAATCTGATGTCTTCTTTCTTCTCGTGATATCACCATGGATTTTGTTTTAGAGCTGCTTATGACCATCCCTCTCTTCTCCAGCTCTTCCTTCCAGACTTGCAGGTTGGATTGGAGATGTGCCTCTGATTTAGTCAAATCTTATTAGAGTCTGCAATACTTTAAATTAAAATTTGTCTTGAAGAAACAATCAAAAAATTACATTTTAATGTTATTTTTAAGAAAATGATGAGTTCAATCTGTTTCCCGAATGAAACTGAACAGAAGAGTATCTTGATTGTCTGTTGATTTAATCTGCAATTCCGCACCTTCCTGTCTCCAGTTTATGTACTGTTTATCCATTGTGTTGTTGACTTCTTTCCATGATCAAACTGTTCATGCACACCGTCATTTGCGCACTTTTCTATTTTCAGGAGAGTACATATAAGGGAAACAATACAATTATTGTCTAACTTTCAACCACAGTTGCACCCCTTAGCTGTGGTTGAAAGTTAATGTACTCTCTCGAAAATAGAAAAGTGCGCAAATGACTGTGTGCATGATGTGACTGACCGACGTACTTGCGGCGGGAATTATGGTATTGGAGGAGGAGGATTTATGTTACATGATTTTTTTTTTTTTTATCGTATGCCCGCTATTACTCCGAGGCGAAATCTCCTGTTATGTCTAACCTGAGACTGATTTTACGTGAGTATCCATTTTGTCCCTGTACAATGACAAGTGTCCACTCGCCATTCAGGCAGACACTCGCCGATTTCGGAGGTACCCATTAGAGCTGGGTCGGCTCAGGAGCCGTTCAGGTTATTCCAGTCCCTGGGTCGACGAGACTTATTCAAATGTCTTCGCCAGGGCTCGAATTAATCCAGTCCAAGTCCCAGTCGACGATACTTCTTCAAATGTACTCGCCAGGGCTCGAACCTGGATCACCCGATCACCAGCGCAGTGTGGTAACCATTACACCAGCACGGCTCCCATATCACATGATACAGTTGCCAGTCACATGCACAAATGTTCTATTTGTCATCCTGTATGATATGTCTGAGACACCACTATTCCTATTTTTTTTCTTTTCAGTTAAGAGATGCCCAGAAACTACATAGAGACTTGACTAAGAGATGCCCAGAAACTACATAGAGGCTTGACTAAGAGATGCCCAGAAACTACATAGAGACTTGACTAAGAGATGCCCAGAAACTACATAGAGACTTGACTAAGAGATGCCCAGAAACTACATAGAGACTTGACTAAGAGATGCCCAGAAACTACATAAAGACTTGACTAAGTGATCCCAGAAACTACATAGAGACTTGATTAAGAGATCCCAGAAACTACATAGTGATGACTAAGAGATGCCCAGAAACTACATAGAGACTTGACTAAGAGATGCCCAGAAACTACATAGAGACTTGACTAAGAGATCCCCAGAAACTACATAGGTACTTGACTAAGAGATCCCAGAAACTACATAGAGACTTGACGAAGAGATCCCAGAAACTACATAGAGTCTTGACTAAGAGATCCCCAGAAACTACATAGAGTCTTGACTAAGAGATCCCCAGAAACTACATAGAGACTTGACTAAGAGATCCCAGAAACTACATAGAGTCTTGACTAAGAGATCCCAGAAACTACATAGAGACTTGACTAAGGGATTCCCAGAAACTACATAGAGTCTTGACTAAGAGATCCCCAGAAACTACATAGAGACTTGACTAAGGGATTCCCAGAAACTACATAGAGACTTGACTAAGAGATCCCCAGAAACTACGTAGGGACTTGACAAAGAGATCCTCAGAAACTGTTGTTATGACTGAACTTATATTTCTTGTTTCACAAAGTTTTACACAAGTTTAGCAGTGGAACTGGTTTATTTCTCCACAGATACACATTTTAGTCAATGTGAACAGTATCATTAGCTATCATAAACTTTAAAATTCTGTTCGACAGTTCCAAACTGTTAAAACCAAGGAAAATCTACTTCTCGATTTGTCTTTTTACACTGCACCTCTATTCTTCATATCAGCTTCAAGTGTATGCTTACAAATTACAGTGCAATAAGCCAATTATAGAAATTTATCTCTAGGTCTCAATGCTGTTTCTGGTGTGCTGTCACCCTGTGTTTGTTTGTCCTGAATTGGGCTTATCTGTAGTCAGGTCATGCAAAATATTTTTGGATAAATCTTCAAATCTGTTATAATCAATATAAGTGTATTAGTAATCTGTTAATGATTGACACATGCCCGCACATGTTTTCAAATACAGCTCCTAGTTTGGACAGCTTGACATATCCCGTGAAAGGATTGCAAAATGTAATTCCATATAATCAACACAAATACAAATTTTAGTTTTTGGATCTCGTATGCAATGATAGAAGGCAGAGTTGAAGGCAAACGTGCAAGAAGAAGACAGCACTATAAGTGGGAAGATTAACATCAAAAGATGGACAGGAAAGAGTCTACCACAGTGTACCATCAAGACAAGAGACAGAAGACATTGGAGATCCATTGCAGCCGACCTTCGATGTGAAGATGGCACCTGATGATGATGATGATGCAATGATTTCTCCTGTTTTATTGTTTTCCTTTTGTCACTTATCTGCAGCTAATGTTTCTAATGCACTCACAATATTTTAGAAAACTCCAGAATGACATCTTTTGACACTGAATGTACCTCCCAGCACATGGCAGAAAGATGTTTCGCATAATCATTGCTCAAAAACAGCTAGAGATAAGGATATGAAGGAGCAGTGCTGGAGACAAGTGTATGAAGGAGCAGTGCTGGAGACAAGTGAATGAAGGAGCAGTGCTGGAGACAAGTGTAAGATGGAGCAGTATTGGAGACTAGTGTATGATGGGGCAGTATTGGAGACTAATGTATGAAGAAGCAGTATTGGAGACTAATGTATGAAGAAGCAGTATTGAAGAACAAGTGTATGATGGGCCAGTATTGGAGACTGGTATATGAAGAAGCAGTATTGAAGAACAAGTGTATGATGGGGCAGTATTGGAGACTGGTATATGAAGAAGCAGTATTGAAGAACAAGTGTATGATAGGGCAGTATTGGAGACTGGTGTATGAAGAAGCAGTATTGGAGACTAGTGTATGAAGGGGCAGTATTGGAGACTAATGTATTATGGAGCAGTATTGGAGACTAGTGTATGAAGGGGCAGTATTGGAGACTAATGTATTATGGAGCAGTATTGGAGACTAGTGAATGAAGGGGCAGTATTGGAGACTAATGTATTATGGAGCAGTATTGGAGACTAGTGTATGAAGGGGCAGTATTGGAGACTAGTGTATGAAGGGGCAGTATTGGAGACTAATGTATAATGGAGCAGTATTGGAGACTAGTGTATGAAGGGGCAGTATTGGTAAGAAAGAACTAATTGCCATCAGACTACAATCAACAAGATTGGGGCTAGAAAGAACTAATTGCCATCAGACTACAATCAACAAGATTGTGGCTATAAAGAACTAATTGCCATCAGACTACAATCAACAAGATTGGGGCTAGAAAGAAGAGCGAGTATGAGTGCCAATGAATGGTAACATCATCATTTTCCTTTGCCCTCCTTACAGGGCATGAAACCACCATTGCAGCTGGTCCCCCCCATCAGCAAGCCAGCACCAAGAAGGCACATGTTCTTGCAGAGATAGTTTCTGTGGTAATTAGTTTGACATTCTGAGGTTGCCAACCCCTTGCACAACCTCATATCAGTCACCTGGTACAACTTGCCTGAAGGTGCAGTAGTTCTATTCATTCTTTGTCTCTTCAGCGACCCCTGAGAACTAAATGGACCAATCAATGATGGTATATCTGTTGTGTTCTAAAATCTTCTTTTGTATTCCATTATTTGCCATCACATGTTGGCAGATAATCATAACTGATAAAAGGTTATGGGCTCTCTAAAAGCGTTCTGAGCTGGAAGTACAACATCTGTAAGTGTTCTGAGCTGGAAATACAACATCTGTATGTGTTTTGAGCTGAAAATACAACATCTGTATGTGTTCTGAGCTGGAAATACAATTTCTGTTTACTACATGTATTAGTAGAGTAAGTTTACGTTCTAAATTCTTGAATGCCACTGCCTACTTTTCAACCATATGTAGTCATGAAAGGGGAGAGTTCACATATTCAAAAGAACAAGACATTTTATAAAGTCTGGTTTTTTTTTTTTAATGCATTTCAGTTACAATAAAAATGAAGTACTGATAGGTGTCGTACAATTTATGAAGAATGGGAGTTTGACTATTAAACATTAGCAGCAAACTTTAGTCATAGGAACAAGGTGGATGACACTAACAACAAAAATTGTCCGTAGTGAAAATGTTTTAAGACAAAGTAGAAGTATGTTGAATTCCTACTCATTGCCAAATATATGGAAATAAGAAGGTAGATATACTTGCCAAAAATAGTGAAGATGAAATTCAAGAGGGCAGGGCAGGGACAAGAGCAGAAATCAAAAATAGCTTCAAAGAAAAATGACATAAATCACCAAGTCAGATATCACAAAAACACATGTTAGCATTCTAATCTCTTCCAAGATGAAAACAGCTGGTTTATCAGACTGATAACTGGTCACTCCAGACAAAAATATCATCTGGTCAACAAATTGAAAATTGGACAGACAAACATTAAGTCCTTAAGCAGACAGAACAGGTTCTACAATAATGTGGATCTATGAGGGAAGCAGATTGACAGCATGGCCCTTCCCAAACCCAGGTGAGGGAGAAACTGTATGGTGATGAGAAGCCAGAGACAGAATGACAATTGTTAAAGATGAGGTTATACAACAACGAACAAAGAAATTCTGGCAGGAAACTACAATTTATTTAGACAGAAAGAAGTTAATTACAATAAATACTGAAGATAGTGAAAGCACATGAACAGCATAACCAGGAACAATCATTTCAACAGCTGTCTCCAATATAGACTCAGGAATATCTTCTACATTCAAAATAATTACATGAGACTTCCTTCTATGAACTCCTGTAACCGTAAGGGTTGAAATGAAAACAGTGGCACGTCTGCGATGTCATCCATGTAAGCCACCAACGTCGTCTAGGGGTTTAAGTTAGGGTTTAGTATTCCTAAACCTAATATGAACCCTTTTTGTTTTTTAAGACAAAGTGTCCTGTTCAATCCCTTCACAGGTTTTAATTAGGATATATAGTGTAGTAAATTCATGATAATAAAATCTGATTTCCTATATCCAAATATAGTATCTTCTCCCCCCTCCACTCAGTCCAAATAAAGTAAATCAAAACTGTACAACTGTGTAAATGTATGTGTGTGTGCCCTCCCCCTTCCAAAAAAAAAAACCAAATAAACAATTAAATATTTTTTTTAAAGTAATACAAACAATGTAACCCTTATTACTGCATCTCTGAATTATTTTTTGGGTCTGTATCGAACACACGGCTCACTGTTCTTCATTCCAACCAACAGCGAGTATTAATTGATATTTTGCAAAGATAGTCAAATAGTCTTTGTATCTATTTCCTCAGTATTAAATGCATGCAACGTCTGCCTATACAGTGAGGCGCCTCTTACAAACTCATGTGTCTATGAAAACATAGAAACGTTCAAAGTAATTGGCAAGGTGAAGGTATGATGCTGTTATTACAATACATATGACTTTTGACAGGTGAAAGTCAATTAAATATCTATTAAAGTCAGTTGCATAACTGGAAACACCGGGCCTTTACACCCCTCTTAATATTATTTTTGTTTGGTGTTTTTGTTTGGTTCTGTTACGTTTCAGCTCGTTTGTTTGGTTTTTTTTTTGGTTTTTTTTTTTAACATACAAGCAAAATTAGTAATTGTGATTTGCCCTATTTACAATCATTTGACTGGTGTGATACCACTTTCACATATCGGCAGTTGTTCATATTATTTGTATCTGAAAAAAAATATACAGGGTGGTCATAAAGTCTTTCCTTGATTTCAAATTTTTACGAGATCCTCCAGATGTTAAAAGCATCAAAGCTTGGTATATAAAGTTTATGGACACTGGCAGTGTCGGTGACATGCCCAGAGTAGGTAGGCCTCGTGTGAGTGAAGAAACTGTGGACGCAGTGTGCATGGCGTTTCAACGCAGTCCTCATAAATCAACCTATCGTGCCTCAAGAGAACTTGCAATCCCTCGAAGCACAGTGTTGAAAATCGCAAATGTTGAAATCTACAAATAGCATTAAAAAACTGTTTTAGTTCTGGAATAATTTCCAAAAAACCAAGTGTCTCTGCACAGAATCCTTTTTTTTTTTTTAAATTTTTGAAATCAGGGAAAGACTTTATGACCACCCTGTATATCCTAATTATAACCCATCAGAGGTTGAACGGGATATTTTTCATCATTAAATTTTTAAAAAAAAAGGAAATGTTCAATGTCGACATGCCGAAGAGGTTATCTAATCGCCAGTAGCGGATTACCCCATAGCGTTTTAGCCCTTTAGCTGCTGATACTAAGGGGGCGGGGACCCACTTCCTCTTAGAACTTGAATCTTCATATTGGTAACGTGTACGTGTGAATGCTTTTTCTGCTATTTCAACTACTTCATATCAAATCATATGTCAGTTTATGTACAAATGTTTGCTATAATATAGGGTAGTGGTCAATCTTGCTATTAGACATATCTACCCACGGGATAAACTTGAGAAATTACTTTTTTAAAAACTATAAACATTAATTCATGTAAACCAAGCTTACATATTAAGAAATGTTCACACGTCACCACATTTACCATAGTGTTCAACAGATTATACTGTTTTACGGACTGTAACAAAAGGCGAAGTCGTTAAGTTAATAGCTCAAGTATCACAATTGTGTGGTAGGGGTGGTAATACATATACTGTATAGGCCTATATAGGCCTACCTACAAGTAAAAATATCCTTAGCGGACTATCTTTAAGGGTTTAAATCTGAAAGAAAGGAAGGTTAAGAAAACTTCTTACCTGATGGTTTTCTCTGAAAATGTATAAAGCTACACCAAGCAGCCAGATGCCCGCTAGAAGCACTAGCAGCCGAAATTTTCGTCGAACCATCCAGGAACGTTTTGGGATCTGACTCCCCACTGTCTACTTGTTCAACCAGGCTATAAAGAGGGAGGCATATATGAAATTCCACCAATAAAAGTGGCGATTTCATTCACCGCGGAACGAAACAAGATGTGACATTTATTTGTTTACTTTCGGTTTCAATAAAACGGTGATAAATTAATTTGCGGCTCCGAAAAAAATATACCAACATTTTCGGTAAAATTAGACATGCCCTTGCTAGAGTTAATCTTCCATCTGTCTCGTCTTATTCATTCAGTTCTGGCCGCTGTACTAGAAGTGCATACGAACGATGACCACCCAAGTAATGTGGACTAGACGACGTGAATGTAAAAATACTTGAATTAATAATAATAATAATAAATTCTTTAAGCGCCAAACACGGCGCATAAGGCAGAAACCAGTGCTCTCCAGGTTGTTCGTTGTGACGCCACTCCTCTTAACTCTTGCACATTATTTAGGCTCAACGTTCTTCCTTCTCTTATTATTGTTCTTCTAAGTGTTTCTTTTGAATTATACCTTCATTAATAGGTGGAACTTCTTGATAAGTTCTGAATCATCTTATATAACATAGTGCTAGTGGCGGCCTTCAAAGTTAAATATGCCACTTAAATAGATATCTTCCCCCGCAATACTTGGAGCTTGAATAAAACACGTCTTACCATGAAGACTTGAAGTAACGAAAGGCATCGAATATTAGCCGTTAGCATAAATTAGTGCAAAACGCGTTACGTCATTAACAACTGGTGACGTACTAAATATGCAGCGTTCAATATAAGTTAAAACCCGTGCAAAAACATGAGTTACCACAGAGAGACATATATTAATATTCACTCTTTAACAGGAGAGTTTGTTCACATGAATGAAATCGTGCTAAAACTCTGAAACCTTGCTTTGGGTTCCCTTCCCCACCTCCCCCATAGAAATCTACTCTCATCGTATGAGTTAAATGTAGAACTATGAACGTATTTAGGGAAATTCCAAGATCATCATCATTACTTTTTGGGACCTTGAACAAATACATTTCAGGCCTGTCCTGTGCCGTCATTTCAACGTCTTCCATATCCCCTTCATGTTTATCTTCTCCTTGTATTTGTGTGTGTTTTTTTGGGTGGGGGTGTGTGGGGTGTCGAACTCTATTTCTCTTACATTAATGTTCCAGATCAACTAGTTTTCCCAGTGGGTGTCCTATTCAACGCCACAGTCTTCTACTCACATCTTGCTCAACTGGTGTGTAGTAAAATCTGCGAGATAATCGCTCATTTCAGTAAGATTTTAGTCATATAATGATAATAAATAACCCCGCCCGATTGTGTCTGACTATAATCCTCTCACACGCCAGCATCGCGCTGAATTTTGTGCCATGGTAATGCTTAGAAACGATCCCGCCGTATAAACCTACTCGCATTCCTTGTGACGTACATTTTTAACATTTTGCCCGATCTGATAGAGACTGCGGCAAGACTTATAATTAACGATCTTCAAGAAATGTGCCGCCAAGTTACTGTCTGAATTAACGTAATATTTTAACTTTAACGCCTCTAATAGTAGTAATCCTTACAAATTTTGGTAGTGTAACACGAGACAACAGTAATAATTAACGCCAATTCTGACACCCGCCGCGCAAAAACCCGCTTCGCTTGACACGTTGTGCCATGCATATATACACGCTGTGGGCAAAGCCAGCAGAGGCAAACACGCAGACAATTTTTTATTTCCTCCTAGCGGTAGTATTTCTGACGTCACTAAAACAAGTAGTTATTTGAATAAAAATGCTAGAGAGAGATGAGAGAGGGGAAGATGGCCGACTTGTGTAAAATTTTAATTTGACAGTGACAAAATTGAAAATCTAAACCATAATGAAACTGACCATAAAAATCATATGGTAGTATAGCTTAGAGTCCCCTGAGCAAAAATGTGTTTTAAAAAATATGGTAGTCCAAGTATTAGCCAAGTTATTGGGAAAATACTATATGTCTAGAAACACTAAGACGGACAGACTGGTGTTCCTGCTTGTTTTTTTTCATAACGTTAGTGGGGACGCCAGCTTAGAGAGAGGCATTAAGGTAAATTCAAATCCGATTGGGTAAAAAGAGTATAGGAGGAAAGGGGAGCGGTAGGTAAATGTTAACCAAAACTAAACATCTTTTTGCATTGGCATAACTAACGCAGACTGACCAATCGACTACCAGACACAGAGTTTGTTTGGAATTATTTTTTGTTTTTCAAAAACTACATTTGAATTCTGGTAGTCGCAAGTTTCTCATTGGCCAGTACTAATAGATATTAGCAAAAAGCTTTCACTGCTCATCGCCAGTTGACAAAACATTTTCTATCAAATACGCTGAGATCAGCTGTGTTAATTTATAAAAATAAAGAAGTAATTCGCAGTCTGGGCAGTGCAGAGGAAAACTGAAGCCATTTCTTTGCAAGTCAGCGTCATTTGTTTATATTTCTTGAAAATTGTGGTAAGAATGCTTTATGAATTAATATGTTTATTACAACTGCCAAAGTTAGATACTGCTATTGGGGAAAGTGAATGACATGCCGGGAGCAGACATTGTTGATTCCTCACGTTGAACTGTATCTAACTGTGGTATATTGTCATGATTTTGTTTTAATATTATTGTATTAGAATATGTTAGAAAGCCTCCGTGTTCCATGAACACTGTTCAACATGCCTGGAGCGTTTATAATTTAAAAAAGAAGAGAAAATCATACAAAAAGAAATGTGGTTACTCCACGTAATTGTATTGAGGAAAACTATGTAAACGTACAGTGGCGTATCTGCCATAGAGACCTGATGTGTGGTCACAGCAAGGTGTGAGTCATATAAAATTAGGGGCGAGTGCACCTGTATGCACGCGAGGCTGACCCTATACCACCATATGTAAATAATAATAAGTGATCAGATATAAAAGGCCAGGGTGTCCTTTTATTGCAGAGGTTTTATTTCCTGTTACCAGCCGGTGACAGGAAACCTGATGAGTGAGGGTAACGCCAACAAGTCTCCTGTAAACTGTTTGTGCTGTAAGCAGATAGCTGGAGGAGCTTGTGCGTATTGAGATATCTATATTTTCTGCAACGACATACTGAACTATCCTTCTACAAAGAATCCCAGGTGATGTGTTAGCATCTGGGTATATCTGACATTTCATTATAATAAACTTTGGTATTTCCAATCATACCCAGGAAGTTTATGGGGCGTGATGAAACTACAGCCCCTCCTAACAAGTGACACACACTATTAGATAATAAAGTTGTAAGCTGTGAATACACCAACAGGATAGATATAGTGACTTTATATTTATTGGACAAAGTGTCCACCCATTTTAGTTAATCCTTTTTATGTAAACTATCTTTTCCTCATTTTCAAAGACCTGTCCAAAAGGGATGGCGGGACAGGCAGATTAAATTGTAAAAAGAAAATATTCATTTTAAAGAAAAAACTTAACCACTGTTTTATTCATTTTCTTATAGTGAATTAAAGTGTTTTTGTGTTTATGTACCATCATTTTCATTTCTCCCCTAGACATTAGGTACATCATACACCAGACGCTAGAGCCAAAATAGTGACCGTGTGAGATCTAGGGAGGTAGCGTTAGGTTCCCTGCAAATACCTCATCATCATCTATTAGAGTCAGGGGCCTACATGTGCTTGACCTCACACGGTTAACACAGACACAGATTTCTTTCTTTTAGGTATACCATCATAACCTCCCCAGCAAAGTAAACTTGCTACTTGGTGTTTTGTCTGATTACTTCTATCAGTTCCACAATGGAGATCTTGTACTATTTCAATCATTCTGTTCTATCCAAACACATATTTATGAAAGTCCGTCTCTTTTTTAGTTGTTATTTTACCGTTGTCCAAATTTCATGGCCATACAATTGGATTGTCTTGACATTTGAGCTGAAGATGTTTGTGTTCGGCTTGATTTCTCTGATTTCCATACATTTCCCAATGCAATTAAAGCTACTCTTATCTTTGTAATTCTTAGTTTAATATCATTATCTGTCCCTCCAATTTTGCCTATATAGTATTGCTTCCAAGAAATATATTTGATTCCACATCTTGTAAGTATGAACCTGTGCACTCTGGCTATCGTTAGTCGCACTTATTCTCATAATCTGTCTCGTTTCTGTGTATTTTTTAAAAATAATTGCTGTGACCTTTGACCAAGTATTCTTATTTTATCTCGAATCTGGTTACAGTTATAGGACAGAAGAAACGGATCGTCGGCAGGATCTAAATCATCATCTTGAAATTTTGTCAGAGCACTTAATTCTCTTTTTTTATTTATTTATTTTTTTTTAAATTGATGATGAAAAGTATCGCGTTTAACCTCTGAAGGGTGATAAATAGGATATATACTACTCGTCAAAAGTCAAGGGCCACCCTATTATTTTCAATACACTTTTATATAAGCGCATAGAATGATTAAATGAAGGAAGTTTTTAGTAAAAATGGGTGCAATATCTTCCTCTGACAGTCCTCTATGCACGTTAAGCATAAAAACAACTCACCGACAACCATGGTGATCACGTGCAATTTGGTTTGCTGACCATAAATTCACATTTTTTAATCTGTTTTTTTCAAACTTCCGTACAACCAAACAGGTGAAGTAATCGTGCTGATTGACATTCCACGTGCAATGGCGACTTTTCGTGAACAGAGTTCACTCTTAATTTGTTTTACAATCAGCAGACTTAGGGTAGTTTCATCACTTGCAAAAACCATGCCACCAAGAAGAAGTCTTGACACCTTACAAAGAATGAGGCTATAGCGTGGGTTGAAAGTGGTTTATCTGTCCGTGAGGTTGCTAGACGGCTTGCAGTGTCACACTCTACTATCCAAAAAATTTTTAAGAGATTTCAGGCCACAGGAAGTGTGGAGGATCACCACCGGCCAGATCGCCCTAGATGCACCAATAGACATGATGACCGGTTGTGGTGGGTTTTGATGTTATACGAGGGGCGTTCAGAAAGTAATGCACCACATAGTTTTTCTCAGGAGCTGTTTATTCAAAAAGCATGAAATTTATATACAATATACATGGATATGTCATGTAAGCATCGGTATTATTCAACGTAATCCCCATCAACTTGTACTGCTTTATGCCAGCGCGAAACAAGTGCATGTATTCCTAGCCCGTACCAGATTTTGTCTTGATCATGTAGCCATTTCTTCGCTGCATGAATCACTCCTTCATCTTTAAACCTTGTCCCACGGAGTGCATCTTTAAGTGGACCAAATAGATGAAAATCAGAGGCTGCCAAATCGGGACTATAGGGTGGATGGGGTAGTACAGTCCAACCCAATTTGGTGATTGCTGCCCGTGTTGGCCAGACTTGTGTGAGGTCGCGCATTGTCGTGAAGGAGAAGCAGGTCTGATGGATTCTTGTGCTGCCGAAATCTGCGAAAACGTTGATTGAGTTTTTTCAATGTCTTAATGTAAGCTTGCGAATTGATTGTCTCTCCTCTTGGCATAACGTCCACAAAAATCACACCTTCAATGTCCCAAAAGACAGTGATCATGACCTTTCCAGCTGAAGGAATTGTCTTGAATTTCTTTCTTCGTGGTGATTGCGGGTGATGCCACTCCATTGACTGTCTTTTTGTCTCAGGTTCAAAATGATGTGCCCAGGTTTCGTCACCTGTAACGATCTTAGCCAAAAATTTCTCTCCATCAGCATTGAAACGCTCCAACAATTCAGAAGAAATTGCTTTCCTTTGCAATCAGTGGTCATTTGTGAGACTTCGAGGAACCCATCTTGCGCAAACCTTAGAAAATCCGAGAGTTTTTATAACTGCATTTGCACTACCAGTGCTGACTGACAGCTGTAAGGCCAATTGTTGAGTAGTGATTCGTCTATCAGTAAGAATAATGCCCTCAGCGCATTTCAACATTTCTGCGTTGGTGGCTGTGGCAGGACGTCCACAGCGCGGCAGATCATGCAGCTCCGTATCTCCACTTCCTGATTCTTTGATTCTCTGAACCCAGCGACTGATTGTACTCCTGTCGACTGCAAAACTTCTATACACATCACATAGACGCTTGTGAATGTTCGCAACAGTTTCCTTTTCTGCAACGAGAAATTCTATCACAATTCGCTGTTTATAACGCAAGCTGCTAACACGCTCCATTTCAACGGTTTAGTGCAGCCGTATTATTTGGCCGGGTATAGTGCAATTTGGTGCACACAATTTGCATATGCCATATTTGAAGTGTGCAAAATTTCATGCTTCTATCTTCATTATTAGCAGAGAAAAACGATGTGGTGCATTACTTTCTAAACGTCCCTCGTAAGTATTAGTTATTGTTATTATTTGTCTACAGAGTGAGGTCAAGCTATGTAAGCCCCTGATTCTAATAGTTGATGGTGAGGTATTCTCAGGGAACCTAACTGCTTTCACCCGGTGATCTCACTCTGCGATATATTTTGAACCTATTTATTTTATTTGACTAGTGTCTAGGGGAATGACTGTATGATGTGATGTTGATAACATACACACAACTGTAACTCAAGATAAGAAATTCAAGTAAAACAGTGGTTAACTTTTTTTTTTTTTTGAAATTAAATCTTTTGTACAATTTTATTCTCCTGAACCTCAAATTCTTTTGGAACAGGAGTAAAATTCAAACAATTAATAAAGCTAGTTTTATCTATCAATATGTATATACAGTTAATTAAATAGGCAGGACTTCTTGTCCATACTAAGTGTTTAATAAACGAATTCCTATATTGTATCCCTTTCTGACGAACTGGTATCTTATACTATATCACTAGTTGGAGAGACTGATGTCCTCATCACTTCACTCGAAATGTATTAATAAAATAAGTGTGGAGAATAATTAAATAAAATGTCATAAGCCCAAAACATGAGGGCTTATCTGATGGTCTTGTTGAAAATGGAAGTCTTCCTGATGATACTGCCCACTCTTCTTCACAAGAGGGTCTCCTGGAGTAAATAAGTAACTTGCTGTAATTTCTGCCCACTCTTCTACACAAGAGGGTCTCCTAGGAACATCTGATATCTGGTTTCTTCAACACATACACCAGACAGAATGACTAGTGTTCAGCATCTCCAGTTATGTTTTTACATGGCAATAGACGATTCAACCCTGCAACAATGAAATAATGCCTTCCTAAATATACTTTATAAATATATCTCCACATTTAACAAATATCATCTTCAAACATTTCTAGTGATCAGCTACCATTGCTAATCCATAGCTTCAGTCTCTAACTTTTTGTGATTTCATCATCCTCAGTGGGTACCTGCTCTTCCCCACATATCTTCAACGCCTCTGTCACTTAATCTTTGTTATCGTTCATCTCTTCAGTTAGGGATACAACCATCTTTTTGTAGCTCTCTGACTATTAATTTATTTTCTTTTTAGAATGACATCATATGTAGTGTCCAACAGTTTTTGGAACACTGTGATCTGCAAAAGACTGCCAGTAGCTTTCTGGTCTTACAGTTTACTTCAATGTGATGGCAATAATCAAATACAATGTTTCTTTTGACTATTTCCCACATCTGCCTTAGGCATACATTTGCTCCATAGGCTGTCATATGTTTCCAAAATTGCTAAGTCGTACAACATAAGATTTTTGTTAGGCGCCCTATCTGGGATCGCCTCTACATATTATTAATAAATCATTTCTTACCGCAATCAATGAAATAATACACAAGGAATAGATTGACGGGCAATCGTTAGCACAAAGGTAGATCGCCGACCTTTGCAGACTGCAGAAATTTCTTTCAATTCTACACTTCTGTTGTCAAACTTTCACTTGGTAAAATTTATTATCAAATGGCACTCTAAGCTTGTACCCTATCACTATTATTAATCTCTTTGGCCAATGGAAACTGCGCGTCCGAAATTGACTCTCTTTTTTGAAAAACCCCACCTTTTGTGTTATCAATACGTTTGCTTGTCTGATCCTTCTATTACTATGTAAAAATACGGTTCGCGTGGCTAACAAATCTGCAGTTTCTACCTCCCCTTTTCTAACTATTGGTTTACCCAATCCAATCGAGTCAATAATATTTGACTGCAGCGGACAATTTTCAAAACTGAACCATGGTTGGGTTATCCGTCTGTCTGCCAGTCTGTCTCAATTCTACAATATCTGGGTTATTTATGGAGCGATTTTAATTATTAAAACTAATTATTAAACTGCTTGTTTGCATCTATCATTCTATCTAAGTTTTATTTTCTTCTTTATCATCGTTTACACTTTTGTACTTTTCCCTTTTTATTATCATGGGCTCTTTTCACGGTGCAATCAGGGAAAGAAAGGTTTTAAGTCCCGATAAGTTATTTTATGGTATTATATTAAACAACAGTACTCTATTGTCAAAGTATCTCTTTTATTTACTCTCTTTCGTTTTTATGAAGAAATAAATATTCTTAGTTTCACTTTTGCCTCTTGCACAATGCAGTTGAGTCCAAATTTCCAAGTAGACGCGATTTTTTTCTTTTTACAATCCACCACCCTTTTCCCCTCTCTAAGCACGCGATAGGCGTCTGTCACGCTTCCGTCAGAAAAAAAAGTGAGAGGGTGCGGGCGGGTGAAGATTTGTTTCAAATACTCCGTTGCTGGGGACTTAGATACAATACAAGTGGCGTAGTTATTTATAGATTTTGGACAGTAGCTTCTTTTCTTTTACTCTTTCACTCCTATACTCCTTCACTCTTTTGAACTAAACGATGTCTTGGCCGCTTGCCAAGTCATTCTAACGTTACCTTTAAAATTTAGGACGGAGCAACTAGAAAGCTTGTACTTTAGGGAAGGGGGGGGGGGGATCATTAGCAAATCGTCAATACTTTCAAATCCAGCGCGGATCGCTGACAAAAAAATGGTGGCGTTGCCCTATTCAATTTTTCTCCAATTTAAAAAAAGACCATAGTAGCAGAATCTATAGAATAATATCTTATACATGATTTGAGGAGGGAGGTTCAAACTGACTTTATCACACACCTCCCCTCTTAAAAGTCTGCATCCCAATGCAGATTATAATCTGTTTGAACAATCCCGATCCAATTAACTCAACTAGGCTTTATGAGTATCCTGGGTGTCGGTCGGGGGGGGGGGGGGGGGGGGTCTGCTCAAAAAATCTGACCCAACATTTTGCGATCCAGGAATGTATTCAATGGTAAACGAATATGGTTGAATGAGAAGAGACCATCTTAACAAACGGGCATATCCATGTTTTGCCTGTGCCAAGAATATTAATGGCTGATGATCCGATTGTACCACGAATGTTCTACTATATAAATAGATCTGGAACTTTTTGATCGCCCAGACTAAAGCCAAACATTCTTTTTCAATTGTTGAGTAATTTTGTTCCGCTCGGTTTAATTTGCGACTGGCATAAGCAACTGGGTTCAATTCCCCAGCTGGTGAAGAGGACCTTTGTAATAAAGTGGCCCCCAGGCCCACATTACTAGCGTCCGTTCTTACCACGAATTCCTGACTCAAATCAGGTAATTTCAATATAGGCTTGCTTGTGAGTTTTTCCTTTAACTCATTTTAGGCCAATTCACATTCTGCCGACCATTCACTTTTATCCGGTTTTCCTTTGCGAGTTAAATCTGTCAGAGGCGCACACACAGAGTTAAAGTTTTTAATGTAGGCCTACTTTTGATAAAACCCACAGAGTGAAACAAAGGATCGCACATTATTCTTAGTCTGTGGTCTGGGTGCTCTCTGTAATTTCTCCAGGTACTTGGGGTCAGGGGTCATGCTACCCTGATGTACCGTATGTCCCAAGAATTCCAATTTCTTGCATCCAATACAACATTTTGTTGGTCTAGCAGTCAAATTTGCCTCTCTGATTCTATCAAATAGCATATTCACAGAGTTAACGTGTTCTTCAAATGTTTCCGTAGCGATGAGGATATCATCCATGAAATTTGTTATACATGGGTTTTTCAGGGTATCCAACAATTTTCTCATCATTCTGGAAAACACACTCGGGGCATTCTTCAATCCAAACGGTAACATGTTAAACTCATAGTGCCCTTCCGATGTGCTAAACGCCAGATAAGGTCGGATCTCACGCTTCACTGGAATTTGGTAATATCCCTTGCTGAGATCTACCTTGGAAAAATATTTTGCCTTGTTCAGCCTGGCAAACAGTTGGTTAGTATCAGGTAATGGATCCACCTGACTTTCTGTGACAGCATTCAGTTTCCTGTAATCTAAACACAGTCTATGTTTTCCAGAGGGTTTCCTCAACAACACCACACTGGAGCTATAATGAGATTCACTGTGAGAAATGATCCCTTCCTATAACAGATAATCAATCTCCTCTTTCAAAGCTTTTTCTTTTGCGAATGGGATAGTATAGGCTCTCATACAGATGGGTGTTGGGTCTAGTAGTTTTATGTCATATTCCAACAAGTTTGTGTGCCCCGGTTTGTCCGTTAACACGTCTGTATGATTCTCCAGAACCTTTTGAATCTTCTCCCTCTGACTTTTCGTCAAATGTTTACTGATCTTTACCTGTGCAGGAGTCTCACAGGGTTTCAGGGGATATTCAACAGAGGTGAGAGCTCATTCTTCATTTCAGTGGCTATGGCTAAGGTCATTAAGTGTGTTCCTTCCTGAGTGCTTCTGTCAAGATACTTCTTTAAAAGGTTCACATGATAGACTTTTTCCTTCCCTTTCTTGTCTATCTTGTAATTAGTTCTAGATACCTTTTCTAAAACTTTGTATGGACCTTGCCATCCAATGTGAAGTTTGTTGCTGCTGCCGGGTAGTAGAAGAAGCACCTTCTCCCCCACAGCAAGCTCCCTATCCTTCGCTTTCTTATTGTAATATGCAGCATGTTTCTTCCTGGCTTGTCTTAGGTTATCATTTGCAAGTTTCTAGCCAGTTTTGAAACGTGTGGTCAGCTCGTTCACATACTGATATGATGAGGTTACAGTTTCTTCTGCCTTCTCATCTGTCCATGTCCTCAATAAGGCTTCCAATGGACCTTTGATTGGTCTGCCAAATAGCAGTGTTGCCGGTGCCATTCCGGTCGAATTATGGGGGACTACCCGATACGCAAACAAAACCGCGGGTAAGTATTGATCCCATGTATCCGGTTTTTCGTGAGCCAGCTTTCGTAGAATGGATATGAGTGTCCCGTTGAATCTTTCCACTTGGCCGTTCCATTGGGGGTGATACGGACTACAGTGAAAGTGCTTGGCCTGAAAAATCTTGAATACTTCTTCCGTTAGCCTCCCCTTGAACTGAGATCCATTGTCAGTCAAGATTTGATGGGGAAAACCTAACCTTGTGAATATAGTGAGTAATGCCTCTGCCACATGTTTCGAGTCGATTGATGACAACGCCTCTCCCCACATAGAGCAAGTGTCCACCAGAGTAAGGATGTAACTGTTCCTCCTCTTGGTACGTGTGAGAGGTCCCACAATATCCACTGCAATTCTTTCGAAAGGGGTTCCCATGATTGGCATCTCCTCTAAAGTTGCAGGTGCAGTCCAATGCTTTGGAGCTACCCTTTGGCATTCTGGGCAGGATTTGATTATATCTTCCGTTATCCCTGGCCAGAAGTAATGACAAGCTATACGCTGTCCTGTTGCGCTGATTCCCATATGACCACTGAAGGGAATAGCATGTTCTTACTCCATCACCTTTTCCCTATATGAAGTGGGAAGCACCGGTTGTCCGTGACCATTTGAACCATTTCCGGCCTTCCTATACATTAGTTTTTTCTTCATATAAAATTCTCCTTTATTAGGAGGGGTATGGCACTTTGGGAGTTTCTTAAAACACGGCTTCAATGACTTGTCCTCAGCCTGTGCTTTCCTCATCTCCTCTGGATGAGTATTTATTGGGTTGTCCTCCTCCTTCTTTGCCTGTGACCTGGTCTGTACTGCGGCCATGATCACTGGTCTTTCCCAAGAACACATATTTACACCCCAGTATTAGAGGGTAGATTGGTTCGTTTATCACTGCTGCTCTAATCACTCCTTCCACATAGCGAGTTTTTACTCTTATTCTAGCAATTCTGTCATGGTTGCTACCTCCTTTGTCGCCCCTTGGATCTCCACTGTTTCTGTGGTATATTGATCTGAGTGAACTAAGTGAGAACTCACGACTGAGTCAAAATCCAATCCTGTATCATAAAGGCACCTTATGGTGGACCCATTGCATACTACATCTTCACAAACAGGGGGATGATAAGGTTCCTGCTGTCCAGTAGGTTTGTCCTGTCTCCCCTGGTTTTCTGTTTTCATGCATGCAGCAAAATGAGGAGGTTTCTTCTTACAGTCCCTGGTGTTATGATTGTCCCTCTTACAAAATGTACACCATCTTCGATCCGGTCTGTAAGGTTTCTTATCATTGTATTGCGGGTTTCTATCTCTGAAATCACTTCTTGGCCTATCATAATTTGCTTTACCTCTATTACCCTTATCTCTATTATCATATTTGTTTTGGTTGTGAGGGGCTTTATTATTTTCTAACTGTTTTCTTTTTGATCCAACTACTTCTGCCTGGGCTGCCTGATACCTCTCAGCGACATTTAATACCTCCCCAACCTCTCTGCACCTTGTTCCCTGAGGAATTTCCTCAGGTCTGGAGCCATGGACTCTCGTAATTGCTCGATCATTATCATCTCTTTAAGATCTTGGGTTTTCCCCAGAGCAGTCCATTTCTCCAGGTAGGTTTCCAACCTGGCAGAGAATTGGTGGTAAGTCTCCCCAGACAGGAGCTTTGCATTCCTAAACCTCTTTCTATAAAACTCACCGTTCTTTTCATATCTAACTAGCAGAGCCTGTTTTACCATATCATAATCTTCCTGTTCGTCTTGGCTCAGCTTTGAAAATACGTCATAAGAGGTTACCCTAAACCCCTGGGATAACTTTAAACTCCATTTCACTTTTTCTAGCCCATAATTTGTAGCTAATCTTTCAAATCTAGAGAGGAAGGACTCAATGTCATCCTCTTTTTTCTACAAAGTGGTCCAGATGAAACCCCATGGCTGAGTTGGAGGCTACCTGACTGGCAGTAGAGTCAGAGGTCGATGGGCTGTTACCATTTTCAGGAACATGGCCTTGAAGTTCTAACTCCCTTAGTCGTAGCTCATGTTCCCTTTGTAAGCGTTTGTCCTCCCGTTCTGCAGCCTGTCTTCTTTCCTCTGCCTCCAATCTCTTTTCTTCCTTCTCTGCCTCCAATCTCTTTTCTTCCTTATCTGCCTCCAATTTCTTTTCCTCCAATTGTAGCCTCTTGATTTCAGCCTCCCTATCAGCCTCTAATTTTCTAGCTTCCCTAGCATCTTCTAATTGAATTCTCCTCTCTTCTGTTAACCTCTTTTCTTCCCTAGCAATAAACTTATCACATTCTGAGGTGACATAATCAATCATGACTTGCCCCTCCATGCCCATTTCTTTTGCAGTCTGTACAGCAGCCGACCTATATTTGGCCAAATCTGCCATTTCGTACAAAATTTCTAATTAACTAGCTATCTCAACTAACAAAGGTTACTAATTAACTAAGTAACTAAGGGCTATGACAAATGATTCAACTCTCCACACTATGCAATGTTATCAATTCTAATACACTGGGGATACCCTAGAATTATGTGATACAAACATTTAAAATCCCGGACCGGCCCCCAATATATGTGGTGGGCTTTGATGTTATAAGTATGAGTTATTGTTATTATTTGTCTACAGAGTGAGGTCAAGCTATGTAAGCCCCTGATTCTAATAGTTGATGGTGAGGTATTCTCAGGGAACCTAACTGCTTTCACCCGGTGATCTCACTCTGCGATATATTTTGAACCTATTTATTTTATTTGACTAGTGTCTAGGGTAATGACTGTATGATGTGATGTTGATAACATACACACAACTGTAACTCAAGATAAGAAACTCAAGTAAAACAGTGGTTAACTTTTTTTTTTTTTGAAATTAAATCTTTTGTACAATTTTATTCTCCTGAACCTCAAATTCTTTTGGAACAGGAGTAAAATTCAAACAATTAATAAAGCTAGTTTTATCTATCAATATGTATATACAGTTAATTAAATAGGCAGGACTTCTTGTCCATACTAAGTGTTTAATAAACAAATTTCTATATTGTATCCCTTTCTGACGAACTGGTGTCTTATACTATATCACTAGTTGGAGAGACTGATGTCCTCATCACTTCACTCGAAATGTATTAATAAAATAAGTGTGGAGAATAATTAAATAAAATGTCATAAGCCCAAAACATGAGGGCTTATCTGATGGTCTTGTTGAAAATGGAAGTCTTCCTGATGATACTGCCCACTCTTCTTCACAAGAGGGTCTCCTGGAGTAAAAAAGTAACTTGCTGTAATTTCTGCCCACTCTTCTACACAAGAGGGTCTCCTAGGAACATCTGATATCTGGTTTCTTCAACACATACACCAGACAGAATGCCTAGTGTTCAGCATCTCCAGTTATGTTTTTACATGGCAATAGACGATTCAACCCTGCAACAATGAAATAATGCCTTCCTAAATATACTTCATAAATATATCTCCACATTTAACAAATATCATCTTCAAACATTTCTAGTGATCAGCTACCATTGCTAATCCATAGCTTCAATCTCTAACTTTTTTGTGATTTCATCATCCTCAGTGGGTACCTGCTCTTCCCCACATATCTTCAACGCCTCTGTCACTTAATCTTTGTTATCGTTCATCTCTTCAGTTAGGGATACAATCATCTTTTTGTAGCTCTCTGACTATTAATTTATTTTCTTTTTAGAATGACATCATATGTAGTGTCCAACAGTTTTTGGAACACTGTGATCTGCAAAAGACTGTCAGTAGCATTCTGGTCTTACAATTTACTTCAATGTGATGGCAATAATCAAATACAATGTTTCTTTTGACTGTTTCCCACATCTGCCTTAGGCATACATTTGCTCCATAGGCTGTCATATGTTTCCAAAATGGCTAAGTCGTACAACATAAGATTTTTGTTAGGCGCCCTATCTGGGATCGCCTCTACATATTATTAATAAATCATTTTCTTACCGCAATCAATGAAATAATACACAAGGAATAGATTGGCTGGCAATCGTTAGCACAAAGGTAGATCGCCGACCTGTACAGGCTGCAGAAATTTCTTTCAATTCTACACTTCTGTTGTCAAACTTTCACTTGGTAAAATTTATTATCAAATGGCGCTCTAAGCTTGTACCCTATCACTATTAATAATCTCTTTGGCCAATGGAAACTGCGCGTCCGAAATTGACTCTTTTTTTGAAAAACCCCACCTTTTGTGTTATCAATACGTTTGCTTTGTCTGATCCTTCTGTGATGGGGCCGAAAAGGAGACGCCCGCCCCTACCTGTTTCTAGGCAGATTATTTTCGATGTGCGCGAAGCATTCTGGGTTGTGAAAAGTCTGAAGTAGAAGATATGTAATGAGGCCATAATAAAGCCTGAGAATTAATTGTGGTGTATAGTTGTGAGTCATATTTGATATTCGTGGGTTATATTAAATAGCTGTAGGTTTTATTTGTGTTTTCGCTATTCCTAAAGCGATAATCGCGTGTGATATTTAAGTAGCCAAGATTAATACGCCCAGCGCGCAGTAAGTGAGTGATGCGCCGTAGGGCCTATAAAAGAGATAGCGGCCGGAAAGCGGGCCTATTTTGCCACAGCCGCCAGAGAGAACAGACGACAGAGCCAAGCTGTAAATGCCTGGAGCACGTGAGTTAATTTAAATTAGAATTAGTTTTATATAATTCGGAAATAATATCGATGTGGCTGTTTTAATGTTTAGTGATATAGATAGATGTGTTTCCAAAGGAAATGTCTTTTTAGGACATTATGATTTAGTCTTGAAATGATAGATGAGTGAAAATAATGTTTGATCGGTTTTATTAGGCACGCAAAGCCCAAATCATAGATGTGAGAGTTTAAGAGCAATTATGTCAGTCATCAGACCGGGCAAGAAAGGCAAATTTAGTAGGGAGCTATTTCATACATGAAACTGGACAGAGAAGCGATTTTTTACTTTAATTTAGATGATATTGACTGTTATCAGGATGGCAACCACGTGGTCATGAAAGGCGGCGCGTCACCATGTGTGATTGTATAAAGAAGACGCCAGTTTTATATTGTGTGAATTGACACGTGGGTGGGAAGAAGATTAAGATAATTTTCCCCAGTAAAGGAAAGAGATAGTTTTCGTGTTAATGCCAATTTTGTTAAAGTCAAGAGTAATTATTTTATTTCTTTAATGTAAAAGTAATTGAGTGTATTTCACGATAGCCTACTTATCATAATTCTACTGTATATATTTAATGGGTTACTGTGAGGTGAGAATAGTCATTTAGATTTCTGGAGAGCGCGAGGCCACTCCTTGGGCGTAAAGCGCATTTGAGACATAAATGTTGCTGTTTGCTCCTTGCGGAGCAGGGCGACACCAGTGCGGCTGAATCCAACAGAAGCCTGCATGAAGCATTTATATGCTATGGCAGTGATTTGTTTCGGTAACGATGTGTTTCATGTGATGAGATTCCCAGTCGCACCAGTGGTCATATACGACACGCTTGTTGCCAGGCGCACCAGTCGTCACATACGACATGCTTCAGAATGCAGTAACGAATACTGATGTGGATCGGTTACGAGGTAGTAGCTTATTCTCATTACTGAGAGCATATGTTGTACATATAGTTGAATATTATTTTATGTCCATTTTACGATTATTTAATTATGGTTATGTGAGGAATGGTTGTGAGAGCACGTGGGCTCACTTCAAGGTATATATTTCTCTTCTCCGCTCCTGAGGGAGCATGGGGCCAACAGTGTGGTTTGCCTCCATATTAAGTATTCATATGCTAGGGCAGTAGTGGTTTCGGTAGCAATCTGTGTTACACGATGAGGTTGCCAGCCTCATGCACAACACCATACTAGTCTCATTGGACGACATGCATGAGTGTGTGTGTGTGTGATAGCTGAGAGTTTGCCCTTGCAGTAGTGGTTTCGGTGGCAATCTGTGTTACATGGTGAGGTTGCCAGCCTCATGCACCACACAATACTAGTCGCATTGGACGACACACATGAGTGTGTTTGTGTGTGATAGTTGAGTGTGTCAGGTGGCGGCGTAGGACAGTTTGACAGGTGAGAGCGTGGTGTTTCTCATTCAGTATTATATTATGATTTTAACTATTCTGTGCTTTGTTTGCTTCTTCAGATTAGCATCGGGCACTGTTGGGTGTTTTGTTTTGTTCTGTTTTGTTTAGTTTTGTTTTGTTATGTTCGCTAGTTTATTTGTTTAATGTTTGCTTTGTCACTGAATGGGTTGTAAAAATAAATATAGCCCCTGCCTCTAGAATCAAGAGTTTTATTGTTGTTCGGGTCGGTGCGAGTGTGACAAGAGAGTGATCACACATCACAATATAATCATCATCATCTTCTCGCCCTCCCTATCACACTTCTATTACTATGTAAAAATACGGTTCGCGTGGCTAACAAATCTGCAGTTTCTACCTCCCCTTTTCTAACTATTGGTTTACCCAATCCAATCGAGTCAATAATATTTGACTGCAGCGGACAATTTTCAAAACGGAACCATGGTTGGGTTATCCGTCTGTCTGCCAGTCTGTCACAATTCTACAATATTTGGGTTATTTATGGAGCGATTTTAATTATTAAAACTAATTATTAAACTGCTTGTTTGCATCTATCATTCTATCTAAGTTTTATTTTCTTCTTTATCATCGTTTACACTTTTGTACTTTTCCCTTTTTATTATCATGGGCTCTTTTCACGGTGCTATCAGGGAAAGAAAGGTTCTAAGTCCCGATAAGTTATTTTATGGTATTATATTAAACAACAGTACTCTATTGTCAAAGTATCTCTTTTATTTACTCTCTTTCGTTTTTATGAAGAAATAAATATTCTTAGTTTCACTTTTGTCTCTTGCACAATGCAGTTGAGTCCAAATTTCCAAGTAGACGCGATTTTTTTCTTTTTAAAATCCACCACCCTTTTCCCCTCTCTAAGCACGAGATAGGCGTCTGTCACGCTTCCGTCAGAAGAAAAAAAGTGAGAGGGTGCGGGCGGGTTAAGATTTGTTTCAAATACTCCGTTGCTGGGGACTTAGTTACAATACAAGTGGCGTAGTTATTTATAGATTTTGGACAGTAGCTTCTTTTCTTTTACTCTTTCACTCCTATACTCCTTCACTCGTTTGAACTAAACGATGTCTTGGCCGCTTGCCAAGTCATTCTAACGTTACCTTTAAAATTTAGGACGGAGCAACTAGAAAGCTTGTACTTTAGGGAAGGGGGGTATCATTAGCAAATCGTCAATACTTTCAAATCTAGCGCGGATCGCTGACAAAAAATGGTGGCGTTGCCCTATTCAATTTTTGTCCAATTTTAAAAAAGACCATAGTAGCAGAATCTATAGAATAATATCTTATACATGATTTGAGGAGGGAGGTTCAAACTGACTTTATCACACCGGTACCTCTTGTTGTCAGCCCTGCGCCATCGAGCAGTGACTTGTTCCACTCTAAGATGTCAGCTGAGACAAACTGTAAACGTTAATGTCAGTCAAAGCACCATTCGCAGACGTTTACATGAATTTGGACTGGCTGCTCGGCGTCGTGCAGTCAGAATCCCTCTTACTCCTGCTCATCGCAGAGCCCGTGTTGCTTGGTGTCACGAGCACATCCGATGGACAAGGCAACAATGGAGTCAAGTTCTCTTCACTGATGAATCTCGCTCCACTGTGTCATTCAATGAATGGTAGGATTCGAGTTTGGAGACGACCAGGAGAGCGATTTACTGATGACACAATTCAAGAGGTGGATCGTTATGGTAGGGGTTCTGTCATGGTTCTGGGGAGGCTTCTACAGACACGGCAGGACCCCACTCTACATCATCCAAGGCAACGTGACCGGCCCAAGATACCAGAACGAAATCTTGAGACCAATTGTTCAGCCCGCTCTGGAGGCCATAGGTGGTAATGCCATCCTCCAAGATGATAACGCTCGACCCCATTGAGCTCGTGTGGTGAATGGGTTTATTCAGCAACATGGGATCATCAGGATGGCGTGGCCAGCTCATTCACCTGACCTTTCTCCGATTGAGCACCTCTGGGATGTCCTTGGTCGAAGATTGTCAACAAATCACCCCCTGCCAATGGATGTTGCACAGCTGACTGCATTTCTGCTTCAGGAATGGCAAGCTGTTCCTCAGGATACTCTTTGGACCCTTGTGGACTCGATGCGTCTACGCTGTCTTGAATGCCTTGCTGCAAACGGTGGTCATACCCGATTTTGAAATGTCTATTTGTCTAATATCTATTGTGTGACTTTTGAAAAGGTGGGTGACACACTTCACAGCTTCATTGCGTTTGAATGTGTGTTTCCATTTCTTTACGTGACATGTCAATTTGGTATTCAATAAATGCCGTTTTGACTGATACCAATTACGTTTATATCAGATTTGTTTTATGGTTTCAACCAAGGTTTTTCTAAGTGGCCCTTGACTTTTGACGAGTAGTATATATAATATTTTCAAGCCCAAAGAATATGAACAATTACCGATGTGCGAAAGTGGCATCACATCTCCCGTTCAATCATTGTAAATAAAGCAAATCAAAATTAAAAAATTGTGTGTTTTGTGCTGTTTCCTGTTGTTGTAATAATGCAGTCAATCCTCAATAGCCAATAAAAAGTGAAGTGATAACAAGAGGCATTCCTGCTAATCTCCACCGCTTATCTCAAAGAGCTTTCCTTCGTAAAGAGTTCTTCACATCATGTCTTCATATGTTCTCTTTATTAAGATAATGGGGTCGTTCACACATGACGTCAAACAGTGAGGGGGGAGTGTGTACAATTTTGTGACGAAGTGTGACGAGGTGTTTTAAGAAATGTGACGTAACACAAAAATGCGAGTGAGAATCGCTTTTTTCATAAATGGTGTCGGAAGTAGATTTTGTAACCTCCATCCTCATATAAAAAAAAGTCAAGATAATCCCACAGCAGATCCTGACAATGGAGAGTGCAGTGTTAAAAACTGCATTAAACTAGATCCAGCTTCGAGAGGTGTATGACCAGTTCCTTCCTCGCTGCCTTTTGCCTTTCCTAAACTCAACCCGGTACCTTTGCCGCTAGAGACTAACGCTCTAACCACTCTGCCAATCGTACGCTCTTCATCCACATAGTCTACTTTATCCACAATAGTTAACAACTCCCTCGTGGATGACTTATATTACTGTTATCATCTCAACTGTTGATAGCATTACAAGGCAGTCCTTGTTCTGGAACTCCCAGGGCAAGAGAAGCAGAGGTAGACCAAGAAGCACATGGAGAAGAGAGCTGGAAACAAATGTGAAAATGATAAGGAGAACGTGGAAAGAACTTGAGATGATGGCACGTAACAGGAGGACTTGGCATGTGTTTGTTGAAGGCCTTTGCTCCTTTGGGAGTGGAGGGTTATGAATGAATGAATGAATCTCAGCTGAAACATCAGATATTTGTTATTACCTTTAGCTAGTTTAAATTATTTTTTGAATTATATTTGTCTTTATTTACATAATATACACTTTTTCAACAAACGATGTTGACTTGGAAGCAAATGGATTTCTCGTTCGTTTAATAGAGGTGCATCTTACTTTGCCGTGGCATAATACAGGGTGGTCATAAAGTCTTTCCCTGATTTCAAATTTTTACGAGATCCTCCGGATGTTAAAAGCATCAAAGCTTGGTATATAAAGTTTAGGGACACTGGCAGCGTCGGTGACATGCCCAGAGCAGGTAAGCCTCGTGTGAGTGAAGAAACTGTGGACGCAGTGCGCACGGCGTTTCAACGCAGTCTTTAGAAATCAATCTATCGTGCCTCAAGAGAACTTACAATCCCTCGAATATTAGTGTTGAAAATCGCAAATGTTGAAATCTACAAATAGCATAAAAAAAAACTGTTTTAGTTCTGGAATAATTTCCAAAAAACCAAGTGTCTCTGCACAGAATACTTTATTTTAAATAAATTTTTGAAATCAGGGAAAGACTTTATGACCACCCTGTAATACTTGGTTACTTACTTGTTCCTCTTCTACCGTGAGCTGTAGAGGTTTGGAAGAGAGAGCCCCATACTATCATATCAGCTGCCTTCCTTCTGGCCTGGTTCCATTCTAGTCCTCGGTCCTTCAGAGATTGTCTAATGTTGTCCTCCCAACGGACGCTGGGTCGTCCTGGAGGTCTGGATCCCTGGCTCTTAGCCTCCCATACCGGCCGTGGCAGCCGATCTTCTCTCATTCTGAAGACATGGCCAAACCATCATAGTTGGGAGGGATAATAATAAAAAGGTAAAGGAACCCGTTACACGCCCATTGAGGCATATTGGGAATATGGTGTTAGGCCCATATTATCTTGACCGTCGGCACACGAGGGGTGATGTGGTCGGCATCACGCCGGCCGCCTTAACCTTCCCAGAGTAGCTCTGGTACCCATTCGGGGCTGGGTCGACCCAGGAGCCGTTTGTGGCCTAAAAATTTTCCGCCTCATCTGGGGATCGAACCATAGACCACTGCGCTAGGAAGCCAGTGCACTAACCACTATGCTACCGCGGCTCCTAGGAGGGATAATAATAACGAAGATAAATTATTCATTTGTTAGCGACTTCAGCATTTTTTCTTTTTTTAAAATAAAGTTTTGCCTCGTTTTGGCGAGGCGCGTCCCGTTCAACCAAGTTTAATATTTATACATTTGCTCTCAAGTTTAACATTATTTTTAAAAATTTAACATAAGTAAGAACTGAAGTTACTGATGTATTTACTTTCATTTAATTAATTTTTTTTTTATCGTTCGAAACTAAATTAAGCCAAATTGAGCGATATTTCAAATCAATTTAGCAACATTTAACCAGCAAATCAGCCCTCGCAAACGCCAGATTAATTAAACACTATTTTACTTTTAAAAAATTGTTATTTTGTATGCACTAGTTCAACATTTTGCATTCGATTAAATTCTTTCTTTTCAGTATTAAGAAAGTGTGATTTTAAAACAGTTGTCCCAATAAAATTACAAAAACTTGGCCGATATACACACGATGATATTGTTGTTATATTCCGTCGCTTATACGCTTACAGTCTAAGCATTATTGATAATTCATGGTGTTCTTACTTGTTGATTTCTTCATTAGTATCATCCTTTGACTGGGACTGTTATTTACCCATATACAAATAGCAGTGCTCATACGAACAGACAATGGACTCTTAATTTCAATCCTGAATGGGAATATTTGTACTGCTTTCTTGACATCGTAGGGTCCTCCACATTCGACGTCACACAATGAGTAGGGTGGGGGATCACAAATGTATGAAGTTGTGTGACGATGGGTGAGAGGGGTTTGGGGAAATGTGACGTCACACAAATATAAAAGAGGCATACTCGCTTCTCACACGAACTATGTTTCTACTTGTGGTAAGTTGGGATTATATAAATAGTTATAGGGGACTTAGTGTACTGAGATCAGCTGTGAAGGTATCTGTATCTAATAAGTGTGGTGTGTTACAGATGACCTTACTTTGCTACCACATTTAGACCTCAATCAGACTTATTCTGGAATATTGTGATGACTATGTTGAATGTCTAGGGTTATGATATTGATGAAGTGTAAGTTCACAACAACCAACAGACATATAAACACTTTTATTTAAGATTCACAACACTTTACAACACTATGACAAGCACATACATATAACACTCTAGAAGACTAGCTTAAGTAAGTCAGGTGTTAACTTTTAAATTATGTATTAATTTCTTTCAATAATATATATCCTGATCCAACTACAGAGTGAATCAGGAATCACAATCAAATGTAAACACAATGTGTATGTACAAAATTTATACAAAGGATCTTTGTCCTGACATATAATATTATTACAATATGTGTGTAGTGCTGTGATCTAGTACTATGAGGTAATACTGGCTTTTGAAGCTAGGTTGTTGTTTGTCATCACGACTTCATGTGTTTGTTACTGGTGGAAATAATATTGAAGGGTTCACAGTTCTTTTATTTTGTAAAACAATACTGTCCCTCTTGATTTATTATTACAGTCAATTTTAGAGTGGATTATATAAGGGTGAGCTGCTCTGGCTGACACATGCTTAACTTATGTGTCGGCGGCAGGAAAACTGTCTCCTCTGCTCGCTTGCTTCTCAGTTATCTTGAAATACACCACTGGTCGATATATTGGACAAGGAGTCTGCTGCCAGCCCTCTGGATCCAGCAAAACTCAGACCAGGTGCTGCTCTAATGCTTCAGTACCACGGTCCCTGAAATAAGAAGGTTGTACCTCCTTCTTCAGAACTAATATATATATAATCTATTTCCACACTGAAGTACAGGACATTACAAACACAGAGTTCAGCGCTGTAGGCCAACTGCTAGCTTCTCATGTGACAATATACACCAGTATTCCTCTCCCTAATGGTTACAACGCCTCTGCAATTCCAGCGTTAATTCCTTCTATATAATAGGATAGGTGTCATGTTACTACTTGGCAATCCCATATATGCCTATGCAGTTATACTCCTCTCTGACAAGCTTTTACATGGTGGAGCAATATCTAGGCTTTGTCTTCTGTTTGCTACTGAACCAAACACATACAGACACAATTTATCATTTCATATTCAATGTTCATATAATATATATATATATATATATATATATATATATATATATATATATATATATATATATATATATATATATATATATATATATATATATATATATATATATATATATATATATATTCTTCTTCTTCTTCCATCCTTAGCCACCAACCGGCAAAGCAGTATGTGGCCAGTACGCCTAGTGGCGTCTTAGGGCAACAACAAATTGATCAATCTATCGCTGTTTCCACCACGCCTAGTGGCGTCTTTGTGGAACAGAAACAGACCAAACAATCTATCGTTGTTTCCGTAATCAGATTGGTTGGCAAGCAGGTGATCAGCCCACTGTGCGAAGTTTTTACGGGATGGGGTAAACAGCCCCATGCCCAACCCTCCTTAGTCGCTTTTTACGACATGCGTGGTAGGGTGCAGTGTTACTATTCTTTGCTCCCCTTTCGGGCCCCGGCAACACACGGGTGAGTATATATATATATATATATATATATATATATATATATATATATATATATATATATATATATATATATATATATATCTAACCCTCTGTGGATGGGAAGGAGCTATGATGCCGATTAGCTTCTGACCGGGTTGGTAGGAAAGTCCACAGACACCCCAGCTTTACAGTGCCAAAGGGCTTTGTCCCATGGCCGCTGGTTATGTCATCATCATCATATATATATATATATATATATATATATATATATATATATATATATATATATATATATATATATATATATATATATATATATATATATATATATATATATAGGAAATATGTCTAGCTTACCACAATTCAAGGAAATATACACAAGTAACGTTGACTGGCGATGAATTTTGGCACAATTTCGATCTGCCTTATCCCAGGCTTTTATTTAGAAAAAATATTAGCTTGCTCTCAACGCACTTGCTTCTCACAAAATGTATTTCAAAACTGGCCCTGAACTGACGCTTCTATTCGACTATATCGAACGCTCTAACCAATGAGACCATGTTTACAAAAGCCTTTGAAAAAACTTTACCCATCTTACACGTAGCCATTAGCAACCATAATAGTATTTGCAGTCCGACTAATCAGGTTTTGCCTTACATATTACTACAGCCAATCAAATCGTATCTAACTTGTTGGCCTCATTTCCCCTAAAGCAGTGTTTTCCAAACGTGCCATTATGAGCAAATATGATCTTGTGCTGTCAGACAACTCCACTATAGTATTTTGGCTATAATTTGTTAATTACTAGCCTACTTGCGTAACACATAACATATTCTTTGTCAGCAAGTCCTAAGGCACACAAATATATAAGTTTAATGGGGCTAAGTGGCTTCGTTCAAAATATGTATTATTATAGGATAGTCGTGTATTTGTTTTTTACCACCCGTTCACTTCTTTATCATAGGATGTCTTCTGTACTGTCGGGCTAATGTCAGGAGCTTAGACATAAATCAGTAGAATGTCATGTTTCCCAATAAGATTTTAAACCTGTTTTCAAAACCTAACCTCGTATTGGTAGTGTTTTTTATTACTGTTTATTTGAAAAAATCAGGTCTTCATGCCTTTCACGTGGGATTGGCGTTCACTTTTTAATCGCGAGACGACGTGGTAGTATTGCATGCGTTCCTCCGTGCATCTCTCTCTCTCTTCTAAGCCCGTCTGTCTTTTAGGTTAACGTAGTGTATATAATGACATTAATGCTAGAATTTGTATCTAGGTCATTATGCAGTTTGCGTATCTCAAGGTTTTCTAAGAAACACAGTACCCGTTTTATTTTTAGACACGCGTGTAGTTTATGCAGACGGAGCAGAAAAAAAAGGGTTTTCTTGTTCAGCCATTATGGCGTTCTACAACACAGGCGTACGCTATTGTGGCCGCACTGTTCTTTTACCATTCTTCTTTCTTTCTATTGAATTACTTCGTTAGGCTTTACATTTATTTTCTAATTTATATATGTGGATTAGAATTTTTCACCACACTACTTTTATCTGAAATAGTTAATTTTATCAGCAATAGTTACATTTTATCCGCATTTGTTAACTTTTATCCGCAATAGTTAACTGTTAGCCGTAATAGATAATAAATACCTCGTGGACGACTTATATTGCTTATATATATATATATATATATATATATATATATATATATATATATATATATATATATATATATATATATATATATATATATATAATTCTCTGTCCGTCCTGGATCTCAGTCATAAATATTTTCCGCCTTAAGTTGCAGTCTGGAAATTATATAAAAGTCGTGCTCTTCTGTCAATTGCACGAAATTGCACGACGCTCAAAATAGCGTGCATCTTTTTCCCCATCAAGGTTGCAGTTTTATTTTTAAATAATAAGTAGAAAACACACAGGTAAGTGTCAGAAACCTACAATACATTTTATTGTCATTATTTTTGCCCTTTGATTGTTTCCTTTTGACAAGGAAGAGGATAAATTACGTCCCTTGGAGAAAAAAAAAAACCCGAGATACATTTTCTTTTTCAAGACTTTACAAAAATTGGTAAAATAACTTTATTCAGAATCAACAAAGTGAGTTTCCCAGTCTTCTAAATGTGCTGCAGAGGCTGAAAGATTTATACGTTATCCTTAGCTTTCCCCCGTCGTTATTTTTACGGGTTTATTTACTAGTTAATATTATATTCCCGATTGAAGAGTCGGATAGTTGTTATAACCTTTAACTGGTTTAAATTGTTTTTAATTATATATTCCTTTTTTAAGTAATGTAATACACACCTTAGCCAACAAAATGCAGACTAAATAGACTGTGCTGTGTAAACTTAGGTTAGACAAACAGTAACACGACAACAGTCTAATGAGATCAAAGAAATGTATCGAGATTAAAAGGAGTCACGTCCAACACTAAAATCAGAATCAATTTAAATGTCAAGTTAGTTCAACTGTATGGCTCTGAACATAGAGAACAACAACCAAAGAGCGTCAGATTTTCATAAATGGGTAAACAAAATGTAGTTTCATAGCAGATAATGCCGTAGAGGAGTGAAGTATTAGAGACTTCACAATATTAACACATTAACTACTGCAACCCGCTGTCAGCGGCTCACAAAATAATCACATTTGGACCGCAAGCCGCTCAGAGCGCCAATCTAATTTTAGTAATAAAGCGAATGAAAAATGTACTGAAACACTCTCTGATCTGGTTCGAGATTTTAAGTTGCCACCGGAAAACAAATTCTCAAAGCATGGTTGTTGTAGAACACTGGAAAATTGATATTATGCTATTATTTTTCAGCGTTTTGGGTTAGTTACCAAATCGTGTTTACCGTGGCAACTAGTGATAGGACTACAAAAAATGCGTGTACATCTCGTCTAACGGCTGAATAGGATAGAAACATGTTTCAACAATTGACTGATAGATCTAGCGACGAGGACAAGACTGAAAACGGTGTGCACATTGATTGAAATTGTGATTTTGATAGAGATGGGGCGCAAGCAGTTATAACTGTGAAAATATTGCAAGTCCTCGGCCATCGGAGGGCCGTTAAATAGCAACAACCTCTATTAGAGTTACAACCGATGTTTATTGTAATAGTACATTCATTTATCTTTAAAATGATGTGTAATTCATAAAAATCTGTAAACAATTACGAAAACTACAGCTTACTTTGTGCAGACACCTACAGGATGAAAATGGGGAAAAAATTTAATTCGGCCACAGTGTGTTTTCCAATTCGGTAGTTAATGTGTTAAATCAACCTTCGAGAGGTGAAGTAATCACTTCCCCTCCTCGCTGCCTTTGCCTTTCCTGACAGAAGAGTAGAGTAAGGTATCCATTTACAGCTGATAGACTGTTGCGTGACGCAGTACTTGTTCTGGAATCCCCAGGGTAAGAGAGGCATAGGAAGACCAGGGAACACATGGAGAAGAGAACTGGTGACAGGCATGAAGGGGATGAAGAAGAGATGGACAGACCTTGGGCTGAACGCACGTGACAGGAAGACTTGACATAAAGCATATGATCCATAGGGAGTTGAAAGGTCATGATGATGGCTAGGTAACTAACTGAGGAGTTGAAAGGTCATGATGATGGCTAGTTAACTAGCTGAGGAGTTGAAAGGTCATGATGATGGCTAGTTAACTAGCTGAGGAGTTGAAAGGTCGTGATGATGGCTAGTTAACTAGCTGAGGAGTTGAAAGGTCATGATGATGGCTAGGTAACTAGCTGAGGAGTTGAAAGGTCATGATGATGGCTAGTTAACTAGCTGAGGAGTTGAAAGGTCGTGATGATGGCTAGTTAACTAGCTGAGGAGTTGAAAGGTCATGATGATGGCTAGTTAACTAGCTGAGGAGTTGAAAGGTCATGATGATGGCTAGTTAACTAGCTGATGAGTTGAAAGGTCATGATGATGGCTAGTTAACTAGCTGAGGAGTTGAAAGGTCATGATGATGGCTAGTTAACTAGCTGAGGAGTTGAAAGGTCATGATGATGGCTAGTTAACTAGCTGAGGAGTTGAAAGGTCATGATGATAGCTAGGTAACTAATTTACATTCGATTACGTTTTTGTACTTCAGTAGTGTGTGTGTATATATATATATATATATATATATATATATATATATATATATATATATATATATATATATATATATATATATATATATATATAGGGGGGGGGAGATTTGGGACGTCATATTAGGGAGGTCTAGGTTTTTGTGACGAAATGTGACTAGGGGGAGAGGGAGTTAAAAATGTCAACATTTGTGGATGAACTCATTGTTTACTATGCGGTAGTAGTGTTGCAATGCCGAAAAAAAAAACATAATGCGAAGCGTCATTTTCAAACCACCTACTTTTCTTTCAATGGCTAATACGCCCTAAAATCTGAGCTAAGGTCGGGGATAAAAAGACAGAATTATATACTCGGACCAGCAGTGTAAGGGAAGTAATAGTAAAATCCTAGAATAGTGTTCCCAAACGTAATTAATTACTTACCCCTTATGAAAATTTAGTGTTGCCACGGCGCACCCTCTCGGTAGAAGATAATTTTACGTAGTTTTAATATTATAGTATTTACAGTATACTCTATGTGTGTCTGTGGGTGTGCAGAGTTGTCTTCAAGTCTTTCCTAACAAACCTCAAGTCAAATCTCTTAGTACAAGTCGAGTCGTAAGTATCTAGCAGTAGCAGAGTTTCAAGTCGCTTCATTTTTTATTTTAAAAATATAGCAACAATCGTATTTATTCGAAAAATCACACCAATCACTATTAATAATAATGGGGAAAAAATCATCCATATTTTAAGCATTTTATTTACTGACTGATGTTGCAGACTTTCTTCTTTTCTTATGTGGGCTAATATTGTAATTTCGCGCTTGAGTATCAGGCAATGTTATTTCTTCACTTCTGTCTTTCACGAAGTATCGTCTTGTGCTGCAACGGTGGATTCATTCTATATTTTCAGATATTTGAGTATTTCTTTCCATTTCTTATTGATATGACAGAGTTGTATTATTATGACCAATACGTTGAAGGTCAACGGTCAATATTCACATAACAGTCAGAACTGGAACTTTCTGAACGACTTCATAGAATAAGTCTTGTTTGGACGACTTACACATAGTTTAATAATTCTCCATATTTACAGCATGAGTTATCGACAATAACATATTTCCACATTAGAGGAAACTTGACACATCACAGGTTATAGTATATAGTTCATCAGACATTGTGCGTCTGTTATTTTACCGTCATAATTATCGTCCATTATCTTAGCCAAATACTTGGCACAATTATCATAGTTACGTAGTATTAATATATTTCTGCTAACTGTTCCATTATTATTTAGGAGCACTGCCTAATATTCACGTCGAAACTCTGTCTACATAATAAACTCAGTTTGGCATCACTGACCAGGCTATAACAGCCATTATCTATTAACTCCGCGTTCGTATTTCTCGAATATCGCGTAACATAATTATTGCGTTTAAATCCTAACGCCTTACATAATTCTGGACTCACTGGTCCTTGAACACATTATTATTTCATTAGCTTTAAAAGCAACTACATTGACAGTTATACACATTAGTTAGTGGTTCTACCACACAATTCAAAAACACTGTCATATGCCCGAAGGCTACACAAAGACTCTTCTGTTACTAGGTCTAACGCGTCATCCAACGTTTTACGCGAACCCAATTATTCTATTTATTGGAGGTGTTGCAGGGTGCGACCATCCGAATCAAGTTAAAACCAAAATGGGACCTCAAGACGCAGCAATAGAGACCGCAGTCAGCGACTCATAGCTTGACTGCCTGCGTCAGGACCAGCGAACCAGAGCTGGTCAAGACCGTGCTCCACCTCCACGTGGTGGTCCTGGAAACAGTATGCAGTAGAGATGGCTACTGTGTTTATGTGTCGAAACAATGTGTCGAAACTGCGTCGTACCCGAACGATTCGATGCGCAGATTTTTGCGGTGTCGAAACAGTGTCACGTCCTGTCTGTTTTGCAGAGACACATTGTCTCACGCAGATTCGACACATAGCCTGCTTCGAACAGCAGCTTCAGTTCCCGTCTGCTTCGCTGTTTTGCAAAAGGCACACTGTATCATTGTCTCATGTGTCAAGCGTGCGCTACATATGGCGTTCATAGATAGTATGGAAAATCAAACAAGTCATAATTTTTTTTTAAATAATTCCTCAGGACTGAAAGAGGCTTACTACTATTAGGTGTCTGCTCGGTTTGAGTTGAATCATTGTCGCTGACTGTACCTATTCTAGTTTTATATAATGTGTCATTATTACTGTTATTATTATAATTTTTTTCACTTTTACTGCAGCTGTCAGCATGTTCCCCTTGCATATCATCATAATGAAAACGACTGTGTAAAATTCTTAACAGTGGTCACACGAAATACCATAGATTTGTACTAACGAGAATAAGTAAATCTGCATACTAGGGTGTCACGACTCATGTCTCATTGTTTCAGTTAATTTACTTGTAGTCTGCTGTTTCGAAACAGTTCCATAGTTCTTTTTCATCCAAGCGCTAATTATACGCATGTTACGGTACTCTTGATTCCTGACTTCAGGCGCTCTCGTAAGAAAACGTGTTTTGTTTATACATAAAATAGTGTTTAAAACTTGTGTTCAACCTCATTTAATCTTCATTTATGGCGGGGAGAAGCCCTGTTTGGGATTATTTTGTAAAGATCAAAGACAACAAAGTAAAATGTAACGTGTGTTCTGGTATTTTATTATTCAAGGGTTCGTCAACTTCAAGTATGACTAGGCACTAGAGATGGCTAGTGTGTGTATGACGGTATGTGTCGAAACAATGCTTCGAAACAGCGAGCGATTCGACACTTCCTGCTTGTTTCTTTCGTCTGCCTCGCTGTTTTGCAGCGACACACTGTCTGAGCCTATGTAAAATTTGAATCAACCGTTCGGAACATTAGTATGGAATATCAAACATGTCATATTTTTCAGGGATGTATTATGATGACTTGATTTTACAAGTGATATTATTTTTGCTGAGAAGTTATAGACACTGGAAATTGTGTCAGTGTTGCAGTTGTCAATGTTTTAGGCGCTATGTTAAAGTTGAAAGTGTCAGTGTGTTCGTATAAATGTAATATACACTTTATTAGCTCTGCTGATATGTGTACTCGGTGTGGATTTGAATCATTGTCTACCAAATCTAGCTTACTCTAGTTTGATATCATGTGTTATTATTACTGTTATTATTATTGTTGTTTTTTATTATTTTCCCATATACTGCAGCTATCATCATATCTACGTTTTATTACATCATAATGAAGACTTGTGTAAAAATATTGAATTGTGGTCACACGAAACGCCATAGATTTTCACACACGACAGTAAAAACAGAGGAAAGTGTCTCACACAGTTCATGTATACCCGCGCCGGTACTGTCTATAAGAGACTTCTTTCTCCCCGATACGGGCAATTGTGTCGTTGTGTCGTTGTGTCGACTCACTGTTTCGAAACAGTTTAAATCACTGCGCTAACTGTTTCGAAACAGTTGAGTGTGTCAATTTGCCCACCTCTAGTATGCAGCAATGCAGGCTGGCTGAGCGAGCATGGATCGCAATGGGAAGGCAAACCCGGTCCTAAAAAATGCCGTGCAGAAGTCGGATGTGTCGACCGAAAGGTGCAGATATCACAGCTACGTTGTAAACAGACACAACGCAACCACCGTCCTTTTCAGGGCGAACGAAGAAGAAGAAGAAGAAAACCAAAATGCTCGCAAACCATGCAACAATCCTCAACAACTGATTTTATTTAATCAAATGATACATGTGACATTTTTAGACACAATTAATCAGTAACAGTGTTTATTTTTCAGTATTACATTTTAGAAATACTATTTCAGTATTGCCAAAATAGGCAAATCAAAAGTCGAGTCGAGTCGCTAATACAAAACATGTACCGGTATATCTAATCTGGAGTCGAGTCGCTATAGTGACTTAAGTCCGACTCGAGTTCGAGTATATTTAATTGAGCCAACAACACGGTGTATGTTGTGTATATGTATGCGTTCGTGCGTGTTTGCGTGTAACAAAAATTGTCACAATATATATTACAATATAGAAATATTGAATGCGAAACATCTAGTATCATTCTTATCAGCTAAAAAGAAAAGTATATCGCCCGTAACGCAAGAACACGAAGTACACTAATGTACATAAATATGTTTGTATTTCTGTAGTACACCAACACATATAATACATTTTAATGAATTTTTTTTTCAGCAACTAAAAAAAAAAAAAAAAAACAGGTACCATCATGTATGTAACGTTAAACATTCTACGGTATACCCCTTAAACACCTTTCGCGTACCTATTACGCTTACCACACTATGGGAACTCTGACGTAGCCATGATGTTAATTTCAAATGTTACCTTTTATGTTCCCACTACCCAGGTCCTTAACATATCACCTGGGGTTTCCCGTTGGAAGATAGGATATTGTGTAGTTGCAGAAATATCGATATCACGTCACACATCCAAGCTCCTGCTGTTATCTCTTGACAGCATATGTAAAGTGTAGGAGACTTCTTGGCGTAATCGTCACTCCTCAGGTTTCCTGTCACCAGCTGGCAACAGGAAACGAAACCTCTGCAACAAAAGGACACCCTGGCCTTTTACATCTGATCACTTATTCTTTTATTTACTTTCATACGTGGGTATGGGGTCAGCCTCGCGTGCATTTCAGGTGCACTCATCCCCTAATTTTCATGACTCCCACCTTGCTGTGACCACCCCTCAGGTCCCTATGGCAGATACGCCACTGTACGTTTACATAGTTTTCCTCAATAATATAATGTGGGGTAACCACATTTCCTTTTATATATTTTTTTCATCTGTTTTTTTTTTAAATATGAATGCTTCAGGCATGTTGAACAGTGTTCATTGAACACAGAGGCTTACTAATATGCTCTAATACAATAATATTCAAACATAATCATGACAACATACATTAGTTAGATACATTTCAACGTGAGGACTCAACAATGTCTGCTCCCAGCACGTCCTTCACTTTTTCCCAATGGCAGTATCTAACTTTGGTAATGGGATTAAACATATTAAATTCCTAAAGCATCCTTATCACAAATCAAGAAATAAAACAAATGACGCTGACTTTGCAAAGAAATGGCCTCAGTTTCTTCTGCTCCGTCCAGACTGTGAAATACTCATATAGTTATTTAATTTACTTTTAAATTTATCACAGCTGTTCTCAGCGTATCTGAATCAAAAATACAGTTCAACTGGCAATGAATAGTGAAAGCTTTTTGCTAATATTTCGTAGCACTGGCCAATCGAAAGCTTGCGACTACCAGAATTCAAATGCAGTTTTTGAAAACCAAAAATAATTCCAAACATACTCTGCGTCTGGTAGTCGATTGGCCAGCCTGCTTTAGTTATGCCAATGCAAAACGATGTTAGTTTTTGGTAACAATTTTCCTACCGCTCCCCTCTCCTCCTATACTCTTGTTTCCCAAGCTAATTTGAATTTCCTCAATGCCTCTCTTCTAAGCCGGTGTCCCCACTAACGTTAAGAAAAACAAAGCAGGAACAACAGTCTGTCTGGTCGTGCGTTCGTAGACATTTAGTATTTTCTCAACAATTTGGGCAATACTGGGACTATCATATTATTTAAAACACATTCTTGCTCAGTGAATTCTAAGCTATACTACCATATATTTTTTATGTTCAGTTTCATTATGGTTTTAGATTTTCAATTTTGACACCGGTCATCGTCAAATAAATATTTTACACAAGACGGCCATCTTCCCCTCTCGCTATCTCGCCAGTATGTATTTTTCAAATAACTAACTTGTTTTTGTGACGTCAGAAACATTACCGCGAGGAGGCAATAAAATTGTCTGCGTGTTTTGCCTCTCTTGGCTTTGTCGCCACGTGTATATATGCATGGCAGAATGTGTCTGGCGAAGCGGGGTTGTGCATGGCGGGTTAAGAATTGGCGTTAAATATTTGTATTGTATCGTGTAACACTACCAAAAAATGTAAGGATTACTACTAAATTTGCGTTAAAGTTGACAGAATACGTTAATTCAGATAGTTATTTTGCGGCACACTTCCTCCTAATCGTTAATTATAAGTCTTGGCTGCAAAATTGTATGCAGCAGATCTGGTAAAATGTTGGTACAGTAGTACGTTTTCGAAACCGAAACTAAAACGCGTGTTAGATTTTTACCGTGGAATCGTTCTATAGGCTTTAGCACTGCACAAAAGGCAGCGTTGCTGGCGTGTGAGAGCATCACCGTCAGACACAATAGGGCGGATTCATTTATTATCATTTTATGACTAAAATCTTACTGAAATGAGCGATTATTCTCGCAGATTTTACTACAAGGTCCATGAATGCGGACACACTCACTTCTTTTTTACAGTGTAAGCAGGGCAGGACTAACCATCATCAAAATAAGCACGTGCTTAGGGCACCAAGGGGAAAAAAAGGGGGGGGGGAGGGAGACACCACATAATTTTTCTCTCTAGCTATCATGCCCTTAACTCTCATCTCTTTCACTGCCACAGTCGTCTTTAGTCACATTTTTTGTAATTTTCAATATCTGCCGTGTTCGACTTTAATCCGAATTGTTTTAAAAAAAAAAGAAAAAAAAGTTTTCTTTGGTATGGTGAGTGACTGAAAGTGTCAGACATAGACCTAGAGTTCAGTATGTTTGCCTGTCTTACCAACGTTTTTCTGCATGAATTTCAGTGGAATCTGACCAGGAAGAAAATTCAGCATTTATTGAGTTTTAATATCTTGTCAATGGAAGCACCGAGGGGGGGGGGGGGGCTGTGCTTAGGGCATCAGTTGGTCTTAATCCGGCCCTGAGTGTAAGATTAACATTGATACATGCTGTGCAGATTTTAAGCCCATAAATGCAATTCTGCAAAGTGCTAAAAGTGCATGTGTTGATTATAATACAAAACACTGCATCGAAAGAATAGTACCTCACGATCACTAAGTTTTTTGTATGTAAAGAACAGCATGAGACTATTAGCATGTTTTATACCACACTAATTCAAATGCTAATAGATTTGTATGTGTCATTTTTCGTTTTAAAACTGTATTGTGTATAATTTATTAATATATTTTTTGCGTAAGGATTTTTGGGTGTATGTAAGGATTTTTTTGGTCCGGCGTACAGGTTTTTGTCTCAGGAGGTTGATAGGTATGAGTTCAGTTATTATGCTCCTAGTCAATGTTGCAGGATTACACGTATGTATCTGCTTCAGGCTTCTGACTGTCAGATTACATATTCGAACCCTTTAGCCACAGAAATACACTGGACAATACTTGATTGAGGTAGGCTGTCCACAGTTACAGAATGGAATTAAGTCGTGTCTAGCTCCACTCTCTGTCCTTAGTGCATAGAATCTTTGGCTGTGTGTGTGTGTGTGTGTGTGTCATTTCAAATTTGCCTTCTCTTTATATATGCCAAAAGCGGACCTCCTTCCGAGCATGACGTAACTATGGTTTTGTGGACACAATTTCTTCGACTAGCCCGATACATTTTTGCGTTTTACTCAGACAACTTGGAGTTTTCTTTCCATATGTCTTTCCACATTCCGTTCATCCTACGATTTGCTAGGCTTAGCAGAAGTGACAAACAGTCTTATCAACTCACGTGTTGATACACTAGCATTCAATTATCTTAGCAAATACTGCATGCCTTGCACTGTTATCTACACCTAAACAAACCGTGTTTCCTCCGGGAAGCAAAGGTGAAAGAATTATCACTTTTCATCCATCCTGTTCGATATAATTCCATTCAAACGAGGCCACCTTTAACACAAAATAAATGTTTCTCTACGCATCCACATTTCCTATGATAATGCGTCTCGGCTCGTGCCTTGAGCTCGCGGCATTTCATTGACCACCACAGTTTTACTGTGAGTATCGATCCCAAGAGGTAGGGGTACCAATTTTGCTAGTCTCTTGGTCTCTACTGTTGATGAGTCTCTTGGTCTCTACTGTTGATGAGCTTCTTGGTCTCTCCTGTTGATGAGTCCCTTGGTCTTTACTGTTGATGAGTCTCTTGGTCTCTACTGTTGATGAGTCTCTTGGCCTCTACTGTTGATTTGCCTCTACTGTTGATAAGCCTCTTGGTCTCTACTGTTGATGAGTCTCTTTGCCTCTACTGTTGATGAGTCTCTTTGTCTCTACTGTTGATGAGTCCCTTGGTCTTTACTGTTGATGAGTCTCTTGGTCTCTACTGTTGATAAGCCTCTTGGTCTCTACTGTTGATGAGTCTCTTGGCCTCTACTGTTGATTTGCCTCTACTGTTGATAAGCCTCTTGGTCTCTACTGCTGATGAGTCTCTTGGCCTCTACATATGCTACACATTTATTAGTTGAGGTAGTTTTCCGCCTTCAGTCTTTTCATTACAAGGGATATTGCAGCGAGATGGGATCCACTCTGTCGCAACTCTTTTGAACTGCCGACAAGTTTAGCAGTGTTGCCCTTATGACATTAAGGCTTTTGTTTCTTTAAATTCTAATTGCTGTTGTCACTGACAGTCACATTCATTCCTAGTTTTCCTTATCACTCCTTATGGAGCGTGGACCCCCCCCCCCCCCCTACCAACCCCCTCCCTCCCGCAGAAAGTTTGCAACAAAGCATTCAAGTACTTATGTAGCGGTAGTTTCTGTAGCAGTTTGTGTTACATGATAAAGTTGACAGCCCCCATACAGAGCCTCATAAAAGCGGCATCTTACGACATGTCTGAGGTAGCAGTAGTATTCTTTTCGTTGTCTTCCCAGAATGCCCTCACAGGAACTACACGAGGCATAACTGACAGTGCGTCAGTGAAAACCACCACTGTCCCTCCGCCATTAGGGTTTGTGACGCAGTTTTCAGTCCCTCTACTCTGTACAGTTTCTTGAAAATCGCAATTTTATTACATTGCATACATTGGCTTAGTATAAGAAAGATTCCTTCACCTCCAATTTCAGTTGCATTAGCTTATGATTCGTATACCCCATTAGAAGTACATGAGTGTTAAGTCATATTCGAAGTTACAGTTAGGTGTTAAGGATTTTGGTGTACGGGGCTAGAGTTTGTTAGTAAGTGGGTTAAGGTCATGAGATACATGACGTGTGTATACATGTGTGTGGGTAGAGAATGGAGTAACTCTGTTTAGAGTGTATTTTTATTGAAGTATGCAAGCTTGGAATGTGACATTTAAAAGTTCACTGTTAGAAGCACGTAGAGTATGGTTGAAGAATACTCAGGGCGTTCATGTGTGAATTGAGGTTTACAGGACATGAGAAAAGCGTGCGAAGTGAATGAAGTTAGCATACGTGTCAGAGAAGAATTCTGAGTTGTTAAAGGGGAGTCTGTGGCCATCCGTTGAGGGAGACGGTTAGTGTTTCTAGAGTGTGTGAATAGTGTATGTGATTTTCATTATAATATATTGGATGTGACGCGATGATGTTTCGCGTAAGGTGTATTTACAAGGCCTTTATATATTATTATTTATAAGCGCGTTGTGGGTTTCCCGCGCTGTAAAGTTCAGGAGGAACTTGGATGCCTGGTGATTAGACCAGAGGTATAGATATATGTGCGAGGAGTGAATGCCGCACTTTGGATTAAAAAGACACGTCGTTTTCCCGTGTCAGAAGGAGGTCTATGTTAGGACCATTATATGCTATTATTTGAATGCGCGTTGTTGGTTTTCCCGCGCCAATAGGAGGTCTACGTAAACGCTTTGTGATTTTCCCGTGCTGTTAAGTTCTGGAGGAACTTGGATGCCTGGTGATTAGACCAGAGATAGAGATATATGTGCGAGGAGTGAATGCCGCACTTACATTAAAAGTAGGACCATAGAGATATATGTGCGAGGAGTGAATGCCGCACTTACATTGAATATAGATCAGAGATAGAGATTTATGTGCGAGGGGTGAATGCCGCACTTACATTGAATGCAGTTGTTACCAGTACGTAAGGATGACTGTACTACATATTCTAATTATGCAAGTATGTGAACTATTATTGCTGATGTCCAGGACTATGCTGTTGAGATTATATGTATGGAACTGTGACCCAGACTTCTGTCAAGTTATTTCATTCGCGTACCTACTGTACTTCTAAAACAAACCTAACATTGCAACATTACAGAGGTAACATTTGGTGGTTATATTGATTGTTAGTACTACAAAGAAGAAACCACGACATCTACAGTGGTGGTCATACTCTCCCTGTCTGTCTTTCTGTACCACATAGAAATAGACTTGTATCAATGAGTTAATCTCAAGGGCAAGAAATGAGAAGGCAGCATACAATAAATCACAGTGCAAACATCTCAAAGCTCAACAGGATGACGGGAGATATACTCAAAAACAGGGAAGAGATACACCAACAGATCTTAGAAAATGCCACACTAAACGCCAGAGTCTGAAAACACAACAAAACAACAAATATAATGTACTATATAGAAAAAGAAACACTATATACCCAAATTAGAAACCCATATAGGGTGAATGTCACGAGAGAGTTTATGTTATTTAAATTATAAGATATCCTGGACAAAAAGTTGTATCAGGTGATACCAGGATAGTGCCAGATAAGAGACTGGTCTTATAAGAAATAACCCCTTTTCTGAAAAGAATAAAAGTGTATCGACATCACAGGTAGGATCAAGCTGTATAAGTTTCTAGGTATGATGATATTATATGTTCCTAGATTCCTATGGGCTCCCTCTCAAAATCCTCCTATGGTTATATTATTATTATTATTATTGACTCTGCTAGGGGGTATTAACTAAATTATCTACCAACAAGAACTTGAACTCAACTTAAATAATTAAGTAAGTCTGCTAATAAATATTTACAATTTATTTTTACAGTTCTTATATTCTTCTTGAAAAACTTTAACGAAAATCAAACTTCAATTACAAAATTAAATAAATAAGCACTTGAAGATTGTTCAATAAAAATTATCAAATGTCTCTGAAGTCAAAGGAGGTTATCACTGGATTGACTATGCCCAATATGGGTCATCATTGATTGTCTATAAGCTTTGAGTGACTGGGATACGTTAACGTGGCCTTGTCTGTAACTCATCTGTAGAATGCAGCTGATTCTTCTTTGGTCCTAGAAGTACAGTTACTGATCTTCCTCCAGGCAGTAGGTACTATCTGATTGGCCTTCTGAACACAAAAGGCACCTGCATCAGGTGTTCCCTCAGTAGTGGTTGACCTTATTATTTGTAGTTGGGTTTACAGGAGGTAGCCCCTATATTGACCATCACTATCCCATTGTCACAAAAGTTGGGGATGATAGACAGTTTCAGGCAGTGTGCCAGCAGATGCACAGGACATAGTACAACAGTAACAACCAAATCCAGTTCACTGTGACCACAATTTCCCTCGAAATCCTTAGTTAGAGCCATTTGTCCATGATCCGCCTCCATACAATGATTAGGTCTAGTATAAAATACTAAGTAATAGCTTAAACAATCCAGTAAAACAATCGCTTTCATCCTTCCTTACGTTCCTGGTGTGTTCCATTCCATCAAGAAGTAATTCTTTAAATGCTTTTCTAAACCTACAGACACACTTTTGCCATCATTCTCAATTATTTTTGAATATCACACGCTTGGCGTTTTGCCTCCAGAAATTACACAGTAGTTCTAACACATCTACACACTTCCTAACGCACACTGTAATTAATCACTAGAAATACATATATTTATATACATATATGTGTGTGTGTATATATATATATATATATATATATATATATATATATATATATATATATAGAGAGAGAGAGAGAGAGAGAGAGAGAGAGAGAGATTCTTTCTTACCCTCAGGCACATACAGTCGAGCTGTTAATGGTTGTAATGGTCTGCTCTCAGATACAAAAGGAAAAGGCACTATTCACTAACACTTTTTGCGTTCGCTGTAATTTTCAAAATATGACTGGCCTATTTTCGTTTAGAACACCGTTATTTATAGTCCGAGGTCGGACGCCAGAGGGGGTTTCCTGCTCAACTAGTATTTGCGTTCAGAAATTGTGTGTAAAATCTGCCTATGTGTACAAATCGGGAAACCTAAGATTTTATTTATCTACGTTATTCCTTGAGCGATTTCCTTCATCTAATGCTTAAAACACGCCCTGTATTATTCTACATCTTCCTAGCTAATAGTCTTTTACTTTCCTAAGTGCATTTTATTCTATGCGTACTCTAAACAGCAAAATTATGAACTAACCTGAGGCCTCGATGCATTCAACCCGAGATTTCTCCCTTCCTATAGTTAACATATAGTACTATTCGTAAAAGTCTCTGCACAGACGTGTAGAGCAATATTCTCAATATTGCATTGGTGACCTCTTCCAGGTGGTACTTCTTTCCTGGGTTTTTAATTAAATGTCATCCTCCACTCGTTTGCACATATTAGGACTGGCCATTTTGACTGTCTAATGCTTTAGTAAACACGGCACGAAGGTACGTTCTGATTGATCCGTGTATCAGGCAGTTATCACAAAGTATGGCGCGCGGTTTGGTTAGAATTACTCAGAAGGACGTGCTGTGAAACAGACCACTTCACGACAGTTGAACCGGATATCTCATGCACAAAACAAAATCCTATGGTTTGTGTGAGACCCTAAAACCAACAACATGATCTGTATACTTGAACGGTCGCCCAACTGTTCTTTTGCCATCTGTCCACAGAGGATATCTTTCGGGATGCGACGAACTTCCATGCGGCGGAAATGGCCAAGCCAGCGTAGTCTGCGCTGTGTAAGCAGTGTAAACATGATTGTAAGGCCAGCACGTGACAACATGAATTATTATCACAGGTTGTGCAAGCTAGTGGTTTTTTTTTAAATGTATCATTCTGTTCTGCTCGCAACTAGGTTTTTATTTGTTTTTTAACCTGTGCTTTCCACATATGTTGTCAACCAAATATACTTAGCGGGTTAGGTCTTCTTCTAGGCGTAGATGTTTGTCATTTAGTACTAGTGTGAGCTCTGTGGTTTGTTTGAAAGGAAGAACACTGTGTATTTTTTGTTCTCTTATCTTGAACAGCCATGTTCTAGAATCTAGACTACTCGTCTGACGAAGTTTGCGCATGTTGCATCTGAACGCTTGCTGTGGTGATATATGCGTCAGAGATTAAAAAAAAAAAGAAAAACTAGGTCACCAGCAAGCAAGAAACGATGTGCTCTTTTGGAGAAATTATGCATAACAGAGAATTGACTATGTTGGCAATTTCCATCCTGCCATCAAATTCACTTCTCAGATTTCTACCACTTCAGTTAACTTCCTTGACCTTACTGTCAATATTACTCCTACTGGCCTTATTACCTCTGTCTTTTATAAACCTACTGATGCTCATGGTTTCCTTCTTTACACCTCTTCTCACCTTCTCAGCTGTAAAGATTCCATTCCCTACTCTCAACTTCTACGCTTATGTCGGATATGTCACGATGAAGATGATTTCCGTGAACGAGCTCAAGAAATGCTCGATTTTTTTCGCCGACGTCACTATCCTGAAAGAGTTTTATCTGATGCCCTTAATCGCATTAGTCATGTTACTCGTCAGGTTGCACTTACTGCTAAACCTACTACTACAACTGACAGACTCAAACTTGTTTTAACTTTTCACCCCCACTGTTTGGCGGTGAGAAAAATTCTGTTTCGTCATCTGCCTATTCTCCACTCCGATCCTGATACCAGAGAGTTGTTTCGTGATACCCCTTTGGTGGAATATCGCAGGGATAATAATTTTAGGGATATTCTTGTGCATAGTCGCTTGAGACAAACTAGTCCTTCTTACTTTGGTACTAAACCGTGCCAACGCCGCATATGTAAGACCTGTCCTTTTGTACTCCTAACGCAGTCAGTCTCCTTTCCTAACGGTAAATTTACCATTGGGGAGTATTTCACGTGCGAATCCAGAAACCTGATTTATGCTATCATCTGCAAGAGGTGTGACATGACCTATATTGGTGAAACTGGCAGACAGGTTTCGTGAGCACTTGAATGACATCTATCATGACAAACATTTACCGGTGGCCCTTCACTTCAATTGCCCTGACCATTCAGGTAACTCTGACATTCATGTCACTGCCCTCCTGTCATGTGCCGGCGACGACCGAACTCGCTTCTCGTTGGAGAATCGTCTCATTTTTCAAATTGGCGTTTTATCTCCTGCTGGCTTGAATATCCAGCATCATTTTGCATAATTCTGGTGGCTTCTGTCTCTGTTTCATACTTTATTTCTTCTGTCGTCATTTTCCTTTCTATCCTTGTTTTTGCTTTGGTTCGTTTCGTTTCCTCAATTATCTTTTCTTAGCCGTCACTAGCTCATACGTCACTTCCGCGTGACGCCTCATTTTTTCAGCCATCTTAAATGTTTCTTTCTGGGATCCAGCTAAGTGATTTTTTACTTGTTTTAATAGTGTTGTTCATTTCTGTCTTCGCTTCGTCGATTATTTACTTTCCTGTTTCGACACGTCTTTCTGGTTTTACGATTTTCTTGCGTTATTACTGTTATCGTTTCGCTCATCACCGTCATTTCATCTGCTTGTATCGCTCATTTGGCGATTTCCTCATCATCGTTGATTTTTGTAGCACCTATATGTAGTTCTTGTCCTTGTCACCTGTTCGTAACTGTGGCTGACGAAGGGTAAAACCTGAAACGTCCCTTGTTTCATGTGTACCGTTTACTTGTAAAACGGATTTCATACCATATTATTTTTTATTTATATATTTAGAAATTATGCATGCTTTTCTTTTATACAAAAGGACCGGAGTAAGGGCAGGACAGTGGCGTACTAAGGGGGGTGCGAGGGGGACGGTCCTACCCGGGTGACAGCCAGGAAGGGGGTGTCGTCGGGCACTATTGTCATAATTCTTAATGTTAAAATGTGTTTGCAAGCGTATTTCTTTATGAGGAGGGGGTTGCCAAAGGCAGGATCTGCCACGGGTGCCAAATACTTTAGGGACGTCTTTGTGACAGGACCCCTCCCCGCGGGATAACCTGCTCTATTGTCAACTTGTTGTTTCTGGTCTGCCTTATACATCAGCAGTTTTGTTATCATGTCATAAGCTGATACATTTGTACATTTTCCCCATATACTTTTTTGTGTGTTCACAGCTCGACTTTCAATATCTCTTTGCACACTCCATCCAACGACTTTTCCAGACCGCCCGTACCACCACCGAGTATCTTCTTCGTCGTTCGCTCTCAAATAATGTTGTTGTTGTTTTGAAAAGGTAATGGGTGGAGAGCGGGCACTTAACAGCTGACCATTATTGCTTCTTCTCGTTCCATCTTGGTCTACCCTGTTCAACCTGAAAATTGGTTATAATTTGGGCATTTAGTGTCATTTTATTTACTAATTTTGTATTAAATTTAAATAACTATTGTCTTTTGCAGTTGCTGGTTTTAATTTATATTAGTATTTGTCATTTTATTTTTAGTTTTGTATTGTATATAGATAACTATTGTCCTTTGCACTTGGTTTTAATTAATTTGTATTAGTATTTGTTCTTTTTGAGTTACCTCATTGCATACCTGTCAACCTCCTGATACAAAAATCTGTACGCGGGACCCAAAAAAATCCTTACAAACACCCAAAAATCCTTACGCAAAAAATTTATTAATAAATTATACACAATACAGTTTTAAAACGAGAAATGACATATACAAATCTATTAGCATTTGAATTAGTGTGATATAAAACATGCTAATAGTCTCATGCTGTTCTTTACATACAAAAAACTTAGTGATCGTGAGGTACTATTCTTTCGATGCACAGTGTTTTGTATTATAATCAACACATGCACTTTTAGCACTTTGTAGAACTGCATTTGTGGGCTTAAAGTCTGCACAGCATGTATCAATGTTAATCTTACACTGTAAAAAAGAAGTGAGTGTGTCTGCATTCATGGACCTCCTGCAGTCTGTGTGGACATTTTATTGAAAAATAAATCAGCGAAGTTTACGCAAACAAACTTTTTTTCTAGTTATGTAGGGCCGACACAGAATATTATGACATTAATTTATTGGAAATATTTAAATGATCAAAATATAACTGGAAAGATTAAGAGAACGAAAAAAAAAAAACATACAACAAAGCAAAGCAAACAGCTAACAGCAACAACAACAAAAAATTTAACAAATTATGAACAGAATATCAAATCTAGGAAGAAAAACGTAGCACCAACAATTTACAAAATTATTTAAGAGTTAGTAGCCTAGACCAGTGATAATAGATTGCCACTTTATTAAAAAATAAAGCAGCGAATCTCGACCGCTGAAATAAAGTAGGTAGGCCTACTCAATGCAAATAAACTTTATTTTTCTACTTTTGTAGGGCCTACACAAAATTTTATGATATTAATTTATTAGAAATATTGAAATGGTCAAAATATAACTGGAAAGATTAAGAGAACGACAAAAATAAAATACAACGAAGCAAAGCAAAGCAGCAGCAAAAAATAAAAAAATTAACTAAATTGTGAACAGAATATTAATCTAGGAAGAAAAAATGTACTACCAAAAATTTACAAAATTATTAATTAAAAATTGATAGCAAAGTGATAATAGATCGCCGCTTTATGAAAAATAAAGCAGTGAATCTCGATCGCTGGAATAAAGTAGGCCTACTCAACGCAAACAAACTTTTTGTTTTTAGTTATGCAGGGCCTACACAGAATATAATGACATTAATTTATCGGAAATATACTGAAGGGCAAGATATAACTGGAAAGATTAATACAGCATTTAAATTGCAACAAAGCAAAACAACAGCAATATTTAACCAAGTTATAGGTACTTAGCTTTTTTTAAACAAATTGGCGTCGAAGTGTCTTGGCAAGCATGGCTGATAACAGGTAACTTTAAAAATTCGTCATGTCACGCTGAAAGTCGAAAGTGTTTGAGGCCGAATTCAATGTTTTTGCCGAATTGTTGGGTATAAAAGGATTTGATTGGTTGCTGCGAGAGACTTCAGTTTAAAAACAGACGCCGAGATTCCCGGAATAAAAAAATTGGTTTAAAAAAAACCTGGGTTAGAAAATATTTTCTGATTTAAAATTTTAAAAAACTTGGGTTGGAAAATATTTTTAGAATTTAAAAAAAAAAATTTTTTTTTTTTGGGAGGGAGGAAAAATCCGTACACTGCTAAATGTATCAAAAATACGTACATTGTACGAAAAATTCGTACAGGTTGACAATATGTCATTGTCTTTCCTTGTCCTATGAGTAGTTAGTAAGTTTGCTAATTTTTTTTTAATTTTTTTTTAATGATTTATTAGTTTTTGTTGCTTAATTTCTATTTGGTTGAATGTCTTTTCTGAAGTATTATTTTTGTTATTGTTGTTAATATTGTCATTGTTACTAACCTTATATGTTTTCCTTTGTTTTATGTATATATCGTTTAAGTATTGATTGGGCTTCCCCTGGGGCATCTATACTTAAAACATTATCCCCTGTCATGTCTATATTGTTATTTTTATAGTAAGTTTTTAATTCAAGCCACTGTCTTGTCTCTAGCAAAATCTTTCTTCATGACTGATAGTGAGTCTGTAAGGAGCACTATCTTGTCTCTAGCAAAATCTTTCTTGATGACTGATAGTGAGTCTGTAAGGAGCACTACCTTGTCTCTAGCAAAATCTTTCTTGTCCATGATAGTAATTGCAGCTGTTTTTAGTGCTTCAGCCTCCGCTTTAAAGTTGTTTGAGAATTTTCCAGTGGCCATTGAGATCATTATTTCTTGTCCATTATTTAATTTTGTGTATACACCTCCATCTCCATTTCTTGTAGCTTTTGTTGCTAATCCATCTACATATATGGGGGTCCATTCTGTGGTTGGGTACATCTTTCTGATGTATTCCATAGCTAGGTGTTTCCTCCAATGAGTGTCTCATTTCCTGGAAAGCATCATCAATTTCCTGAGTTTTATAGGCGATCTGATCTTTTGTGTTTCGAGAATCCTGTATGCTGAGGGATTAGCTGGTGTTTTTAATTTAGATGTCATTCCAGCCTGGTGTTCACCATGCGTTCCATCACATTTCCCACACAGCTAGGGTAGGCTGATGCGTCTGTTGCCATTTGGATATGTCACTGTCAGTTTTGTGTCTTGTTGGGATCTGGTAACAGGATGGCATCCTTCCAGGTATGTAGCACAATGCTTCTTTTCTAGCTGCAGTTTAGTATTGCTAGAAGTTTCGATTTTTTTTTTTTTTTTTTTTAATTAACATTTAATTTATTATTCCATAATCTCCTGGATTTCTCTTTTTCTTTCATGACATCAGTGCCTCTTCCATATGGACATTTACTACTGGAGTATACGTTGTGTTGTCATGGACTAGCTGCTCCTCAGTGATGACGTTTTTCCCTGTCTATTGGGACACCAAGGTAGTCTGCACATATGTGGTGAAGTGGGATGTTATAAATATTTATAGGGGGACTTAGTGTACTGACTGAGATCAGCTGTGAAGGTATCTATATCTAACAAGAGTAGTGTATTATAGATAACCTTACTTGCTGCCACATATATGTATATCTCAGTCAGAATTATTCTGGAATAGTGTGATGACTACGTTATATGTCTAGGGTATGTGTATGATGAAGTGTAAGTCATAACAACAACAGACAGATAAACAATTTAATTTATTCCACTACACTTGACAACACTGTGACACTCACATACATAAAACACTCTACAAGGATATCTTAAAGAAGTCACTGATAACTTTTCAAATAACAATATGTATTCATTGCTGTCATGAATGAATATGTGTGTCCTGATTCAAATACAAAGGAACCAGGAATCACAATCAATTTTAATTACAAGTTATGTACAGAATGTATTAATATGAATATTGTAGTGACATATATTATTACAAATATCCTATGTGTGTCAGTTGTGTAGTAGTAAAATGAGGTAATACTGGTTTTGTTTTGTTCAAGCTCTGTTGGTATTTGTCATCATGACTTCAATAGTTTGTCTTTATGGGAACTATTATTGGAGATGTTCTCAGTTCCTGATATTAACACAATTTAATTCCCCTCTTAATTTTATTTTTACAAGGTCATTTTAAGATGGGGGTACATAATGTTGAGCTCAGCTGGCCACATCAGCTTATCTTGCGTGATGGCGGCAGGAAAAGACTCCTCTGCTCGATTCTCCCCTGGGCTCTGGAGACACCTCACTGATAGCTAAATGGACCAAGGAGTATGCTGTCCGACTCTGGATTCAGCAAAGCTCTGACCAGGTGCTGCTCAATACCATCAAGACCACGGTCCCTGAAAACAAGAAGGATGTACCTTCTACTTCATAACTAACTTATACTCTCTTTTTACACTGATCACAATACATCACAAACATTGAGTTCAGAGCGTTAGGCCAACTGTCAGCTTCATCTGAAATACTTTATACCAGTATTTACCTCCTTAATGGTTACCACGCCTCTGCACTTCCAGCATTATTTCTGTCTAATCAATAATCTAGGTGTCAGTGTACTGTTTGGCCATTCCATGCAGTTTTACTTTCCTCCGACACCTTCTGTTCAGGCTGGAGCATTATAGGCTTTACATCATGTTTGCTACTGAACTACACATATATACAGGCATAAATTAACAATTCACATTCAATTTTCATTAAAAGATACTGAATGTTTCAAGCTTACCACAATTCATGGAAACAAACACAGATACGTTGATTAGCAATGAATTCTGGCACAACTACTGGCACAAATTCCCATCTGCTTATGTTCCAGGCTTTTATTTAGCAAAATATGAGCTGGCTTCAACGCACTGTTGCTTTATCAAGCTTATTTGACTAGTGGTCTCGAACTAACGCTCCTAAGTGAGTATATCAGCGAGTCTAGCCAATGGAGCCACGTTTCGACAAGTGTTTGAAAAAATGTTACCTTTCCACGTCTCCCCTAACAACGAAAGATAGTATTTATAGCCCGACCAATCGTGGTTAGTCTTTCATTTGTTGCGCTCCAATCAATTTGGAGTTTACATGGTAGGCTATTTCTGTAACGTAAGGTTTTTTTCAAACACGTTATAAAAAAATTTTATGAGCAGAAATGATTTCATGTTGTCAGGCATCCCCACTATTTTATTTTGGTTATAATTTATTAATTCCTGGACTATTTGCGTAACGTTTTACATATTCTTTGTCAGCAAGCCCTAAGGAACCCAAATATCCAAATTTAAAAGAGCTACGTGGCTGCGTTCAAAATATGCAATTTCTTCTACCTCCTGTTTCGAAGATGTGCTGTCTGGGTACTGTAATGTTTTCAAACGTAAACCCATCTATTGTTATCTTTCCTAATAAGCGTTTTTTATGATTTTAAAACCTAACTCTGGGAAGGGTAGTGAATTTATCACTGTCCGTCCGAAAAAGTTAGTGCATGTAGCCTTACACGCGTGATAGTAGTAATTGTGTATCGCGTTACGCTTGTTGGGGTGGCATTAATAGCGAGACGCGTGTTTAATTTTGCATGCGTTCCTGATTTTATTCGCCCCTCTCTCTTTCTATTTGAGTCCATCTGTTCGTTCGTTTTGGTAACGCAGTATAATTAATGTTAGGATTAATTTAGGTCATTACGCAGTCTGCCTCTCAATGTTTTTCCAAGAAATACAGCACACGTTTCATTGAAGAAAGCGGGTATAATACAGTAAGCTTTTACTATCAACGTGAAAGCGTTACAATTTGCAGACGAAGCAGAAAACAAGGGGGATTTCGAGTACATTCTTTGTGACAGCACTGTTATTTTACCATTGCTCTTTTCTTTATTAATTTTATTTGTTAGGCTTCATATTTACCTAATAATTTATATATGTGGATTAGAATATTCCACGACACCTCCCCTCTTAAAACAGACATTATATGTCAGTCCTTTATTCTATATACACATAGAGAAATTTATTATTATTTCTGGGGTTTACGGTGATTCTCATCACACGGATGGCGGCTTAAAAAATCCGCTCCCAAATTGGTTTTTCCAGATATATACTCAATGCTAAAATTATATGGAGCCAAAAGTAAAGACCATCGGAGTAACCTGGAGTTCTCATGCCTAGCCTGTGCTAGAAACGATAAAGGTTTGTGGTCTGTTTGCAACTTAAATGCCTTCCCATATAGATAAATATTGAATTTCTTTATCGCCCATATTACTGCAAGACATTCTTTTTCGCTAGTTGAGTAGTTGATTTCAGCTTTATTCAACTTTCTGCTAGCATATGCCACTGGGCTTAATTCCCCATCCAATGCATCTGATTTCTGTAGTAGAGTTGCACCTAACCCAATATTACTTGCATCCGTCCTTACTATGAATTCTTGACTTAAGTCAGGTAATTTCAAAATGGGTTTACTTGTGAGCTTTTCCTTCAATTCTTGGTAAGTCATTTCACATTGTGGTGTCCATGTAATGCGATCTGGATGTCCTTTACGTGTCAATTCAGTTAACGGTGCACATATGGAATTAAAGTTTTTGATATACTTCTGGTAGAAACCACATAATGAGACAAAGGATCTCACGTCCTTCTTGGTTTGTGGTCTCGGGGCTTTCTGTAGTTTCTCTAAATTCTTTGGGTCAGGGGTCATGTTTCCCTGATAAACTGTGTGTCCCAAAAATTCCAATTCTTTACATCCAACGCAACATTTGGTTGGTCGGGCTGTTAAATTTGCCTCCCTAAGTCGATCAAACAGCATGTTCAGAGAGTCAATGTGTTCCTCAAATGTTTCTGTTGCTATAAGGATATCATCCATAAAATTTGTTATACAGGGATTATTCAGAGGATCCAATAATTTTCTCATCATTCTAGAGAAGACACTAGGCGCATTCTTCAATCCAAATGGCAATCTATTAAACTCATAGTGTCCTTCTGAGGTACTAAAAGCTAGGTATGGTCTAACCTCAGGCTTTACTGGAATCTGATAGTATCCTTTACTCAGATCCACTTTTGAGAAATATTTAGCTTTATTTAGTCTGGCAAACAGCTGATTTGTATCCGGCAATGGATCCACCTGTCCTTCTGTAATAGCATTCAGTCTCCTGTAATCTATACAGAGTCTATGTTCTCCAGAGGGCTTCCTTAAGAGTACAACACCGGAACTATACGAAGACTCACTGTGCGAAATAATTCCTTCCTTCAATAGATAGTCTATCTCTTCCTTCAAAGCTTTCTCCTTAGCAAACGGAATCGAATATGGTTTCATACAGACAGGTGTGGAGTCTATTAGTTTCATATCATATTCCAATAGGTTTGTATGCCCTGGTCGGTCTGTTAACACCTCTGCATGATTATTTAGAACCTGTTGCACTCTCTCTTTCTGAGTTTTCGTTAAATGTGTACTGATTTTCACCTGTGCTGCTGTCTCACAGGGGTGTAATGGATATTCAAATGATGAAAGTGGTTCCTTTTTCATCTCCATGGCGATGGACAAGGTCAACAAGTGTGTCTCTTCCTGATGTTCTCTTTCCAAATATTTCTTCAGGAGATTCACATGATAGATTTTTTCTTTCCCCTTCTTATCTATCTTATAATTTGTTCTAGACACCTTCTCTAAAACTGTATATGGACCCTGCCATCCAATTTGTAACTTATTCTGACTCCCAGGCAAAAGAAGCAGTACTTTCTCTCCCACAGCCAAATTTCTGTCTTTCGCCTTCCTGTTATAATAGGCAGCATGTTTCTTCCTGGCTTGTTTCAAATTTTCATTGGCAAGTTTCCAGCCAGTTTTTAAACGAGTGGTCAGCTCATTCACATATTGGTATGAAGATGTAATGTTTTCCTCTGCCTTTTCATCAGTCCACGTTCTTAACAAAGCTACATATGGACCTTTAATTGTGTGGACCTATTTGTCCATGCACCGGTATGGTCTCTTCCACTCGAAGCTTTATAGTGATGATTTTTCCTCCCAGAATTATCATTCACAAAACGACCGCTACCAATTTTTCTTTTGGGGCTTTCTCCCCACTTAAAATTCTTGATGAGAGATTTCCTCTCTACATCCTCTTCCTCCAGTTTGTTTAAGTCCGATTGAGGGATTTTCGGCTTATCCTGGGGTAAGACATCTTTTTGCACTCTCCGCATAGTGGCCATTGTAAAACAGTTAAGTGAAGCTTGTCCGTGAAAAGGGGCTTCCCATTCCATTTGGTCCACTTTATCAAATCTATTTTTCTTTTTATTATCAGGCCTAATTTTGCCCCGTGGCGTGTCCAGGTCCTGATCCATGTTCCCACTTGTGGGTGTTCCCTCATGTGCTATGCTACACCTTTCTACAAAATTCTCAATGTCCCATCTTGCTTTGGGCCAATAATAATTGTGAGCCACCTTTTGAATGATGGTACCTATCTTCTCATGGTCCCCATCTGGTTTCACATGTAGGCTCCTTATTAAGTCTGCCCTATATCTTTTAGGAAGAACCAGCTGTCCGTGACCTTTGGATCTAGCTCCAGTCTTCCTATACATCAACTTGTTTTTCATGTAAAAATCTCCCTTGCCTGGAGTTGTATGACAAGTTGACAATTTTCTGAAACAAGGCTTGAGTGTTTTATCCCCAGCCTGTGCCTTCCTCATCTCTTCTGGAGTGGTATCTAACATAATATCCTCCTCCTGTCTTGAGGTCGACCTGACCTGAAGGGTTGCCATATACACAGGTTTCCTTCTGCAACGGTCAGTGTCATGATTGTCCATCTGACAATTTTTACACCACCTTTTTCCTTGGTTGAAAGATTTTCTTTCATCATATTTCCTTTCATCGAATTGTGGGAATTTATTTTTATTTTCATACCGTGGCCTATCAAATTGGTGCTTACCTTTATTTTGATCCCTAGGATCAAATTTATTAAAGTTCTGTGGTGCCCTAAAGTTATCCACTTGTTTCTTTTTATTACCTGTTACCTCTGCTTGAGCTGCTTGATACCTTTCAGCAACATTTAGCAACTCACCCAGCCTCTCTGCACCTTGTTCCATGAGAAACTTTCTCAGGTCTGGAGCCATGGACTCTCTTAATTGCTCTATAAGGACCATTTCCTTAAGATCTTGGGTTTTCCCCAGAGAAGTCCATTTCTCCAAGTATGTCTCTATTCGTGCAGAGAACTGGTGATAGGTTTCACCTGACAGTAGTTTAGCATTCCTAAATTTTTTCCTATAAAATTCTGCATTCTTTTCATACCTTAACAAAAGAGCCTGCTTTAGCATGTCATAATTTTCCTGATCACCTCTGCTCATTTTTGCAAAAACTTCATAAGCTGCCCCACGAAGTCCCTGAGATAACTTTAAGCTCCACCTTTCTCTCTCTAACCCATACGTGGTAGCTAATAGTTCATACCTATTTAGGTAGCTCTCTATATCATCGTCTTTCTCAACAAAATGATCTAAATGAAAATTCATAGCTGAGGTTGAGGCTCCTTGGCTAGCAGTGGCATCAGAGTCAAAGGGACTGGCACCATTTTCAGGAGCATGGCCTTGAAACTCAAACTCCCTTATTCGTAACTCATGTTCCCTTTGTAATCTCTTCTCCTCCTTTTCTGCTTCCCTTTCTGCAGCTAATCTCTTCTCTTCCCTTTCTGCAGCCTGTCTTCTTTCCTCGGCTTCCAATGCTTTAGCCTCTTTGTCAGCCTCAATCTGCAACCTCTTAGTCTCAGCCTCTAACTTTCTTTCGGCCTCTTTTTCTAATCTTCTTTCTTCGCGTTCAATAAATTTGTCACATTCCGTAGTGACATAGGCAACCATAACTTGCCCATCTAATCCTAACTCTTTTGCAGTCTGAACAGCAGCAGATCGAAACTTGGCCAGGTCCGCCATTGTCTATCAGGTAAATTTATACAATGTCTAACCAACAATTTAATCTCTAAATATATCTAATGGACAACACAGGCACCGTGAGCTCAACCTTATTTAATTCCACCCAAGGATACCTTTTAATTCTTATATTCCCTGAAGTGAATTACCCCCAATATTTTTAATAGGGAAAGATTCAAAATCCCAAGAGCGAGACCCCAATATATGTGGTGAAGTGGGATGTTATAAATATTTATAGGGGGACTTAGTGTACTGACTGAGATCAGCTGTGAAGGTATCTATATCTAATGAGAGTAGTGTATTATAGATAACCTTACTTGCTGCCACATATATATATATCTCAGTCAGAATTATTCTGGAATAGTGTGATGACTACGTTATATGTCTAGGGTATGTGTATGATGAAGTGTAAGTCAAAACAACAACAGACAGATAAACAATTTAATTTATTCCACTACACTTGACAACACTGTGACACTCACATACATAAAACACTCTACAAGGATATCTTAAAGGAGTCACTGATAACTTTTCAAATAACAATATGTATTCATTGCTGTCATGAATGAATATGTGTCCCGATTCAAATACAAAGGAACCAGGAATCACAATCAATTTTAATTACAAGTTATATGTACAGACTTTATCAATATGAATATTGTAGTGACATATATTATTAAAATATCCTATGTGTGTCAGTTGTGTAGTGGTAATATGAGGTAATACTGGTTTTGTTTTGTTCAAGCTCTGTTGGTATTTGTCATCATGACTTCAATAGTTTGTCTTTATGGGAACTATTAGTGGAGATGTTCTCAGTTCCTGATATTAACACAATTTAATTCCCCTCTTAATTTTATTTTTGCAAGGTCATTTTAAGCTGGGGGTACATAATGTTGAGCTCAGCTGGCCACATCAGCTTATCTTGCGTGATGGCGGCAGGAAAAGACTCCTCTGCTCGATTCTCCCCTGGGCTCTGGAGACACCTCACTGATAGCTAAATGGACAAAGGAGTATGCTGTCCGACTCTGGATTCAGCAAAGCTCTGACCAGGTGCTGCTCAATACCATCAAGACCACGGTCCCTGAAAACAAGAAGGATGTACCTTCTACTTCATAACTAATTTATACTCTCTTTTTACACTGATCACAATACATCACAAACATTGAGTTCAGAGCGTTAGGCCAACTGTCAGCTTCATCTGAAATACTTTATACCAGTATTTACCTCCTTAATGGTTACTACGCCTCTGCACTTCCAGCATTATTTCTGTCTAATCAATAATCTAGGTGTCAGTGTACTGTTTGGCCATTCCATGCAGTTTTACTTTCCTCCGACACCTTCTGTTCAGGCTGGAGCATTATAGGCTTTACATCATGTTTGCTACTGAACTACACATATATACAGGCATAAATTAACAATTCACATTCAATTTTCATTAAAAGATACTGAATGTTTCAAGCTTACCACAATTCATGGAAATAAACACAGATACGTTGACTAGCAATGAATTCTGGCACAACTACTGGCACAAATTCCCATCTGCTTATGTTCCAGGCTTTTATTTAGCAAAATATGAGCTGGCTTCAACGCACTGTTGCTTTATCAAGCTTATTTGACTAGTGGTCTCGAACTAACGCTCCTAAGTGAGTATATCAGCGAGTCTAGCCAATGGAGCCACGTTTCGACAAGTGTTTGAAAAAATGTTACCTTTCCACGTCTCCCCTAACAACGAAAGATAGTATTTATAGCCCGACCAATCGTGGTTAGTCTTTCATTTGTTGCGCTCCAATCAATTTGGAGTTTACATGGTAGGCTATTTCTGTAACGTAAGGTTTTTTTCAAACACGTTATAAAAAAATTTTTATGAGCAGAAATGATTTCATGTTGTCAGGCATCCCCACTATTTTATTTTGGTTATAATTTATTAATTCCTGGACTATTTGCGTAACGTTTTACATATTCTTTGTCAGCAAGCCCTAAGGAACCCAAATATCCAAATTTAAAAGAGCTACGTGGCTGCGTTCAAAATATGCAATTTCTTCTACCTCCTGTTTCGAAGATGTGCTGTCTGGGTACTGTAATGTTTTCAAACGTAAACCCATCTATTGTTATCTTTCCTAATAAGCGTTTTTTATGATTTTAAAACCTAACTCTGGGAAGGGTAGTGTATTTTATCACTGTTCGTCCGAAAAAGTTAGTACATGTAGCCTAACACGCGTGATAGTAGTAATTGTGTATCGCGTTACGCTTATTGGGGTTGGCATTAATAGCGAGACGCGTGTTTAATCTTGCATGCGTTCCTGATTTTATTCGCCCCTCTCTCTTTCTATTTGAGTCCATCTGTTCGTTCGTTTTGGTAACGCAGTATAATTAATGTTAGGATTAATTTAGGTCATTACGCAGTCTGCCTCTCAATGTTTTTCCAAGAAATACAGCACACGTTTCATTGAAGAAAGCGGGTATAATACAGTAAGCTTTTACTATCAACGTGAAAGCGTTACAATTTGCAGACGAAGCAGAAAACAAGGGGGATTTCGAGTACCTTCTTTGTGACAGCACTGTTATTTTACCATTGCTCTTTTCTTTATTAATTTTATTTGTTAGGCTTCATATTTACCTAATAATTTATATATGTGGATTAGAATATTCCACGACAACATGCAAGGTGTTTCATAAGTGCATTTGCACTGTTTTTTTAAATTATTTATTTATTTTTATTTGTTTGCAACTGAGCGTTTTGTTTTACGTTCCTTCAGTGTTCAAGATTCAAACTAGTTTCCACATTTTGTTCCTGTCTACTCCATGGTGTGGAGCCGTGATAGCGCAGTGGTTAGTGCACTAGCTCGATGGGCCATGGTTCGATCCTTAGTTGAAGTGGGATTTTTCAGACCGCAAACAGCTCCTGGATGACCCAGCCTCATGAAATGGGTACCACAGCAACTCGGGGAAGGTTAAGGCTGCCAGCATGATGCTGACCACATCACCCCTATTGTGCAGATGGTCAAGAAAATATGGACCCAACACTATATTCCCATTATGCCTCAATGGGCGTGTAACGGGATCCCTACTCCGTGGAGTAGTCCAAATACTGTTGAGTCCTACCTATATTACGGAGATCACGCTCTAAATGCATCCACTCAGAATCACCCTCACAAACCCCTTCAATAGCTCACAAAATATAAGCTGCTCTAATGTGAATGCATTAATTAATTTGAAACGTTTCTGATAAAAAAGAAGCACAAATTAACGCCCTTTCTCTTCAAGAAACAGGAATACTCACATACATACATTTAATATTACAAACTACACAAACAGTTTACCATACCAAATAAATCTTAGATTTAATATAAATTCTCTATTATTCCTATGTATCTATGATCTACAAGACAGTATTACAGCCTTCACCCTGTGTGTTATTAAGTCTATACTTGTGAATATGAAAATTATGTAAGTAATAGGGTCTACATAAATATGTGGGCTGTTCAACTCTTATATTCCAGTGTTGTGACAGGGCCTACCGTAAGTGATGCTGAACTGGTCATGTGACATGACATGAGTCACTCTTTCAGGAGTTGGTGGCGTCATGTGTATGGCCATGGATCAAATTTCCGTGAACGTTCATCATTTACGTTACTTTTTTGCCTGGTTACCTCCCCCATTCTTTCTTTTGCAAGAGTTTTACCAGGGTTGTGGAGTCGGTAAAAAATGTCCGGACTCCAACACCAAATTTTATGCCATATGACTTCTAAAAAAGTGTAGTCGGAGTTGGAGTCAGGCAAATTTTTTGGCCCACTCCACAAACCTGGTATTTACAGATATAATATAAATGCCTGACATATAAAGATCCAGAAAAACCATCATTCATCATTAAACACCCTGACCCCATAATACTAATTTTTGTTGTTGTTGAGCTCATGACACTAAACATCTTCTAGTAAGCAGTGCAGAACGCACAGAAACATAAATTGGAACATATACTGAAGATGTGTGGTCAAAATATTGACTTATTAAACCAACTTTTCAGAAAAAGAAAATGATTTTTCAAAGCTTAATTATTCCGTTTAGGAATAAAACCTGAACCTGAATAATGGTATTAAAAACAAATACAGCTTAAGGTAAACATGTAATATTTTAATACAATCAAAAACAGAAGCAAACATTGCCATTATAGATCATTTTTGGAATGCATAAGGACTATTTAAATGAAAAAACAACTTTGAAGCAAAAAAATCTACTAATCACTAGAAAATCTGGCCTATGCTGTATTTTGAGACATGGAAATAATAGTACAGCTGTACCACACAACAAAGGTCATTATAAATAAGAGCTTTATATTGGAGAATATTGTTGAAAAATTTTACACATCTAAGGGTAAATGTCTTTTTACAAGGAGGTTGTTTCTATGCATGATTATACAAGGGATAATACAATGGTAGTTTCCTGTTGCTATGACATCATGGCATGGAAAGAAGTCAACAACATGATTGATCAATTGTACTAGAAACAGGAAGTTGTGAAGAGACACGATCTCCTATGCTGCTAGGCATGGTACTTGAAGAAGAAGGGTAAATGTGGCACTGATAAAATGACTGCTGAATATCTGCTTCAAAGATGCCCAACATATGAGCAACAGAGAAAGCACATATGGCCGTCACCAGTACCATTCCTGGAAAATAACTCTTTGGAGATGCAAAAACTCTCAAGCTGACCACTGCTTTCTTTGAAAATATTCAAGCAGACGTCCGAGAGTGTACAAAAAAGAAGAAGATACACATCTGAGGACAGTATGTCATGAGCATCAATTTCTCAGTGAACGAAGTTTACCATTTCATTTCGTTGACATTTCAGATTTGGTCACCATTTTCAAAGACGTTTTAAATATAACTTAGGGCAGTTTGAAACCTGGCTCATCTTAAAGCACAATTTTTTTTTTTTTTATTAAAGTCAAACAAGATGTCTCTTTATCTTTGTGATGGTTCATTTTATGCGGATTCACTTTTATTATTGCTGTCTAAAGATATTTGAGCAGATTAAGTACATTTATTTGTAAACAGTTACCTTCCTCTGATTGTGCACACAGATGACAAAAGTAATAAGGGAAATACCCTTTCACTTAGAGGGCAGTGTGCTCAAGCACACCTAGTTTCACTGCTGTAGACAGAACATTCTGTGTCTTAACAACCATCATGAAACTCTATTCATATGTCCTGAGTTTTTCTTCTTTTTTTTATAATCAGAAGTTTGGTTTTGAATTGTATGCAGTCTAAAGAAAATGGAAAGTATAAACCCCAGTGATTTCCTTCTATCAGAAAACTGCGTGCACTCAACTAAAGTGCTTCTAGCACCCTTTCTCTGCTCTGAAAGAAGATCCATTCAGAGTTCAGTACATGTAAGTCAGAAATATATCCCATTAATCTGTATCATAAAATTGGTTCACTTTATAGAAGAAAAACGGAAAAGCTGGAGAACTAAAACGGCATCGCTGAACCTTGAGAAAGACGGCAGGAAACTTTGGAGATTAGTCAAGTCTCTAAATGAAGAGCGTTCCTCACCTAGGCAGACTATCACATTGGATGAAGGTGGCAAACTTTTCAGAGGAAAACAAGCTGCAGACTTGTTTGCTAGAAGATACAGTTCAGAAAGCAACTTACCCATTAACATAGATCATCAGAGAGAGATAAGAAAAGAAATACTGGCAACCATGGGACAGACAGATACTCCTGCCCCAATGAGGGAACCCATCACACTAGGAGAACTACAGAAGGCTATTTCCAAGCTTAAGTTTCAAAAGTCACCCGGCCCAGACAAAATCAGCAACGAAATGCTAGTAAATCTGAGCTCAGCAGCAAAGACAAAACTGCTTGAGATATTCAACCACAGCTGGTTGAAAGGAACGGTACCCCAAGTATGGAGAGAAGCCATCACAATACCCATACTAAAGAAAGGGAAATGTAAGACCGAGGCTGCAAGTTACCGGCCAATCAGTCTCACAAGCTGTGTTGGGAAGACTATGGAGCGAATAGTCAACCACAGATTGAAATGGTATTTAGAGTCTGAGCAGATCCTGGTGCCGGAACAAGCTGGATTTAGAGAATGCTACAGTATAGAAGACCAAGTTACTTACTTGTCTCAAGCAATAGAAGATGCCTTCCAGGAGAAGAAAAAGGTCCTAACGATCTGGGTCGACTTCAAGCAGGCCTTTGACAAGGTGTGGAAAGATGGCCTCATTGCAAAACTTAGGAGAAGTGGAATCCAAGGCAACATGATGAAATGGATCCAGTCATACTTGCATAACAGGAGAACTAGAGTCACTCTTGACGGTCTGCAGAGCAGAAAAGTGTTGCTCCATCAGGGGGTACCTCAAGGAGGAGTAATTTCCCCAACACTCTTCCTTGTTTACATCAATGACCTGGTGAAAGATCTCCCTGCAGGAGTTAAAGCTGCCTTATATGCAGATGACCTAGTACTCTGGTGCGCTGATGAAAATGTCACCACAGCAAATTATAGAATGCAGCGGGCAGCAGACATGCTAGTGTCATGGGCAGAGAAATGGCTTATCACAATAAACACAGACAAAACCTCCACAACACTGTTCTCCCTCGCCCCCAAGGACAAATCAGCTAACATACACCTAGGGACAACCGTGATCAAGGAAGAAAGCTACCCCACCTATCTTGGGGTGACATTTGACCAAAGGCTTACATGGAATAAGCATATTGAAAATGCAGAAGGAAAGGCCCGAAGACGACTAGGCATACTCAGAAAATTAGCAGGTACCAACTGGGGAGCAAATGAACGAAATCTAAAGAAGATTTATAATGGAGTAATAAGACCACACTTAGAGTTTAGCTCAGCAGCATGGTCATCAGCTGCTAACTCACATCTGCAGTCTTTGGACAAGGTGCAAAATCAAGCTCTCAGGCTCATTACAGGAGCCATGAAAACTACACCAATAACAGAGATGCAGAAGGTTGCTGGATTACAGACATTGTCCCATAGAAGAGACACAAAAACCATGATCCAGATGGAAAAGTACAACAGTATGCCAATGCACCCAATGAAGGCAAGACTAGATGATCTGGCATTGGGACGTCTAAAGCGTAGCAGCTTTGTGCATCGGGGGAAAAGACTTATAAGACAGCATCAAGAAGACCTATCCATGAAGACAACACCACTGAAGCCCACCCTATACCCTGTACCATGGGAGCAGGCCAGCAGTGCCCTCCAAATTAATACATCAGTCAGTGGTCTCACAAGTGGATGTGAGTATAATGATCTGCAAAAACGAACTGCTACATTGAGTATGATCCAAGAAAGCTATCCCGATCAATCATGGATACATGCCTATACAGATGGATCAGCAACTAATGCTGTTAGGAATGGAGGTGCCGGTATCTTTATCTCATATCCTGACAACCACTATGAGACTAGGCACATTCCCACTGGTAAATTCTGTTCCAACTATACAGCTGAGGTTCAAGCTCTAGAGCAAGCTGCAAATATGATTTATAACACCAACTCTGACTGCCACCAGGTAGTCATCCTCACAGATGCACTGTCTGTCCTGCAAGCTCTCAAGGGTGGTAAACTCCCGCATCTGAGAAATGAACTAAACAAGGTAGCTGCCAAAAAGAGAACCATACTTCAGTGGGTACCATCTCATTGTGGTGTACCCGGAAATGAAAAGGCAGATAAACTTGCAAAAAAGGGAGGAGAATGTGAACAAGAAGATAATGAAGTCACATACTTTGAGAAAAAGAGAGCTATCCAGACTATCAGAAGAGAACAGAACCAACCCAAAGACGACTATCACACTCTCGACCGGCAGGGACAGATAACTATTTTTCGACTCAGGACAGGGCATAACAAACTGAATAAACACATGCACAAGCTACGATTGTCTGCTTCACCACTGTGCACATGTGGATTAAACGAACAAACTGCTGAGCATGTTCTACAGGACTGTCCTCTGTATGACCAGTTAAGAAAGATATACTGGCCGAATGACTCAACACTAAACTCAAAGCTATATGGAGTTAAAGAGGAACTTCAAACAACAGTCGAATTCATCATGAGAACTCGTCTGACGGTGTAATCATCAAAGATGCGATCGCAAGAAGAAGAAGAAGGTTCACTTTATGCTGATAGTAATGACTATCTCCAGGAACTTAACCCCATCTTCGAACGAGACCAGACTGTACCAGAATCAAGAAATGTGTATTTTCAACTCAAACTAATTTGTTTAAAAAAATAATCAAAGCATTACAAAATGCTGATACACCAAAGAACACTGCTACTTCTGAGTTATACTGCTTTAAAATCTAGCAAAGTTTTCATGATACAACTTCTTTATTTTAACTATCATAAGAAGTTAACAAACAGACTGTATGGCTGGTAACAGATATATTTTCTTATGTGCAGTAACAACTGTTTTTTTTCGTACGCCCGCTATTACTCGAGGTGAGAATCTCCGCTTAGTATATCTAACCTGAGACTGATTTGTAAGTGAGTATCCCTTTTGTCCCTGTACACTGACAGGTGTCCACTCGCCATTCAGGCAGATACTCGCCGTCTTCGGAGGGTACCCATTTGAGCTGGGTCGGCTCAGGAGCCGCCAGTCCCTGGTCAACAACACTCTTTCAAATGTCTTTGCCAGGGCTCGAATTAATCCAGTCCAAGTCCCGGTCGATGACACTTCTTCAAATGACCTCGCCCGGGCTTGAACCTGGATCACCCGATCGCCAGCAGAATGTGGTAACCATTACACCAGCGCGGCTCCCGTAACAACTGTTTATGTAGCTGCATATCTCATATGATATCTAAATACAGCAAACATACTGAAGTTCTGACCCCAAGTTTCCTTAATTTGTTAATTATTTTCTTCTTATACATACTTGACAAAAACCGATTTCTCACAATCAAACAGGCTGCCACTTTTTTGCAGGATTAGCTAAATAAGCCATTAGAAACATTTCAGCAATTATTCTTACTGAATAATTTTCAGTATATGCAATATATGAAACATAGCAAACTCAAACACAAGACAGACACTTGATTAGCAATTTCATCATATAAAAAGTGTACAATCTCAAGATAAAAACAAGAAAATAACCTCTCAACTATAAACATAATGAGTGGAATCGTGAGTAAAATCACCAGAATGACTATATGATTTAAAAAAATAATAAGTAAAATCACCAGAGCAACAAAAAAAAAAAAAAAACCAGTAAGAAATATATTCAGTAAAATCACCAGTGAAATATGATAAGAAATGCAATCAGCAAAATCATCGTGGAGTAACATATGATGATACAAATTTTCAGTAAAATCACCAGAGTAAAATATGATAAGAAAAATAATGAGTAAAATTAACTAGTCAAATATGGCAAGAAAAAATTGGACATAAAAGAAACATGGTAAGGAAAACTATTAGACTAAACATGATGACTAAAATTATCAACCTGACAAAAAGACGCATTGAATATCCAGAAATATTATAATGACTAAACTCATCAGAATAAATACGAGAAGTGCAATCACGACAATGAAAACATTGAGAAATGTGACTGGAATGAATTATGATAAGTAAAACAACTGTCACAGGGGGTTACATATAATTACATCAGACGTCATTTTTAAAAGGTAGGAGACTCTAAAAAACCAATGTGTTGTTTAACAGCCATGCGAAAGTCATAATTTATTAGTCACATCGAAGTAGCTGAACAGCAAGGATATGCTTTTAAAATTTTCAGGATATGTTGTAAAACGTGTGTGTAAACCCACTTCTTTGTTAATACACTATATCGAGATACAAATATGCCCCAGCCAATCAACGTTCAACAAGACTCTGAGACAGGACAGAATAAAATTAGGCATAAGCCCCGTTTTTCGGGATGCGGTCACAGCCATCTTGTTCCCCCAATATGGCGGCAGACAGAATAATTGGAAAAATAAAAGAGGAAAAACTTAAGCCTGAATTTCGGGACTCGGTCACGGATTGTACGAAACCGCATCTAACCAATCAAAAGGTTTCCTTACACACTGGCCCTTACCTGAGTTTACCTTTATAAACGGGCGCATTTTATTCAAAATCACACACACCAACACGAAGGCCAGCTAGCGACCAACTGGAGACGAGAAACTGTCAAGACTGATTTATTTCTCACCTGCATTGACCGGACAGACTTGCTTCACTAATCGAGTCAAAATCTTGCTTGTATAAATCTTAGAGGGTAAGTATACTTACTAGAAACTTGTAGGAGAATAGGCCTACAGTAGATATATAATGTTTGTATTTGTTGTGTGTCATTTATACTACCTATACCTGTATATATTTAATATATATTGTTTCACTATGAATGTATCGGGTTACTGATTGTATCTTGGGGAATTAGGGATAATGATTGTATTTCCTGATATGATTGATGAAGACGAAAACCAACTGAAATATAACCAAGACAGTCCTTGTTAGGACTCATATAACTCCAATCTATTGTCTCATAAAACTCCAACCTGAAATATAACCAAAACAGTCCTTGTTAGGACTCATATAACTCCAATCTATTGTCTCATAAAACTCCAACCTGAAATATAACCAAAACAGTCCTTGTTAGGACTCATATAACTCCAATCTATTGTCTCATATAACTCCAATCTGAAACAGAAAACAGCCTACGTCTGTATATATTTAATATGACTTTAGTTTTTGTTTTACTATGAATGTATCAGAACCAGCCAGTATAGCACTTGTCAGAGAGGGCCTGGTATATTATAGGGGGAAGGAAACGGTTGTATCACAACTAGGTGTACAGATTATTGGATGTATTCATGTATTGAATTTATATTATTGGATGTATTCATGTATTGAATTTATATTATTGGATGTATTCATGTATTAATTTATCAGAAAGAATGTTTTGCAAGTAGACACCTGTCTTGTCTCGCTATTGCTAAATCATACTGAGCCATGTTGTCATTCATCCTACATGCACACACCTGAGACACGCTCATCTCATATACAATAGAAATAGGTGGGCTTGAGGACAGAAATTAGCCCCTATTTTTCCTTGTTACAGGTTTTATTCGTGTCATCCAACCTGAGGTCGTATGTTCGAGTCAATCCAGCTGCCTGGTACTTCGCAGGAGCACAGTGATTGTACCGGAGCTACATCCTTAGTCCCCCTCAGTCTTGGGTGGGCTAAAGGAACGATCCTCAGCAGGTGTTGTGTGAATCAAACAAAGAAGGACAGAACTTTTGAGAGATGAGTACAAATTAGTACCATTTCCGTCGGCAATTGTGAGCATTTAACGGTCAACGAAGAAAAAGTGATTTAGCGTAGTAAGAGACAAGATTAACAGCATAGCTGATAAATTTTATATACTTAATTAACAGCACAGCTGATACATTTACTATAATTGATTAACAGCACAGCTGATATAATTTTTGTTTCTATACTTGGAAGACTTGTAAAAAGTAAGTGTGTGTGTGTGCGTGTGCGTGTAAAAATCATATGTAAACTTACAAATCAATTACATTCCATCTTCCAACATCCACCCTTCAGCACAAGAGTAGATAGTGTTTATACTTAATAAATAATAAGGAAATTGTATTTGAACGACTTGTCAATTTTTTATAATTGTTAAGTGAAATCTGTTTCCTTGTTTTTTTATATCACAGTTAGTTACACAGCGGGGTGGCATTTTATGACTGTCTCCACTCTACTAATTTTTCGAGATCAGATCATTTACAGCCGTAACTAATTTGTGATACCAGTAGTTCTCATACACTGGGACTTCACCATTTTCCTGCAGAAATTATATTTCTGTATTGTCAGTATTACACTGATCCTAGAGCCAATAAAAACCTCACGCTACCAGATAAATGGTCTTCTTTTGTTGTGAGTTCTTATCTAGGATGAGATTTAATATTGTGGAAAACTAATATCCTAAACAACAAAGGCATGAACTGCCCTGATAAAATGAACTACCGGTAGTCCTTTTTTAAAAATTGCATGGCAGATTCAGACTTTGAAGGGCATAAAAACAATTGTAAATGAAGTAAGTACTTTCAAATGCAGTCAGGTTTCATTATTAGCTTTTCCAATCGTAGAATATTATCAATTATTGCTCAAGCAAAACCTGACCAGGCAGAAGCCTAATTATGAAATGCACATGAAAAAATTAATTTCAGAATTAACAATTCAAAGATACCTTCTTAAAAATGTAAACACACTGCCCCCAAACTGCTTATTTCTATCTTGCCAGTTTTCACAAGAAGGGTCCAGATGTTTATTAATGATCTTATTAAGGTAGGCAACTATTGTACAAGTTTGTCTAAAATAAGAATCTTCAACTCAAATGTCAAGTCAGTCCTACTGTATGGCTCTGAAACATGGAGAACTACAAAAACAACAAGCAAAAAGCTACAGACTTTCACAAATGGGTGCTTGCGTGGAACAGAAGGATTGAAATGGTATGACAAGTTCACCAATAAACTGATGACAAGAACCAGTGGAACAAGTGAAAGAGAAGAAGACGCTGGTGATGGATAGGACACACACTGCAGGAACATGTTGATAGCATTACAAGAAGACAGTCCTTGTTCTGGAATCCTCATGGTAAGAGAGGCAGAGGTAGACAAAAAAACACATGGAGAAGACAGCTGGAGACAGAAGTGAAAATGACAAGGAAGACATGGAAAGAACTTGAGCTGATGGCATGTGACAGGAGAACATGGCATGTGTTTGTCCTATGCTCCTTAGAGAGCTAAAGGGTAATGAATGATTGATTTATTGATATGGCTGTTGCAATAGTATTGTGGAAGCTTAATATTATTGTTGAATTATGGCTTTTATGACTCTTATTTGGAAAAAGAAACATTTGGTTGTGATATATTTTAACATTCTGGCTGTATCAAATTATGAATGAAGACCTAAAATGATGAATGCTGGAATCAATATCTAAGGCAAGTGCCTCACACTATATCAAAATGAAATAGTAGTCTGGAAGCAGTTAAATCAACATTCAAGGTCACGAGAAGGAAAAGTTGAGTGGTCCAAGAACTAGTGACACCTGTGACACCATCTCATTAAAGAAACATAATAAGTAAAACAATAAGACTGATATATCTTCTTCTTCTTTGATCCTTAGCCGCCAACTGTCAAAACAGTCAGTGGCCATCACGCCTGGTGGTGTCTTGTACTGCAGCAACAAATTGCTTCCACTTTGCTTGGTCGGCGCCATTCTTCATGCAGTGCCCCAGCTCTGGTTCATCCTTTGCATCTAGGCCTCCACAGTTCTCCGCCAAGTTGTTTTTTGTCTGCCTCTCTTTTGCTTATAGCTGTTCTTATGATGGCATCAGGGTCTCTTCTGCGGACGTGGCCAACCCAACTCCAGCATCTGCGAGCTATGATGGTGCGCATGTCCTCTTGGTTACTCCGAGTAAGTAGTTCTTGGTTTGTGATGGTATTTGGCCAAAAGATTCGGAGAATTTTCCTTAGGCAGATTGTGTGGAAAGAGGACAATTTCAACATTTCCTTCTCTGTTACTCTCCAGCATTCTGCGCCATATCGAGACTGATATATGGTGAGTGAAATTAATAACGAAATGAATCATGATGTAATTCAGCAGACTAATGATACATAAAAGTCAACAGCACAATATGATGCACAAAATAATCAGAATGAAAAAAGATAAGAAGTAAAATCATGAACTGAAAGAAACATAATAAGAAAACTCATCAAATGAAAGTGAAATGATGTGTAAAATCATCATATTAAACAAATATAATAAGTAAAATCATCATATTAAGGAAATATAACGAGTAAAATCATCAGATCAAACATGATGCAACAAAATAACCATAATAAAGAAACAAGATGAGTAAATGCATCCAAATAAGACATAATGAGTTTAATAATTACAATAATCCTAGAATGTAAAATTGTAAAAATACAGAAAAATTAATTTAAAATCAAAAACTTACAGAATTAGATATAATTCATAGAATCTTCAGATAAAAACACGGCGACGAGTACAATCACAGTGAGCCAGGGGAGTAAATAAAGATGTGTACAATGAGGAACACAACTGTAAACAAAGCAGTTTTTTCAACTTTAAGTTTGCTTCAAGGTGCACTAAGAAGCAAATGTTATATGTTTACATGCTCCAGGTAACTCTGAATATTCAGACAAGGATTTCATAAGGTCAAGTACAACTGTAGACATAGAAATATTCATTAGTAGATCTGTCCAGAAATTACATTTGCTAAGTGTAAACAAATGGGCTTGACATCGGCAAACTCGGCAACAAGTAAGGACAAAACCACATTTTAGAAGTCTATTTTTAATGTTGTAACCATGTGCACTAAAAAAGCAGAAAATAAACTGTCTATACTTTCTATTGCGTTGAATAAAAGTGCAGGACCAGTTATTGTTGATCACAATCATTGCACTCTGGGCAAACCCATAGGTACTCAGTCACCCTTAGCAAATGTCGAAGGGTATGAATGCTAATTGTTCCTGTTGCACACTGGTTGTATACACGCACTATGCATCCTCTCATACGTCCATCTCTGCTGGTCTTACGTTTGATGTCAAATTCCAGCAATCTTAGCCCTGATGATTCATCGACTGCAGTGTCATTCTCTAATAGGTGATAATTGCCCTCAGTATCTCTCCCTTATCCATATTCAACGCACCTTCTATGGGTGCTCTTCAAGCTATAGTCCGTTCGGTTCGGAAATTCGTGCCCACAGAAAGTGTCAATTTTCTCCAAAACTGTTTGTTGTATGGACATGAATTTTTGCATGCAGTCTTAGATTTTCCATGCAGTTATTAATATATTTTTTGCACTTACAAAACTCATGTCATGTTCGAATTTTCTTCTTTCCGTTATATAAAAAACTCTTACTGTTGCCTGGGTTAATTTTTAGTAGTTTTACAGGAAAGTTACAAGATCCGTTCAAAAATATTGTTTTTTGGTTTGAATTAATTACTCGCAACTCTGTACAATAGGTGCGCACTCGTGTGGACATGTAGCCACTTCACTAATTCAAACCAAAAAAAAAATATTTTTGAACGGATCTTGTAACTTTCCTGTAAAACTAAGAAAAATTAACCCAGACAACGGTAAGAGTTTTTTATATAACGGAAAGAAGAAAATTCGAACATGACATGAGTTTTGTAAGGGCAAAAAATATATTAATAACTGCATGGAAAATCTAAGACTGCATGCAAAAATTCATGTCCATACAACAAACAGTTTTGGAGAAAATTGACACTTTCTGTGGGCACGAATTTCCGAACGGACTATAGTCTGTCAGCTCTTTCATTGTCGCGTACCCCTGCATAAACCAGGACAGTTGATCCACATCAGTTCCGGAAGATTCGAGCCTTCTATGGAGGTTTTCCATTCAAGCCGGGGCCATCCGTTTTGGACCTTCCGAAGCATGGACTGTGAGTCTGATCAGTAATTCAAAGTTGTAAATGATATAAAGAATTATTCTGATTAATAATAACTGGTTACCTACTTTTATTATGTGCAACAGAACATATGAACAGTTTGTTTTCTCCTTTTTTACTTTGTTTTGTTAGTGTATATGGTAACAATAAATGTGGATCTTTATAACATCTTTTTTGCCTTTACTTTAAAAAAAAATTATTTTAAGTCATAACTGAATACTAATTTGTCAGAACTACTGCCACCTCTATTGAGTGAAAACCATCTCTAAATAAAATCCACAGTTTTAAGTTTAAGAACCTAATGTAAAGCTCATAAGGGCACACAAAAAATAGGAGTACCCGTGTGCAAGTTGCGCACGTTAAAAATCTCTCGGCAGTTGGAAATCATAAAGAGTAGGCCATGCAGCTGCTGCTCTGGCAAAAATTAAGAAACTACCCACCACAAAAAATATTTATGGAATGTGTGATTCCTATATACACACATCTGGGATCCTCCCTGGGGCTATGGAGTTCGTGCACTGAGCTGAGATCCTCCTTATGTGATCTAAGGGAGGAGAATGGAGAATTGATGGACGTCCATGTGCAATGAAGATGGTCCTTAAAACCAAACCAAACCAAATCATTGTAAAGCTAACGAGAAGTTGGTCATTACTAGAGCTGTGTTTAAAAAACAAAGCATTCACTAGTTAAATGGCCGAGCAGAGGGGACCGTTGTCTGAATAAACACCCTAAATTAAATTGACCATCTGAAACCCACCCCCTTTCAAATACAAAACACAAAATATTTGTGCAGTTCATTGTTTCCCTTATTTTAATTAAGTTAATGTAACACTATTTATAGCTATTATATAAAATCAGCTGGGCCTATTTCGGTCAAAACATGAAAGATTAAATTTTACCACAGAAGGGAGGCAGCATGCGGTGTTTCAGTTCTCTATGATGAGTTGAACATAGACATTCTGAGCATCAAAGATTTGAAGTGTGACAAATATATAAATCTTACGTGAAATTAAATAAAAATGGTTCAAAAAGCAAAGCTAATAATCAGACTGAAGCAATAAGATTACAATCGTTGGAATGAAACATGATGAATACAGTCAGAATGAAATAATCAAATAAATCAAATCATGAGACTGAATTTTGATAAATGAAACATAAACTCTCATCAGTAAACTGTGACTTAATGATTCTCCCTGACCCTGGAATGCTAAATTTCATGTGTGCTCTGAGTTCAGTAAACATATAATCTATGAGTGCCACTGTGATTCACTTGCTTGAGTTTCAAAAATATCAGGGCTGTCCAGATTTTTTTCTTTATCACTTAATTCTTTATGCAGAGTCCAAATGCATGTCTGACCTACTCCAGCCATGGCTACGACCTTGAAGCCCCTCATTTCCAGTTTCTCAAGTACTACCCGTGGTGGGTCTTCAGTCTTGTATTGGGCACTGGTTGTAAGATGAAAATGCAAACATCAAATTTTTTTTGCGGGCAGGCTGGTTTAAAATGACACAGAAGATGGGTTAACAATTCTTACTAAAAACCATTCTTCTTCAGCATTTGGTTTTTAATTTTCATTGCTGCAGACACACACTTCCTCCAATTATTTCTTTTCAATTTCTTCTAGGTACAACTACAGTGCTGTCAGGATAAGTAGAAGTCTTTGGGACCATTTTAAATACTTATACTTACTGTGACAAGATGGATAATAGATGGTGATAAGTTGATAGTAGATTCAGTAAAAGAGTGCTGAACTATCAAAGATACCCGTCTCAGAAATGAGCACTAGTGTAAGAATGGCACAAGTTGTAGTCAGACTGTTAAGAACTCTTGTCCAGATGGTAAAGAACAGATCAAGAGCTTACCTCGCTTCTCGTATGACTACCCTATGCTCTATTATAAAGTAATTCCACTTAAACAATTTCACACAATAAACAAAATGGAATTAACTTCACAAAGTCAAAAAGTACAAAGGTGAACCAGTGTTCACTCAGTTGGCCTGACGATTACGTGCATGCTGGTTTAATGAATAGCGCTGTAATCTACTGAAGGAAGCTCTGATGTTTATTAACGTGTTATCGCCTGTTCACCAAAAGATGATGTACGGCCATGTAGTATTGTAACTTAGGTGATGAAGGCAGAACTTCTACTTAGGCGAGTCCAAATTTGAGTTAGGACAGAAAATTCTAGTTATCAGAATTCAACTTAACCGGAATTTTTAACAAAGCCAAAAAAGACATTTGGCCGGGACCTTCAGAAATGCTTCTGCTTCAGTGAAATTCAATTTAAGTGAGTTCCGCTTAAACAGACTGCACTGTATATGCTGTCTGTCCATTAACATGGTGGTTAACCATGGTGATGCATTATGTTATCTATATACTAACAATCTCTTTGTATTAGTTCCTATATTTTCTAAACTGACCTTATGTTCTAACTAAAGTTTTAATAATTTTAGTTTTAACAAGAATTTAAAGACATTGTATAGTTCATCATCATGTCAAACTGACAACTATCAGATACAAATCGCTCGTACTTACGTGAACAACCTCACTTCACAAAAATCACCACTGAAAGACTAACTACCTCTCTAGAATACTGACACCAGGATAAGACTCTAATGGTAGGTGCCGTCTCACGAAATTCCATCTAAGATGGACAGCACACAAGCTGGCATAGAAGCGTTCACACCGGACGGTAGTCGAACGATGAATAATCTTGGCGCTGAAAAAATCCCTTGGCGCCCGAATTTCCCACTGGTCACATGACCCCAATCACTCGTCTATTTTCGTCAGCCCCTCGGCGGCTTCCGAAAGGCTTGCTCGATTTATGAACAAGCGGTTACCCGTACAGCGAAAGAGCACCGTGACACCAAGCATGCAAGGACTTCGGCTTCACAATAAGTCTAAAGAAAACAAATGTGCTGAGTCAGGATGTAGGTGCTGCACCAGCTATCACTATCGATAACTATGAGTTGGCAGTGGTGCACCACTTCACATACCTGGGGTCTACCATCAATGACAAATCTCTCTGGACACAGAAATTGACAACCACATTGGCAAAGCTGCAGCTATCGTTGCCCACCTCACATCGCGTGTTTGGGGAAACTCCACTCACAATGAAGACCAAAGCTGTGGTTATATAACGCCTGTGTCACCAGCACACTTCTGTATAGCAGCGAGACATGGACAACCTATGCTAAGCAAGAAAGAAGGCTCAATACCTTACATATACGGTGTCTACGCCACATCCTCGGTATTTCGTGGAAAGAAAAAGTGACAAATGTCGAGGTGTTGTCACGTGCTGGCCTTCAAAGCATGTATACACTGCTCAGACAGCGCAAGCTATGCTGGCTTGGCCATGTCCACCGCATGGAAGATGGTCGCATCCCGAAAGATATCTTCTATGGACAACTGGCAGATGGCAAAAGAACAGTTGGGCAACCGCAGCTGAGATTGAAGATGTGTGTAAGAGAGACATGAGGGCACTGGACATAAATCCAGAAACTTAGGAGGATGAAGCTGCCATTCGCACCAAGCAGCAATGCTATCTGCAGCGCCACCTCAGATTGGGCGAAAAAAAGCTCACACAACAAGCAGAAGAGAAGAGAAAACGTCAAAAGCAACACCAGGAAAATAAGCATCTGAGGGCTGTCACCTCACTGACTATGTTCAAAAAAGTTTTTCATCATCTGATTCTTTGGTATACTGTTATATATATATATATATATATATATATATATATATATATATATATATATATATATATATATATATATATATATATATATATATATATATATATATACGAGGGGCGGTTGAAAAGTTTTGCACTTTAGTATGAAGGAGTCAAGGCACGTACCTGGAAATTGATGTGAACGTTAGTCCTCCTCTATGGTATTCACCCCTCAAGGCAATGCACTTCTCCCATCTCTTCTTCACCTTCCTGATGTCCTGATTAGAACACCCCCGTCTGGGCCCGAAACCACGTCTCCAGTTCAGTAATCAAGTCCTGGTCGTTAGAAAAACGACGTCCACAAAGCAGATTCTTCATGTTTGGAAACAGGAAGAAGTCACTCGGTGCCAAGTCCGGTGAGTATGGTGGATGGGGCATGATTTTATACCCGCACTGCTGGGCAAGGACGATGGAGCCATGAGCTGCATGAGCCGGCGCATTGTCCTGAAGCAGACGAACGTCTCTGGACAGCATCCCGTGTCTTTTGCACTTCATTTCTTCTCGTAACTTCTGGAGAAGGCTTTGGTAGTACGTGGAGTTGATAGTACGGCCACGAGGAAGGTAGTCGGTGAGTATTACCCCGCGGCAGTCCCAAAAGACGGTGAGCATGACCTTTCCTGCAGAGGGTACTGTCTTTGCCTTCTTTGGTGGTGGCGAACAGGAATGTTTCCATTGTTTGCTCTGGTTTTTAGTCTCGGGGTCATAGAAATGCACCCAACATTCGTCCACAGTAACCAGTCTACAAAAAAAATCATCTTCGTCAGCATTGCAAATGTCCAACATCTGTGCGGATGTTTCGGCTCAATGCTCCTTTTGGAATGGCGTGAGAAGGCAGGGAACCCACCTGGCGAACACCTTTGACATGTGAAGCTGCTCATGCAAAATCTTCAATGTGGTCCCATGACTTAGTCCCAACTCAGCCATGATTTCCTTGATGGTTATGCGCCTGTCTGAGAGGACTAGGGCCTCCACTCTTGCAACGTTGCTTGCATCATCTACAATGGACGGCCTGCAACTCCTTGGTTCATCTTGAATGCTGCTGTGTCCCATTTGAAAGTGACTTTTCCAATGCTTCACAGTGTCATACAAAGGGCAGACATCCTTATAAACGGCAAATATCTCATCATGAATTTGCTTTACGGATTTGCCCTGCAGGAATTTGATTACGCAACAAGCCTCCGTTTTGTCCATGAAACCGCTTCATATACAACTGAATCAGTTTCCCGCCAATTTCTCTTTCACACGGCACCCCGCTGCGTGCCATGTATGCGTGGGAAATGTAAACCAATAGTGTGTCTTTACAATGATACACAGCAGTCCCGCCTGTCTTAACGCTTTCTTAGTAAAGTGCAAAACTTTTCGACCGCCCCTCGTATATATATATATATATAAGTGAACAAAAAGAAAAAGAGAAAGAAAAAGAAAAGAGAAGCATGGCGAATTTTTTAAAGTGCAGTGTAGTGTGGGGGAGTCAGGAAGAAGCCAATTTTCATTAATAAAATGTCACATTTTATCTTACCAAAAGAAACAATTTTCAAATCATTAAAAAATTTTTGAACATTAAAAATGCAGTATGATTGCCTCTTACGTGGACTAAATTTATGTGGATTCAGCTTTATGTGGTTGGTTGGCCACAGGGTAAAATGATAAAATGCGTTCACTGTTAATTATTTAAAGGAATTATTTATAAATACATAAAAGATTTTACATTAAAACTCTATTTAAGAAAATAAATGTAAAATAAAGCCAAAAAAAAAAAGAGAGAGAAAAATATACAAAAATAATAATAAAAATAAAGATGAAACATTATATATACTTAATAACTAAGCAAACTATATATTCAGCTCTTATGCTTGCACTGAACATGTTGTCATATTGGTGTTAAATTGTTGCTCAGGTGATGGAAGAATGACGAGACACTCTCTGAAGTCAACAGGAAGTCTCATGTTTACATTTCAATGTATCACTGTTTTCTAAATTTATGTGTAGATCTTAGTTGTGTGTTTTCTGTGTCTATTTTGCCTTCTGGCTCCTTTTTGAGTAGGCAATGTTATAAACAGTTCCTTAATTCAACAAAGTATTCCAGAACAGCAACTTTTACAATTGTGTATTCACTGAGCTTTTAACACTTGTCTGTGTTATTGTGCTTTGAGTTCTAAAAAGAAATTGTCATTGTAAACAATGGCCTCTACATGCTACGATAAATATTACGATATATTTCAATCAATTAATCAATACCCTTTAGCTCCCCAAGGAGCATAGGCCTTCAACAAACACATGCCAAGTCTTCCTGTCCTGTGCCATCTGCTCAATTTCTTTCCATGTTTTCCTCATCATTTTCACCTCTGTATCCAGTTCTCTTCTCCGTGTGTTTTTTGGTCTACCTCTGCCTCTCTTTCCCTGTGGATTCCAGAACAAGGACTGCCGTGTAATGCTATCAACAGGTTTCCTCAATGTGTGTCCTATCCATCGCCAGCGTCTTCTTCTCAACTCTTGTTCCACTGGCACTTGTCTGGTTGTCATCAATTCCACATTTGTGACTTTGTCATACTATTTCAGTCCTTCTATTCTACGCAAGCACCCGTTTATAAAAGTCTGTAGCTTTTTGGTTGTTGTTTTTAATGCTCTCCATGTCTCAGAGCCATACAATAGGACTGACTTCACATTTGAGTTGAAGATTCTTATTTTCGTGTTGGACTTGATTTCTCATGTTCTCCATATGTTTCCCAACGCAATGAAATCTCCTCTTGCTTTTTGTATTCTTATTTTGATATCACTGTCTATATTACTGCCAAGATACGTGTACAATTCTACATCCTTTAGTGGTGTTTCTTCAAGTTCTTGTTATCATTTCTTGCATTTATTCTCATAATCTTTGTCTTTTCCCTGTGTATTTTCAGGCCCACTTGTTCCGACCTCTCACTGAGAATTTTCATTTTCTCTTGCATCTGATTATGGTTTTGGGACAGAAGAGCCAAGTCATCTGCAAAATCCAGATCATCAAGCTGTTTTGTCAGATTCCACTGGATTCCATTTTTGTTGTGTGATGTTGATGTTTTCATAACCCAATCTATTGCTATTAAGAAAAGAAATGGAGACAAGAGGCATCCCTGTCTCACTCCCGTTCTAATCCTAAACGGTTTTGTAAGTTGTCTTTCATGAAGAACTCTGCATGTCATGTCTTCATAGGTCTTCTTTATTAAGTTAATGATCTTCATGGGAACTCCATAATGCCTCATCAATTTCCAAAGTGATTCTCTGTCTACACTGTCAAATGCCTTTTCATAGTCCACGAATCCGATGTATAGCGACGAATTCCATTCCAGACTTTGTTCAACTATTATTCTCAATGTGGCTATCTGGTATGTACCGGATCTGTTTTGTCGAAAACCTGCTTGTCCATCTCTCAGTTGCTTGACTATGGACTCTTTTAATCTCTCAAGGATGATTCTGTTTAATACTTTTCCTGGCACTGATAGTAACATTATTCCTCTATAATTTGTGCACTCTTATAAATTTCCCTTCTGGTCTTAACTTGGCCAGATAAGCTTCCTTCCATTCTGCTAGTATTTCCTCTCTCTCCAAGACTTTGCCAAGTAGTTTGTATTAGAGATGGCTACTGTGTTTATGTGTCGAAACAATGTGTCGAAACTGCGTCGTACCCGAACGATTCGATGCGCAGATTTTTGCAGTGTCGAAACAGTGTCACGTCCTGTCTGTTTTGCAGAGACACATTGTCTCACGCAGATTCGACACATAGCCTGCTTCGAACAGCAGCTTCAGTTCCCGTCTGCTTCGCTGTTTTGCAAAAGGCACACTGTATCATTGTCTCATGTGTCAAGCGTGCGCTACATATGGCGTTCATAGATAGTATGGAAAATCAAACAAGTCATAATTTTTTTTAAAATAATTCCTCAGGACTGAAAGAGGCTTACTACTATTAGGTGTCTGCTCGGTTTGAGTTGAATCATTGTCGCTGACTGTACCTATTCTAGTTTTATATAATGTGTCATTATTACTGTTATTATTATAATTTTTTTCACTTTTACTGCAGCTGTCAGCATGTTCCCCTTGCATATCATCATAATGAAAACGACTGTGTAAAATTCTTAACAGTGGTCACACGAAATACCATAGATTTGTACTAACGAGAATAAGTAAATCTGCATACTAGGGTGTCACGACTCATGTCTCATTGTTTCAGTTAATTTACTTGTAGTCTGCTGTTTCGAAACAGTTCCATAGTTCTTTTTCATCCAAGCGCTAATTATACGCATGTTACGGTACTCTTGATTCCTGACTTCAGGCGCTCTCGTAAGAAAACGTGTTTTGTTTATACATAAAATAGTGTTTAAAAACTTGTGTTCAACCTCATTTAATCTTCATTTATGGCGGGGAGAAGCCCTGTTTGGGATTATTTTGTAAAGATCAAAGACAACAAAGTAAAATGTAACGTGTGTCTGGTATTTTATTATTCAAGGGTTCGTCAACTTCAAGTATGACTAGGCACTAGAGATGGCTAGTGTGTGTATGACGGTATGTGTCGAAACAATGCTTCGAAACAGCGAGCGATTCGACACTTCCTGCTTGTTTCTTTCGTCTGCCTCGCTGTTTTGCAGCGACACACTGTCTGAGCCTATGTAAAATTTGAATCAACCGTTCGGAACATTAGTATGGAATATCAAACATGTCATATGATGACTTGATTTTACAAGTGATATTATTTTTGCTGAGAAGTTATAGACACTGGAAATTGTGTCAGTGTTGCAGTTGTCAATGTTTTAGGCGCTATGTTAAAGTTGAAAGTGTCAGTGTGTTCGTATAAATGTAATATACACTTTATTAGCTCTGCTGATATGTGTACTCGGTGTGGATTTGAATCATTGTCTACCAAATCTAGCTTACTCTAGTTTGATATCATGTGTTATTATTACTGTTATTATTATTGTTGTTTTTTATTATTTTCCCATATACTGCAGCTATCATCATATCTACGTTTTATTACATCATAATGAAGACTTGTGTAAAAATATTGAATTGTGGTCACACGAAACGCCATAGATTTTCACACACGACAGTAAAAACAGAGGAAAGTATCTCACACAGTTCATGTATACCCGCGCCGGTACTGTCTATAAGAGACTTCTTTCTCCCCGATACGGGCAATTGTGTCGTTGTGTCGTTGTGTCGACTCACTGTTTCGAAACAGTTTAAATCACTGCGCTAACTGTTTCGAAACAGTTGAGTGTGTCAATTTGCCCACCTCTAGTTTGTATAATATCTCTGTAGAAGTATCAATATCTGTTTTGATGGCCTCTGCTGGAATGCAATCTGGACCAGCTGCTTTTCCATCTTTCCGAAGCTTTATGGCTTTCTTTATTTCTTCTCTACTTGGTCGTTCGGTGATTTGCAGCTCCTCTTCTGCTGGCTGGATGTCTGGGGGATTAGTTGGAGCTGGTCTATTGAGAAGTTCCTCAAAATGTTCTATCCATCTCTTCATTTGTTCTTGTATATTACTAAGCAATTTACCATTCTTATCTTTTATGAGGTCATTTGCTTGCTTATATTTCCCTGTTAGTGTCTTTGTGTTGTTGTACAGGTTCCTCATATTTCCTTTGGCTGCAGCTTCCTCTGCTTCTCTTGCCATCTCTTCAATATACTTTCTCTTTTCTCTTTTGATGTGTCTTCTTACTTCTTTGTTTGCTTCTATGTACCCTTCATGAGCCTTGGCTTTGGAGCTTCTGGTTTTGCTTCTGTTTAAATCTGCTTTCTTGCTTTTCCTGTCTTCTATCTTGCTAATGGTTTCTGTTGTTATCCATGCTTTGTGCTGATGTTCTCTTTTTCTCAGTACTTCTTCACATGTCTTGTTCCATATATTTTTTACTTGTTGCCAGTGGCCTTCCGTATCTGTTTCATCATCCAGCTGTTGGAGTACTTGGTATTTGTTGAATACTGTGATTGAAAATTTTTCTCTTATTTCCTGATTACTTAGACATCCCACATTATACTGTTGTCTATAGTTATATACTGTTGTAAATTTCTTGAGTTTTAATTTTGTTTTAGCCAACAGAGGATGGTGGTCTGATACCACATCTGCTCCTCTACATACTTTTACATCATGCAATGATGACCTAAACTTCTTACTTATGCATATGTGATCAATCTGATTCTCAGTTCTGTGGTCTGGTGATATCCACGTTGCTATACAGTATGTATTCTTTTATGTGGAAATATGCTTCCTCCTATAGCTGTTGATTTGAAGCACAGAAGTTAGCTAATAGTTCCCCATTCTCGTTCATCATAATTCATGCTTTCCCATGATTTCTTCAAAGCCGGTGTTGTCTGTTCCTATTTTCGCGTTTAGGTCACCTCATAAAAATTGTGATGTCCTTTCTTTTCTTTTTGTCCAAGATATTTTGTAGTCTGGTGTAAAAGTCTTCTTTTTCAGATTCTTATCATTTGTTGGTGCATGACACTGGATGATGTTAATATTTACTTTCTTTTTGGCTGATTTAAACCTTGCTGTTATAATTCGGGGTCCCATTGCTTCCCATTCTATAAGTGCCTTCTGTGCTTCCCTAGACAGCATTAGAGCCACCCCTTCACTGTGGTGGGCTCTTTCCTCCTCTAGTCATAAGGACAACACCATTTCTCCTGTGATCAATCGCTTCTCTCTATGCCCTTCCACCGTGTCTCGCAGAAACCCAGGATATCAATCCTGTAATTTATCATTTCTGCTGCTACCTGTGCAGCTTTCCCTTGTTCACACAGAGTGCAAACATTCCAGGTGCCAATCCTGGAGATTTTCCTAGACGAAAAAAGGTTAGTCGGCAACCCAGACTCCTTTCGGCTTTCTCTGGGTTGCTTCATGCGCCTCCTTTCCAGAGGACTTTCTTCTGTTTTGGGCGACTGAGTTGATTTATATTCTGTATTTGACTTGTCCATGTTTGTTGAAGTTTTTTGGTAAAAGTTTTTTACGGGATGGGGTAACCAGCCCCATGCCCAACCCTCCTTAGTCGCTATTTACGACATGCATGGTAGGGTACAATGTTACTATTCTTTGCTCCCCGTTTGGGCCCCGGTAACACACGGGTGTACGATATATTTAGTGAAATAATAATAAATAATAATGTCAAATAGCTTTTATTTAAAAACTCAGCAATTGTGGAGGGAGGAAGAGGGGGGAGGGGGGGGGGGGGGGGGGGGAAAGAGAGACTTGCTACATCATTAATTTGACTAAAAGAGTTTTTTTTTACTTTATGTTGTCTTCAGAACCTAATCACCATATCACCATGTAAGATGCGATTGAACTGTATATTGTAGTAAATAATCATGTGACAAAGGCGGTGGATTAATCTGTCATGAGTGAGCGAAACAAGTAATCAAGAGACAGCTAAGTAGAGATCTACTTCTTTTTGTTATTGCAAGTGTCAGACAACAATCATGACACCTTCTCTCTCTTTAATCTCCATGTTTCCAAGTTATTTAAAGCCAGAAATAAAAAAAAAAACAGAGGAAGAGCGCACAAACACAGAAATCAAAACATAATTTACACAAAAGTTAGATACTGCAGCAAGAGCAGTGTAACAAAAAGACAAAAGATAAATTAATGAAACAAACAGATATTTCTCACTAGTTATTTCCAAGCTGCTTTATCAGACTAGCATCCAAGTACTCCATAAGTTCTTCGTTACTCAATTCATCACCAACAAAAGTGGGACCAACATCCTAGCAGCAGACACAATACATGAAATAATTATTAATAACACTATTGGCAAGATCTTACATGTTTGGTAATTCAAACAATGCATCTCAAAACAAAACAAATATATATATATATATATATATATATTTCTGCTTATATGAGTAAAATTAGCAACCACACAAGAAGATGCACTAAATAGTCAGAAATATTATAAATTAGTAAAATCATCAGAATAAGTAAGGCCTCATAAGCAGAAATTAATATTTCAGAAGATGGTATTAAACTGAACATAATGTAAAACTAATTTGGGGGGAGAAAGAAGGTTGCTTGAGCAAGCGTTGAACTACCAAAATTCTACTGGCAACTATGGAACAATGCCATGAAGGACTAGTTCTTTAAAAAGCTACTTTTTTGTCTTGCCATAAAATAGTTTTATTTGAAAGTAATTAGATAAAACAAATTATCATCTCTCCCTCTCTCACAAACACACATTTATATTTTTTTTAAATTTTTAAAAAGGCCTCTTAATAAGTGTACTGTAATTGTTTACAAAAAAGGCCACTTAACTCTTACTATACGGGAGCTAAAACCGCGTTTTTACGCGCTAGTTTAGCTATCGTTACCGTCGCGCGCCACTTCACGGGGCGAGCCGTAAAATTGGTACTAAACCCACGCCACTTCACGGGGCTTGCCGGATTGTAAGAGTTAATAAGTGTACTGTAATTGCTGATGATTATAAAGCATCAATGGTTGTCATATTTTGTAAAAAATGTAAATATGGTAGAGTGTACTCTCACAGTAAAACAGTTCAGAGGATGATCCTAAAAATTAATCATGAGCATTTTATTTCACTATGAAGGTCAAAAGAAAATGCTGATTAGACCCAACGGAAAAATAAGCATCTTCAAGTCAAAGAACAAGTCTATCCTACTGTATGGCTCTGAATCACGGAGAACAACAAAAATAACAACCAAGAGGTTTGAACTTTAATAAAAGGGTACTTGCACACAACAATAGAATGAAGAAAAAAACACACACACAAATAGTAATGTCTTACAAAGAGAAAGGACAAGAAAAAACCTACATTGCGGCCACAAGGCCTTTGTCAGGGACAGACAAACAAGAGACAGGAGGGAAAGAATGTGAGAATTAAGTGGAGAACATGAAACTATAGAAATAAGAGAAAAATACTCCCATAGAACAAAATGGATTGAAATGGTACAACAAGACCACCAATGTGGAACTGATGACAAGAACCAGACAAGTGTCAGTGGAACAAGAGATGACAAGAACCAGACAAGTGCCAGTGGAACAAGAGATGACAAGAACCAGACAAGTGCCAGTGGAACAAGAGATGGCAAGAACCAGACAAGTGCCAGTGGAACAAGAGATGACAAGAACCAGACAAGTGCCAGTGGAACAAGAGATGACAAGAACCAGACAAGTGCCAGTGGAACAAGAGATGACAAGAACCAGACAAGTGCCAGTGGAACAAGAGATGAGAAAAAGATGCTGGCTGTGGATAGGACACACAAAGATTAAATCTGTTGATAGCATTACCTGGCAGGAACTCCAAGGGTAGGAGAAACAGACTGAAAAAAAAGACATAGAGAAAAGTACTGCAGGCAGAAATGAAGATGATGAGGAAAACATAGAAAGACCTGGAGCTGATAGCATGCATAAGAGTTTGTTGAAGACCTGTGATCCTTGCGGAGCTGAAGGGAGATGATAAATGTTATCTTGAACACATTGTTTGCAACAGCAGACAAATGTGTTACTGAAAATTTTAACTGTACACACTTCTCATGAATTTTTAAACTGAAGGGCGTGTAACAGGTGGTAGCTTCTATACTGGTACTTTGATCCTAAAAACAATCTTTATTATAATGTTTTTCAACAGACTGAAAAAAAATGTGCAATTTACATATGAGCTCACTGGGGGGTGATGACAATATTACGCAATCTCTGAAGTGTCAAGGACTAAACTGAAACCAGGCCAGGAGGACGACAGTATGGCACTCTCTCTGGCAAACCTCTGCACCCCAGGGTAGAAGAGGAATGACTAAGTAAGTAGTAAGTGTCACATATATATGTAAATATAGCCACAGTGATCCGACCACCTTTGCTTCCTCATCTAGGTTCATAATTTTGCTACGCAAAAACCACGCAATTCACTGTCTATAGACTCACTGTGAAGCCACGCTTTTTTTTCCTGTTTACATGCGCTAATGAGCGTTTACAAATTGTTGCACCCGACAGTCTTAACAAGAGGGGAGAGAACCGGGGTGTTTACCTGAGTTCTCAAGCGAGCTGAGATGTCAATCATCGATAGTGACAGATCAGACGTCGGTAGCAAATGCAAGGGCGATAATAATATTTACCGACCACATTTGATGTCCGTGATCCCAGGGGACATAATTATTTGATCTATGGCAGAGGGACGAAATCAAAGAAGGCTTGCTCGCATAGCCAGGTCTTGTAATGTCGTTTCGGCATCGCGAGCGAGCGAACAGGAAAATCCTTTACCTCGGGAGTCGAACTTGTTGATTTTCCCTGATACGGCCGAAGGTGTGAATTATCACACCCTTTAGTGATAATAACACCATTTCTGTATAAATACTCTGTCCTCTCAAAGTTAGTTATCTAGTTGCTCAGAAATTTTGGATAATCTAGCTCGTTATTCTAGAGCCATTGTGAAAGTGTGTTATAGCATTCCGTGGAGATTGTTTCATTCTGATTGCGGTAATAGAAATTAGCATTTACGTGATTTAATGTGTTAAGTTTATCATTATAATTCACTGGGATTTTCTAGGTGCTAAGACTAGCGTATTAAATAATGCATTGCTATTTTTTCCAGTTGTAATGTAGATTTAATCACCCGCTATCACCCAGAATGAGATGTTTTAATTGACTAATAAATACACTAGGCAACTGATAATTGACGGAATACAATTCACTTCTAATTCATTATGTGTAATTATATAAACGACTAGTTTACACTAAATGGTGTTGCGAAACAAATAGCTAGTAATGACAAGCGATATTTGTTAAAGTAGTCATAATTAAATTAACACTGATATTGTGTGCTGAGTGTTTTACCGGGCAGGAGGGGAAAGGCGCATACCTAAAACCCAACCTGTACCAGTTGAGCGAAGCGTGATAAGATAGGCTAAGACACGTGTGCTTTTTAATTTAATTAGATGACGGAGAGGATAAGAGATCATACCCTTATACGTGATAGTAAAGGATATTGATATTGCGGTTAAATGTTTTGTTTTCTTTCAAATTTAGTGCTGATCACAAACCAGCTGCCAGCGGTCTAATAGCACCAGTAACAATTCTTATTATTATCGGGTCTTCGATGTTGACCTGTTCGGTTCTCTTGCTTCATCCAGAGAGAGACCAAAAATATAAACAATAAGAGTAATCGTAACTGGACATACAAAATACCCAGATTTTTGCATTCAATTTTATCAGCCCGCTGTGGCCAAATATATACATAACATTTTTCCCAACTACTGACAGTCGTGTTTCCAAGGGAATTTATCCAGGAGAATACGTTGTTTCATAATCGGCACTCAACCCCAGAGAGAAAAACCAATAGGATATACCCTCATCATCTTTATTAACAGTTTACCAACCAGATGTTTCCTTTAGCTATTGGAAGTACTGTCTACACTAGATCGCGGTTTATATTTTGCTACATGAACTATCTGATGTGACATTTTCATATCCAATAACCCACCACCAAAGTAGGCGTTCCCCATTAGGAAAATTAATTATTCGTGGAGGAACTGGGGCTCACTTTGGAGAAGCACAACACTGGATTATGATACATGTACATTGATGTTTACGTTCAAGAGGTTGTTAACCAAGTATTAGGTAAGGCGTGATTGATGTGGCCACGAATGACAGAGTGAGAGTGAATACGTTCTAGTTACGGAAACTGTACCATCCTTTATTTTCTTTGCAAATACTATTATTTTACGGGACAGATTAACTAGGAACTTTGTTTTTTGCTTCACTGTCTATGCTATACCCTAGTGTTAATCTTTGACCTTTTGGGTTATTAACTTCTTTTGGGATCTTTTCTCAACAAGAGGGGAGGGCACTTATTGGGTTATTTTCCTATGTCTGTACACAATGATTATATTGATTTCTATATGTTTGATGTTGTAAAGTTTAAGTGATAATAAACTAAACAAAACTTAATTTATTGTGTTGGTCAGCCCCAATCTCCATTTATCATAGTTTTCACATCTGTGAGTCCTGTCGTCACATAACTGTGTGTGTGTGTGTGAGTAGTTAACTTATAATTGTATTTATAGGGAGGTTTGATAGATTGTCTATTACCAAAAGATAATCGTATAGATAGGCTGGACTAGAGAATTCACTCATTCCAGAGACAGATCTTCACCTTAATCTATTCACTCGTGGAATCTATTCAAACACTTTCTTTCTCAGATAACCCCATTTTTTCAGTTCTATTCAGACGGGACCAAATATACGAGGGAAAGTCAAAAAGTAATGCCTCCTATTTTTTATGTATGTAAATACTGCATCGGTGTGCAATTTGTAAATTTAGCAGGATTCCTCAAACACTCTTCTGCACTGTATAGCATTACCAACCTGTTTCAGTAACAGGTGGCACCACTGTAACAGTTTAAAAATGGCTGCCAAAGACGTTCGGTTAAAACAACGTTATGTCATAGAATTCCTCAATGCTGAAGGCGAGACCCCAATTCGAATCCACGAACGTTTGAAGAATGTTTATGGAGATTCAACAGTGGATGTTAGCACTGTCCGACGTTGGGTACATCATTGTGACGAAGCTGAAGTAGGTCAATCCTCAATGGCTGACGCAAAGCGGACTGGCCGTCCGTCTACCGCAGTGACTCCACACAACATTCACTGAGTTGATGGAATCATTCGTGGTGACCGTTGGTGACCGTCGGGTAACACTGGATGAACTTTCTTCCATGTTGTCCATTAGTAAAGGCAGTGTCCAGAACATCATTAAAGACCTGGGTTATTCAAAAGTTTGTGCACGGTGGGTACCCAGAATGTTGACAGACAGACAACATCGCCGACAAGAAAGAAGTTCAAAAGTTCACCATCTGTAGGGAAAGTTATGGCCTCCGTATTTTGGGATGAGAAGGGTGTGATTCTTCTCGACTTCTTGGAACAGGGAAACACGGTGAATGCAGACCGTTACATTGAAACTTTGAAGAAGCTTAGAGGTCGTCTTCTGCGACTTTACCCATTAAAAGATCAGAGAACTGCACTACTGTTGCACGATAATGCCACGCCACACACCGCTAAATGCACCATTTATGCGATTGCATAATTTGGCTGGACATTATTACCACATCCCCCTTACAGTCCCGATCTTGCACCTTCTGACTTCCATCTGTTTGGACCACTAAAAGAAGATCTTCGCGGACATCACTTTGAGGACACCGAGACCCTTAAACGCGCCGTGCGCCAGTGGTTTAGGAAAAAGGACACACATTTTTACCGTGCGGGGATACATGCCCTTGTGAGAAGATGGACAAAAACTGTAACAAATAACGGAGACTACATTGAGAAATAAATTTTTGAAGTTCAGACTTGGGGCTACATTTCAATGTGAATTTTATCTGTTTTCTTGCCTATTGAATGAAATTAAAAATTACGAGGCATTACTTTTTGACCGTCCCTCGTATCTCTAATACCTATCTAAATGTACGACAGTAAGTAACATATGAAAAGATTTTCATTGACAGGTATGGTTAACATGTATTCTTAAAACTTTATAAATCATCATCATCTTTCAACTCCCCAAGGAGAATAGGCCTTAACAAACTTATGCCAAGTCTTCCTGTCCCATTCCATCAGCGCAAGGTAATCCACGGCAGACAGTAATATTATATGTGCCTCAGACCAGCGTCCAATCCTCACAATCAACACCATTTCATTCATTCATAACCCTCCACTCCCACAGGAGCATAGGCCTTCAACAAACACATGCCAAGTCCTCCTGTCACGTGCCATCATCTCAAGTTCTTTCCATGTTCTCCTCATCATTTTCACCTCTGTTTCCAACTCTCTTCTCCATGTACTTCTTGGTCTTCCTCTGCCTCTCTTGCCCTGGGGGTTCCAGAACAAGGACTGCCTTGTAATGCTATCAACAGGTTTTCTCAGTGTGTGTCCTATCCATCGCCATCGTCTTCTTCTCATTTCTTGTTCCACTGGCACTTGTCTAGTTCTTGTCATCAGTTCCACGTTGGTAACCTTGTCATACCATTTTAATCCCTCTATTCTACGCAAGCACCCATTTATGAAAGTCTGTAGCTTTTTGGTTGTTGTCTTTGTTGTTCTCCATGTCTCTGAGCCATACAATAGGACTGACTTCACATTTGAGTTGAAGATTCTTATTTTCGTGTTGGATCCTATTTCTCTTGATCTCCATATATTTCCCAATGCAATGAAAGCTCCTCTTGCCTTTTGTATTCTTATTTTGATATCGATGTCTGTCCCTCCAACTTTGTCTATATTACTGCCAAGATATGTGTATGATTCTACATCTTGTATTGGTGTTTCTTCAAGTTCAACCCTGTTATCATTACCTGCATTTATTCGCATTATTTTTGTCTTTTCCCTGTGTATTTTCAGACCCAATTGCTGTGACCTCTCATCGAGTGTTTTCAATTTGTCCTGCATCTGATTACGGCTATGGGACAGAAGAGCCAAGTCATCAGCAAAATCCAGATCATCCAACTGCTTAGTCAGAGTCCACTGGATTCCATTTCTGTTGTGTGTTGTCGATGATCTCATAACCCAATCTATTGCCAGCAAGAAAAGAAATGGAGACAAGAGGCATCCCTGTCGCACTCCTGTTCTTATCCCAAACGGTTCTGTAAGCTGTCCTTCGTGAAGAACTCTGCATGTCATGTCTTCATATGTTTTCTTTATTAAATTAATGATCTTCAGGGGAACTCCATAATGCCTCATCAATTTCCACAGTGATTCTCTGTCTACACTGTCAAATGCCTTTTCGTAGTCCACAAATCCGATGTATAGTGGTGAATTCCATTCCAGACTTTGTTCAACTATTATTCTCAAAGTGGCTATCTGGTCTGTACATGATCTGTTTTGTCGAAAACCTGCTTGTTCATCTCTCAGTTTCTTGTCTATGGACTCTTTTAATCTCTCAAGGATAATCCTGTTTAATACTTTTCCTGGCACTGATAGTAACATTATTCCTCTATAATTTGTGCACTCTTGTAAATTTCCCTTCTTAGGCAACTTAACCAGATATCCTTCCTTCCATTCTGCTGGTATCTCTTCCTTTTCCCAGACTTTACCAAGTAATTTATATAACATCTCTGTAGCCGTGTCGATATCTGCTTTGATGGCCTCTGCTGAAATGCCATCAGGTCCAGACGCTTTTCCATCTCTTAGAAGCTTTATGGCTTTCTTTATTTCTTCCTTCGTTGGTCTTTCACCGTTAATTTGTAGCTCTTCTTCTGCTGGCTGGATGTCTGGCGGGTTTTGTGGAGCTGGTCTATTGAGAAGGTCCCCAAAATATTCTGTCCACCTCTTCATTTGCTCTTGTATATTGCTGAGCAGTTTCCCATTCTTGTCTTTTATGAGGCAACTTGTTTGCTTGTATTTCCCTGTTAGCTTCTTTGTGCTGCTATACAGTTCTCTCATATTTCCTTTGGCTGCAGCATCTTCTGCCTCTCTTGCCAACTCCTCAATATACTTCCTCTTGTCTCTTTTGATACTTCTTTTTACTTCTTTGTTTGCTTCTGTGTACACTTCTTGAGCCTTAACACCATTTAGCTACAATTAATATACAGTTGCCTTCAGAAGAACATTTTGAGGTACACACATTCGTAGTTATGTGTGTGATGTGTCTATCTGATTTCAGTTAACATCATTTACTTCCCTGTCCACTCCTTACATAGCATCATGGAACCACCCCTGCAGATGGCCCCCCCTTGCAGGAAGCCTGCACATACTCTTGCTAGTGGGTGGCTTCTGTAGCAACTTGTTTTACGTGATTATGCTGCCAGCCCTACACGCACAACCTCGTATTAGTTGTCTCTTATAACATGCCTGAGGGAGCAGTAATCCTTATTCTTCTTTATCTTCTCGGGGCAAAGAAAGAACAGAACTACGGCCAAGTCAGGCACGTCATAACAGGTGACTAATATGAGGGATTTATACATGGGGCTGGAAATCTCATCATGTAAAACAAGTTGCTACAGAAACTACTACGGCAAGTACATATGGATACTTTGTCGCAGGCTACTGGCATCCTAGCTCGGTGGTCCATGGTTCGATCCCCCAGTTGAGGGGAGATTTTTTAGACCGCAAATGGCTCCAGGGTCGAACCAGCCTTATGAATTGGGTACCAGAGCAACTCTGGGAAGGTTATGGCGGCCGGCGTAATGCTGACCACATCAACCCTAGTGTGCCGATGGTCAAGAAAATATGGGCCTAACACCATATTCCCAATATGCCTGAATGGGCATGTAACGGGATCCTTTACCTCCCTTTTTTTTATTGACTGTCGTAATTCATCTCTATTTTATCACAAGAACATCAAGCATGGAGGGAAAACAAAAAATAATAAAGCAATTTATTTCAACAACTGTCACCTGCACTACAGACATATCATATCTGTCTACCTGATAATAAAAACACAGTAAACGGTGGGAACATATAATACTAATGTACGTGCGAACTCAACTGTATTAAAAAAAAAATGTATTAAATGATGTTGATTGAAGGCAGTAACCACCAAAAGAATTGTGAACGGGTGGGTATACATGCAATATTTTTCTTGAATAATTAGCACACACAGCTGTCCAATACAGTAGCCTTTTATGGGAAAATAACAGTGGCTGATAGTAGCCACATAATCAGAAATAATTTTAACAGAAATTATGTATTCACAATAGCATTACAACAGTGAGTTGCTAAAGAAATTTAACAGAACACAAATAAACAGTCTCTTTTGGTACATGACTGTGAAGCTAGCGCCTAACACAAGAAAACTCAATAAAAATAAACATTCTAAAACCGAAAATAACTTGCAGGATATACCTAGCACATATAATTATAAGAGAAATGAACTGTCATGAAGAAAAAGAAGAAGCCAGCTTTCAACAAAACAGTAAAAGCCGGATTTAAACAAAACAAAGTAAATCATACAGGCTTTAATCTATGAATTAGTATATTAAATAAATGAAATATACTTCTACATCACAGGGGTATAAAACTTACTGATACAGCTGACTGCAGCATTGTGAAAAAAAACAACAACACATATATTTAAAACTACTTCTTCAGGTGAGTACAAATACCAAATTTACAATAATCCAGTACCGTAAATACAGCCAAGTTGTTTCAAGGCAATGATACAGAAAGAGGCAGCCACAGCTATGTGTGTGTATGTGTGTGTGTGTGTACACAAGGTCACCAAGCTGATGACAAGAGCCAGGCAGGTGCCAGTGGAATGGGAAATGACACTGCCGATGGCGAGGACAAATGTTGAGGAGGCCTGTTGATGGCACCTTGTTTTGGAGTCCCCAGAGTAAGAGCGGCAGAGGTAGACCAAAGAAACACATGGAGAAGAAAACTGGAGACAGAAATGAAAATGATGAAGAAGACATGGAAAGACCTTGAGCTGATGTCACGTGACAGGAAGGACTTGGGCAAGTGTTTGTTGAAGGTCTTTTATTTCTTGGAGCCGCTGTCGCACAGTGGTTAGTGCACTGGCTTCCTAGCTCGGTGGTCCATGGTTCGATCCCCAGTTGAGGTGGGATTTTTTAGATCGCAAACAGCTCTGGGGTCGACCCAGGCTCATAAAATTGGGTACCAGAACAACTCTGGGAAGGTTAAGGCGGCTGGCGTGATGCTGACCACACCACCCCTAGTGTGCCGATGGTCAACAAAATACGGGCTTAACACCATATTCCCAATATGCCTCAATAGGCGTGCAATGGGATCCTTTACCCCCCTCTCCTCCCCCCCCCCATTATTTCTTGGGGAAATAAAGGGTTATGATATATATATATATATATATATAAAAATTTTTTAAATTAATTTTGTGTGTGCGCAGTTACATTTCCTAAATGTACTAATTTCATTACCACTATGTGTCCACACATGCACACCACTTAGAAGAAATACTGCTGGCAACAGATCAACAATATATGTAATACATATTTATGGATAAGTTCCAGGAAAAACAGAAACACCAGCACAATATAAGAATTACTTCAGAAACCATCCAATGATAGAAGAAAGCAAAAGTAACAAAGGAGAAGCAAAACCAGAAACATTAGAGCCAAGGACATCAAGGCACACAAAGAAGTAAGAAAAAGTGTAAGGAAAAACCAAAGGAAATATACTGATGACTTGGCAAAAGCAGCAGAAGCTGCAGCTAGCAGAATCCATCAAATCTAACACTGACACCTCCAAAAAGATATTATACAAATGACTCGGTAAAGTTTGGGACAGTCAATAGCAGCAGAATGGAAGGAAGGATATTTAGTCCAGCTGTCACAGACGGGGAGTTTCGCAAGCGTACACAAATTACAGACAATAATGTTACTATCACCTTGTGTAGTTCCTAAGGGGGAGGGAAGCCCAGGCATGTTGTCAGTGGCAACTAACATGAAGCTGTGTATGGAGCTTCTTCTTCTTTGATCCTTAGCCGCCGACCATCAAAGCAGTCAGTGGCCATCACGCCTAGTGGCGTCGTGTAGGGCAACAACAAATTGATTCCACATTGCTCGGTCAGCGGCCATACTTCATACAGTGCCCCAACTCTGGTTGATTCTTTGCATCTCAGCCTCCACAGTCCTCCGCCAGGTTGTTTTTGGTCGGCCTCTCTTTCGTTTTCCTTCAGGGGTCCAAAGCATAGCTGTTCTTGTGATGGCATCGGGGTTTCTTCTGCGGACATGGCCAACCCAGCTCCAGCGTCTGCCAGCTATGATGGTGTGCATGTCCTCTTGCTTGCTCCGAGTAAGCAGATCTTGGTTGGTGATGGTATTCGGCCAAAAGATTCGGTGAATTTTTCTTAGGCATGTTGTGTGAAAAGAGGACAATTTCGACATTTCCTTCTCTGTAACTCTCCAGCATTCCGCACCATAGGGAAGCACAGAAAGCACACAGCTCTGATATAATTGTATGGAGCTGGTAACCTTATTATGTCAAACAAACTGCTATAGAATGTTTTGATGCAGACTTCCAGCTAAATGATGACCAGCTGCGGTGGTGACTTCACGCTCCAAGAAGAATGTTACTATCAGTGTCAGGAACAAATAATAAACATGATCATCCTTGAGAGATTAAAACTGGCAAGCAGTGAAAAAAGAACACGCATACTTTCAACAAAACACATCCTGTAGGGGCCTACAGACCAGACTGTGCATAATAGCTGAAGAATGCTTGGAATTGTCTTTAGGCCCTAATTAATATCTGCAATGTTAATATTACAAATGTGATATGCACCTTCTATTACTCGGGGGCGGTTGCAATGAAGCACAGTAGACCGTCTGTTCGATATGGCATTAAGAAAGAATTCAGAGACGCATTAATAAGGGGTAGCCTAAGGGTTAAGTAGGCCTATCCTAAACCCTAATCCTAACGACTTACTGGGATGACATCAAAGAAGACGGCCCACTGTGCTTCATTTAAACCCTCAGAGGCGACCGTCAAATGGCAATACGCTAATTTTGCTTTAGGCCTACATATATTTTAACAATAATTAATTTTCATTGTCACACTTTTTTGTTTTGTGATTAGCCTACGTGGAACATGTAGCCTAGCCTATAGTCCAGTTAGTTGAGTCATTATATAACATTTGTAATAATAACCCTTTATTAACAATGTCTACTTACAAGGCGCACCTGAGTGCTTATTATGACGTAGGGCATTTTTATATAACAAATCGACAGGTCAGTAGAAATACTCAATGAATTGAGACAGCCGTGCAGAATGGTTAAATGTTGATCGATAACGGATGTTGCCGTTAAAGCTGCAATCAACCAAGATCACAAAATAGGTCAACGTGACCGAAAAACAGAGAAATAAACAATTAGGAAACCCCGAGGCCTGTGTGCTATAAATAATTAATCTTCTTCTTCTTTGATCCTTAACCGCCAACCGCCAAAGCAGCCAGCGGCCATCACGCCTAGTGGCGTCTTGTAGGGCAGCAACAAATTGATTCCACTTTGCTCGGTCGGCGTCCATCCTTCGTACAGTGCCCCAACTCTGGTTCATTCTTTGCATCTCAGCTTCCACAGTTCTCCGCCAGGTTGTTTTTGGTCGGCCTCTCTTTCGCCTTCCCTCGGGGGTCCATAGCATAGCTGTTCTTGTGATGGTATCAGGGTCCCTTCTGAGGACGTGGCCAACCCAACTCCAGCGTCTGCCAGCTATGATGGTGTGCATGTCCTCCTGGTTACTCCGAATAAGTAGTTCTTGGTTGCTGATGGTGTTTGGCCAAAAGATTCGGAGAATTTTCCTTAGGCAGAGTGTGTGGAAGGAGGACAGTTTCGACATTTCCTTCTCTGTTACTCTCCAACATTCTGCACCATAGAGAAGCACAGAAAGTACACAGCTCTCATATAGTCTTAATTTGGTGTTTGTGCTGTACTGGGAAGACTTCCAAATGTTGTTAAGAATAGCAAAGGCTGTTCTCGCTTTATTCATTCTGTTGTTAATGTCCTTGCTTGTTCCGCCGTCAGGTGTTACTATGCATCCTAGGTAAGTAAATGTGTCTGTCCTAACTTCTGGTTCCTTACTGTTATTGGCTCAGGATTGCCCACATTTAGTGTCATGACCTCTGTCTTCTTTAGATTGATGTTCAGGCCAACCTGCTGGCCATACTTATTCAGTCTATCGGTTTTGTCTTGAATGTGTTGATGTGAATGCGCGAGTAGTGCAATGTCATCTGCATATTCCAGGTCTTCCAGTGTAGAAAACGTTGTCCATCTAATTCCTCTTGGACTGCCCTCTGTTGTCTGGCGCATCACCCAATCTATGGCTGTCAAAAATAATGTTGTTGATAAGGGGCATCCCTGTCGTACTCCTGTTTTCACTTCGAAAGTTACATTACTAAATCCAACACTGCAGGTAAAGTTAGAATAGAGGCTTTTTATGATGGAAACAATGCGGCTGGGAATTCCATAAGCCCTCAGAATTTTCCACAGGCTGTCCCTGTGTATGCTGCCAAAAGCCTTTTCAAAATCAACAAAGTTAATGTACAGCTGTCTCTGCCATTCTGAGCACTGCTCTATAATGTTCCTGAGGGTAAATATATGATCTGCACATCTTCTGTTCTTTCTAAAGCCCGCTTGTTCTTTCCTCAGTTTATGGTCAACTGCTTTTGAAATTCTCTGGATGATTATCCTGCCTAGTATTTTGCTGGGAACTGAGAGGAGAATAATTCCTCTTCAGTTGTTGCAGTCTGCAAGGTCACCCTTCTTGGGCAATTTGACAATTATTCCTTTACTCCACTCTGTTGGTGTTGTCTCAGTTTCCCATACTTGTGCAAATAGTGGTTCTAATAGTTCTGCTACTAGTTCAGGGTCTGCCTTGAATAACTCAGCACTTAGATTGTCGTGACCAGGCGCTTTTCCATTTTTTAACCCTTTGATAGCTGTGATGATTTCTTCTTTGCGTGGAATGTCTGTATTTACGTCTAAGTCACTTTCAGCTTCAGGAACATTCAGCTGAGTCTCTGTTGGTTCTTTATTCAGGGTTTCTCTGAAGTGCTCTGCCCATCTTGTTTCCTGCCCCTGTGCTGTGGTGATGAGATTTCCTTGCTTGTCTCTTACTAACGTTATGTTGTTTGCACCTCGTTTTCCACTGATAGTTTTAGTTATTTTATAAACTGTGCTTTGTTCATTTCTCAGTGCTGCCTCTTCTGCCTGTCTTGCAAGGTCATCCAGAAATGTCCTTTTGTTAGCACGGGTTTGACGTTTTACTTCCTTGTCCAGCTGACTGTACTGTTCACTATATATTTCCTTTAACCTGGGAGACTTAGCTTCTGTTTTCTTTCTTTTCGTTTCCTTTCTCTTCGCTATGGTGTTTAGCGTTTCTGGTGTTATCCAGTCTTGGTTCTTTCTTTCCTGGAATCCCAAGCATGACTTGCTGCTTTCCTTGTATATTGTTGAGATGGTGTTGAATTTCTGGTTGACATCATCGGTCTCTGTTCTTTCCTGGCTTTTGGTAATCTGATATCGTCTCTTTACGTCGACCACGAACGCTTTTCTGGTGAGGGGGTCCTTGAGTTTCGTGATGTTATATCTTTTCTGTTTGACTGCAACTGGTTCAGCAGCTCTGAGTTTCACCTTCAGTCTTGCTACTACTAGGTGATGATCACTTCCCACATCTGCGCCTCTTCTTACTTTCACGTCTTGTAGTGCATGTCTCCATCTGCCATTGATCATTATGTGATCTATCTGGTTTCCCAGATTTTCGTTTGGTGATTCCTGTTGAGGATGGTTTCATGATTACGGACATTTGGATTTGACGTCGATCCGAATGGCTGTATCATGGAACACCTCAAACGAATAGAGATATATCTCCGCGACCGATGTCGATGATTGTTGCATGTGTGCATGCATTTGAGTTTTGATCACACTCGGATTGCTGCACCATGGAACATCGCAATTGAATATATATTAACGACGTAGTATGCATATCACTATGCATGACGCGTATGTCTTTGTAAGGTCATTCGACGTGTGGGCTTCGGCCCTAACGGCAGTGTTTGAAATGTGTGGCATCGCCACTATGGATTGTGTGGCATAGCCACCATATATTCGACTTGTGGGTTTTGACCCGAACGGCAGTGTGTTTCAGAAGTGTGGCCATTGCCACTGATATTGTGTGGTATAACCACTTTTTAATTGTGTGGCTGGGAAGCCAATTGAGCAGTGTATTTCTTGAGTCAAACGTAAGTCGTCGTATGAATAACGCAGTTTGCATAATTATGGCAGATTAGCCTGGCGTGGTATGCCAAAGGAACATTACGGTACTAGCAATAGTGTAAGACTAGTATAGATGGATATTGTACAGCTAGCGGCAAGCGTAAGCCTAGTGTAACGGATATTAGACGACTAGCAGTAGACGTAAGCCTAGCATAATAAGTGTATTGCAGAACTAGCAGGATAGTTAAGTCTAGTGCAAAAGGCTATTGTATAAACTAGCGACGGGAGTAAGTCTAGTTAGCCTCTGAATTTATGCCAAAGGACATTGGCCGTTAAAAGGAACTGACCTTGAACCAGAACTCTAGATAGAGATTGTGAACATGTGTTTATGAAATAATGAGAACTCTTACAGATCGTACATGAATGTGATGTGACTTTTGTTCCCATGTAGTTGGTGTCTGCTCATGGTATGAAATTACTAATTAAATATTTTGAGTCGTCAAAATCACGGTCTTATCAACTGTCGTATTCGGAGTTGAGTTAAATGCTGTTAATATTCAACTGATCATGACCAGTGATGATTAATGTCTTAACACGCTGCATCTCACACTGCCAATATAATCAATAAGACAAGAGACTAATGCAGGTCAGTCAAGGGTCGAATATTTAATATGAAACATGTTCAGCACATAATGTATCACAAGGGTTAAAGCAGACATTATCGATACCAACGAACAGTATTACGGAATCCTACAAAAGTGATAAGAACCCGAGGGACTTTGACTCTATAAACTGAATACGCATATAATAACTTGGTCATCCTCAAATACTAGGAGTCATCGAAGCACCCATAACATACTGGGGTCCCGAGGCCCGTAACATACTGGTGTCAGAAAGTGTCTGGATTTCGTGAATACTGGTTCCCCCCTTCAAGTATCGAAGAAAGTTAAACTGATGATGAACGTTTTAAAGGCAAAATCATTCATTCAAGCCTAACTGGCAACTGAAATGCGCATGTCAGAAAGTGACGTCACTATATCGATGCCGTCAACGTTAGCAGACAACTTTGCCTGAGAGAATCCGAATTTTCTTCCACCAAAGAGACTGATTCACGCAGATAGAACAGTAATTTTCCACTCGAGAACCTGAACTAGTGAAGAATGTATCTCTTCATCAAATTCATCTGAGGCTGCGACGCAGATCGATTGAAGAAACTACGTTCGAAGACCGAAGCAATACTTTCAAACGGTTCCCTACTGCGAAGGTCAAGGTCTTCAATCAATGGACTACAGCTGTTGAAGACACGGTTCGGAACTTGGATTAGAATTACATGCACTCATGTATTTCTCAGAGGGACAGCTAAACAGATAAGTTCTTGATTTTACTTGGGCGCTTGAACATTATCATATTGTCCTTGCATTAGCTTTGGTCTACAGTTCATCGTTACTTTACTTACTTTTCTACTCATCATCTGTGTTCCCCATTCATGTTTATTCGTATATTCGTATATTCGTCGTGTTTAATATTGACTGGAATTTTCCCAGGAAAACTTCAGTGAATGTTAACTTCTATTAGATTTGCATGCTTATATTCGCTGACTGAGGATCTGACTGATTATATTTTTTCTTTCGAGTCAGGATATAAATGTTTCCTCAGTTCGCAATATAACCATATTTTGTGTACTTAGCAGTTTCGTCAAGTGAATTACGTCCTCTTTATTTACGTAACCTAATTTCAGTACTGTTGACAATTGTTTTCGTGTGTGATCTAAAACTTCTTTGTCTACACGTTTGTTTATGACGACTTGTCTTGTTATATTTTTGTAATGTAAATTCTTTTCTTTCTTTTACTGATTACTGAGTATAAGTCTCCTTTATTTACTTTATAAGTGTAAAGTGTTGTCGTATAACTGAAAAATCATTTCATTGTAACTCATTGGATTGTTTTCACTGTCTTTGTCACATGTTCTTGGAACTTGTTTGTATTGACTAATATATTCATGTACATATTATAGTGAGTTCTATAGTCCTGGTGTATATTATAGACTATTGAAGGTACTCAGAAACCTATTATCATGTCTACACTACAGGAATTCATTGATATTGAAAAAGTTATGGAAAATCAGGAGCGGAACTACAAAGTTTTGCAGATACGAAATATGATGAATACTTATCGCGTCTGGAAAGAATGGAACAGCGCGAAATGACTAAACGAGCTGATGAGCTTAGGAGGTTTGAATTAACCCAAGAGAGGGAATTGAAGGAAAAAGAAATATCCATGAAAATGGAATTAGAACGATTGACTATAGCTCAACGTGATAAAGAATTAGCTCAAGAAGAAAAAGACAGAGAGCAGAGAGATAAAGAATTAGCTCAACAAGAAAAAGACAGAGAATTCGAGAGGGATAAAATGGCTCAACGTGATAAATAATTAGCTCAACAAGAGAAAGACAGAGAACTAGAAAAGGAGAAAATGGAATTAAGGAGAATGGAACTTGTGCAACTGGATCAAGCCCATAAAAATGCCATGGAAATGGAAACATTAAAACTTCATGCAGAAAAAGAAAAAGCTTTAGAATTAGCTAAAGTGCAGTCTGAACAGACTAAGACTGCGGCTGGTACAAATATCTTCTATCCTAAGTTAAAAATGCCACATTTTGACCAAACTCGCGATTGTGTTGACTCTTTCATATCTAGATTCATCATCAAGGTCACAGCTCTGAACATACCCAAGGAAAGATGGAGCAGTCTTTTACTTGATTTTTTGACTGGTGACTCACTTAAATGTTTCATGAGTCTTGATGAAAAGAGCAGAAGCGATTTCGATGTCGTAAAATAGGTATTACTAAGACGTTTCCAGTTAACTGAGTCTGGATTCAGAGATCGTTTTCATACGGCTAAGCCAAGCAAGGATGCAGATTTTGGTGAATTCATTGCATCTATTAAACATTTCCTTAGCAGATGGATTGATCTATCTGGTATAAATAAAACATATGAAGGTGTTATAGATCTCATGCTGCGAGATAAAGTTTTATCCGCATGCAGCACTGAATTAGAAGCATTTTTACAAGAAAGACATCCTAATTCTATCGATGAGTATGAAAAACTCGGAAGACAGTATCAGACCGCACATCAGAATAAAGATCTTTACAGATCGACTATTCGAGATCCTATGCCTGTGTGCGCGGCACACCATGATCAGAGACCTCGATCGAAGAGCTTTGATGGACGTTGTCGTTCAGATTATTATCAATCCGACAGAGGTTTTTATAACTTCCGTCGTCATCGCTCTCCTTCGAATTCATATCGACGAGGTTATAGAGGATATTCACCTCATGATCGTGGGTATCACAGAGGCAGGGATTATGATGGTTCACATCAGAAAGAATACTATAAACAGAGATCATCTTATGGTAGAGATGCTAGGAAGGATGACTCTACTGATTTTTATTATAGCAATAAAAAGTCAGTCAATAATAACAAAGGTAATGCCAGATCTCCGTCGAGAGACAAAAATAAACATAGACATGCAAATAATTGCAGTGTCAAAAAAGAGAAGGGTAATGATGATAATGATCATGCGAACGCATGTATGGTAATGAATGATACATGTTATGAGTGTCAGTCGAAAAACAGATTAAAGTCTACAATTACACTTGATTGTGGTCATTGTATGCCTACAATGTCGGCATGTGTAAATGTTGGTTATCTTACATTTCATCCCGGAATATTGGATGGTAAGGTAGTGAGAGTTTTGCGTGACACTGGGTCCTCAACGATAGGCATAAAGCACTCGCTTATCGAGCCCTCTGCTTTTACAGGCAAATCATTTAAGTGTGTCACATTTGGTGGGAATATAGAAACTTTCCCTGTGGCACGAGTATACATTGATACTCCTTTTTACACAGGCACTGTCTATGCCTGCGGCTTGGGAGCACCCATAACTGAAATTATAATAGGAAACATACCAGGAGTTAAAGATTGCACTCCTGAGGAGATTGCAATGTGGGTTGAATCTCACCCACAGGTGGCAAATGCTGTTGTAATGAGAGCACAACAGTTAGCTACGGACATGGCTACACCACCTCTTCCTATAATAGATACAATTATGTCTCAAGTTGGCACTGTTACACCTTCTGTTTTTGCAGAAAAACAGAAGAGTGACCCAACTTTACAAGAATTGTTTAGCCGAGCAGAACAAAAAACGATTAAATACACAAGAGGGGCTAAACAATGGTTCAAGATAAAGAAATCAATACTCACTAGATATTATGATGATGGCAAAACAATTATACATCAAGTGATAGTACCTAAGGAATACAGACCATTGGTCCTACAAACAGGTCATGACTCCCCTATGGCAGGGCATATGGGGATCAAAAGAACATTGTTTCGTGTTACGTCACAATTTTATTGGCCGGGGGTTAATAAAGATACAAAGTTATACTGTAAATCATGTACAACATGCCAAGGTATAGCACGTAAGGGCAGGTTCCATACGGCACCCTTACAGATTACAGACATGCCTGAAAGACCTTTCAAAATGATTGCAGTAGATATAGTGGGTCCGTTATCAATTGTTTCAAATAATGGATTTCGTTATATTTTAACTTGCGTAGATCTTTGCACGCGTTGGCCAGAAGCCATACCGTTGAAAACCATCACAACTGCATCCGTGTCTGATGCATTATTTTCGATATTTTGTCGAATCGGTTTTCCGGAGGATATATTGTCAGATCAAGGATCACAATTTACTTCCAACATCATGAGGGATTTAGAATCCATGTTATCTGTTCACCACTCGTTTTGTAGTGCGTATAGGCCCCAATCAAACGGTGTGTGCGAGCGCTACAATAGCACTCTAAAACAGATGTTATCTAAGATAACTGAAGAATGCCCTCGTGAATGGGACAGGCTTCTGCCGGCGGCCCTGTTCGCTTTTCGTGAAGTGCATCACGAAAGCACGGGATGGTCTCCGTTCGAATTGGTTTATGGTTCGAATCCTCGCGGACCAATGATGATACTCAAGGATTTGTTGATTGGAGCATCAATTGATACAGCTACGAGTTAGTTATTGATCTCCGACAACGAATCATTGATGCGTGCACGTATGCATCCCAGAGTATTAAATCAGCCACTCAACGATCAAGATTATTACATAATCAAAAGAGAATATTAAGATCCTTCAAACCAGGGGGAAAAGTTTGGTTGTTGCTACCTCATAACGATAACAAATTACTGATATCATGGCAAGGTCCATTTGATGTTATCAAACAAGTCACAGATGTTGACTACTCAGTGAACGTTAGAGGTAAAATCAAAACCTTCCATGTCAACATGCTAAAATTAGCAGTTGAAAGACCTTAGGAATTAATTCCTGTTATTAACTCTATTGATGATTCTTCACATCATACTGCTTCTTTTGCAGTTGTTCATGAAGAAGATACCACTTCGTCTATCCCTTTACAAATCCAACTATCTTCTTTGCAATCATCGGAATCTTGGAAAGACGTGACTATTTCTTCTTCACTATCTTCGTCACAACAAGATCAAGTTCGGGATATTCTTATTTCTTTCAATGATGTTCTCACCGACCTTCCAGGTCAGACATCGCTTATATCCCATGATATTACTCTTACTGATTATAAACCTATCAAACTTAGACCCTATCCTATATCTTTACACCACAAAGATAGGGTAGAGAAAGAGTTAAAAGAGATGATACGTTTAGGTGTGATATCTCCTTCGGAATCACCATATGCATTCCCAATGGTGATAGTTAAAAAGAAGGATGATTCTTTACGTATTTGTATTGATTTTAGGCGATTTAACAAAATTACAATCACAGACGGTGAGCCTATGCCTCTTTTAGATGATCTTTTGTCAGAATTATCTAATGCTACTTTCTTTAGCAAACTAGATCTCTCTAAAGGCTACTGGCAAATTCCTCTTGCCGAAAATGCCAAACCTTACACAGCTTTCACAACTCCATTTGGGCTCTACCAATGGAATTATATGTGTTTTGGGTTAGTGAATGCGCCAGCGACGTTTGTGCGCATGATGCGCCGCCTTCTTGGCGATCGTAAAGATGTCATCACGTACATCGATGGCATCTGCCTATTTCATGACTCGTGGGAAGACCATATTGATGGTTTAACTTCTCTTCTACATACGGTACGTATGCATGGTTTGACTGTGCGACCTTCAAAGGTCCAAATAGGTTGTCAGGAAATTTCTTTTCTTGGTCACCGAATAGGTAACCACAAACTGTATCCTGACGACAATACAGTCAAAAGAATTCTAGAGATTTCTACCCCTTCAACTAAGAAACAAGTTAGAAGCCTTTTAGGCTTGATAAACTATTACCATAAGTTCATCCCACATTTCGCACAACTATCTACACCTTTGTCCGCACTATTGACCAAAGGTAGTCCTAATAAGGTACGTTGGGACAAAGATTGCGAAAGCGCTTTAGTAACAATTAAGAAATTATTTAGTAATGCACCTATTTTGTTATTACCGAATATACGTATTCCATTCATACTTCAATCAGATGCCTCGAGTTACTCCATGGGTGGCTGTTTGCTGCAATGTTACAAGGAAACACTCCATCCATGTTTCTATGTGTCGAGGAAACTGACTCCGGCTGAACAGAAGTATGCGACAGGTGAACGTGAGCTCCTGTCGATGGTCTGGTGCCTGGAGAAGCTGTCAAGATATCTCATCGGCACTCACTTTTACATTATGACAGACCATAGTCCTCTTACTTACATAACAGCTAGAACAATGCGTAACGCTAGAATACATCGATGGTACTTGTTGATTCAAGAATTTTCATTTACGATTCTGCCTATTGCTGGATCAGACAATAACTTGGCAGATCTTTTATCGCGCAACTTCTCTGAGAAGAAATTGAATTAACTCTTTAGTGACCATGTTGACAAGTGCTATTATTAATGTTATAAAATTTAATGTGTCTACTTAATGAGTATGATGTTTATAAGTAGGTAGTACTAATACTAATATAGTCTAGGGACGTACATATTCTCCACCACTATCATCCGTGCCACAAGTGTCACGTTTGGAAGTGAGGGGGATGATGTTGAGGATGGTTTCATGATTACGGACATTTGGATTTGACGTCGATCCGAATGGCTGTATCATGGAACACCTCAAACGAATAGAGATATATCTCCGCGACCGATGTCGATGATTGTTGCATGTGTGCATGCATTTGAGTTTTGATCACACTCGGATTGCTGCACCATGGAACATCGCAATTGAATATATATTAACGACGTAGTATGCATATCACTATGCATGACGCGTATGTCTTTGTAAGGTCATTCGACGTGTGGGCTTCGGCCCTAACGGCAGTGTTTGAAATGTGTGGCATCGCCACTATGGATTGTGTGGCATAGCCACCATATATTCGACTTGTGGGTTTTGACCCGAACGGCAGTGTGTTTCAGAAGTGTGGCCATTGCCACTGATATTGTGTGGTATAACCACTTTTTAATTGTGTGGCTGGGAAGCCAATTGAGCAGTGTATTTCTTGAGTCAAACGTAAGTCGTCGTATGAATAACGCAGTTTGCATAATTATGGCAGATTAGCCTGGCGTGCTTTGCCAAAGGAACATTACGGTACTAGCAATAGTGTAAGACTAGTATAGATGGATATTGTACAGCTAGCGGCAAGCGTAAGCCTAGTGTAACGGATATTAGACGACTAGCAGTAGACGTAAGCATAGCATAATAAGTGTATTGCAGAACTAGCAGGATAGTTAAGTCTAGTGCAAAAGGCTATTGTATAAACTAGCGACGGGAGTAAGTCTAGTTAGCCTCTGAATTTATGCCAAAGGACATTGGCCGTTAAAAGGAACTGACCTTGAACCAGAACTCTAGATAGAGATTGTGAACATGTGTTTATGAAATAATGAGAACTCTTACAGATCGTACATGAATGTGATGTGACTTTTGTTCCCATGTAGTTGGTGTCTGCTCATGGTATGAAATTACTAATTAAATATTTTGAGTCGTCAAAATCACGGTCTTATCAACTGTCGTATTCGGAGTTGAGTTAAATGCTGTTAATATTCAACTGATCATGACCAGTGATGATTAATGTCTTAACACGCTGCATCTCACACTGCCAATATAATCAATAAGACAAGAGACTAATGCAGGTCAGTCAAGGGTCGAATATTTAATATGAAACATGTTCAGCACATAATGTATCACAAGGGTTAAAGCAGACATTATCGATACCAACGAACAGTATTACGGAATCCTACAAAAGTGATAAGAACCCGAGGGACTTTGACTCTATAAACTGAATACGCATATAATAACTTGGTCATCCTCAAATACTAGGAGTCATCGAAGCACCCATAACATACTGGGGTCCCGAGGCCCGTAACATTAATCCCATGTTAACTTGTGCACTTCTTTGTGTTGAAAAAGTGTTCCTCCAATGACTAGGTTGTTAATACTGCAGAAGCTTATTAATTTGTCCCCATTCTCATTTACTGTTCCACTGCCGCATTTCACCATTACTCTTTCGTTATAATTATTGTGTGTTCCAACTTTCGCATTTAGGTCTCCCATTACTATAATAAGATCGTACCTGGGTACAGTTTCCATTTCCTTTTGTACCTGTTGATAGAACTCGTCCTTGATCTCTTTATCGCTGTCGTTTGTTGGTGCATAGCATTGTATAATTGTGGTGTTGGTGAATCTCCCTCTCAGTCTTGCTCTTATCAGTCTGTTGTTAATGGGTTTCCATTCCAGTAAAGACCTTTCCATTCCTTTCTTCAGGATAATGGCTACCTCTTCGTTGTGCTGACCATCCTCTCTACCAGAATAAAGTACTGTTTCTCCTGTAGCTGTTTTTATTCTCCCCATCCCTGTCCATCTGCTCTCGCTTATTCCCAGGATATGTAATTTGTAATTCCTCATCTCTGCTGTAATTTGTCTCAGCTTTCCTGCCTCATTCATGGTTCTGACGTTCCAAAAACCAATTTTGGTTTCGTGTTTTGCGGTCAGGGCATCCGTTTTCATGCCAGTGGCTTCCTTTCGGCTTTCACCACTGTCAGTCATACGAGCCTGAGACTCCGGATGTCCGTCCCGCATCAAAGTTGTTTTCATTTATTGCCGTTTCCGTAACATGTGCAATTTTTACATAGACAGGGGTGTCTGCCCTGTGCTAAAACCCCCAACCTGGAGGACCAAGGTACCAGCTTTTGTCTGACCCCTACCCACACAGACCAGTCCAGCTTGGTTGAACCTACCAGGAGTAAAACTCCCACTGGCATAGCTCTGGGGATTGTCAGGGTACACAAGCTGCCATACCGCTACAAGGTATAGGTACCATTGATGGCAGAAATAATTAATGAAAATGGAGAAATGTTGGCGTTCCTAAGAAAGAAGAACATTAGACAACAGAAAAGTAACAGATGTGATAAGCGTTCCGGGGATTCGAACCAGGTACCATAAGAACGGCGCCAGCATCTCGCTTCTAGATGAATTGCGAAAGGACAGACGACCAACTGAGCTTGTTCGAATCCTCGGAATGCCCATCAGTTCTATTACTTTCTTGTTGTCTAGTATCAAGGATCAGTTTCATTTCCTTCAATCTTTACAATAATGGTAAATGATTTGAATGAAGAATTTAAAATATCAAAAATAAATTGACACAGTTTGGAGATGATGTTGCTAATTGGAGATCTGGGGAAAATCTAACAATATTATACAGGTATAATAATCTTCAAAAACAAATAAATAAAGTAAATAAATTGATGAATCAACTGAGATTTCACTTAAATGCGAATACGACAGTAGGAATGATCTTCAGTAAAGGTATGATTGTTAAAAATAGATAATTGACATAAACTTACAAGGACAACACATTAGTACAGTTCAAACCACACGATACATAGGAATGACACTAGACCAGCAACTGAACTGGAACAAACACACAGTTAGACTGGTGTAGAATCTTTGAGAGGACTAATTAACATTCTAAGATATTTGAAAGGTCATGGATGGGGTGCAAGAACTAAGACAATGATCATGTTCTATAAAACTTTCATTAGAGGCCAGGGCCGTAGACAGGACTTTATTAAGGGGGGGGTTAATTTTTAAAAAAATTTTAATGCACTATTTTGGTACCGTTACAGTATTATTCCCCCCCCCCTCCCCCAAGGGGAGGGTGGGTGTTTCAAAAAGTGCAGCCTCGGGAAATGGCAATTAGGCAACACGAAAACCCGACTTTAACACTGGCCTAGTACGCAGCGTCGCATTGTCAGTTGCGCAGCCTCCGCGCATGCGCAATCTTAGTTGAGTTCTGTCAGATTGCGTAGGTAATTTACTCGAGTCGGTGTTTGTTTTCGGCGTGATGTTTGCGATTAATTTGTACTGAATTAAGAAAGGATTATCCGTTTTCGAAAAAAGTTTGTGGTCATATTGACAAAGTGAAATGCGAACAGTGTTCTTCAGAATTTTCGGTGGCTCATGGTGGGCGTTCGGACATCAAAAATCTAACTTTTTATTAATTCTTTAGACCTAATAATTGAAGATAGACCTAAACGACGAAATTTCAATTAATATTTAGTCTATTATCTCCTAGTTGAACGCTTAATTAAACACTAGTCCAAATTTGATCTGGCAACTCTTAATTTTTTTTTTTTAATCCACTAATATATATAATTAATAGTTGATTAACGCTACAAGAATCTACGATTGGAGGATTCAACTTATTGCTATTTCCTAGTGAGTTAAGTAAAGCAAACATGGCTGCTGTACCACTCAAAAGAAAGCACGTGGCGCTTGGGCCCATTTAAATATTTTTCCTTTTTTTATTTATTTATTAATATTCCTAATTTATATTATTACTCCTAGCTAGCATCTAGAAATCAACAAATACTTATTATAATCAACTGCTTAAATTGACTACAGAGTAGATATGGAAAATAAAATCAACTTATCTTGCTTGTATATTTCTCACGATGCGTCGTCTCAAAAAACACCTTAAACATTCCTGAAATGGGGTCTACAATAAACTGATGTAAGACGAAATTTGAAATAAATAATTCCATTTTCCACTTCGCACATTTTAACATTCTTGGCCTCACATTTTCTTTATGCACAGAAAATAGGCTTTTAATTTAAAGCATGGGAGAACCGTTCAAAGGTAAAAGTAAAACAGAAGACTAAAGAAAAGACAGCAAAAAACACGTACTGGACGGGACCGGACAGGACGGGACAGGGCAGGACAGGTCGGGACAGGATAGGACGGGACCGGACAGGTCGGGACAGGACGGGCGGGGCGGGACAGGACAGGACAGACAAATATTGCATTTTCACGCAATTTAAGATGTAAAAGCTTATGCCAAAGAAGACATGCGTGTATTTACTCACGGTGGTCTGGCCCGTCATAATTACCAATCGCGCAGCAAACTTGACAAAGTAAGCCTGTGACGAGAATAAAGAACACTACATATCCAGATTATAACTTGTATGGGGTTGTGACGATATTCTCAATACAATAGCTAAATTAGATAATATTCTAGTGCATAAAGTCAAAAATAAGATAGAAAATAAAAATTGAGTCCAGCGTAGTATTCTCCTACGCCCGCCCGCATGTCGATTTTGATAAACCTAATAGCCGAATGAAAGATACTGTCTTTTCGAAAAAAATTCGTCCTTCAGATTAAATGTAACACTTTTGCAAGGTCAAGTCGAATTGCCAAGACGAGAGTGAAAGAATAAAAGAGGTGAGGGATGGAAAGACAGAACCTAGAGAACGCCGTCTCGCGTTGATTTCAAAAAAGCCAACTCGAGCAACATAGCCTTGGGCACGTTTCAAATTACGATACAAAAAAAGAAAAAATATGGAATTATGAACCATAATACATAGGGCCATAAAAATTATATATTCGGATGCCTTATGGTGTCATGAGCAATAACATGGTGTCAGTTACCCACTAGTACAAAAAAAAAAAAACCAAAATAATGGCAATAATATTATGTATGATAAGACGGACTGACGAGAAAAAAGATCACGCCTCCTTTCTTAATTCATCCGTAAATACACGGTTTCTTTTTGGCATTTTTGGGTTAAATTAATTTAATGTACAATACAAAATAATCGCAAACAGCAGGCGTGATCTTTTTTCTCGGCAGTCCGTCTTATCATACATAATATTATTGCCATTATTTTGCTTAATTTTTTCATAACATATTTTGAAAAAAGCTTTGGGTAAATAGGACTAAAAGGTACCAAGATTTTGATTGCCTGTAGTTTAAAGGAAGGCGAGAGGAGATTGGCTAACCTAACACTAAAAATATACTTGTAGTAGTAACCTTAGTATTTTGGGAATTGTTTTTTTTTTAAAGTTCGATTTAAAATTCATAGTCGTCTGCTTCTATTTGCCAGCTTAGTTGATATTGAGGAAAAATTGTTAGGCTAGGACGCCATTTCTTTAAAAAATCTTGCCGCGAGACGATGAGATCAGAAGTGTAATTCTAAATACAAATATTATAAACTTCTGGACAGGGCAGTGATAAACTGGGGCCAGATCTGCCAGTCATCGTTACTTGTGTGTAATATTCATTGAAATTGTGGTAAGATTGAATTTATTAACCATTTTATTTAAAATAAAGTTTGAATGTGAGATACTAACATACGACTGTAAGTAAGTGAGTCGATGGCAGACTTAGGCAAAGCCTAGAGATTGATCCATCATATGATAGCCTATCACAGAGGTGTAGAACTACAAAATTATATATGATTGTCATCAAGGAGCATAACACCTATCCTATTTTATGGAAAAAGATTACTGTTGGAATTGCAGAGGCGTTGTAACCATTAGGGGAGAGGAATACTGGTATACATTGTCACTTCAAAATATAATGGTACAATAGGTTGTCATAAAGAGCTGACCCTATGCGTTTGTTTGTACTGTACCGGTAAGTCACTGTGGAATATTATTGTATACTGATTATAAAGAAGGATGCATAACCTTCTTATTTCAGGGGTTTTTGTGGCCCTGACAGTCACATAAAACCAGGCTCGTGGGAACTGATTGATTCCTGACTTTGTTGCATAATTTGGGCACGTACTGGAGGTCACGGCGTCTGTGGCCTAATGGATATGAACGCAGTTTCATAATCCAGATATACCAGGTTTGAAACCTGCTGCAGGCGGTTTGGTAGCAGATCGCTTTATGTGGATTTTTAACAATGGTATAAGCGCCGTACCGTTCAGAAAGCAAAGGCAAACTACTGAATGAAAAAAAATTGCCTAGAAAAATCACAAACAGCCAATAAAAGCTGGGGTTGATTGCCACGTCATGTAAAGGATAAGCAACTAACTTTAACTGGAGGCCATTGCCTTTTATGAAGTGAACCAGATGGTCCATCGAGCCTAGGGCAAGACTTACCAGGGTTCTCCTTTGAAGTTAAGTGACCGTTCGGCACCGAAAGTCTCAACCTCTATGAACTTCAGTTATTAACAATAAAAAAACTGACATTATCAAATAAAAGAAAATTCCACCTGTGACATATGAAAAGAAAATGCACGATAAGGAATGATGATAACAAACAACCTACCATTATACATATACCAGTATTATCCTATTTAGAAAACTACACCTACACACTTTTATTATATTAATACTTGTATTATGGACAGAAGATCCATTGTATAAATTGAATATTGTAAATAATTTAATTGATTTCACTTTTGATTGTCAATCCTGATTCAAACAAAATAGAGTCAGGATAATAAATTGAAAAAATTATTAACGTTACACAAAATTCAACCACTGACTTACTTAAGATAGTCTTTTAAAGTGTAGTGTGTATGTGATTGGTGTAGTACTGTTGTGTTGTGTTGGATAATAAAATACTTGTGTATATGTTTAGTTGGTTAATGCAACATTACACTACTTATACATAACCCTAGACACAAAACGTTGTCATCATCATCATCATACACTCTAGTCAGAGAATAAGTCTGAGTGAGATCATAAAGGTGGTAGCAGAAAGGTACCCTGTAACTTAACATAATATTTATTATATTCAGGGACCTTCACAGCTGACCTCATTCAGTACACTAAGAGTACATAACAACATTTCTTAACATCAAATCCACCACAGGGGTTTGTCACGGAGTGTTTTGAGGGTATTTTGCATGCATGAATGTCCCCATGCTCCAGCGGGAGTTTATTAGTCATTTGAGTTGTTGTGAGTTGGGAATGCTTGCCTTGTAATATTTTAGTTACAAGCAATGTTGTGAGCAGAGGTTAAGACAAGCTGTTAGCTATAGTTATGCGTGAATGAAGCTCAGTGGAGTGTGGAAGGTTTTCACGTGTTTGGTGAATACAAATGAAAGGGGTCAGTCAGAGAGAGATGTGTGTTGAGTCAGTAGTGTGTTGGGTCAGTAGAGAGTTGAGTCAGTAGAGAGTAGACAGTAGACAGGAGACAGCGAAGAGCATAGAGAAGAGAAGGGTGGATGTCTATAGTAGTGTGCGAGTAGAGGGCCAGAGTGGTGCAGTGGATTTATGAAGTATTCTGTTTTGTGTCTGTAGATATTCCGAGAATCAGAGTGATTGTAGAATATTCGGGATTTGTTATGTCTCCAATGATTGTAATGGCCCTGCGCCCATTGTGACTTATTTGTGATACTATGTATTCACGGAGATTGATATGGTTGTTGGAGTTGGTGTATTACTCCTTAGACAGTGAGCTAGACGAGCGGTGTATAAGTGTTGTCTGATCTTCTACATCCACCCACATACACCCTACTCGTCACATCTGGGGGCCGTCTATTTGGATGTACCAGTGAACCCAAAGTTGTACAGCACTGAAGTGATCAAAAGTGATTCAGTCAGTAGCCTATAGTTTATTTTTTAACGCAACCAATTTTGACAGGATTACGGTAACTAGACACCGCACCGTATTCGTGCACTGGTAGAATATAGGTCAGCTCGCTGTGTAACGCAGTGACATCATCGTCGTCTGAATGATCGTTGAAAATTGTGCTGTAGAAGCTGTTTGTTGTGACTAGAAGAACTTATAGGGTGTGTAAACGAAGCGGCCGTGTATCCAGAAGAATCTGTTGTGACCAGAAGACGAAGATCTGTGGAAATCTGTGGAGCTATCGGAGTAAACCTTGTTGCAGTGTTCTACTCGACACAGTGTGAAGTGGAAAACACGAGCTTGGTTTTTCACTGTGTGTGTAGCCAGTGGTGCGAAGAGTTTCGAGCTGTGTGTACTGTTTTGTGCGGAGTGTCGTCTTCATACTTTCATCGCCTTGGGACTTGCTGAGGACATTATAAACAGATCTACACGCTTGGAATTTAAGTATAATGTAATTGCTCTGTGAATATGTAGATGTTGCTCCTTTGTTACTCTTGGGAGATGATTACTATGAAGCCTAGGTGTACAGTCTAGGTATTAATAAGGTATCTGATAAATAAGGTACTTATGTAACATTCTTTCGTGCTCTAGTATGCTAATGTTCTAGTGGTGGGCTGCACTAAGTTTCTAGTTAAAAGGGTAATTTTTATTTTATGTAGTGCTGACAGTGTATTTCCTAAGAAATCAGTAGTTCTTCTCGTATACTGATGTGACGATATTCTCAATACAATAGCTAAATTAGATAATATTCTAGTGCATAAAGTCAAAAATAAGATAAAAAATAAAAATTGAGTCCAGCGTAGTATTCTCCTACGCCCGCCCGCATGTCGATTCTGATAAACCTAATAGCCGAACGAAAGATACTGTCTTTTTCGAAAAATTCGTCCTTCAGATTAAATGTAACACTTTTGCAAGGTCAAGTCGAATTGCCAAGACGAGAGTGAAAGAATAAAAGAATAAAAGAGGTGAGGGATGGAAAGACAGAACCTAGAGAACGCCGTCTCGCGTTGATTTCAAAAAAGCCAACTCGAGCAACATAGCCTTGGGCACGTTTCAAATTACGATACAAAAAAAAGAAAAAATATGGAATTATGAACCATTATACATAGGGCCAAAAAAATTATATATTCGGATGCCTTATGATGTCCTGAGCAATAATATGGTGTCAGTTACCCACTAGTACAAAAAATCACAAAAATAATGGCAATAATATTATGTATGATAAGACGGACTGACGAGAAAAAAGATCACGCCTGCTTAATTTTTTTCATGACATATTTTGAAAAAAAGCTTTGGGTAAATAGGACTAAAAGGTACCAAGATTTTGATTGGCTGTAGTTTAAAGGAAGGCGAGAGGGGATTGGTTAACCTAACACTAAAAATATACTTGTAGTAGTAACCGTAGTATTTTGGGAATTGTTTTTTTAAAAGTTCGATTTAAAATTCATAGTCGTCTGCTTCTATTGGCCAGCTTAGTTGATATTGAGGAAAAATTGTTAGGCTAGGACGCCATTTCTTTAAAAAATCTTGCCGCGAGACGATGAGATCAGAAGTGTAATTCTAAATACAAATATTATAAACTTCTGGACAGGGCAGTGATAAACTGGGGCCAGATCTGCCAGTCGTCGTTACTTGTGTGTAATATTCATTGAAATTGTGGTAAGATTGAATTTATTAACCATTTTATTTAAAATAACATTTGAATGTGAGATACTAACATACGACTGTAAGTAAGTGAGTCGATGGCAGACTTAGGCAAAGCCTAGAGATAGCCTATCAGAGAGGTGTAGAACTACAAAATTATATATGATTGTCATCAAGGAGCATAACACCTATCCTATTGTATAGAAAAAGATTACTGTTGGAATTGCAGAGGCGTTGTAACCATTAGGGGAGAGGAATACTGGTATACATTGTCACTTCAAAATATAATGGTACAATAGGTTGTCATAAAGAGCTGACCCCATGCGTTTGTTTGTACTGTACCTGTAATTAACTGGAATATTATTGTATGCTTATTATAAAGAAGGATGCATAACCTTCTTATTTCAGGGGTTTTGTGGCCCTGACAGTCACATAAAACCAGGCTCGTGGGAACTGATTGATTCCTGACTTTGTTGCATAATTTGGGCACGTACTGGAGGCCATTGCCTTTTATGAAGTGAACCAGATGGTCCATCGAGCCTAGGACAAGACTTACCAGGGTTCTCCTTCGAAGTTAAGTGCCTGTTTGGCACCGAAAGTCTCAACCTCTATGAACTTCAGTTATTAACCACAAAGACTGAAATTATCAAATTAAAAAAATTCCACCTGTGACATACGAAAAGAAAATGCACGATAGGGAATGATGATAACAAACAACCTACCATTATACATATACCAGTATTATCCTATTTAGAAAACTACACCTACACACTTTTATTATATTAATACTTGTATTATGGACAGAAGATCCATTTTATAAATTGAATATTGTAAATAATTTCATTGATTTCACTTTTGATTGTCAATCCTGATTCAAACAAAATAGAGTCAGGGTAATAAATTGAAAAAAAATTATTAACGTTACACAAAATTCAACCACTGACTTACTTAAGATAGTCTTTTAAAGTGTAGTGTATATGTGATTGTTGTAGTACTGTTGTGTTGTGTTGGATAATAAAATACTTGTGTATATGTTTAGTTGGTTAATGCAACATTACACTATTTATACATAACCCTAGATACCAAACGTAGTCATCATCATCATACATTCTAGTCAAAGAATACGTCTGAGTGAGATCATAAAGGTGGTAACAGAAAGGTACCATGTAACTTAACATAATATTTATTATATTCAGGGACCTTCACAGCTGACCTCATTCAGTACACTAAGAGTACATAACAACAAAATTTCTTAACATCAAATCCACCACAACTGAGTACTTCTGTTTTCACACGAAGCTTCTTCTCTTTAGTTCTGCTACTTTCTTCTGTCAGTAGTATCACTTATTTTCTACTTCACCTTCAGTGTTGCTGTTTTACTGTCGTTAGTTTTCACTCTTTCTTTATATGACTTTATATGTGATGTAGGTTTAGGTTAGATTGCAGTTAGAACTAATTGTATATCTGCTCTACGTATAGCTGTGCCATTCCTGTCTGCCTTACACATTGCTTATATCTACTTTACCTATAACTGTTCTAATCCTATCTGTCTTCCTTCTTCTAGTTCTTCTGTTTCATTTTTATTTGGTGTTCTAATAGCTTGAATTATATACTAAGTGTGTATTAACATTTTCCTCACAGTAACTGTTGTAGTGTTTGCTCTTCTCAAAGTTACTGCTGCAGGGGTGACTTGGAGACAACAGATCAGATCAGTTGATTGCCATAGCCTGTCATTCCAGTTCACCAGAAAAAGCTACGTAATCTTAGTTTGTTTTGGTTCATCATTCTAAGGCCTTAGTTCATTTATTTGTCCAAGTTGCTCTATAGGCTTCCCTCGGTATTCATTGTTTCAGTGTTGTTATTGGGCGTGACGATTATGGTATTTATTTGTGTTTTGATTTCATCTGTAGGATTTTGCGCTATTTATTCTTAGAAGGGGTCCTATCCTGTGGGCAGGATCAGTTGTATTGCCCTTCACGAATAAAGTGTGCATTTTTGCATTAGTTGTTTACGTGCAGTTTGTTGTTGGTGGTGTGTTATATTCCCTCTTTGGCGTTCTGTGTATATGGTGTATTCTTCAGTCATCTTCTTCTTACACTATCCTGTAAATACGTTAATTTGTTCAATCTCCTGTTTTCGTGCGTTATGGAGGTCTGGTACTGTATATTTCAATATTACTTCTGTCACACATTTCCTTTTTCTTGTTACCGACCTACTAGGTTGTTGTTTGTTAAATTAGTGTGTAGTACTTATCATCATCATTTGTGTCATTGTTTGTTTGTAGGGCTAATGATGTTTTTTTTTTGGGGGTAGAATTGAGTACAGTGAGTATGGTGTCATCTTAGTGGTTATTGAAGATATTATTGTGGACTTTGAGCTATTTTGACATTTTGGTTAGAGTATTTCAGGTGCATATAAGTCAGATAGATTTCATAATCATGTCAACACTTATGGATTTTATCCTCGTCGGTGAGAGGATAGGAAAATCCGGAGAAGATCTCTTAGCATTTGCACAGTCGCAATTTAAAGATGCGCAGGAAAGACAAGAACGACATGAGGAGCGAGAGAGAAAGACAGCAGAGTCAGAGGAAGAGACTAAGAGATTAAAGATAGAAACACAGAAACAGATGAAAGAGATAGAAGCACAGAAAGTCATGAAAGAGATAGAAGCACAGAAAGATATGAAAGAGATAGAAGCACAGAAAGATATGAAAGAGATAGAAGCACAGAAAGAAATGAAAAAGATAGAAGCGGACACAGAGGTATCCTTGAGAAGACTCGAGTTAGAGAAGTCGGGTACAGACCCGTCATCAAAAAAAGATTTCGGGAGTATGTACAAGTTGAAACTCCCAATTTTCAACGAATCCATAGATTTTATGGACTGTTTTTTGGAGAGATTTCAAATGAAGGCAACTGCCTTAAAGATTAATAAAGAACTGTGGGGATCACTGTTGACAGATTATTTAACAGGGTCAGCATTAAAAACAGTTTTTCAATTAACTGTGGAAGATAGATTAAATTATGACATAGTGAAGGAAACTTTGTTACGCAAGTACAGGTTAAATGAGCAGGGTTATCGGTTAAAGTTCCACAATGCGATGCCAAGTAGTGAGCAAGATTTTGCGGAGTTTATCGCAGATATTAAGATGTTATTGAACAGGTGGACTGACCTATCGGGCATTGCTAAAGATTTTGATGGCCTATGTGATTTGATCTTACGTGATAAGGTAATGTCTTCATGTAGCCCCGATTTGTTGGCTGTTTTTCAGAGAGAAAACCGGAAAATATTTCGGCAATGTCACAGTTATGGCAGCAATACGCAACAGCACATCCAGGCAGACCGATTCATAAATCGGCGGTGCCAGAAACATTTACGACATGTGCGGCCAAGCGTAGTTTTGAAATACGGCCATATCGGAGACAAAATTCTCGTAGTGGGGAGAGACCTTATGATAGGAAGGCACTAATTCAGAGGTGGACAGAAACAGACTTCCGTACATCCCCCAGGAAACAGCAGAATATGACAGAGTTAGGTAGTAGAAGACCTACTGGTTGTTTTAAATGTGGGTCACCATGCCATGGAGCGAAGTTTTGTGACAAGCCTGAACCTCAGTCTGTGGCCGAGCCTCAGACTAGTACTAAGGGTAGTCCACTGAAGAGCAAGCGTGAGAAGTACAAATGCTTTGTATGTAATGGTGTTAGCCACCTTCAATTTGATTGTCCTAATAGGAGTTTTGAACGCGCAAATTCGGTAGTAGTCTTAGATATATTCAACAGCGAGAGTTGTGAAGAGTGCAGACCCCTTTTTCATAAAGATGAGACACCAATTCTGATTTGTGGCCACCCAATTCCGTGTTTATCGGCAATTCATACAGACGGTAGTCTAGTCTTACATCCAGGGTATGTAGGACATAAGGTCGAATCGGTGTTAAGAGATACAGGTGTACAACAGTTGGCGTACGTAGATCATGTATAGATGAGTCTTGTTTGTTGGGTCAAACTGCTCGATGTATTACTTTTGGGGGTAGAGTTGAAGTCTATCCTCTAGCATGGATAATTATTGATACGCCATTCTTGTGTGGCAAAGTGAAAGCTTTTGTTCTTGAAGATCCGGTCGCCGACCTGACAATTGGAAATGTCCGTGGTATCAAAGAGTGTATTGATGAGGATGTCAAACTATGGAAGCACAAACATAGAGACGGTACTTATGGAGGAACTACAAGATTGCAGGGAAAAGCTGATGACATTTTACTGCAGCATCAACCTAGGGTAATTCCTGTGGATAGCATGTCATCTGGTAATGTCCTGGTTGCTGATACTTCAGTAATAAATTGAATTTCCCCACAACAAGAGGTTGTATCGTTTCCAAAACAGTTTGGTCAACCAGAAACTAACATTGGGAGGCACATTATAACAGCAAAGGAATGGGGTGAACGTAAGATGAATATTCCGGAAAGTGCAGTAAATGAAACGAAGGTGAACTTTACTTTGCCAGAAGAAGGTGAATGTTATGGATCTGTCAAATGTCCTGAGACAGACCGGATGAGAGAAGAGCGTCGAAAGCTGATGGAGAAGTATCGCAGAGGGGGTCGTCGTGCTCGTATGTCACATGAGAAACATTACAGAAGAGAAACCAACGACTTAAGAGATTTCAGGCACTTTACAGGAAGCCTCACGAGTAGTAATGGTTACTGTGGTAGTTTTCAAAGTGAGCGTCATATTGGATTTAGAAACAGAGGACAAGGAAGAAGCAGGGGATATAGTTCCTACAGACCAAACGATAGTGAACGAAGAGCTGGAGAAGTATACAGATGTAGTTTCAGATGTTGTGAGCAGAGGTTAAGACAAGCTGTTAGCTATAGTTATGCGTGAATGAAGCTCAGTGGAGTGTGGAAGGTTTTCACGTGTTTGGTGAATACAAATGAAAGGGGTCAGTCAGAGAGAGATGTGTGTTGAGTCAGTAGTGTGTTGGGTCAGTAGAGAGTTGAGTCAGTAGAGAGTAGACAGTAGACAGGAGACAGCGAAGAGCGTAGAGAAGAGAAGGGTAGATGTCTATAGTAGTGCGCGAGTAGAGGGCCAGAGTGGTGCAGTAGATTTATGAAGTATCCTATTTTGTGTCTGTAGATATTCCGAGAATCAGAGTGATTGTATAATACTCGGGATTTGTTATGTCTCCAATGATTGTAATGGCCCTGCGCCCATTGTGACTTATTTGTGATATTATATATTCACGGAGATTGATATGGTTATTGGAGTTGGTGTATTACTCCTTAGACAGTGAGCTAGACGAGCGGTGTATAAGTGTTGTCTGATCTTCTACATCCACCCACATACACCCTACTCGTCACAGGGTTGAACCAGGTATCATATGCATGAGAAAAACACCAGTTTTGTGTGTGTGTGCGGAGACCAAAAACTAAATTGGCCGGTTATTTTTGTTTCCCCTTATAAGAGCAGCTACGGAACATCAGTCTCGGAAATAGTTCCTATACTATGTGACACTGAACCGTTTTCATAGTAATTGTTGGGAACATATGTTCCATTAGGAGTTGTCAGTGGTTTGGATATAAAAACATGACATGTGTATGTGTGACCGTATTGCCTACTACGTCGTTTTAGCGCTAGGGTACTGCCACTTATTAGAGTTAGGGTAAGAGTACTTAAGCAAGATTTAAACACTGGGTATTTGCACGCGACTAGTTATTAAAATAAACACTAGTCACAAACCTATGACGTCATTTAATCATGGTGTACATGAAATGACGTCATCAAACCTGGTGTAGAATCCATATAAGTTAGAACTGAAGCTTTTTATTTTTTTTTTACCACGAGACTAGCAGTGGCAGTTACAGTGCTAGGTATCAATTAACAACTCAGAACAGGTTCATGAATAACAGTAGATACCCGACAGGCTAGAAATGCATGGAGAAACTAGTACACTTGGATGCCCTAAATGCATCAATTAATAACAGTACTGGTAGTATATACAAGCCGGTGGTACCACCCTGGGAGCTCAAAAAACCAGATACAGTCTACCCCTGGCAGGCATAACTAATAAAGCAACTGATATGGAAACTATCATAAATAAAGCCAGGAAATATATTCAACAAATATCAAAGGACAGCATTACAGTGTACACAGATGAATCTAAAGTAGAAGATAATAAACTAGGGATAGGAATGTATGTTCCGATGTGGCAAAAATTGAAAGGATATAGAATAACAGATCATACATCTATTTTCACGTCAGAGATGGTTGCAATTATGAAAGCTCTAGAAGTCTTCTCTAACAACCCTCATCATAAATTGACAATATTAACAAACTCACTTTCAGCTATTCAAGCTATAAGAAACTTAAGAGAATGCAGTAGACCTGATATAGTAGAAGAGATATTACTGGCAAATACTTACCGATACTCCGTTCAAATAGCTTGGATACCTTCACATGTTGGCAAAGAAGGAAGTGAAAAGGCGGATAAAGAAGCTAAAAAAAAGTAGAACTAATAGAAGCCAAATAAATGTGGGGATGAGTAAAACAGAGATCAAAAACTTAATTAAAAGTATAATAACTGATGAATGGGCAGTAGAGTAATAGACAGACACACTTACATACCTAGGATGCATAGTAACACCAGACGGCGGAACAAGCAAAGACATCAACTACAGAATGAATAAAGCGAGAACAGACTTTGCTAATCCAAACAACATCTGGAAGTCCATTCAGTACAGCACAAACACCAAATTAACATGATATGGGAGATGTGTACTTTCTGTGCTTCTCTTTGTTGCGGAATGCTGAAGAGTAACAGAGAAGGAAATGTCAAAATTGTCCTCTTTCCACACAATCTGCCTAAGGAAAATTCTCTGAATCTTTTGGCCGAATATTATCACCAACCAAGAACTACCGTACTTACTCGGAGCAACCAATAGGACATGCACACCATCATAGATGGCATACGCTGGAGGTGGGTTGGCCACATCCTCAGAAGGGACCCTGATACCATCACAAGAACGGCTATGCTATGGACCCCTGAAGGAAAGCGAAAGAGAGACCGACCAAAAACAACTTGCTGGAGAACTGTAGAAGCCGAGATGCAAAGAATGAACCAGTAGAGTGGGGTGGAAACCTGAAGGGCAGACATGCATATAAATTGTTCAAGACTGCAACAAGACGGTGTCAGGTATATAGAGAACTAAAAATTCCTAGCAATAATAAACTTCATAAACCTCAGCTAGTAATGGGCTATTTCAGAATTGAAGAACCTAACTGTGCAGAGTGTCTACATAATATAGAGAATTTCTTAAAAAAATTTAGGAAATATGAACAACAGAAAAAACCAGTATTCGATTATTTAAAGGCAATGCAATTCATACATAACTGTGGAACAGTTGTTGAGAATAGATTGACATAGAGAATTGCACAATTTAGTAAAACAGTATATAACAAGCACTAAAATTAATATATAAGGATCAATGATGGTGTGAAGATAAAGGGTAGTCTATGGAATGATCATGTGGATGATGGCAGAGAATTGGAGGACTGGGTGTCATTCCGGTCACCCCGGGCTTTCTCACCCCTTTTCACCCTGTTGACAACAGAGCAGTTATGTGAGACTGTACTTTCTTTGTATTTGTGTTTTATTTTAATTTATTGTTTGTTTGGGGGGAGGGCACACATACATTCACACAATTTTGCAGTAGTATTTTGGTTTATAAATATGATACATAGTGTAGTAAATTCAAGATAATAAAATCTCATTTCTGTCACAAAACGGTTTGTGCGCTCTCATGTCCACTTCCGCAGTATTTCATTACTGTGCGGGCGAAATTTTGATATTTCTCTCTCTTCCCCTGCCCTAACTTGGCCCATTTCTGTCATCACAGAAAACTCATCCGAAGGTCAATGTTAGATAACTTTCACACTTCAATTCACTTCAATTTGACGGTCCATCCCTGAGGGATTAATTAAGTCACAAAAAACGCGACGATCCCACATGGACTCCAGGTGAAAGGCTATAGTCGATGTTTGTACACGACTGGAGTCATCCCTTTCAATTCGTCAGAACAATATACTCGCAATGTTGGAGGTATAGATAAATCACAAATATGTCCAGACAGACGGTCTAATCGTGCCGAGTCATAGTCTGATAACGACGTCCGAATAACGTGGGATAAGCAAGTCAGATACTCCCCAATCTGGGAAGAGATTTTGAAGCGTGATAGATGTAAGTTTACCAAATAATAATCAGATGTTTACAGCCCAATTTTAGAAAGTACTGGTTTGAAATTTTGCACTAGATGAGTCATGCAAAATATTTCACCATAAAGTTGCCATAACTAAAACTTTTAAATAAGATTGGCTGGTATTTTGAGGCGCGAATAACACTTGCATCGATTGGGCGTTTGTCCCAACTGCCCGAAAAGCGGGGGTAGGAAATCTACAATATATAATGTAGAACAATCTTGACACACGATACTGCATTCCAGAAATCGTCACCAGTAGAAAGCTCAGACCTTGGTGCGGGAAAGAATAGAGTTGGACTCTTAATTTATTATGAACGGAAACACGTAATAGAGCATCTTTTACCCACTGGAAAAGAAAGCTCGCCAAAATTAATACGGACACAGACTCCGACAGAAAACTACACACAAAGCCACAGAGGAATTTTGAAATACGAAAAAATCCCAGACGTGTGTTCGAGGCAAATCGTATTAACTTGCAGCGACTATTTATCTGAGCAGGAAGTCTTAAGTTTCTCAATTTTATTGAGGTGAGTGTATATAGTTTTATACTTTGAACTTTATATGTGTATACTTGACCAGTGGTGTTAAAGATTCATATGAGGCTGGCAACCCCAATATGTGAAAAGGATAATTCACGAATCACCACAGCAAGCGCTGGTGATTGCTTCATGCAAGGTCTCACAGAGAACCAAATGGAGAAGTAACCCCAGACTCCGAATGGAGCAGGGAGTGAGTGATGATTACATCAACATGTGTATAGTTGTGTATTATCATTTGTTGAATGGATGTAAACTTTATACGTTGATTTAGGCACAAGCCATTTTCCGCTGTCCAGTTACAAATTTTGCCAAAACACAACCCAACACTGGATTAACTGTTTGTACCACGGAGATATGTTCCAGATGTTGTTAATCAACAATTAGGTAAGCACGTCTGAAAGTGGCCACAGTTTGCCTGAAGCGAGAGAAAGAAGGAGTGAATAATTCTTCTATTGTATAATCATTGTACTCACTTTCTTGTACCTTTCTTTTGTTTGCTAATACTGTTATTTTTCTGAATAGATTAATTAGGACCTCTGTTTTTTACAGTAAAGTCAAATTCTATGCCATAGCACAAATCTTTTGACCTTTTGGGGTTTATATAACTTCTTCTTGTGGGATCTTGTCTCAACAGAGGGGATTGCACTTATGGGGTTTATTTCTTTATGATTTCTGTAACCTATGATTTTTATATTGCTATTGATACTGAATGTTGTGAAGTTTTTTTTTCTTTATGATAAATAAACTTAACATAAAACTTAATTACCTGTGTTGGTCAGTGAAAAGGAGTGACTGTCGCTATATTTCGAGGTCGTGTACTGGTCATCACTGAAGAAGGTCTTCTTTGGGTTACCACTGCATAATTGAATCAACCGGTCATGTTGACACAGAGTGGGAGTGTCAGGTAACGCGAATGGTGGAATGGTTCTGTGTAGTTGACCACTTGATAATATTACACTCACACACTCTTATGCAAGCCAATGATGACTGGAACTACAGCTGACATTTCACAGTTTAATAAGGACGCACACATCTGGACAGCACGGAACATAGTCATAGGAACATGTTGACATGTACATCATTAGGCATTTGAATAGTAGATCATATTTCATGCAGCATTCAAATATGATGGGCGATATAAGGTAATCATTCAATGTTCTGGCAGACTATTGCCATATCCCCTAGCTGACTGAACGCATCAGTGGGTGTGGGTGTGTAAACATATAAAGAGTTCACTGGACGAACCTTTTCCTTGGCCCAGTTCTCCAGCGGCATATATCAAATGTTTATGTAACAAAGTTAAACCACGATAGGGGTTTTCATATTAATAAGATCTCCATATCACTGTCCGATAATAAGTTTGATATACTGTTCTCTTGACAGTGATCCATAACGATGACAAGAATACAAGATGGCTACCTTCCTGAGTTTCGCTCACTCACCCAGAAGAAGGATAATGATAAACCAAAGTTAATTCACAATTTGAATATCAATAATTTCATAGAGTTTCTCTACAGTTCCACATTAATAAGGTTGCTTCATGTAGACATAAGCTCTGTTGGGAAACCTGTCATCTTCAACTGTATATATAAACGACCAACGATGCTCGAAACACCATGTCCATCTAGGTCTAACCAAATAGAGATCATCAAAAAGAAGGGTCTGGTATTACCTGGAGTCCGAATTAATAATAAAGTGCATGAGGAGAATCTCTGACAATAGAATCTCGCAGAGACACTATCTCCTTCTGAAAAACATTCACAAATCACTTTTCAACCTTTAAAAGGACCAGCCCAAAAAATACACACGGCCATTCTCAGCCGGCTTTGTCGAGACTCAGTACGCCTCCGTAGGACAACGAATACCTGCCCCAGAGTTCGGCACAAAGAATATAGTCCGACCTAAACATACGAAGATATACAATATAAGACTGAATCTTCTTGCACTAGACAAGTAATACATATGAATTCAGGCCATAAACATTCTAAGCAAAATCAATCTATTTTCTGGCCCTAACAAATGAGAAATGACATAAATTCGGTATTCATACGCTAAATCAATATTCAAGGGAGATCATCCACATAATCAAAAGTATAAACCAATCATGGATTATCTAGCTTTACAAAGGAAAGCATTTTCGTACACTCAATAAATACAAATATATATTTTTCCATATTAAATAGACATACAGGATGAATTGTATGCCTCACTGAAGTAATCCGTGCGTCACACAATTCCATACAAAAGAATATGTGCGCAACAGATTACCACACCCCCCGGGAAAAAAATGGTACTTTTTTTTTGAAATACATCTAGGAGCAACATACAATAGGCTCACAACGCACGAATGATAATGCGCAGATGATAAGCATTCCAAACAAATGTAACGCCTAATGTAAGGCTAAGTCGTCCTATGGTACGACAAATTAGAATATATCTTAGAATCCAGAGAAAGTCTTTCTCTGAGTATAAATATTTCCAGAGAGGTGTCACCCACGCATACTACAATATTGGCTCTGCCACAATTTCTACAACAGATTATCCAAAAATATTTCATCTTACGTATCTTAAAATGATGATTACCAAAGAAGAAGAACATCAAAAGACCAGCGGTGAATATGCATCAATGAACCGCTAAGTAGTGATACAATCAATATATGCTATATTACATATGTGTACCCATTTTAACATAGGGAAAAAAACTGTAGTAAAGTTAGACATGTTAGAAATCTCAGGATCTAACAGTTAGGTGGAATCATGTGGGCATCTAGACAAGATGTCTGCCATCACATTTTCTGACCCACGGATAGCTCGCACCGAAAAATGAAAAGGCTGAAGAGCAATCGCGTATCGCGTTGATCTCGCGCTCTTCAGATTTTTACTCTGAATAGCTGTAAGAGCTTTCTGGTCAGTTTCCACAATGAAATGCGCGCCAAGAAGAAATCTTTGAAGTTTAAGGATTGACCAAACCATAGCCAATAATTCACGGTCTAGGACCGAGTAATTCTTCTCTGCGGCATTTAGTTTTCGAGAAATATACATCACAGTGTGCAGAGTTCCAGAGTACTCTTGCATTAGTGCTGCTCCAATCCCTGTGGATGAAGCGTCACTACGAAGAATAAATGTCTTATCTTTAGTAGGTAACACTAAAATAGGTAAAGTAGAAAACATAGTTTTAATTTTATCCAAAGAGGATTGACATTCTTGAGTCGAATGGACTATATTAGGAGACCCTTTCTTTAGCAATGAAGAAAGAGGTGACATGATCGAGGACAGATTCGGGATGAATCGTCCATAAAATTGTATCAGACCCAAGAGACTTCACACTTGCTTTTTAGTCTTAGGAATAGAAATGTTAAGTATCTTACTTGTATTATGGTCCTCTGTTTTTAGGAAACCATGACCAACACGGTGACCTAAGAAAGATATTTCGCTAAAACCAATACAGGCTTTAGATGGTTTCGCTGTCAGGTTATGCTCGCGTAAGATAGACAATAGTTCATTTAACCCGTTATAGTGATCTTCCCAAGTATCACTGAAAAGACAGATGTCATCAAGATATGCAATGACATCTGAGCGATGAGATAGGATTCGACGCATCATGCGTACGAATGTTGCAGGGGCGTTCATAAGGCCGAAAGGCATGAAATTTCATTGGAATAGACCCCTAGGTGTCGAAAAAGCAGTAAACGGTTTGGCGTGTTCGGATAGTGGAACTTGCCAATATCCCTTAGACAAATCAAGTTTAGTGAAGAAATGAGATTTCGATAGTCTAGTAAGTAGCTCTTCTAGTAAAGGCATAGGTTCAGCATCAAATTTCGTCACTTGGTTCAATTTGCGATAATCAACGCAAAGACGTATGTTATTGTCTTTTTTCCGTACAATAACCATCGGCGAAGAATATGCTGATGTGGATGGTTCAATTATTTTCAAATCTATCATCTCATCCAACTCTTTCTCAACCTGTGCTTGAAAATGTATCGGGATAGGATACGGTCTGACTCTTATAGGATTATGGTCAGTAAGTATAATGTCATGTTCAATGACATCAGTTTGACCAGGAATGTCAGTAAGGACATCCTGAAATTGTTGTAACATAGTAGAAACTTGTTTCTGTTCTCCTAGAGATAACTCGGGAGAGACCGTAACATCTTTCCATGATTCATTAGAATGAAGTGGAATCATCGGAAAAGGGAGATTCACATCCGAGAAACTCGTTTCCTCATCCTGTATTACTGACAGTGATGAGTAATGTCCATGTGGGACTGGAGAATCGTCCGTTGCCTGGAAAACAGGTTGTAAATAATCCGGACGTTCATGGAATTCCGTAAGCATGTTGATGTGGAAGGTTTTATGCTTCCCGTCAATATCGACGATATAGTCAACATCGGAAACTTTTGATATTACATCGTACGGACCTTTCCAAGAAATAAGAAGTCTGTTTTCCCTACAAGGTAGCAAGACAAATGCTTTGTCACCCGGACAAAGTTGTCGCAAGCATCTCTTCTTATTGGCAAATTGCCTTGCCTTCTGTTTCGCAAATTCAGAAGAAGCAGTTGCCAATTTGCATGCTTCAATAATCTTGTGTCTAAGCGCAATGACATATTCGTAAGAGGATTTTGTGTCATCGACAATATTATCAGCAGTTATAAGGTCATGAAGTAAGGACATAGGACCTCGCGGTTTCGCACCAAAGACAAGTTCAAAGGGAGAAAATCCTGTATGTTCGTTGGCGACCTCTCTGTATGCAAAGAGAGCCGCGGGTAAAACCCTGTCCCATTCTTGAGGATGATCTTCAGTTATCTTTCCTAATAGGTTTTTGAGAGTCCTATTCAGACGTTCTACCATCCCATTAGACATAGGATGATAAATACTACTCAGAGATCTCTCTATCTGTAGAGTCGCCATTACTTGAGACATGGTATCCGATATGAGTTGGGTACCATGGTCTGATAATATTTCTGCTGGAAATCCCAGACGAGAAAATATTAGCCAAAGAGCATCTGCAATATCAGCAGTAGTTATGCTCTTTAGAGGAACAGCCTCTGGCCAACGTGTGCACATATCAACACACGTCAAGATAAATTGGTGTCCTCTAGCAGACTTTATCTTAAATGGACCAATGATGTCTATCGCCATTTTTTGAAATGGTCGAATTGGAATATCTGCAGCCTGAATAGGTGCAGCATGGCGTGGACCTTTGGATTTAACTTCTTGACATACCCTACAAGATCGACAATAGATTCGTATGTCCCTGTTCACAAAAGGCCAAAAGAAAGACGCAAGAACTCTAGATTTAGTACGGGAAAAACCCATATGCCCAGCACACTGAGAATCATGAGCGTGCTGTAAGATTTTAACTCTCATATTTTTGGGCACAAGAATTTGAGAATGAATGGACCTAGCGGAGTCTTGTACCATACGTACAAGTACGCCATTCTTCATCGTAATCCAAGATTTACGATTTGTATCTTTATTCGGATCACCTTTTGTTGCTAGCGTGAAGAATTTTTTTAGAGTAGGATCATCTTCTTGCTTTTTTATAAATGAGTCGCGAGAAATTTCCAAGGGATCATCTTGGTTCTGCGCATCATTATCTTCAGAAGGCGAAGATTGAGGCATGTTAAGAGCTTGAGCTCTAGTGACTACAGCATTAGCAGCTTGCGTATTTTTATTTTCCCACTCAGCAATTTGTTGCGGAGTACATTCTTTCACTCCATGAATGCGACCGATGATAAGATCAGCGATCGGATTCGGCAGAAGACATGCGTGCACATCTCCTGTAAAGAAGGGAGTAGCAATATTGATAATGGCAGTAGAGTACTTCTCCAATGTGCCACCAAATGTTACGCATTTGATTACTTTGCCAGTGGCTCGAGAAGGATCTACGAGTGACTGCCTCACACCAATGGTAGTGCACCCCGAATCGAAAAGAATTGATACCGGAGTACCCTCTACTAGACCTCTATTGAAGACAAGAGCGCCTCTTCCATCATGCGCGACTGACGCAGGAAGAGCGGGAAGAGGATGACCACAGCTTAAAGTAGAAACTGTGGTTGGATCGAATAATGTTTTGCATTGGGAGCATTGAGATGCTCTACCAAAATCAAAAGCAGAACATCCTACATTATTAGAGTCTTTCTTATCATTATTTTGATTACCGGCTTCATGGAGCTCTTGCTGTGCAGAGTTAGCCTGGTAATGAAATTTATGTCTTTTGTATTGTGATCTACCTCGATTATTATAACCTCTATAGTTATTATTATTTCCTCTGTTATAACCCCTGTTTGGGTTTGAATCATAATGTTCATGATCATAATCATCATGCTCATTATAATGAGTATCTCTGTAATGTTGGTTTTGTTGTTTCCATGAAGGAAAACTTGGGTAGTTCCTATAGTGACTTCCTTTGCGGAAATTTCTGTAATTATGGCCACCCCTGTATCGAGGACTGTCAGCCCGATTCCAGTTCTTCGAAGAAGAACCCTGATTCGACTGGTTACCTTGGTTTTGATAACTATTCCAATTAGCCTTTTTGTCAAATTTGTTTTGAGCTCCTTGAAACTTATGTGAGTAATTATGATTGTATTGTGTCGCTGAAGCAGCTGGCATACCCTCTTTAACCTTAGTGTTGCTAAGAGTTACGTCAGGGTGTGCCGTGACGTATTGGTCACAATATTCTTGCATTTGTTTTAGTGTACTGGGTTTACGCTCATGTAGGAATTCAAGAAATGGTTTATTCACAGAAGACATGATCTTGTCTCTGAGCAATAAATCCATAAGAGCCTCAAATGTTTTTTCTGTTTTGGATAATTCAATCCATCGTGTAAATGTAAGACGTGCTTTTTCAACGAATTCTGAGAATTCTACACCTGCCTCAGGTCTCATTGTCTTAAACAAAAGACGGTAACCTTCCTCAGTCAACTGATATTTCCTTATCAAGGCCGCCCTGACAACATCGTAATTGTCCTTGTCGGCCTCTTCAACTAAACTTAACTTAGTCAGAGAATCACCTTTTAGATTTATAGACAACTGATTCACATACTGTGATTTATCCACATTATTAGCTCGACAAGCACGTTCAAATCTATCAAGCCAGAATGTTATATCGTCACTGGCGGAGTTGAACGCTGGTACCTTGACCTTGTAAGTAAAGGGTTTACCATTACCACTAGATGTCTGATTAACAATACTCATACTTGTCAATTTCAATTTCTCTAACTCAAATTCATGTTCCCATATTGCTTTTCTCTCTTCAGCTTCCATTCGAAGTTTTCTCTCCTCAGCAGCAGCTTTTCTCTCCTCAGCAGCAGCTTCTAATTTTTTTTCTTCTATTTGAAGTTTTCTCTCTTCAGCAGCAGCTTGAGCAGCAGCTTCTAATTTTTTTTTCTTCTATTTGAAGTTTTCTCTCTTCAGCAGCAGCTTTTTTCTCCTCAGCTTGCATCTGCAATCTGAAATTCTCAGCATCTATCTTCTTTTGTTCAATTTCTGCTTTCCATTTATTCTCATCTTTTTGTTTTTTCTCTTCTGATTTTAATGCAATGGCAAATTGAGCAGATGAATATTCTTCCAATTCTTTACCAGACTTACCAAGGGTTAACCCTTGCTGGATAAAGTAATCTAAATTAGCCATCCTGTCTTATGAAATCAGTAACCTGAAAAAGTAAATAAATTACCTTATCCCACTTTAATGGGAGACAAGTCTGTACTATAGACTTGTATACTCACTTCATTTTATTTCACTCTCTTAGTCTTAGTCAAAGACCTTATATGGTTATCTTGTTTATAATGAAACAAATGATCACTTGAGTACCTGTGGAAAATAATATCTTTCTATCCCAATCACTGTGGGAGACAAGCCTTATACAGGTCTTGTATACTTCCTTGTACAGTAATAATAATAATAAAGTACTGGCCTGTACTATCATATAAGTGTATTCAAATATACCTCATATTATCTGTCAACCAAAGAGATTAACAAGGACAAACAAGAAAAGACAATATGAGAACACTTGCAGAAATCAAATTAAATTAAATATAAGGAACTGAAGTAAGTAAATAATCACAGAATCTGTGATGATAACTGCAATGGGCTAAGCAAAACAAATGACGTTACAGTGTATAAACATAAGGTGTAGAGAACTGAATGAAAGGAAAGATAAGACCAACGAATTCAAACAAATCAAAACAAAACTAAAAAACAGGAAAAATATTACAAAAACAACAATAGGGACAGTTTCGTTACAGCTAACAGATATTGCAACAGATGTTGCATGCAAATTTCAATTAAGAAATTTGCCCCTACAGAACACTAGTACAAGACCAATGTTACTCGGTATTTCTTGTCCTAGTCACCTCACCAACCGCCCACGGACATATAAACAACTATACATATAAACAAATAACATGTAACATAAATACATATAAAACATAAATGCATACATTAAATAATGAGATGTGTTGCGGTTGAAATGTGTTGTAAAGTATGCTCAGCTTTTACATTAATGGTACAGCTTTTTAATTACAATAACTGCCACTTTTAATCAATCTTAAATCTTTGATTTATCTTATTACACTGTTCTAATTTTTGAGCATATTAGAACATCCAGCGATGAAATCTATGCACTTTTATGTTCAACAACACTGCAACAAGAAAACAGTTTATGGCCTTCAAAGTATTCAGCTCTGTATGTCTGCTTGACATAAACAATGCCTGTACTACAAAATGTCACCAAGCGCTGACCTGATTACTGCCTTCGCTCGATAGGACAGGTCATGCTGACCTCGACTGTATAGTTGTACTGTCAACTTGAACATCAGTGTTTACGTGTCGTATATGGCGTCAGGAATGGTCTGGTTACAATAACCCCAGGAATCTGGCTTACCACTGAAAAGGAGTGACTGTCGCTATATTTCGAGGTCGTGTACTGGTCATCACTGAAGAAGGTCTTCTTTGGGTTACCACTGCATAATTGAATCAACCGGTCATGTTGACACAGAGTGGGAGTGTCAGGTAACGCGAATGGTGGAATGGTTCTGTGTAGTTGACCACTTGATAATATTACACTCACACACTCTTATGCAAGCCAACGAAGACTGGAACTACAGCTGACATTTCACAGTTTAATAAGGACGCACACATCTGGACAGCACGGAACATAGTCATAGGAACATGTTGACATGTACATCATTAGGCATTTGAATAGTAGATCATATTTCATGCAGCATTCAAATATGATGGGCGATATAAGGTAATCATTCAATGTTCTGGCAGACTATTGCCATATCCCCTAACTGACTGAACGCATCAGTGGGTGTGGGTGTGTAAACATATAAAGAGTTCACTGGACGAACCTTTTCCTTGGCTAAGTTCTCCAGCGGCATATATCAAATGTTTATGTAACAAAGTTAAACCACGATAGGGGTTTTCATATTAATAAGATCTCCATATCACTGTCCGATAATAAGTTTGATATACTGTTCTCTTGACAGTGATCCATAACGATGACAAGAATACAAGATGGCTACCTTCCTGAGTTTCGCTCACTCACCCAGAAGAAGGATAATGATAAGCCAAAGTTAATTCACAATTTGAATATCAATAATTTCATAGAGTTTCCCTACAGTTCCACATTAATAAGGTTGCTTCATGTAGACATAAGCTCTGTTGGGAAACCTGTCATCTTCAACTGTATATATAAACGACCAACGATGCTCGAAACACGATGTCCATCTAGGTCTAACCAAATAGAGATCATCAAAAAGAAGGGTCTGGTATTACCTGGAGTCCGAATTAATAATAAAGTGCATGAGGAGAATCTCTGACAATAGAATCTCGCAGAGACACTATCTCCTTCTGAAAAACATTCACAAATCACTTTTCAACCTTTAAAAGGACCAGCCCAAAAAAATACACACGGCCATTCTCAGCCGGCTTTGTCGAGACTTAGTACGCCTCCGTAGGACAACGAATACCTGCCCCAGAGTTCGGCACAAAGAATATAGTCCGACCTAAACATACGAAGATATACAATATAAGACTGAATCTTCTTGCACTAGACAAGTAATACATATGAATTCAGGCCATAAACATTCTAAGCAAAATCAATCTATTTTCTGGCCCTAACAAATGAGAAATGACATAAATTCGGTATTCATACGCTAAATCAATATTCAAGGGAGATCATCCACATAATCAAAAGTATAAACCAATCATGGATTATCTAGCTTTACAAAGGAAAGCATTTTCGTACACTCAATAAATACAAATATATATTTTTCCATATTAAATAGACATACAGGATGAATTGTATGCCTCACTGAAGTAATCCGTGCATCACACAATTCCATACAAAAGAATATATGTGCGCAACAGTCAGCTCGGCCCAATATCCCTACTCCATTTACTATAGTTTCACGTTTGTGCGTCTAATTGTCGTCACGTATCTCTGTGTGTGTATGTGAGTGGTTAATAGTGTATATGTTAATATATATATGGGAAGGTAAACTGTCTGATAAACAAATTTCAGTCGTAAGATAAGCTGGACTAGAGTATCTTCTCAATCCAGGGACAGACTCTACCTTTTCACCATTCACTCGTAAAATCTATTTCTTTACCTTATCTCTCACTGAGTTACCCCCTTTTCCAGTTCTATTCAGACGGGACCAGAATCTATCTTAATCACCTATCAAAAATCTACGACACATGCAAACATATATGTGGAAGCGGAATTTGTTCTTTTATTCTCTCTAAAAGTTGGTGGTACGGAACGGAGAGGCCATTTGTGGTTCTACTTTACGAATGATACCAGCTGTCCTACTAGTCTGTGTTTCTAAGCCTGAGATCGACACTTGAAGATTCTTCCCTGGACCAGGAGCGGACAGGTGCCCTCGACACAGAGACAAATTGATGGAACCAGCAGCACCAGCAATTCAGGAATTTTGAAAGATAAGTCATAGTTCTAGTAGGCCACAGCAACAGACTTTATTTATAAAACTGATGGTCAGTCAGTGATGATAACTATCTCAAAGAATTACTAGTTTATATTTATTTACATTTGTTCCAAAAGCGATTGATCATTAAATTTTGTATATGTGGATTTTGATAAATCCATAGTGGAGTTAATGATTACAGAGCGTAAGGCACATGCGTGAATCATAATTTTAATCAGGGCCGTATAGGACTTTATTATTTTTAATACAAAAAAATTTAATGCCTAGTATAATTCCCCCCCCCCACCCCCCGGGGGGTTTGATTCCCCCAAAACCCCCACCGTATCTACGGCCCTGATTTTAATATATATATAGTTCTGTCTACACCTGAAGAGCCACTAACAATAATAATCAGAGGAATATCGCTGGATTAAACCAGCTGGGGGCTTAACTAGCTAATGAATTATAAGATAACCCAATTCTTCACAAAAGTTGACGGCAGATACTAGAGTTGACATTAATAAGAAACATTCAGCATTATTCTCGCTTTTCTGAATATCTTGTGAAAACTACCTTGTTGTAGAAGCATCATTATCCTTCTACCTACAACTCTGCCAAGAGTAATCTTGTGCGAAGGTAGACACCTTTGAAGACCCAAATTAGTTACTCTTGAAGTTGTGACCACTGTTGGACCACTACTGCAGAGCTAAGGGGAGGCTATTCGTGACAATTTCCAATATCTAAATACAGTATTTTCTCCCCTCCCCCTCTCCCCACCTCAGTCCAAATAGTGTAAACCAAAACCAAAATTGTGTGGATGTATGTGTGTGTGATCTCCGCTTTCCACGAAACAAACGAACAATAAAAATAAAAACAAACAAACAAATACAAATAAAATAAAATAAAAAGACAAAAAAATAAAGATAGTATCTCATAACTGCCCTGTTGTAAACAAGTTGAAAAGGGGTGAGAAATCCCGAGGGTGTCTGAGATTACACCAAATCAACTAATTATCTGTCATCCTCCACACGAGCACCTCATCAGACTACCCCTTATCCTCACACTATCATTGATGACGATGATGAAGTAATCAGTTACCTTTTTTTGTTTTTATACAGGTTAGCCGTATATTGATTATAGTTGTTTAATCCGTTATATAAGAAGGACTACTTAATTTGTGCCCGAGGGCCCCTTTCATTGTAATTAACGCCACTGTGTAGGGGCAAGGATAATCTGGAAAGTTAATGTCCTTGAGTTGACGGACACATTTTCAGACACTAACCGAAGAACAAAACAGATAATTTCCAGTCTGTATAAAGAGATGTGCGAGAAAGACGGCGAACAGAATGAGAATGCAATTCTCCCATAACTAGAACAGACCTAGAACATAACTAGAACAGACCTAGAACAGACCTAGGGAACTACGCAATATGGTAAAGCAATATATAACACGATCAAAAATTAATTTATAAGGATCGGTGAGGTTCTGGTAATGCATGTTGATAATGACAGATAAGTAGTGAATTGGGTGTCATCCCAGACACACCAGGCTTTCCCACCATCTTCCTCCTTGTTAACAACGTGACAGGTGATGTGTGAGCGCGTATATGTGTGTGTGAAGGATATGAATAATTATTGATTAATGATAACTGGCCACTTTTATTCTATGGAGTAGAGTGTGGAACATTTATTTTCGGGCTTTTTTAAAAGTGCTATTATTATTGTTGAACATAATCGACATCATTGCACTCCGGTGTGACATGTAATTGAAAAAGAGTCTACAGTAATCCGACAGCCTATTGCAACCTTATAGCTGCCCTCTGATTCGCTAGCTAAACCATGTATCAATACCCACTATCCATTTCTGCAACGTACCATTTTGTCCCGCCTCTTTGTTTTAGCACGAGCTAACGCAATGTTTACAGACTGCGTGACCTGTCAGTCATAACAGGAAAGCAAATCAGGCTATGTTTACCTCGTCCACTCACGCGAAGCTCATCTGTCAATCACAATACTTCTCAGACAGGCAGACAGACAAAAACACAGACCCTTTTGAAGTTTCGTACTCAGGAGAGTTATAGACCCCTGGGCTCTTTGATCTTCAGAAGCGGGCATTCTTACAGAGAAACCCGTTAGGGAACAGTCTTTTAATGACGATCGAAAACCTCGACGAAGACCGACCGTAAAGCCTTTATCTTGATACGCTTAGCTTCTGAATTCTGGGTAACACCGGAACGCGAAGTTAATGCATTCAGAGATCAGAGAATATATATACTGTTGTTTTCTTAACCCCATCATCAGTTGTTAATCAGAATTTTGAATAGTCTAGCGCAGTCCTAGAACCAGTCCTTATTGTTGGAATATGGTTTTCTGGTGTTCGTGGAAATTTTCACTTCTGAATTTTCTGGTAAAAAGGATAACAGTGCTAATGTTTTAAGAATTGATAGCTATTAACATTTGTTCTTCACTTAGATTTTTCTCGCTAGTAAAACGAGTGAAATAAAGAAACGCATAGCGATTTCATATCAGATATTCGATTAAAACTTTAAATCACGCCACCCGTATAGACAATAAACTGATAGTGAAGGATAGATACAACGTTATATTTCATTTGTGCATATTTGTTATAGTGTCTATTATTTTAATCATATACGGCAAAGCCAACAGATTCCGACAATTAATAGCGATTTAATGACAGGCGATCATTATTTAGGCAGCGCGTATGGACAGATTAAATAAGAATTTTCATTGTACGCTGACGCCGGCGAGCAGGGGCGGGCGAGTTAACATGACTCAGACCCTTCTGAACTCAGCTGCCAGCGGAATTTGTTGACGGGTAGGAGTAAGGAAACACCGTGTGCCTTTTAAATTTAATCAGGACTGACGGAGTGGAGAAGAGATCGTCTTGTCCCCGTCTGTGTGTGTAGATATAGGAATAGCACATTTTTCATATAAATGTTTCTTGTATTCTTCGCAGACCTGATCACAAGGGCGGCCAGCGGTCTTTTCCTTTTGTGGATTTGTTATTTTCTCCTTTTCTTCAATTTCATTTGTGAACGGGCACACGACAGAGAGTGTTGGAGGACAATAAATTTGTTTTTTTAAAACTGGACTTACAAAACCCAGAGATATATATATTTTTACCAGCCACAAGTTGGCCGATAGAAGAACCATCATCAGCCTATGAACAAAGTTCTAGCAACCAGATGTTTTCCCAATACTGGAAGTATTTTTCCCGCTAAAGAGTGAACCTCAAGAACTCTCTCAGTTTTTTAACTATTTGTAATAACACTTAAAACAAATGTCTATGTTAGAGAGAAGATAAACACCTATGCAGGCCACCAAGAACCACTTTTGTCAATAGTGAAACGTCGAAAGCTTGCCTGGTTTGGGCATGTAACTCGTCATGACTCCCTTTCGAAAACGATCCTTCAGGGAACAGTCGAAGGTAAACGGAGAAGAGGAAGGCAGAGAAAATCCTGGGCTGATAACATCAAAGAATGGGCAGGACACGGTTTTTCCACACTTGTACGCATTGCTGAGGATAGAGAGCAGTGGAGGACCCTGTCTGCTGATGCTTCCACCATGGCACCCCTACGACCCATGACGGGTTACTGGCTGAGATGATGATGATGAATAACACTTATAGGAGACGCAACCAGATTAGGCGTTCACCTCATGAACTAATTTCGGGGGATGGACTGGGGCCAATTTGGATCTGGGATAACTGGGGTGACAGAATATTAAGTGAATTAAATAATATTTTCATGGACTAATTCTATTACCAAGGGAAATTACAGACCTACCATACCAGGCAATTAGGTAAGAGTGTGAGAGTGGCCACTGTTTGCAAGAGTGTGCGAGTATTTTCTTGTTTTTCGGGGACAACTATCCATATATCTGATTTGTCTAAAAGTTTGTTTATTTTACTGGGTCTCATAGAGTACCAATACTGTTCATTCTGTAACAGAGTGCTAAACTTCAACCTTTGGGTTAATAATTTTAGGGTTCTTTTCTCCATTTGGGGAGGATGCACGTTTTCTGCTTTATTTCATAATAATAATAGCCCCTTCAGTCATAACTGACTATGGGAATGCGCCCCTGAGGTGACAGCCCTCAGCTGCTTATTTTCCTGGTGCTCCTTTCGACGTTTTCTCCTCACCTCTGCTTCTTGTGTGAGCCTCTCTTAGCCCAATCTGAGGTGGCGCCGTAAATAGCATCGCCACTTAGTGCGATCGGCAGCTTCATCCTCCCATGTTGCTGGATCCATGTCCAGTGCCCTCATATCTCTCTTGCACACATCTTTGAACCTCAGCTGTGGTCGCCCAACTGTTCTCTTCCCCCTTCCTCTATCCCTAGCCACCAACCGGCAAAGCAGTATGTGGCCAGTACGCCTAGTGGCGTCTTAGGGCAACAACAAATTGATCAATCTATCGCTGTTTCCACCACGCCTAGTGGCGTCTTTGTGGAACAAAAACAGACCAAACAATCTATCATTGTTTCCGTAATCAGATTGGTTGGCAAGCAGGTGATCAGCCCACTGTGCGAAGTTTTTACGGGATGGGGTAAACAGCCCCATGCCCATACCCTCCTTAGTCGCTTTTTACGACATGCGTGGTAGGGTGCAGTGTTACTATTCTTTGCTCCCCTTTCGGGCCCCGGTAACACACGGGTGCAACTGTTCTCTTGCCATCTGCTAATTGTCCGTAGAAGATATCTTTTGGGATGCGACCATCTTCCATGCGGCGAACATGGCCAAGCCAGAGAAGTCTGCACTGTCTAAGAAGCGTATACATACTTTGCTTTATTTCATATGCATGTAAATGACTCTTTGATCTTTTCCTTTAGATATTTTGATGTTGTCGAGTTTTAATGATAATAAACTACAAAGAAACTTACCTTTGTGTGTTGGTCAGACCCATACCCATTTATCCTTAGTTTTTCACGTTTGTGTGTCTTGTGTCACATAGCTGTATGTGTGTAGATTAACTTATCTATTCCTGATAGGGAGATAAAAGCTGTCTTGCACTAAAAGTACAGTCGTACGGATCGGCTGGAAGAGATTACCTAATCACTCCAGAGACATATCTTTTTTTCCTCAATTCTACCACCTGTGAAAAATCTATTTCTATACCTTCTCGCGTATCTGTCGACATCCACTCTATATACTCAGACGGGCAAAATAAAACAATTAACCTTCCGTACGACATCCAGACAAACCCATAGGTGCTCAGTCTCCCTCATTATATATCGAAGAGTGTGAATGCTAACTGCTCCTGTAGCTCGCTGGTTGTATACAAGACGGATGCATCCTCTCATACGGCCATCTCTGCTAGCCTTACGTTTGATGCCAAATTCCAAGTCTTAACTTTGATGATCCACTTATTGCAGTGTCATTCTCTAACAGGTGATCATTAATTGTTCTCAGTATCTCTCCCTTATCCATATCCAGTGTCCTCACTATGGGTGCTCTTGATGCTAGTATGTCAGCTCTCTCATGACTGCATACCCCTGCATGATCAGGGCAGTAGATCCACACCAGCTCCTGCAGACTCGAAGCTTCTGTGAATGTTTTCCATTCATGCCGTAGCCAACCATTTTGAACCTTTCGAAGCATGGACCGAGAGTTTTAAAAGTGCGTTTGGTAACAATAATTAAAAAAAACGGATCTCTAAAACTAGTTTATTCCTTATTTACTTGCATTATTATTTTAAGTCATAGCTGAGTGGAACTTTGAGATGTTGAGCGTCAAATATTTGAAACGCGAAAAATGTACGATACGCATTTGATCTTGGTAGTAGACCCTTTAGTCATGACTATGGGAATGCGCCCCTGAGGTGATAGACCTCAGCTGTGTTTTTTTTTTATGTTCCTCTCAGCGTGTTATTTTTCTCTTCAGCTTGTTGTGAGGGCTTCTTTTCACCCAATCTGAAGTGGCGCCGTAGGGATTTGATCTTAAATTTTAAAAAAAAGGAAACGCTAGTCCTATAGCAAATACCATTGTTGTCGTCAAGTCTTTCATAACGAGTCTCAAATCACTTCATACAAGTCGAGTCGCAAGTCCCTAACGCTGGCTTCAAGTCAAGTAGAAATCAAGTCCCGAGTCAAACCTCATTTTAGATCTAACACTGTTTATAGCCACAAGTGCGCTTTTTCGAACAATCACATCGATCACTACAATTAATAATGAAAAGTATTAATATATATTTTAATACTTTTACTATTTTATTTACTGACTTTTTATTGCACCAAAATTATTTTGTAGTACTACATTTTAGAAATATTATCTTCTCACACACACTGCGTCCCCCCCCCCCCCCCCCCCCCCAATGGAATGAATGGAATAATACAAGTGAGCAGCACCAAATCTTAAGCTTAAGCGAATTTACAGGTTAAGGCTTATGCTCTATGTTTTTCTATCCAGTAAATGCGTGCGGTATATTTCCTCCTAAGGTGGGATGGTAATGTTTACATATCCAAAGAATATTATCGCTGTGTTCCTATATGTTTGTCTAGCAACAGTGTCCAATTCTATCTGATAATATGAAGTAAAATGTGTTTGCACAATAGAACTCTAGTAATGTTTGGGTGATATCGCTTAACACAAGAACATGTTTTTTCTTCTCATTAATAAAGAGTGCATTATGAATGAGAACAGCGAGCCGTTTCTTCAAAATTGGCAAGTCTCGAGTTTAGTCGCTAAAACTTAAATCTCAAGTTGTCTCGGAGTCGAGTCGCTGTGGTGACTTAAGTCCGACTCGATTGACGCGAGTCGACAACACTGGCAGATACTGCTATAGGGGAGTGAAGTGTTAGAGCCCTCACAATACTTGGTACAACTTTTTATTAGGTGGGGTGACCAGTACCCTTCCTCGCTACCTTCGCCTTACCTAACTAGAGAATAGTGCCCCTAGATCTATAGACAAACAAACAAAAAATTAAAATAAAAAAAAGAAGAAACTCTGAACAAGAATAATATTAAAATGGAAGGGTGGTTACAGTTATATAACTGACTTTAACAGATATTTAATTGACTTTCGCCTATTAAAAGTCATATGTATTGTAAGAACAGCATTAGACCTTCATATTCCCAGCCACTATATATTAACATTTGTTCGCATTAAATATTGTTTGACTATATTATGCAGTTCCTTAGGACTGTCTATTCTTAACACCTCTTCTATATTTATAAGATTATATTTATATATATTTAGATTTATATATATATATATGAGATCATAGATAATATATTATATATTATAGATAAGATATATATATATATATATATATATATATATATATATATATATATATATATATATATATATATATATATATATATATATATATATATATATATATATATATATATATATATATATATATTATGTAATAAAACTATAATTAAATTGTAATTAAATTTTATTATTTTTATTATATTATTTTATAAGGTAGTATGTTTTGCTAAGTGTTGCAATTCGTACGGAAGATTTGTTGCTAAATAGTGAAATTCTAACGGAATTTAAAATTCAACGGAGTATGTGTTAAAAATTCACGCTACTGATTCTATTCAATAAAACGGTAAGTAAACTAGTTTTCTTCTTTTTGTTTTGTTAGTTGAAATACAAAGAATAGTACAAATATGTGCTACTGTATTTGCATCTAATTTTATTTCAAATTATTAGTTAACCTAAACGAAAATGCATATTGGGTCTGAAACTTGCGATTGGGTCCATTTTCCTGCTATTCGGGTACAGCCGAAAATGGCGGCCAAATTTTAGTTGGCGTAACTCTTATATGATAAAGGGGAACTACTAGAGAATAGAATCTAGTACCCGTTAAACAGCTGAATAGACTGGAGCGTGACGCTTCAAGTGTATATCCAGGAACTCGGTAACTTTGCCGCAAGAAGCAATCGCCCTTATCTTATTATTCTTCTTTGATCCTTAGCCGCCGACCATCAAAGCAGTCAGTGGCCATTACGCTTGGTGGCATCTTGTAGGGCAACAACAAATTGATTCCACTTTGCTCGGTCGGCGGCCATCCTTCGTACAATGCCCCAACTCTGGTTCATTCTTTGCATCTCAGCCTCCACAATCCTCCGCCAAGTTGTTTTTGCTCGGCCTCTCTTTCGTTTTCCTTCAGGGGTCCATAGCATAGCTGTTCTTGTGATGGCATCGGGGTCTCTTCTGAGGACATGGCCAACCCAACTCCAGCGTCTGCCAGCTATGATGGTGTGCATGTCCTCTTGCTTGCTCCGAGTAAGCAGATCTTGGTTGGTGATGATATTCGGCCAAAAGATTAGGAGAATTTTTCTTTGGCATGTTGTGTGAAAAGAGGACAATTTCGACATTTCCTTCTCTGTAACTCTCCAGCTCTCCACGCCATAGAGAAGCATAGAAAGCACACAGCTCTGATATAATCCTAATTTTGTGCTTGTGCTGTACTGAGAGGATTTCCAGATGTTGTTTAGACTATAAAAGGTTGTTCTTGCTTTGTTCATTCTGTTGTTGATGTCTTTGCTTGCTCCGCCGTCTGGTGTTACTATGCATCCTATCATATTATTAATTAGCCATTATTCGTGCTATTGGACCAATATATTGTGGACAAAATTGATTTTTCCCCACAGCCACTAAACTTTACCGTCAAAGACCATTGATGTGTATCTTCGTCTCTGTCGGCCTTGAAGTTTGAAACTTATTAATCTTAGAGATGGTACAGGAGTAGAATTAACCGCATTAGGTAGACATAAAGTTCTGATATGGGTTTAATAAGATACTAAAATGTCTTAAAGAGTTTTTTAATGCTAAAATACTATCAAGCATTTCTGTTAGAAACACTTTCTCTTTTGGAAAGAAACGAACTTGAACGTAAGAGGAAATACGATAGTTAGCCTACATCTTAGGTGTAGGCCTATTGCCACTACTGTCTGTTCTCATGAAAGTCGATTATCTCAGTTCTTTCTGTTTGGGGCACTACTAAAACATTGTTCACACTCTAATGTTCAAGTGTTTCATGCATTCCTTCTTTTGTTTTCATTATCATCATTGCTTCCATCATAACTTTCAGTTCTTCGACGTGTGTAGGCCTAATTAGTGCCAGAATATGAGAATTTTTTTAAAAAATGTGTGTTTAAGTAGCTTTCCTCATTACACAGTGTAATGTATATCTGTCATTAATTTTCTGAACATTCGTATTTAAGTCCGTTTTTCAAAACGTGCCCAATATTTGTATAATTTTGTATCCTAGGTTAAGTTTTCCACAGCAAGTATGGGAGGCTAAGAGCCAGGGATCCAGGACGACCCAGCGTCCACTGGAAGGACAACATTAGACAATCTCTGAAGGACCGAAGACTAGAATGGAACCAGGCCAGGAGGAAGACAGCCGATAGGATAGTATGGCGCTCTCTCTTCCAAACCTCTACACCTTACGGTAGAAGAGGAACGACTAAGTAAGGTTAAGTATTCCACTCTATACATGAGTCAAATTATGTAATTCCTTTGGGTGTAGACAGTTTCTTTAGCATGTTTTGTATGCTCAGAGTATTTACAGGCCATTTGGTAAACAACGAGAACAATGTAAAAATTACTATGTGTCATATATTTGTGTCGAAGGAAATTTCAAATTGAATAGCTGTAACAAGAGTGTTTGTTGTAGGTGTGTATTTGTAGGTGTATTGCCAGTATACCTTGTGCAGTTCTCAAAGGTCTTTGAGAAGACAAAAAAAAAAGGTAGGATTACTGTTAGATGGATGACACTGGGAAAGACTAGATTGATAACTGGAGGAACAGATGACTCTGAGAAAGGCTAGAAATTGACTGACTGTAATGGTAACCAATTGTCATCCTGCTGAAAAAAACTACCATATGAAAAGTGCCCCTAGGATTCACCAAAGTGGATGGGGAGTAGAAAGAATAATTAGTCCACAGGCGACATACTGGAATTGACCAGGCCATCTATACGGACTTTGAGTTAGATAAACAGCTGGAATATCCATGTAGCTGTGGTAAGGAATTCCCTACAAAAAAAAGCATGAGAATTCACAGAATGAAAAAGGGTGTGTAAGCTCTTCAGCAGTATAGATCAACGGCGCATTGTCCCTACAGATAAGACATAGAAGGTCATCACCAGATTCAGTCCATAGTGCGGAGGATATTCAAATTGAACTGCCTGATGATGATCACATTCACTTCTTGGATGGAAAGAGAGATGCCATTAAGTTTCTGCCTGCCAGTGCAAAAGTTATTTGGCTGGGGAAGAATCACAACAGGCTATGGATATCGAGACAATAATTTAGTATACAACAAAATTGTTACTTTCACAACTGCTTTAAGTTGGCAGAATGGATATGCCAGGAGTGAATTTGGAAGGAGCCAGCAAAGTGGAAAAATCAACTAAAGGCTGGCACTTGGGAGTCAGACCTAAGTAGGCCCACACATTCTCTCTTCTCTTCTCCCCCCCCCCCCAACTTTTGAAGGTCAGATTGCCTCAGTAGCTCAGTAGTTTCTTGTAATTGATTTGGGTATTTGTAGACTCCTGTTTATACTTTATCAGATGTGTTCTGCCCATCTGGCAGATTGTTCCTTGATGCCTTCACATTTGTTTTGTGGGTTTAACTGTTTCTTGGATATAATTTCTAGTGAATATTGTCTTCTCAGCTTCCTTAATCATATTTTTTATGTGTTTTGTTTTATTTGTCTAGCACTCTTTATCACTTTCTTATTCATCTCCAGGTATGGTGTGCATATTCGTACTTATTTTAGTTTTCTTTATTCTTTACAGATTTTGACTTTCCCTTTAACAGTTTTTTTCCTTTGTGAGGTTCTATGGGATGTATGTGATTCTTTATGTTGCCTGTTCTGTTGCCAAGAACTTCTTCACACATTCATTCTTTACCCTTCAACTCTGCAAGGAGAACAGGTCTTCAACAAACTTATGCACATCCTTCTGTCATTTGCTCAAGGTCTTTGCAGAAGTCCAAAAACTGAATCACGCAGGGGCTTGCTCTTGTTCACTATAACCTGCAGGCTGCCACTACATGCAATACTAGACTCCACCCTCAAACTTTTAGATACCATAGCTTGTGTATCACCCATTTTAACTTCATTTCACACTAATAAAGTTAATATATGGCATGCATCATTATTTAATGTGTGATGACTTAGTTGTAACATCATGTGAAATTTTACTAGGTGTTGGTAAATAATCTATAGTCATTACTGATACTTTAATTTGTTCCTTTCCAGATTTGCCTAATAGCCTATGTTATGCTCAAAGCAAAGCACGGCTTTTCCTATTGACACTGATTGACTAGATTTTATAGATTTCATTCAAGGAATACTTTAGAGCTCAAGATGTCAGTCTTGAAGAATAGAATACCTACATGGCACAAATGCTTTCGAAATTCCTGCTCCCAGCAGAAAAATTTCACAGCTAAGTCGTCTTCTGTCAGTTCAGTACCAGCATGTGATCTATTTCCACACTTGAAAAGCAGAGGTGGGCAGATCATTCCATTATGCAGTGCACCATCCCAGAGTTGTTTAAGACCAAAGTTGAATAAACAGTTTAGATGCTTTCCATCTTTATTTGGTAGACCTTTCAGTCTTAGCTCACACCAAGCCATGGCCAGTTCTCCATTAAATGAAGGAACAGATAACCAGGGAAAGGAAAAGCTTTTGTCACAAATGGTATGATTTCTTTAATCTTTTTTGTTTTGTGAATTGTAAAAGTACTGTTTTAAATATGTGTTTTCACTTAGCAAATTTAGATTTATTAGTTTTAATAATTTGCTTGGCAAGTTAATACAGCCTTGCCATGCAGCCTATAATTATTGTATACAGCTTTTCTTGGTTGAGGGGCAATGATGCCATGTGGGAGTTGTTCATACCATTTTAATCAGTGATCTTTGGTTTATGTGCAGCTTCATTTTGAAATTTTTGTTGTTGTTGCAGTGTACATTTCAGTTGAAATCATTGTTTCACGCTGCTTTTTTGTTTTTTTTTTCAGAACATGCGATTGGTGAATGAAAATAGTAAGTCTTCCCCCCTTTTTTTAATCAGAGAGGTTAATGTAGCACATACATATGTCAGAGGTATAATTAATTAAATCAGTAATCAACAGGGTTAACCCTCTTAAGAATAGATTGATTGATTTCAGATGACATAACCAAACAAGTTCTAGACTTGTAATAATTGTGAATGTCATTATTTTACATATCTTGGACACTAAATAATGCAGCTGTAAAATTACTGGAAGCCTTGTGTCACAACCAAATATATTGTGGATTTATCATAACACAATATTAATACTTATAGGCTCGCTCGCTAGGAGCATGACCACAACATATAATGGCTGACAAAGAAAGATTAACACTTTCTACAGATACTTCCCTTTAATGAATAAATGCACACACTACCGCCACACACGGCTAACAAACATATGAAATACATATATCAATGCCAGAGAAAACTTGCCTCAATAAATTTATCTACCAGCCTCATACAACACCATATGATGGCCCTGTGCAAGCAATGCACTGATTACCGCTCACCATAGCGGCCGAAATCTATGACAATGAAAATACCCAAAACATAGAACACTTATAATTTAGGAAATGCCACTAGACAATACACAAAATCTAGAATTACACAATATGATCCTCTTAATCCGCAATAAGGCAAAACTTAGAATACACCTCTCATGGCACACTTCTCAGCAAGAATGCTGGCAAGGGAAAACATAGGTACGTCCTCACCTGGACACGGCTAGATGACTAATCCCTATCCTGGCGCCTAAAAATTCCCACTTCCGCTAATCACATGACTTGCGGGTAGTTATCCCAATGTTGCCAAAACTCAATGTTGCCAGTCTGATATATCGTCACTGCGAAATAGCGCCGTGACATCCACCCCCTTAAGAAAGAAAACGTAGTTTTCTTCCACCGGAGGAGCTTTGCCCGACCCCCTTCGGAGTATGGGCGAACATATGCCATCATAGCATCTCCTCATCTGACTAGAGATTGCCATAGTTCTCCACCACCATTGTCGTTTCTGCTTTCTTTTTGCAGCAGTAGTAACCCTCATACAGAAGACTGATCTGAAGAACTTTTGTGTTCTTGCAGTAGCTGTTCTTGAAGCAGCTTGTTTTACAAGGTGGGGTTGCCAGCCGCATACACATCCTCACCTTAATCGCCTCATATGACAATTTTAAGTGGGACCAGTAGTTGTTTTTTTGGGTCTCATCTGTGGGAACTACACCCTGCATCAAGTACACAAAGAGAGAGAGAGCAAATTAAGTGGTTTGGCGGGACCCAAAGACGCAGCAATAGAGAATGCAGTCAGCGACCCATAGCTTGACTGCTTGCGTCAGGGTCAGCGAACCAGAGCTGACCAAGACCCTACTTCACCTCCACATGGTGGTCCTGGAAACAGGCTGCATCACTGCAGTCTGGCTGAGAGAGAAGGGATCGAAGAGGGAAGGCAAACCCGGTCCCAAAAAATGCAGTGCCGAAGTCGGATGTGTTGGCCAAAAGGCGCAGATATCGCAGCTCCGCTGTAAACAGACACAACGCAACCAACGTCCTTTTCAGGATGAACGAGGAAGAAGAAGAAGAAAGTGGTTTGGCCATCTCATGAGAATGGAGCCCGATAAATTACCACTACTCACCTACAACAGTAGAAGATCTGGTTTCAGGGCACTTGGAAGGCCAGGCAGCAGATGGATAGACAACATCACACAAATTCTACAACAATAAGGGCTCACTGTAGCCAGTGCAACACACTTGGCTCCAGTACGCAAACTTCAACTCCCTACTAATCGTAACGGCAACATTTGAATGGAAAAGTAAACGTGTAATACACACACACACACACATGCATACAAACAAAAATAGTACCTTCCTTACAACAGTAATTTAAGTGGTTTTGTTAAAGTTAAAAGTTATGTTTTTTCAGCTTAGGGCACAATTTTAAGTTTCTTTCTACTTTGTATTTTTTGCCCTTCAGTATTTAAGTTATGGAAACTGTGTTTTTATTAGACTTTCTGTCCTGGTGCCGCAATGCCTACCTGTCTTCTGTAGTTGGTGTGGCCATGATTACAGAAGGAACAACAGTTTTAGCCCAGAGTGCTGGGGCAGGTATGTTGGATGATGATTACGAGGTTTTCTGTACTTTTTGACAGGTGACATTATAAGTTTTGGAAAAGTTTATAATCTAGTGAATGAAACTCATTATATATTGTGGTTTTCTGCAGCTGAGTGATAAATATATTTATTTTTCTATTGTGTTTGTTAAATATTATAAAATCTGAAATTATTTTAAGTTCAGGCCTGTGCTCTATAGTGGGCTGAATTTAACTTATTTTGTTGTAATGAGTACCATGTCAGTTTGCAGGATGAGAGAATGCTAGACTAAAATCCTTTTTTTTTTTCAAGTTAAATATGTAAGCTGAGCTTACCTGAGCACAACCTCCAGCGTAAGCATGGATATGTTGTTGTTGTTTAACTAGGACTGCTGAGAGAAGCTTTTGCAGCCAGTACCGAGTTGAAGACTCCTTGGTATTATCTACACTAGGCTTTTCCAGAGGCTTTTCTGCTATTCTGAAATGTGTTGAGTTTGAAGTCATGAGCTCCAGTTTCTCCAGCTTGGCTGGTATTTAAAGGATCATCACATCTGGTCCCTGGCTAGGAGGAAGAAGTGTGTGGTATATACTATGCATTCCTCGCCATCAAAGAGGGCTGTCCATACATGCAGAGCTAAAATACTGTGCCCTGGTTCTGGGCTCTCCCAAGGAATTGTCATGTCCTACACAGAACCACTTCTCAGCTCTCCCTGGCCATCATGGGCCCATAGTGAGTTCCTCCCATATGCAGCCAACCAGGTAAAAAGCCAGAGTTCCATCTGGGGCTCAAGTGACTCCTCCAAGCTTTGTGTGCAGTACTGGGTTCTCAACATGTTTCACCACAGGTGAAATCCCTGGAAGTATGTGGATGATTTCAAGTGATAATGAGGGTGTAATTAGCCTCATGGACAGTTTCATTTACAGATTTGAATACTATAGCATTGTGCTTAGCTGATAGTCATATAAGAATGACTCCAGAACGAACAAAATCTTTATTTCATCAGGGTAAAGAAATGGGCATAATTGCCTTTTTACATTTCTGCCCTGCAAGAGCTACCTTTATGCATAAAAATGGATATAGAAGCAGCTACTGCAGTGGCTGTCTGAAGTAACATTAACTAGGACTATTATACTGTCGGACTCTCAGTCTATGCTTCAGAAGGTCCAAAATAGATAGCTACAGCAAGAATGGAGATCACACATAGAGGCCTATGTCCTTCAGGAACTGGTGTGGATCTATTATCCTGGTGATGCAGGAGTATATGGCAGTGAGAGAGCTGACAGACTAGCCTCGAGAGCATCCATAGTGGGGATACTGGACATAGATAAAGGAGAGATAATAAGGACAATTAACAATCGCCTGTTAGAGTTTGACACTGCAGTCAGTGAATTAACGTGACTCAGGCTGCTGAAATTTGGCATCAGTCGTAAAACTAGCAGGGATGACAGGATGAGTCATGCGTTTTTACAACCAATGCACTACAGGAACAATCAGCATTCATTCCATTCAGTGTTTGCTGAGGGAGACTGAGCACCAGTGGGTTTGCCCGGAGTGCAGGGATGTCGATTCTGAACCACAACATTATTAAGACATTAGGTTCTCATGTCAGTAGCTGTGAATCTTTAAAATGGAGGGAATGTGTGATTCATAGTGTCTGCTGAACAAGAATGAAATATGTAAATATTCTCTCACTGCATACAAGGTCACTAATATAAAGTATGAGCTACATAACCAGCAATAACAAGTCGTTGTTTTAAACATTGTTATATTTTTGAATGACATAATGTCAGTAGTATATTGATGTTAAATATAGTTGATAATCTAATGATGACTTAAGTGGAGGATAACATAATGGACAACCTATGCTAAGCAAGAAAGAAGGCTCAATACCTTCCATTTACGGTGTCTACACCACATCCTCTGCATCTCGTGGAAAGATAAAGTGACAAATGTCGAGGTGTTGTCACGTGCTGGCCTTCAAAGCATGTATACACTGCTTAGACAGCGCAGACTATGCTGGCTTGGCCATGTCCGCCGCATGGAAGATGGCCGCATCCCAAAGGATATCTTCTACGGACAATTAGCAGATGGCAAGAGAACAGTTGGGCGACCACAGCTGAGATTCAAAGATGTGTGCAAGAGAGATGTGAGGGCACTGGACATGGATCCAGCAGCATGGGAGGATGAAGCTGCAGATCGCACTAAGTGGCTATGCTATTTACGGCGCCACCTCAGATTGGGCGAAAAGAAGCTCACACAACAAGCATAAGAGAGGAGAAAACGTTGAAAGGAGCACCAGGAAAATAAGCAGCTGAGGGCTGTCATCTCAGGGGCGCATTCCCATAGTCAGTTATGACTGAAGGGGCTATTATTATTATTATAAAATAATGATGTCTAATATAGATGTTCTAGAAGAGGTCAACATGCAAAGGAATATCATTGCAGGATCAGTTAACTTTCATTCGGCTCATTTTGCCATGAGTGTTATTTTTAAAATTTCTGCTTCCCTCCCGCCTTAAATTAACATGGTATTTTTTTAAAACATTTATTAAAAGTGTCTTTATTAGGCTAAGCATTTACTGTCATTTAAAGCGGTCAAAACATTCCTTCTAACTCCTCATTTCAGGAGCTCTTATTGTAGGTGCAATGAACGTGTTATGGGGGACTTCAAACCACATCATCAACCTGATCAGGCTGAGACACGTTTCAGGAATGTCCGGCTTTGCACTGGCTCTCAATATGCTCGGGTCATCCCTTCATTGCCTTCTGTGGATATTTGTTCTAGTCTGCTACGTAGGCTTCCTGGATGAAACTGGTGCTTTTGAGCAGCATCATAAAGCTGAATCTAGTGCCATTTTACCCAACATGGAATTTCAGCACTATGATACTACAGTTAAAATGAAAAAGAAAGAAGTCTGATCTTTTTTCTGCTAAAGTACTTTCCATTGTTAACAAAGCTTGCAAATTAGTTTTCATATACGCTTTTTTTCCACTGTATTAAAATATCTTGATTAGAAGTTCATTTAAAAGATTGCTCTTTTGTGATAGATTAGATCATTAATAGTTTGCTATATTCTGATAGATTAGACCAGCTTTCAGCCTACATTATTGTTCTATCAAAATCTCTCAGATAAAGTTTGTATTCTGATAAGTTAGGCCAGCTTTCATGTCTGCCTTATCTTTCTATCAAAATACAGTAATATCCTACTTAGCGCTCAGGATGCGTTCGTACAAATTGGAGCGCTAAACAAAATAGTGCTAAATGAGGTCATTATAACATAGAATAAATGGAGTTGCAATCCTGATAGGTTACTGTATTTTAAACTGAGATTAATGATTAACTGGGGCAGTTATCATGTTAGACTCTCAGCCCATGCTTCGGAAGGTCCAAAATTGGTGGCTATGGAAATCATCCGTAGAAGGGAGTATGATGGAACAAGAGAGCTGACAGACTGGCTTTGAAGGGGGACATAGGATATAGGAGAGATAGGAAGGACAATGATTGCCTGTTGGAGAACTACACTGCCATCGATGAATCAACGAGGCTAAGATGGCTGGAATTTGGCATCAAACGTTTAGACTAGACTAGCAGGGATGGACGTTTGAGTGTATCATCTGTCATGTATACAGCCAGCGAGTTACAGGAACAATTAGTATTCATACCCTTCAGCATTTGCTGAAGGAGACTGAGCACCTATGGGTTTGCCTGGAGTGCAAAAATATCGATTCTAATCAACATTAACAATAAACTGAGATATGTTATACAGTATTTATAAGTGTGGTGAGGTTTCTTAACTCTTAGTATCCGGCAAGCCCCGTGAAGTGGCGCGGGTTTAGTACCAATTTTACGGCTCGCCAGTTCAAGTGGCGCGCGACGGTAACGATAGCTAAACTAGCGCATAAAAACGCGGTTTTAGCTCCCGTATAGTAAGAGTTAATGTTCATTGAACTGGTCCTTTTCATTGCTAACAAATTTGAGGTTGTCATCGCAGAAGCATTTACCTTGTCTGCATTTATTATACTTTATGGACATGGTCAAGTTCAAAGTAGCACCTGATGCTCACTAGCTTCCATGCACCTCTACAGCTGCAGTTCAACATCCAAGCAAATTTTTTTCCTTTGCACCTTAGATGCACAGCCAGCACTTAAATTGTAGGCCATTTCCCAGGCCTGATGGATGTAAAACAGTGGACAGAATTTGAGAGAGAACAAGAATGTACGCATACATGATCAAGACAAAGCTTGAACAAAGAGATAGTTACATATTCGGAGAAGACAGCCTTGATTGGCTGTGAGCAGTGAAGCACCTGTGTTTGAAGTGCTCTTATTAGCTAAATTAATGTTAATAGTGATGGCCGTTCTCAGGAAGTTCTGAATGTTGTGACTTATGTTTGCACTCATGTTATGGACTCTTGGATTTTTGACATTGTAAACATTTCAATTAAACATTTTAACCAGTTTGCAAGAGTGCAAATAAAAACAGTTCTAAATAGGCCGGCACTTAGTTGGGTACGACTGTATCAGAGTTAAAATTCACATAACATTTTGACAGGTTCGACCAGCTTTCATGTCTGTATGGCTCCATCAAAATGTATGAGTTAGTGTTCAGTTTTATCTGTTCTGGTAGGATAAAACCAGCTTTTTTATGTGTTTTATTATGCTGTCAGAGTATTTAAATAAGATTTGTTTTTAGCAGACAGATGCATTCTGGTGAATAGGTCATTCATTTCAGTTTTTATGTCAAAAGTGTGATAGCTGTGACATGGTTGTGATGTATTATTTTTATATATTAAACATGTTACAGGTTCACAATCTTCTTTATTTTATATTACTTCTTTTCTTTTTATGATTTATTTTATTTGTTTATTTATTTATTATTATATTTCAAGAGGGTGTTTGTAAGGTCTGAAGTGTAAATGCACTAAAAGCTGATAAATTGGACACACATTTGTTGAATTTTGCACTCATGTTTAACTGCATCACTGTAAAATTATTGACTATTTGAAGCTTTATGTGAACACACTGCACTTTTTGTTTTGCAGTTATTTAAATCCTTGCTCTTGATTGGAGCATTAAAATTAAAAAACCACGTAAAAGAATATTTATTATTTTTAATAACAATGCTGGTAAAATGGAAAATTTTTTTGTGTGGAATGTTTCTTAAAAGCTGTGAATTTTCAGATTTGGGGAATATTAAAATTCATTCGTTTTTGTCTGGCCATACCAAGTAGGTGTGCAAAATATTCCAGTCAGTTTAAGGCATATTCATAAATCTTGTTTATCTTAATGAATTAGAAAGAGAGGATGGTGTCTGATGAGACTGTTGTGAAGAAGTATAACATTTTAAGGTCAAAATGGAGCTGTAAATCATATGTATATAAATTATCTTAATGCATGGCTGCCAAAATTATTTTATATTGCCTGTCCTACACACATTTATTTTAAAGCTGTTTTGTTACATTTAGCAAATGTATGCATAGTTGTTTCCTGAACCACTAAGGTACTTTGACAAAAGAAACCTAAGAAGTATGAGCAGTAACAAAGACTTTTTCAATGAACATGACTTCACAGTGTCATGTCAGTGTATTTTCAGTGTAAAATTCCTCTCCACATTATGATCAAAATTTATGTTTTTGGACCAACATTTTCAAAATAACCCATGCCTGCTGACAATGGTTTACACTTGGCTCTTGCCTTGTAAGGTGTAATGAGGCTTTGTTAAATGTGATTCCAGAAATGTCCAGTCAACTGCAGTCTTAGAATGTTGCAGTTGTCACACTATCTCAAACATTTGTGATAAGGAGAGGACAAAATGAATGAAATCACAAAAGTGGGAAGTTTTGGAGAATGTTTTCAGGGGTTTGGATTCCAGTTCCATGTGGACATTCCTTAGTGTGCAATATCCTGAGGTGAAAGAGGTGGACTATTAATCTATAGTGGCCAGTTCTCACACTAGAAAGGATGGTCTGCTGGTACCTATGGAGCTTGTGGATTGGGTTGGGTTTATTTTCCACACCCCTTTCCTTCTTCCATGGATAGTTATACCAGATGACGGCTTTGGCCTCTTGATAGGGCAATGTGGGGGCCAATTTGCTCCATTTTACCACCAGCTTTAGACAAAGCATCAGCTCTCTCATTCCCAGTGATTCCACATTGGGAGGGTAAGCACTGGAGGGCAACAGTTGAGGTTTTGTGGATAATGTTCAGCCCACAAACATAAAAAATTTGCGTGTAAATGAAAAATTCATGGAAGTCCGTGCAGCCTGAGACAATAGTCTTTAAATCATTCAAGAATGTGAGACAAGTAGTGCCACTGATGGCACTAAAAAGCATACACTGCTTGAAGAATGTGACAGTTTAGACAGTGTCAGCTGTGATGATAAGTGAAAATATTGGTGATGTTTTTAGGGGATTCTGTGGCCACTAAACTTTTTGTTCTGTTATTTTGTTGAGTAGGACTTTGTGAATTTCAACATTATATATGAATAAAAAATAATTTTTCCTCATAGTTTGTTCTCTAAAATCTTGTTGCTTCTTATGGTCATAAAAATATGGTAAACGTCTCTATTGAAGCACTATAAAAAAGACAAGGATAACAGAAATCAGAAGCAGCTATGGGATGAAGACATTTTCTTGAGACTAATTACATTAAGGGAAGGAGTCGCATTACATTTTAAGTCAAAATAGGACAAAAATGAAAATTGGGATTAGTCTGTGTTCTGATAATTTATATTCTTCTGAAACTATATATGTCAAAATCATTTGTCAGAGCGCATTCTGAGTCTGTGTATTTTGATTTAGCAAATTGTACTTTCTTGTGAAATTGTGTTGTTCCAATGAAGAAAACCATGAAATTCTGAAAACCTTATTTTATGCTTATAATTTTCTTATTTCTTGTCTATCACCACGAGATTTGGCACATATACTTTCCACTGAATAATAACACTTTTTTTAAGATCTGATATCTTATCAAAATGTAGATTTACTGTAAATAATATTGTAAAATTTAAAAAAATATGTTATGATTTTTAGATACTTTAAAAGTTCTATATCTCAAAATCTACTAAAGTTATTAAAAATCTTATCTGACACAAATTTTAAAATATGATGATGAGCTTCCACGTAAACTTTGTTGCTCGTACTCAGCAAATAAAACAGCCTTAGCAAATGCATTGTTATGCACAGCTATTACTGTTTTAAGTTAGCCCTGTGCATTTGTATAGAAATCCTGCAGTTATTTATTAAAACAGCCTTTTACTGTAGCTCCACCCCTTAACAGGTCAAACATTATCATCAGTGTTGCCACCCTGTAAAATCTACTCTAGAATCCTAGAGCAGAGACTCCGACGCCTAGCGGAGCCACAATTGGATGAGGTCCAGTGCGGATTCCGAGCAAACCGAAGTACTCAAGACCTAATCTTCACACTCAGACAGCTGAGTGAAAAGGCCCTTGAGTATAAGAGTGAGATCCATTTTTGTTTCATAGATCTGGAAAAGGCGTTTGACAGGGTCCCCTGGAGCAAATTTTGGGACTGTTTGGCAAGGAAGAACATTCCAGCACCTCTGATTCATGCTATACAGAGCTTCTACAAGTCTTGCAGAAATTATGTGAGGACAGCAAACCATAAGTCAGAAGAGTTCAGGACCACCGCTGGTGTAAAACAAGGTGATATCCTGTCACCTTATCTTTTCATACTTCTCATGGACGATGTCATCAAGGCATGTAAGGAGAGAACAAGAAAGTATTCAGTGGGGTACTGGAAGATGAGACAGGTATGTATTTCAGAGCTGGCATTTGCTGATGATGTTGCCCTGATTGCTAAATCAGAGGCACATCTCCAATCCAACCTGCAAGTCTGGAAGGAAGAGCTGGAGAAGAGAGGGATGGTCATAAGCAGCTCTAAAACAAAATCCATGGTGATATCACGAGAAGAAAGAAATCAGATTAAGCTGGGAGAACAGGTCCTGGAGCAGGTCGACCACTTTAAATACCTCAGAGCTATTATAGACCGAAAGGGAGGCATCAAAGAAGAGTTGGCCACTCGAAAAGCAGCAGATGGGAGACTTTTTCAGGCCATAAATCGAGGATTCCTCAGCAAGAGAGAGGTTGGTAAGAAAACGAAGATGGCTGTATACCGCTCCACCTATATCCCAGTCTTGATATATGGATGCGAGTCATGGGCAATGACTACAACCCACAGAAGCCAGATCCAAACCTCAGAAATGAGGTATCTGAGGAAGGTGGTTGAAGTAACAAGAAGAGACATGGTCCGCAACCAGACGATACATCAAGGCCTAAAATCCCACCCCCTGCAGACCCAAGTAGAACAGTCCCAACTAAGATGGTTTGGCCATGTCTGCAGAATGGGAGAAGATCGGCTACCACGACAAGCATGGGAAACAAAGAGCCAGGGATCCAGATTCCCAGGACGACACAGAGTCCGCTGGGAGGACAACATTAGACAATCTTTGAAGGACCAAGGACTAGAATGGAACCAGGCCAGGAGGAAGACAGCCGATAGGATAGTCTGGCGCTCTCTCTTCCAAACCTCTACACCTCACGGTAAAAGGGGAACGACTAAGTAAGTAAGGTGCCACCCTGAATTTTGAAAAAAAAATCTAGATGGTACCTTAAAAAACACCTTGATAGACCTAGATTTTGAATTTTGGGCGACTTGAGCTACTTTAGGTGGATTTTTGGGCGAAAAATTGAAAGTTGATATAGGTGGCGTTCTTCAACTAATGAAGGAAAATGACGGGACCAAAAAAAAACCTAGATCTAGGTGAATCCACCTAGGAGTGGCAACGTTGATTATCGTCCATCCTTTTTTGTTCTTGGTGTAATACAGGACTGCAGTTCTTGCTCACTACCAGTTGATATTTTGGGCCATCTTCTGCCTGTGAGGTCCTGGTTACTTTGGATCTCTCTGATGTTCTTTCCCAGTGCTCTTTAGCCTCCCACTCTGCTCTTTCTCTGTGGGTTCCAGTTGGGGGCATGTTTGGTTATACTGGTGGGTTGTGTCCTATCTAGCCCCATGTAGCTGCTCCTGGGGGTATCTGAGGAGATGAAATAGGTCTACTCCTTCCTCAGTAAATAAATAAACAAACGACACATAAAGGTATGTTATCAGGCACTCAGTGAGAAATAAAGAAGTAGAAGACTAGACAACAGAAAAATAACAGAAGTGATAGGCTTACCGGAAATTGAACCAGGACCTCACGAATGGCACCCACCGCCTAGCAATGGGAGCAAATCGCCACTATCCACTCTGTCAGCTAAGCATTACATTCCTCAGGCATGTGGTTAGATGTGACTAAGATAAAGATTGACATAGGTTTGGCAACCTCAATGTGTAACACAAAGTGCTACTGAAACCACCACTGGCAAGAGATGCCAGGCTTCCTACAAGATGGTCAGCTGCTGTTGTGGCTTCTTGCTTCATGGGAAACAATAAGAACAATCATTGAATGTCCTATCTTATCTCAGCTTTCTGGTTTTATCTACAGCTGTTCTCATCAAGCATAAAGGCCAACAATTGTAATTTGTTCATTAAAAACATTAAAGTTTTGTAAATATAGAGCTGCCTGGTGTAGTTCCCAAGGGTCTTTTTTTAGACAAAGAAAGGAAAGGACTACTGTACCCTCAGGTGACTCATATGAGCTTGTGCATGAGGCTGGCAACCTTATCATATAAAACAAATTTCTGCAGAAACCACCACTACAAGAGCAAGTGAATGTTTTGTGCAGGTTTTCTGCATGGGGAAAAGCTTCAATGGTGGCTTCATGCTCCATAGGGAGCAAACAGGAAAATGATGAAATATAAAGCTGCGTGTACCATCTTAAATTTTCCTGACAACTTATCCCTGATAACACCAACACTGCTTTTTGTGTTGTTTTTTTTTCTCATCCAACGCACATTTTGCATTACATATCAAACAAAACTCTTGAAAAGTTGGAACTTTTTTGCTTGGAATATATCGAGCAGCAAGGGAATGAGAGGCATAGGTAGACCAAAAAACACATGAAGAAGAGAGCTGGAGACAGAGTGAAAATGATGAGGAAGATGTGGAAAGAACTTGACCTGATGGCACGTGACAGGAGGACATGGCATGTGTTTATTGAAGGCTTGTGCTCCTTGGGGAGCGAAAAGGATATTGATTGCATGAAGAATAAAATAGATCATTGACAAGAGGGATGTTGTATGTAGTAGTACTGAGGGGAGGGGGCTATTGTGATAGATAAGTGCCAAAGCCTTATCGCCCTGTCTTTTCCTACATCTTTCGTATTTTATTTTCTCCCACATTGTGCTTTCATTCCACATTGGCTCTTTCATCGTTGTTCTAATAATCTTTTAATCATGACTGGACTGTAAACTGTAATCTTTATTACTCGTGACTGGTATCTAGAGAACCACATTTGTTCTTTCATCTGTGGTAAAGAAATTCTTTTGATTCAGTTTCCCACCTTGTTTAACACATCTGGTTGCATCCTAATCTTGTGAAACCCCAGCTTGGTCATAAACAATTTCTTTTGATACGGAATTCCCTGGGTAAATCTCACGAGACATACCACCTTGGACTATTGTTAACTGTGAGGAGAGCGCGGCTGACACAAAAGATTAGTCTAAGCCGTTGTTTAAACAAAACATGGTCATTGTGATGCTGCAATGAAATTCTGTCCTTCAACAGGCCCGATTCTGTTCTTCTATTTTGAATTTTCACCACTCTTTTTCTCTTTGTAACTATATGTGTTTGCCATGTTTCTTCTCATTTGAATATATATCGTGTTTGGTATTTTTGTGTAGGAATTTAAATGGGTTCCTTTATGTCGGTAGGTTTATTCTACACTCGGCCAGTTCTTCTCTTATAGATTTTTTGCGATCACGTAGATTTTCGTTGTTTATGAAAATCGCCATTTCATGCACGCAAGTCAGAAACGCACGCGGCCGTCACTTAACGTGACTCAATTTTTGGACACGCGGTCTTCGCGTTGTTTTCAAATCTATTGGCGTAGGTCGCAGTATTTTATATTTCTAGCGTTTCCATTGGCCAGAGTGCGTAGCTTAGCAGATACGCAGGAGTGGTTCCCTGTGTGTATATATAGCCAGTTAGACCTGGGATCTTTCTCTATATGAAGAAATAATTGCCGGCCGTGAAGCTACGCATTATCGTCTCCATTGTGGGGAAGAAAAGCGGTAATTGGTATGTAGTAATTTTATTATCGTTTTACTTATTAGAGGGTTCTTTGAGAAATCTCGGCCCGTAAGTAAAGTTCTTCGGGGACATTAACTTAAAGTTTTAAACGGTAGCGCCATCCATTATTATCTTTGAAGAACGATGTAAATGTAAAAGTGTGCATAATTCTTTCTAGGATTTTGGCAGTAGATAGGAGCGTGTGAAGTTATGAGATACACGGTGCTCATAGTTGTAGAGTGTTGAGTAATACCACCATTTATTCCTATGTATTTACAAATGTAATTTTATGGGGAAATCAATTGTGTGTACGTAAAGTTTACTGTGCCTTAAATGTGAGAAATGCAGTTGAAGGGTACAGATTTATGTTATCAGTGAATTATACTGTTTAGGGGAGTAAATTATTCCTATAGCACGAGGTTTAATTTAAATTGGGGCTTAAGTAGGAAACCTCATGTGTAAATGTTAAAAGGTAATGGGAATTTCGGACAAAGGATTTCCCTAGTTGAAATGTTTGGACACGTGGTTAGCCATGCGTAACAGCCACGTAATCCCGTCAGACAGTGTCTGGGGCTTTGTTTACTTACCTGGAAGATTTAAGTTGAGGGAAGGGAGGAGTAGAAGGAGAGTGAGATAGAGAGACACGTGGGTAGGAATATTTTATGTATCGTTGTTCAGAACGAGAGAAGGGGAGTAGGAGGAGTGAGATTTAAGTGCCACGTGGGTAGTATTATTTATGTATTGTTGTACACAACGAGTGAGGTATTGAGTAAGGGAGTTATAAAGATTTATGGGAGCGATAGGTTAGAGATGCGTTATGTTGGAGTTGTTGTACAATAAACGTATTTTCTTTTAATTTAAGCGGGTCACGGCAAACAGTGGGGGAGCGTAATTTGCCATATACAAATTACCCACAGCAACAGGACATATCTCAGGGGTCAGAGGACTCGAGATATCGCCAGCAGCGAAAAGAAAATAACCTAAACGGTCTATTTCAGTGAAGTTCAACTCTTCAGCGAGACCTAACCAGCTCTTTTTGCAGTGAGGAGCGGGAACGGGTTTATCTATCCTAAAGCCCAGAGCTCATCGCTATTATAATCTCCAGCAACGGCACGTGGCCGGGAGACTGGTGTAATTGCATACAGCCAGAAATCACGGCTGTGTTTTCCTCTAAATCTGGAGTGGGTTAAAGTGGAAAGTTATAGAAGCTATTCAGCAGCAGAGAAGTTTTCGACAGTTAATCAAGTACCTCATGCTTGATACCCGAACATCATCATCATCACCGAATTCAGGAGCAGGTGATAGGGTTACAATACCTGGGTCCTGAAAGTAATGAGAGAAGAGCGTAATGGAGATGCCGCATCATCAGTCATTGAGGGTTAGAGAGACCCTGAACCAAGGAGAGAGAGAGAGAGAGAGAGAGAAGGAGGGAGAAAATAGACAGGACCAGTAGGGTCTGTTCTTTATCCATTTGACGGATAGACACTGAGCCATCGTTGTAAGCCAAGTCTATTATTTTAGCATTTCCAGTGGTGTTAGTTAGCGGCGCATATCGCCTAACAAGTGGAAAGCTGTGTAGACGTTCGTTTAGGAAGAGTCAACAGGACTGAGACAGCAGAAATCTCATTAGTAGTAGAGAGTGGAGGCTAAAGTCGACAGCCCCCACAAAATTAGAGTTGTTTAAATCACTAATCATTTTTGTTGTTCCCCAGCAGGGTGACAGAAAGAGTGAATGTGATTGGGGTTTTCCTAGTGTCTATCTAAATTTAATTGCTACTTTGTTTTTCAGGCCGTGCTACAGTGCACGCTATTTATTTGATTGATGTATGATGAAATTTAATGATTTTTGTGTGTGTGTATATATATATATATATATATATATATATATATGTAGCGTAGCAAATGTTGCGTAAGTATTATATGTGTTGATAAATGTTCTATGGAGGATGTCGCATTTGCCACACAACGTTGAGGGTGTTGTAATTCATCTGCTCCTCTCAAGGTATGATAATCCTGGCCTTTGCGGAGTAGTGTGCCACCCTCAGACACCAGGGATGATGAGGCGTAGTAACTTGGTGTCTGTAGTCTGGTTTAAGTGTGATGTAGATGTGTATACAGACAGTGAGCATTACGAACAAGGCAATCCACACAATGACGTCACGTTAACTCACGATGTGAAAAGTCAATGATGCTTGCAACAGCTAGTGATGGTTTTGTATAATTTATTATAAACGCCACAATGACGAAGTGTGTAGACATAAACAAGCAGGTACATCATTGGTACGATCAAACAGTCATTATTACATATGTAGACAATTCAACTGGCACAGCAGACAGCATCAAAATAATGTGCATCATCTGCCTTTTAGGATATCGTAAAGCTGTACATGTAGTCAGGTAGTAAACTTCCCCCTTTCCATAAGAGCTAGAAGATATCAACTAGGAGATTAAAGATGGTCTCCTCGATTTGACCTCAACAAGACAGGCATGTCTTTTGAGCGCCACATTATCGTCCTCTATTGTCCAGCAAACAGCAAAGGTATCAAACCTAGATCCATCAACAAAGTTCAGGAAGCAAATAGTCCGTAGGACAGGCATCAATCGATGCGTGACAATCTAAATGGATCGTGAGCTGAGCAAACTAGTCATATCGTAGACTTTAGAATAAGGCAGGCTAAGCAAAAGTCAACATCACAAGATGGCGATAAAGTTACTCAGCCAAAAAAAGGGATTTAATTACCTGTTCATAAGGAATTAAATGAATAATCACATATGCCTCCAGGCATTAGGAATAACACAGAGATATATCATCTCAAGATAGGAACAACAATCATGAGGACTCCTTCCTGAATAAACTAAGCGAAGACTAGCGCATAGCTACGTCTCGCCTTCACAGCTTCTCAGCACAGACTGACCTGGGCGGAAATCGTTTTACCAACGCCACAAAAAGGGACATGCGCAGAACACGCGAATCGAATACAACTCAGGCCAATTTACGAAACGAAGAATGTTCTACGGTGTTCGACTTAAGACCTATTACCTTAAAAGGAAATGAATCTTGAAACATTGCGATTGCCAACTGTTTTCAAAGAACTGACGATCTGAGCGCTCCATATATGGTCGTGACTCAAAATCGTTCACACAGCTATCGGCAACCCTAGCTATCAAGATAAGACAACTTCTTAACGATAGCTATCAAGATTAGACGACTGTAGAAATAAAAGTGACTACAATTTCATGAGTTCCTTCCCATGCATTAAAAAAAATGAATCTAGTCAGAATGCATGGTCAGAATAAGTTGCTACAAGTTTTTAGCAGCAACATTACCGCCACCTCCCGATAAAAAAAAATGTGCAACATTTTTTTTTTTTTAAAATATCCAAGAGTAAAACCAAAAAACGGTTTAACAACGCACGAATTATGCGGGGATAAGTAATCGCACTGCCTAATATGAGGCTAAATTGACACATAAAGTGTCTGGTGAGAATATTTCTCAACAGATAGAAAATCTGATTTAAAAAATATATCGGGGAGGTGCCACCAACACACACTACGCTTGCATGAAAATACAATATAAATATGCAAGTTCATATCATTATAATCAAATAGCAGTGTCATAATCTAATACCGCTTAGAATGGATGTACACATCTGATATTGAATGTTAAATATTACATTATCTAAATGTTTAATATTACCATTACACAATGAAATTAAATATAAATGAAAATCGAGGACACATCTCCTGTCGTTCCAAAGAAACTGTACAATGTGGAACTCTCCATGTTTGACAATAGAAAGGTAGCTTCTCAGATCAACAATAACGTGCTGAGAAAAAACAAACAATATAATTCTATTTAATAGCCATTAAGTTTCATACTATACAATACATTATTATTAATAATTGTGGCCTTTGGAACTTTCGGCCCTTATATTAACTACTCAGTCTTCTTCTTATATTAAAGATGGGAACAGAAGAAGATGATAACAAAGCACAATAGTATGTGTTCACCTAAAGTGAGGACAGATGTGCTAATGTATTGTAGTAATATAGGTGTGTTATGGCTCTGTCGTATATCTAGAAATAGAACAGAAGTATTAGTTGGAATCATGTGGGCATCTAGACAGAATGTCAGCCATCACATTATCCGACCCACGGATAGCTCGTACCGTGAAGTGAAAAGGTTGAAGAGCAATAGCATATCGAGTGGATCTCGAACTCTTCAAGTTCTTAGTCTGAATAGCTGTAAGAGCTTTCTGATCAGTTTCTAGAATGAAATGTGCGCCCAGGAGGAATCTTTGTAGTTTGAGAATAGACCAAACCATAGCTAACAATTCACGGTCTAAAACCGAGTAGTTCCTCTCTGCCGCATTTAGTTTTCTAGAAATGTACATGACAGGATGCAGAGTTTCAGCATATTCCTGCATAAGTGCTGCTCCGATCCCAGTGGATGAAGCATCACTTCGAAGAACAAAAGTTCTATCAAGAGTAGGTAATCTTAGGATGGGAGGAGAAGAAAATATACTTTTAATCTGGTCTAAGGAAGATTGACATTCCTGAGACCAACGAATCAGATTAGGTGACCCTTTCTTCAACAACGTTGACAGAGGTGCCATTATCGAAGATAGATTCGGAATAAATCTCCCATAGAATTGGATTAACCCCAAGAGACTCCGGACTTGTTTCTTCGTTTTAGGTACAGAGATGTTCAATATTTTCGAAGTATTGTGGTCTTCTGTCTTCAAGAGACCATGACCAACACGATGACCCAAGAAAGAAATTTCACCAAAACCAATATAAGCTTTAGAAGGTTTTGCTGTCAGATTATACTCACGTAGAGTAGACAGTAGGTCATATAAACCCAGATAGTGATCTTCCCAAGAATCACTGAAGAGACAGATATCATCTAAGTAAGCGATGACATCTGAACGATGAGAAAGAATTCGACGCATCATGCGAACGAAAGTAGCAGGGGCGTTCATAAGACCGAAAGGCATTACATTCCATTGAAATAAACCCCTAGGTGTAGAGAAAGCAGTCAGAGGTTTGGCATGATCTGCTAAAGGCACTTGCCAATAACCTTTTGACAAGTCAAGTTTAGTGAAGAATCTAGAATTAGAAAGTCTACTAAGTAGATCCTCTAGTAAAGGCATAGGTTCAGCATCGAACTTTGTGACTTGATTTAATTTGCGATAATCAACGCAAATTCGTATGTTCTTATCTTTCTTCCGAACAATAACCATGGAAGAAGAATATGGAGAAGTCGATGGTTCAATTATGTTTAATTGGATCATTTCATCCAATTCCTTTTCCACTTGTGACTGAAAGTGTATAGGGATAGGATACGGCCTAACCCTAATAGGATTACTGTCGGTAAGAATTATGTCATGTTCTATGACATTCGTGTGACCAGGGATGTCGGTTAGAACATCCTTAAATGTCTGTAACATCGACGAGACTTGACGATGTTCATCAACAGAAAGATTAGGAGAAATGGACACATCTTTCCAAGATTCCATAGAATGTAGTGGAACCACTGGAAGAGGGAGATCGACATCAGAAAAAACAGATTCCTCATCCTGTATGACAGACAGGGATGAGTAATGACCATGAGGTACCGAAGATTCGTCCGTTGCCTGAAAAATAGGCAGCAAATAGTCTGGACGCTCATGAAATTCCGTCAGCATGTTGATATGGAAAGTCTTATGCTTTCCATCTATATCGACCACATAGTCAACATCGGAAATTCGTGAGACTATTGCATATGGACCTTTCCATGCAATCAGAAGTCTATTTTCCCTACTGGGGAGTAGGACGAATGCTTTGTCACCTGGACAAAGTTGTCGTAGACATCTGTTCTTGTTAGCAAACTGCCTTGCTTTTTCTTTAGCAATTTCTGACGAAGCAGTCGCTAGTTTGCATGCCTCAATGATCTTTTGCCTCAGAGCAATGACATACTCATATGAAGATTGAGTGTCATCACTAATATCATCGGCAGTGATGAGATCGTGTAATAAAGACATAGGGCCGCGCGGACGCGCGCCAAAGACAAGTTCAAAGGGAGAAAATCCTGTGTGCTCATTTGGGACCTCTCTATAGGCAAAGAGAGCCGCAGGTAAAACCCTGTCCCAATCTTGAGGATGGTCTTCAGTTATCTTACCAAGTAAAGTCTTGAGCGTTCTATTCAGACGCTCAACTAACCCATTAGACATAGGATGATAGATGCTACTGAGAGATCTTTTAATGTGTAAGGTAGACATTACTTGAGACATAGTATCAGATATGAGTTGAGTGCCATGGTCTGACAGTATTTCTCTGGGGAACCCCAAGCGAGAAAATATCAGCCAAAGAGCATCTGCGATATCTGTAGTAGATATGCTCTTTAGAGGGATAGCCTCTGGCCAACGTGTGCACATATCGACACATGTAAGAATAAACTGATGTCCTCTGGCCGACTTTATCTTAAAAGGGCCAATAATATCTATGGCCATTTTCTGGAATGGCCGAATAGGGATGTCAGCAGCCTGGATAGGCGCAGCATGTCGTGGTCCTCTAGATTTGACCTCCTGACATACCTGACATGATCGGCAGTATATACGGATGTCCTTGTTAACAAAGGGCCAAAAGAAAGCCGCAAGGACTCTCGACTTTGTACGGGAAAATCCCATGTGTCCAGCACATTGCGAGTCATGAGCATGCTGCAATATTTGCACTCTCATACTCTTGGGAACAAGAATTTGCGAATGTGCTGACGTAGCCGAGTCTTGTACCATACGTACAAGTACGCCGTTTTTCATTTCTATCCAAGATTTTCTTTGTGTATCCTTATTTGGATCACCTTTCTTCGCAAGAATGAAGAATTTCTTTAGCGTAGGATCTTCTTCTTGTAATTTTATGAACGAGTCACGAGAAATAACCAAGGTACTATCTTGGCTATGAACTTCATTATCATTATTCAACGAAGTTTGCGGTGTTTGTAGAGCTTGTGCTCTTGTAACCACTGCATTGGTAGCTTGCATATTATCATCTTCCCAAGCAGCAATCTGCTGTGGGGTACATTCCCTAACTCCGTGGATACGACCAATAATAAGGTCCGCAATAGGATTAGGTAAGAGACAGGCATGCACATCTCCCGTAAAGAAAGGAGTGGCAATGTGAATTATAGCAGTAGGATATTTCTCTAGAGTGCCGCCAAATGTGACACATTTGATAACCCTTCCTGTCGCACAGGATGGATCTACAAGCGATTGTCTAACACCAATAGTGGTGCATCCGGAATCGAAAAGTAGTGAGACCGGAGTATTATTAACAAGACCCTTATGTAGGATTAGAGAACCTCTCCCGTCATGTGCAACCGAAGCAGGAAGAGCGGGGAGAGGGTGACCACAACTCAAAGTCGATATTGTAGTCGGTTCGAACAAAGTACTGCATTGGGGGCACTTGTTTGCTCTCCCAAAGTCAAATGAAGAACAAGTGACAGCGTCAGAGTTTTTATTATCAGAAACCTGATTACAGGCTCCCTGAGATTCTTGTTGAACCGAGTTAGCCTGCTGATATCTCTTTTTTTTGTATTGAGATCTACCGCGACTACTATTACCTCTGAAGTTATCACTGTTGTTATTGTCTCTGTAGTTATTATTGTCTCTATTATAACTGTTATCATGTTTCGAACTACAGTTTCCATGATTATTATCATGTCCACATTGATGTGAACATCTATTTGTTTGGTTTTGAGGTTTACGCGAGGAAAACCCTCTATTACCATATCCTCTTCTGAAATGCCTAAAATTATTAGGTTGGAAGTAACGAGGACTGTCAGCTCGTCTCCAATTCTTCGACGAAGAATCACCCTGAAATTGATTTCCATAATTTTGACCGTAACTACGGTTACTTTTCTTATCAAAATTTTGTTGGAATCTATTACTAGAGTTTTGACCATAAGGTGCTGCCGAAGCAACTGGCAGACCTTCTTTTACTTTAGAGTTACCAATGGTTACGTGGGGATGCGCAGTTATATATTGGCTACAGAAATCTTCCATTTCTTTTATTGTTTTAGGTTTACGTTCATGAAGGAAAGCAAGGAAAGACTCATTGACAGAAGACATGACTTTGTCTCTAAGTATTAAGTCCATAAGTCCTTCATAAGTTTTTTCTGTCTTAGACAGCTCCACCCAACGTAAAAAAGTAAGACGTGTCTTTGAAATGAATTCAGAGAATTGCACACCAGTTTCTGGTAACATATTTTTAAATTGAAGACGATAGCCGTCTTCGTCAAGTTGGTATTTTTTTAACAACATAGCCCTGACAACCTCATAGTTGTTCTTGTCAGGCTCATCTACCATACTTAACATACTTAAAGCATCACCTCTAAGTATTTTGGACAAATGATAAACCTGCAATGATTTATCTATGTTATGTACTTTACATGAAGTTTCAAATCTGTCCAAATAGAATGTTATATCGTCGATGGAAGCATTGAATGGTGGTAGGTTAAGTTTGAAAGTGCTTGCATTAGTCTTATCTGAGACCTTATTTGCATCATTAGCATTACCCATGTTCATCACCTTTAATTTCTCAATTTCCAAAGCTAAGATTTTTTCTTCATGCTCCATTTTTGCTTTTCTCTCTTCAGACTCTCTTTCAAGTTTTTTATTTTCAGCCTCAAGTCTTTTATTTTCAGCCTCTATTTCAAATCTTTTATTTTCAGACTCAATTTGTAGTCTCTTCTCTTCAGCTTTTGCTTCTGCTTCTCTTTTTTGTTTTTCCATTTCCATTTGGAATCTTTTTTCATCCACCTGCATCTGCAGTTTCTTTTGTTCAGCTTCCATTGCTTTATCATATTGAGCAGTTGCAAATTCTTCTAACTTATCACCAGTCTTCCCAAGCAATTTACCCTGCTCAATAAAGTGCTCAAATGTAGCCATGATGAGTAATAATATGAGTCCACAACCTGAAATAATTAATTATCTTATTTCAAATTTAATTATAACAAGTCTTAAATGAAGCACTTGTTTACTCACAACACTATATTATTATCCCAATCTCTGTGGGAAACAAGTCTTATATCAAAGAACTTGTGTATATACCTTTTTGAAATATCATCAATCAACTCTTGATCATAGGTGCACTTCCCATTCAATAGTGCACAATACTATTCATCATTTATTAATCATCAGTGTAGTAGTAATGCATAAGCATCTTCTCTTCTTCTTCCGTCCTTAGCCACCGACCGTCAAAGCAGTCAGTGGCCATTACGCCTAGTGGCGTCTTAGGGCAACAGCAGATAGGTTTTCTTTGCCATTGTTTCCCATCACGCCTATTGGCGTCTTTAGGGCAACGGCAAATCAATCCATTTGCTGTTGTTTCCGTAATCGAAGTGACTGGCAAACGGGTGATCAGCCCGTTGGTAATGCATAAGCATAACCCACTATTAAATGTGAATTAACTACTATAAGTGTAACCAATGACTATGTAAACACAATCACAATGTAAAAAATAACAATGTAAACATTACACTGTAAACAATACAATGTAAACAATACAATGTAAACAATAACAAAGATTTAGCAACAATACGAAAACATTCGTAGAAATCAACAAAAAATAAAGCGAAAATTAAAGAAATATCACAAAAAATGTGATGATATCTACGAGAAGATAACACAAATACAAGACACCACAGTGTATAAACAAAAATGTTGTATGAAACTAAACTATAGTAAAGAGGAGGCTAGCAAGTACAAATAAATCAAAACAGAACTAAAGAATGCAGAAAAATAACGAAAACAATACTAACACATGGCATCACAACTAACAAAAAATTAGCAACAGAAGTCGCTTTGCAAATTCCAGTATCGGAAATTGCACACCCTACAGAAAACGCTCACAATAGATGACCTCTATGACGTGGTATAATCTAAGGGAGACTCCGCCCAACCGAAAACCCGCAGAAACATAAACATATAAATATACAAATAACACATAAACATATAACATGTAAACAAAAGAATGAGATGAAACACAGAAGACTCAGTAGAAGTATAAGGGCACAGTTCACAAACAAACAGGCCACTTAACTTATTGGTATCCAAACGTCAGCCACAGCAGAAAAAACAGATGACAATCAGCGTCCTAAGGAATGAAGATCCAACGATGATGGTACATCTGGACTGCTTCACCTGCCATGACGATGGTACTTGAGCTTCTAAACAGTATAGGTAGTGTAACTAACGGCACTTGACCTTCTTATTCAATCGTTAATTGCTTGAATCGGTACTTGGCCTTCTTATTCAACCGTAAATTGCTTGAATCGGTACTTTGCCTTCTTATTCAATCGGCACTTGACCTTCACAAACGACAGCAACACGTTTCAATTGGCAATGTATGACTCAACGCCGGGTACTGCCATAACTCTGTATGTAGATGTCTTGAAAAAATCGCTGTATGTTGATTTCTGGAACAATGCAGTTTGTTGAATTCTTGTTGAATGAAGTGGATAAGGGACCCCGAGTATGCTGGTACCAGAACAAACCAGCTTATGGCCACCAAATGTAGCGTAGCAAATGTTGCGTAAGTATTATATGTGTTGATAAATGTTCTGTGGAGGATGTCGCATTTGCCACACAACGTTGAGGGTGTTGTAATTCATCTGCTCCTCTCAAGGTATGATAATCCTGGCCTTTGCGGAGTAGTGTGCCACCCTCAGACACCAGGGATGATGAGGCGTAGTAACTTGGTGTCTGTAGTCTGGTTTAAGTGTGATGTAGATGTGTATACAGACAGTGAGCATTACGAACAAGGCAACCACACAATGACGTCACGTTAACTCACGATGTGAAAAGTCAATGATGCTTGCAACAGCTAGTGACGGTTTTGTATAATTTATTATAAACGCCACAATGACGAAGTGTGTAGACATAAACAAGCAGGTACATCATAGGTACGATCAAACAGTCATTATTACATATGTAGACAATTCAACTGGCACAGCAGACAGCATCAAAATAATGTGCATCATCTGCCTTTTAGGATATCGTAAAGCCGCTGTACATGTAGTCAGGTAGTAAACTTCCCCCTTTCCATAAGAGCTAGAAGATATCAACTAGGAGATTAAAGATGGTCTCCTCGATTTGACCTCAACAAGACAGGCATGTCTTTTGAGCGCCACATTATCGTCCTCTATTGTCCAGCAAACAGCAAAGGTATCAAACCTAGATCCATCAACAAAGTTCAGGAAGCAAATAGTCCGTAGGACAGGCATCAATCGATGCGTGACAATCTAAATGGATCGTGAGCTGAGCAAACTAGTCATATCGTAGACTTTAGAATAAGGCAGGCTAAGCAAAAGTCAACATCACAAGATGGCGATAAAGTTACTCAGCCAAAAAAAGGGATTTAATTACCTGTTCATAAGGAATTAAATGAATAATCACATATGCCTCCAGGCATTAGGAATAACACAGAGATATATCATCTCAAGATAGGAACAACAATCATGAGGACTCCTTCCTGAATAAACTAAGCGAAGACTAGCGCATAGCTACGTCTCGCCTTCACAGCTTCTCAGCACAGACTGACCTGGGCGGAAATCGTTTTACCAACGCCACAAAAAGGGACATGCGCAGAACACGCGAATCGAATACAACTCAGGCCAATTTACGAAACGAAGAATGTTCTACGATGTTCGACTTAAGACCTATTACCTTAAAAGGAAATGAATCTTGAAACATTGCGATTGCCAACTGTTTTCAAAGAACTGACGATCTGAGCGCTCCATATATGGTCGTGACTCAAAATCGTTCACACAGCTATCGGCAACCCTAGCTATCAAGATAAGACAACTTCTTAACGATAGCTATCAAGATTAGACGACTGTAGAAATAAAAGTGACTACAATTTCACGAGTTCCTTCCCATGCATTAAAAAAAATGAATCTAGTCAGAATGCATGGTCAGAATAAGTTGCTACAAGTTTTTAGCAGCAACAATATATATATATATTGTATACTGGATCAGCTTCTACTCTATACTATACCTATATGTTGTCTGTATAGTGATGTCTGTGGTCGTTATATATACACCTTATCTCCTTGTGTTTAAAGGTAGTCAGAGGGGGGTGAGATTATAGCAATTCTGAAGTCACGAAGCGGCAAGGGGGAGTCAAATTCTGGTTCTAGCCCTTGAGCCAATAGTCTCATCTGTCCACAGTCATGTCATTTTTCATCTAAATTCTATCTTCTCAGACTTTCTCAAACTAGGGTCTTGCTTTCACTCAGGCAAACTCTATAAACCTAAATCCACTTCGTGACAGTCATCATCACGCACGATACAATGGCCACGCAAACAATGGACTTCGGGAGCGTGATATCAAAGGCCCTTGACGCGGAACAACCACCTTTGCTTCCAGATGGGATACAATAGTCCGGCACGACAAAGGGACTCGCGAAGGATGACAGACATTTACATAAAAGAGAAAAGGGACAGCCAGATTTGTGACAGAGGACATGTGAGTTTTTCTAGCCGACCAATCACAAACACCAGGCGGTCTGACAAAGACTGACAGGCAACGCGAACGAAAGTTGGTCGCGAATTGCCCAACCCACTTAGACTGACAGAGGACAAGAGAGACCCAAGGTCTGGGTCACAAGATGGAAGCCTGGTAATTGGTTGAGGGAAGGAATTAGACGATCTCGGACACATTGGCTAAACCAGTGAAATAAGGTACCGCGCAGTTTGCCAGAGATCAGTCCAGTTTTTCAACATTGTGATGTAGAGAATATCCCAGAGCATAGCATGCAATCAGTTCAGTGTGGATAAAATAATTCATATCTGTGGTGTATTGTGTTCTTAAAGGATTTTGTGAAGGGAAAAAAAGTCCCTCAGAAGTCTGTCTACACGCTACGTGTCTGACGTTTAACCAGAAATAAGTTATCAAAACGGACATTTGGCTAGCAGAATTCGCCATAACTCAAGGTAATGAGTCTACATATCAAGAACATTTCGTGAAGATATCCAGTCTGGCCAGTACCCTTCGGAGATTAGACAACCGACATTTTTCATACGACAACTGTTAACTGTTGATCAACGCTACAGAGATATTGTCAAACAGTGAAGGACTATATATCGTCAACGTTCTCAGTACAACCAAAGTTTTCATCAGAGCGTCCTCGACTTAGAGATAGACCACTCAACATAACTTATAACAACATGTGACATTCTATGCATACATGTGAATCATCCTACCCGGGATAAGGGTATAGAGACACACGGACTGTGCAGATTACTCACCATTTTGGTAACACGTTTAATACCACATCATCATCATTTCGCTTTACACAGGTTCATTCTTCTTTGTAATTAACTACAATATTAATATCTCATCTGTGTATTTGTGTGAATCATCTTTTACCATCATCATGTTCTAATCCCTACTAACCATATATGTGTAGATATTTAATTAATAAACCCAATAATCGTTTGATCATTATCGAGTTCGTTAATGTATCCCTCGTGCTGTCGGTGTTAAATATTTACATATAGGTAAATTTCTACACTCAGATGACGTTAGGGGCTTTTTTCTGTTACGGGATCTAAGGGCAGAAGCTAAGGTCTTGGGGAAACGGGACTCTTTCCACCATTCAATAGAAAACACTGTCCAGTGGAAAGCATTCGCATTCTCTTCTTCTTGTCCTTATCTCGGATAGGTCTCTGTTCTTTCTTAACAAGCCAGTTTCTGGAGACCTTCTACCTAATAGCTCTTAAGCTATTCCTGGCGAAAACTACTGTCGTAGTTGCCCCAATACTCACCATACGACAACACTAGAGGCAACAGAGATGTGGTTTTACAGAAGAATGTTAAAAATACGGTACCACGGACAGCCAAAAAAGAGTAATGAGGATGTCCTGAAAGAGGCCAATGCACAAAGGAAGCTTATTTCACAAGTTAGAAAGAAGTAATCCACTTTTTTGGGCATGTTATGAGAAGAGGAAAGTTGGAATATATCGTAACAACGGGTAAGATTGGAGGAAAAAGAGATAGGGGAGGACAAAGAGACCAAATACTGGACAGTTTGACATCGTAACATGGAAAGAAGTCAACAGCAGAATTTATAAATTGTACTGGAGACAGGAAGTTGTGGAGAGACATGATCTCCTACGCCACTAGGCACGGTAATTGAAAAAGAAGAAGTTCCAAGAAGGGGGGGGGGGGGGGGGGGTGGAAATGATATACCGAAGCGGTTGATATGAAATAACGGTTCTCAACATGTCACACTAACTAACTCAATTTTCGTTTCTTTGCGATATAATATAAAATCCTACTTGCCAACACACATCACACGCACACATATTGAAATGTCTACAGTAAATTATACGACCTCATTTGCACATTTTTGGTTTATCAAGCAATTGGCATGATTTTTGAGTGAAATTGCGTGAAATCGCACTTCTTGAACATAAAACAGTTTATATCCGGTGCAACGCACACATTGTCAATCAGAGGTGTGTCTATAAAAATTATTGTGTGGTTAAGAAGGAAAAATGAGTCTGCGAATACATTTTATGACATTACAGCAAATCACAAATAGGATTTTTAAGTATTTCTGCAATGAAGCTACTCGAGGAAAACTATATCATTCTATTTCAAACCCACAAAAGAGGACTATTCACGCCTTGGGGATAAGCAAACGATCATTGCACCGCTGGATAGCGACATCTGAAATGTCTAATTCCAGTGTTTTACACACGAAAATTAGGCCAAGAGTGGTGGATAATTTTGACAGAGAATTGATCCGCAGAGAAATTTTCAATATGTTTCACAATAATGAGGCAGTGACTTTAAGGAAATTGAAAATTTGGTTAAGAAAGAATAATGACATTGATATTTCCAAATCTACACTATGGAGGACTATTAGGAGTTTGGGATTCACTTTTAGAAAATATGTTGGTGGTAGAAACCTTATTTGTGAGAAGCCTCATATAGTTGCAATGAGAAGCAAATATTTACGCGAGGTCAGAGAAATGAGAAGAGATTGTTATGATTTTGTGTATTTAGATGAAACTTGGATCAATGCGCACCACAGTAATGAACGAGAATGGCAATCATCTGATGGAACAACTAAGAGACTAGTACCAAGCAGCAAAGGACAGCGCCTAATAATTGCACATCCAGGAAGCAGCCATCATGGGCTTCTAAATAATACTGAACTCATATTTGTTTCAAAATCCACAGATAATAGGGATTACCATGCAGAGATGAATGGCAAGATATTTCAAGATTGGATTGTGAATCATGTACTTTCTTCCTTGGATAGACCGTGGTGTTTGATAATGGACAATGCCTCATATCACAACGTTGTGGCACCAGAAGATAAAGTTTCTAATTCACCAAGTATTAAAGATGTAATAAAGATTTGGCTGACCATAAACAACATTCCATTCAATGAAATGTCCATGAACCTGAATTACATGGAATTGTAAAAAAAGACACAGCATACAAAGATATTTCACATAGACAAGGCAATCCATGAACATGGTCACAGATGTTTAAGATTACCTCCTTACCATTCTCACTTAAACCCAATAGAATTAGTATGGGCTAAAATTAAGGAACAGGTAGCAACAGAAAATAGAACGTTCAAATTAAAAGATGTTGAAATACTTATAAAAGCCGCCATCTCCAATATAGCCAGGGATTATTGGAAGAAAAGTGAGAACCATGTGTTACAAGAGGAAGAGGAATATTGAAAGAATGATGGTTTGTCCTTCATTCAGCCGAGATTGATTATCAATTTCTCAGAGACATCTGATTATGATTCAGATGAAGTTTAATTTCTTTAAAGATGACCTTACCGTTATTTACAAGCACATTAGAGGAGCAACGTTCCATTATGATATTTATGAACAGCAAAGAGATGATACCCATTGAAATAATTAGATCAAGGAAGGTCCAGTATGGTAGCGCATTAAATGTCAATGACAAACAATGTCACGAGTATCTCGCATGCAGATCATTTAAGAAATCATCTTCAACACGTATTCAATTGCAAACGTGATGGCCACATTATTGTAATAGTAGACACGCCTATGCCTAATCAATTCACAGAATCTGTGCATGAAGTGGTAAAATTTCTTTTCTCGATACACAATAATTAGTATGCCGACAAAGATCAAAGGATTTCATCCGTTTATGGGAACTGGACAAGATGCACAGATATAAAGTATATATTTGTTGGGTCTAACCCAATATAACATCGTATGCAAAAAATGGCATTAATACGTTAGACGGTTAATCAGATAATTACATTTGTTTGAGGGCAAAGCTAGTGAAACGTGCTATAATTACCAAGCAACAAATTACCAACTTAGAGCAGAACACACCAGTCTCAACAAGCACTTCAACAAATTAAACCCCTAACGTCTAATTACTGCCACTGTATCCATTCATACGATATACAGGCCAGCATGTACTGCTCACGTGTCAGGGACTTACCACAGAAAGAGGTTCGCTATTCCTGGTCTCCCAGCGATCAAAAATACTATACAACTTCACTTAACGGTTACAGAACACATGCAAGTTCTTCAACTTGCCACTGGCCGCGAAAAAGCGATGAGCTCAGCAACTTTAGTTGTTCAACAACCGATATATCTAATTTCTTCGGCACTTACCCTTCTTACTTAATCTTTGCTTATACCCGCAGAAACATTTCTATTTGCTTGACGGTTCTTATTCATTCACTCATTCATTCACTTCGGCTGCCTAATGAGCATAGGATTTAAACAAGCGCATGCCAAGTCCTGTCATGTGCCACCAGCTCAAGGTCTTTCTCGTAATTTTGATATATTCGGTATATCTGTGCTTCTTTTACCATGGGAGTTCCAGAATTATGACTGTCTGGTAATGCTATCAACAGGTTTCCTCAGTGTATGACCTATCCATCTTCAGCGACTTCTTCTCATATCTTGCTCCATGGTACTTGCCTGACCCCTGTCATCAGTTCCACGATGGTGACTTTGTCATACCATTTCAATCCTTCTATGCTACGCAAGTACTAATTTATAAAAGTCTGCAACTTCTTGGTTGTTGATTTTATTGATCTCCATGTTTCAGAGCCATACCATAGAACTGGCATTTGAGTTGACGATTCAGATTTTTGTGTTGGCCTTGATTTCTTTTGATTTCCATATATTTTCTAACGCAATAAAAACTCCACATATTGTGTCCTTATTGTGATATCACTGCCTGTCCCTCCAGCTGTGTCTATATTGCTGCCAACACATATGTTTGATTGGATATCTTGCAGGGGTGTTTCTTCAAGTACGTTCTTGTTATTATTTGTTGCATTTATTCTCATTATCTTTGTTTTCCCATGTGTATTTTCAGACCTACTTGCCGTGACTTTCATCACGCGTTTTCTTGTTGTCTTGCATACTTTTACGGGGCAGAAAAGCAAGGTCGTTGACAAAATCTACATGATCAAGTTGTTTAGTCAGAGTCCACTGAATTCAATTTCTGTTGGCTGAGGTCAATGTTTCGTAACCCGACCTTTAGCCGATACGAAGAGAGATGGTACCAAGAGGCATAAAGCAGTGGCATACTGAGGAGTTGCGAGGGAGCGGTCTGCCCAGGGTGACAGCCTTAAAGGGGGGTGCCATCTGACACTTAAGACAGCACCGTAGTGTTAAGAAATCTACGTGCAAACGTAATACCGTATATTTTTCTATGTGGGGGGGAGGGGGGGAGATGTCTAATAATTTAAGTGCGCCCCTAGCATCAAGTCATACCTGCTGTTTTATTACAATTACACGTTCTTTACTATTCTCAGGTTTTGCTATTTGTTATCATGTGCCCTGTCATGGTTTACTCTCACAGCAAGAATTGGTCGTTCTGATGCTCCCTTCTTTCTTTCAAGCACCTACTATTTACGCATTTTCATTATTTCATGGAAGGACTTAGTGACAAATGTCGAGGGGATCTCACATGCTGGTCTTCAAAGATAATATATATCGTGCGTAGACAGTGCAGATTACGCTGGCTTGACAATGTGCGCAGCATGAATGATGGTCGCATCCCCAATGGTATTCTCTATGGACAACTGGCATATGGCAAAAGAACAGGACGAGCGACCACAACTGAGGTTCAAAGCTGTTTGCAAGAAAGACATGAAGCCACTAGACTAAAGCCCAGTATAAAAGGACGAAGCGGCCGATCACACGACGTGGAGATGCTTTCTGTGGCGTCGCTTCAGATTGGGTGAAGTGAGGCTCTCCTACAACAAGCGGAAGAGAAAAGTACGTGTCGAAAGGAAAAGCTCAACTTAGGGTTATCCCTTATCATTCCCCCACAGTGCTTTGGCTGGAGGATGCAATTACTAAGCGCAATTTCTGAAATATCTCAGTCACATCGTTTGCCGGACTACGAAAACCACGTCTAGCTCTTGGCCGCGCTTACAACTGCCACATTTGTTAACTGACCACTTTCAAGTTATTGATACCAGACAACAATTTTTTTTTTTAAAACAAAGTATCCCGTTCAACCCTTGATGGGTTATAAGTAGGATATATAGTGTAGTAAATTCAAGACAATAAAATCTGAATTTCGATATCCAAACATAGTATCTTCTTCCCCCCCCCACCCCCCCCCCCCCCCCCTTTTCCACTCAGTTAAACAGTCAATTAAAACCAAAATTGAGTGAATGAATGTGTGTGTTACCTCCACTTTCCTAAAAAAAACAACAAATAAACAATACAAATAAAAAACAAACAAATACACAAACAAATTGTAAACGTGACGTCACCACAAAGTCTTTTATATTTTAACATGAACCCAAATATAAGTGACGGACTTGCGTCTAGGTTGAACGGTGCATGCCTAGCCAAAACGAGCTAAAACTCCAGTTAAAAAAAAAAAAAGTTAATTGTTTAGGTAAATAAATTATATGACTAACAAATGCAGAATGAGGAATGGAAAGTGGGGAACAAGTAATGAGAATTTAACGCATAATTAAACATAGGAATGTTTTTAACTAGGGGAGCCAGATGGTTTCAGTTTTTTTTTCTTTTTTTTAATTGATGACGAAAAATATATCCCTTTCAACCTCTGATGGGTTATAATTAGGATATACAGTGTTTTCAAGCCCAAATAATATGTTCAATTGCCGATATGCGAAAGTGCCATAATATCTCCTATCTAACTGGAAACACCAGGCCATTACACCCCTCCCTTCAATTTTATTTTTCTTTGGTGTTGTTTTGTGTGTTTTATCTCGTTTTTGTTTGTTTGTTTTTTTTTGTTACAAACACGAAAAATTGGTAATTTTGGTGTGCCTTTTTTTACACTGATTTGACAGCTGTGATGCCATCTTCTCGTATCGTCAGTTATTCATATTATTTGGAATTGAAAACAATATATATCCTAATTATAACCCGTCATAGGCTGAACGGGATATTTCTCATCATCAAATTAAAGAAAAAATTCTTTTTTTGAAACGAGAAAAAAAAAAAAAAATTACAAAATTGTGTGTGTTTGGGGCTGTCCACATATGACGTCATGCAACTGGGGGGGGGGGGGAAGAGACATTTTGTGGCGATATGGGTGGGGGTGGTTTGAAAAAAATGTGACGTCACAAACATTACAAGAGGCTCGTTTTTTTTCATAAGTATGTTGGGACACAAATTAGAATGAAACCAACTGGCGTGAACGTTTACAATATTTTTTAATGGCCGGGAGAGAGGGGGAATTGTAACTGCATTTAAAAGGGTAGGCTAAGGTTGGGCCCTGTCTTGTGCTGAAGCGCGGCAATGAAAGAAAGGATCTCTGTGAAAGCCTGATTAATGAAACACTATTTTGCTCTAGACTAGTTAACTAATTTGCATTCGATTACATTCTTTTCAGTATTACAAAAAAAGAGGGGAAACAGGGGGATTTGTGACGTCACACAAGAAGGGGACACGGGTTTTCGTGACGATGTGACAACTGATGAGGGGAGGGGAGGGGGGTGTTAAAAAATGGCAAAAAGTGCCTGACGTCATATCTTGACGACCCCTTCATTGCTCAGTTAAAGTTAGTTGCTTATCCTTTACAGGACGTGACAATCAACCCCAGCTTTTATTGTCTGTTTGTGATTTTTCTAGGCAATTTTTTCATTCAGTAGTTTGCCATTGCTTTCTGAACGGTACGGCGCTTATACCATTGTTAAAGATCCACACAAAGCGATCTGCTACCAAACCTCATTGCTCAGTACACTTGTAAATACAGCAGGTCCGCACTGAAAAGGAGGCACTCGAGATGGGAAGTAACAAATGTCAAGTACAATACTCTGTTGCGTTTCTGAATTTGGAAGTTTCTTTTCTGATCGTTCGACACTGAACTCGGATAACTCTATTTTGGGTTCATCGTCTCTTCCACTAATGATATTATATATTGTTGTGACTGATGTTATGAAGCCGTAATGGCAGAGAAAAAAGTGGTAAATGTAATAATGTTTCCTTCTTTTTGTAAGTTTCTTCTCTGTTGTCAGCAACCCGGCATAACCCTAATTAGGCCTACAATATCAATGGGGTGTGCTTTGTGTGTCAGCTTTTGCCAGTGTAGTCAACTCCGCACCATACTAGTTGGCTGATTAGCCTACTCAAAATAACTTCTACAACTCTTAATGTTTATTTTATTAAGTCTAGTTAAAGGTAGGGGACAAAATACGGCATCCAGGTCAAACAGTACTACTAACAAACTTTACAAGGCAGCATTGACGTTTATGACTTCCATTTAAACCTAGTTAAGCAAAACACAACCGTTGTAAAATTACATGTCGCTGTGCTTGGGTTGTCAGGTGAGAATCGACAGCAGTTAATGAGAGTGTAAGATTCCTTTTTCTGGCGCCAAAGATCTGTGATAAAATGAAAGACAAATTTAAATCCCTGCCCATATTTAATGTTAAATGTTAGTATATTTTCAGTCTTTGCCAAATGAAGATCTGTGTTTACCAACACAACAATGCACTAGTGTAATGTTATATGGTATGAAACCTTGAAAATTCATCAACTAATGTATTATGATGAGTACAAGAAGGGTTGATATATCAGTTAGTTCTGTTTACCAGATACACACATTAGTAGATGCGCTATGGATCAGATAATTAAATTGGAACATGAAGTAAAATCAGGATTTCAAAAGAAAGAAAAAACTGTGGTAGTATTTTTAGATATAGCTAGGGCTTATGATGAATGCTGGAGAGAGGGTGCTGTCTTTAAAATGAAGAAGATAGGAGTAACTGGTGAAATATATAATTATTTAGAGAATTTTCTGCAAGATAGATATTTCACTGTTTAGGTAAACAATGATAGATCAGAACTGTATGAACAACAAAATGGAATACCCCAAGGATCAGTAATGTCTCCTTCAATTTTTACAATCATTGTAAATGATTTAGGTGAGGATTTTAATGATATAACAAATAAATTGTCACAGTTTGCAGATGTTGCTATATGGAGGACTGGGAGACATCTGCCAAAATTATATAAGGATCTACAGAAGCAAATAAATAAAGTTTGTAAATGGATGACAAATTGGGGTTTTCAGCTGAATACAAATAAAACATTGGGAATGATCTTCAGTAAAGGTAGGGGTGTAAAAAATAAAATTATAGACATAAATATCCAAAGGGCAAAACATTAATACAGTGCAAACCACTCGATATCTAGGAATGATATTGGACCAACAGCTGAACTGGAATAAACACATAGATAAACTAGTGGAGTCTTGCAGAGGATTGACTAACTTATTAAGATATTTGAAAGGTAATGGATGGGGTGCAAGCACTAAGACAATGCTCACTTTATATAAATCTTTTATTAGAGGAAAAATAGATTATGGAAGTATAATATATGACTCTGCTGCACACCGTAACAAGATTAAATTAGACAGAATTCAGCATCAGGCTTTATGTACAATAGCAGGTGCAATCAGATCAACATCAATGGGAGCTATAGAGGTGGCTTTAGGAATTCTACCCTTGGAATTACGGAGAAAGGAGTAAAGACTAAATTACATGAACAGAGTTATGTTAGATAAGTCTCACCCAGCACATACAGCTTTTACCAGATGCCAACTAACAACTCAGGCCTATCAAATGAATACCACTAAATACCCTACAGGATGGAAGTGTATGGAGGAAATTGTCCATCTGGGTACATTAATTAATAATAATAATAATAATAAATTCTTTAAGCGCCAAACACGGCGCATAAGGCAGAAACCAGTGCTCTCCAGGTTGTTCGTTGTGACGCCACTCCTCTTAGCTCTTGCACATTATTTAGGCCCAACGTTCTTCCTTCTCTTATTATTGTTCTTCTGAGTGTTTCTTTTGGTCTTCCTTTTTTCCGCTTACCCTCAGGAACCCAAGTGAGCGCCTGTAGTGGTATTCTGTTGTTTTGCATTCGTAGGACATGACCGATATATGACCATCGTCTTTTCCTTATATAGTCGGAGACATATTTCTGCCTAGAGTCTTCTCTTATTTGTCGATTAGTCTTGAATTCTTTCCAACTGATGTTCATGAGTTTTCTAAGACATTTGTTCTCGAATGTATTCAGCTTGTTCTCCAATGATTTTGTTATTTTCCAACTCTCACAGCCGTATGTTAACACTGAGATAACATTTGAATTAAACAGACGAAGCTTGGTATGTATATTCAATGATCGTAATTTCCAAATGTTAGATAATCTGTTGAAGGCGCTAGCTGCCAAAGCAATTCTAGTATGGATTTCTCTTGTTGTGTCACCATCCTGAGTCATTTTACTGCCTAAATAATTGAAACTTTCAACTTTCTGTAGTTTTTCCCCGTTCAAGATGATATCAAAGGTCTCGTTAGAAAAGTTCATAGCTTTAGTTTTAGAGGCATTTATTTGGAGACCAATTTTAACCGAGAGATGACACAAATTATTTATTGCTTCTTGGGATTGTCTTGGTGTTGAACTTAAGAATGCTACATCATCTGCGAAATCCAGGTCCCCCAGGAATTTTCCATTTGTCCATTTTATACCCAATTGTTCATTGTGGGTATAGTTTCTCATAACCCAATCAATAGCTATTCCAAAAAGTAGTGGTGACATAATACAGCCTTGTTTCACCCCTGTTTCTACTGTAAACCATTCTGTATTCCCTTTATTTGTTCTAACACAACATCTTGCATTGTCATATACATTAATTACACCAATTAATAACAGTTGTGAATACAAGCTCAACACTAAACTCAAAGCTATATGGAGTTAAAGAGGAACTTCAAACAACAGTCGAATTCATCATGAGAACTTGTCTGACAGTGTAATCATCAAAGATGCAATTGCAAGAAGAAGTGAATACAAGCCAGTGATTCCACCCTGGGAGATCAAGAAACCAGACACGGACTACCACCTAGCAGAAATACTTAAGAAAACAAATAATATAGAAAATATTAAAAACACAGCCAATAAAAACATAGGAACAAATATCAAAAGACAGCATTACTGTGTACACAGATGGATCCAAGGGATAGGATGGCAAATTGGGGATAGGAATATATATTCCAAATGGAAAATGGCAAAAGAATATAGCATCACGGAAAATACATCTATTTTCACTGCAGAGATGGTGGCAATACTAAAAGCACTAGAAATATTCTCTAATAACCCTCCCAAAAAACTAACAGTTTTAACTGACTCTCTTTCAACAATTAAAGCACTTAGAAACTTACGTGAATGTAATAGACCTGATATAGCAGAGGAGATATTTCTAGCTACTACATACTTATATTCCAGAGGATGTTCAGTCTTAATTGCTTGGATACCTTCACATGTTGGCATAGAGGGAAATGAAAAGGCAGATAAAGAAGCCAAGAAAAGTAGATCTGATAAAAATCTAATAAATGTGGGGCGAGTAAATCAGAGATTAAGAGCTTAATTAAAGATTTAATAACAGATGAATGGAAAGCAGAGTGGGATAAAAATCTGAAAGGAAGACATGCATATAAGTTGTTCAAGGCTCCAACAAGAAAATGTCAGATATCTAGGGAATTGAAAATTCCCAGTAATAAGAAACTTCTCAGACTACAGCTGGGAAAAGGCTATTTCAGAACAGAAGAACCTTACTGTGCAGTATGTCTTCTTACTTACTTACTTACTTAGTCGTTCCCCTTCTACCGTGAGGTGTAGAGGTTTGGAAGAGAGAGCGCCAGACCATTCTATCAGCTGTCTTCTTCCTGGCCTGGTTCCATTCTAGTCCTCGGTCCTTCAAAGATTGTCTAATGTTGTCCTCCCAGCGGACTCTGGGTCGTCCTGGAGGTCTGGATCCCTGGCTCTTTGTTTCCCATGCTTGTCGTGGTAGCCGATCTTCTCCCATTCTGCAGACATGGCCAAACCATCTTAGTTGGGACTGTTCTATTTGGGTCTGCAGCGGATGGGATTTTAGGCCTTGACGGATTGTCTGGTTGCGGACCATGTCTCTTCTTGTTACTTCAACCACTTTCCTCAGATACCTCATTTCTGAGGTTTGGATCTGGCTTTTGTGGGTTGTAGTCATTGCCCACAACTCGCATCCATATGTCAAGACTGGGACATAGGTGGAGCGGTATACAGCCATCTTCGTTTTCTTACCAACCTCTTTCTTGCTGAGGAATCCACGATTTATGGCCTGAAAAAGTCTCCCAGCCACTGCTTTTCGAGTGGCCAACTCTTCTTTGATGCCTCCCTTTCGGTCTATAATAGCTCTGAGATATTTAAAGTGGTCGACCTGCTCCAGGACCTGTTCTCCCAACTTAATCTGATGTTTTCTTTCTTCTCGTGATATCACCATGGATTTTGTTTTAGAGCTGCTTATGACCATCCCTCTCTTCTCCAGCTCTTCCTTCCAGACTTGCAGGTTGGATTGGAGATGTGCCTCTGATTTAGCAATCAGGGCAACATCATCAGCAAATGCCAGCTCCGAAATATAGACCTGTCTCATCTTCCAGTACCCCACTGAATACTTTCTTGTTCTCTCCTTACATGCCTTGATGACATCGTCCATAAGGAGTATGAAGAGGTAAGGTGATAGGATATCACCTTGTCTTACACCAGTGGTGGTTCTGAACTCTTCTGACTTATGGTTTGCTGTCCTCACATAATTTCTGCAAGACTTGTAGAAGCTCTGTATAGCATGAATCAGAGGTGCTGGAATATTCTTCCTTGCCAAACAGTCCCAAAGTTTGCTCCAGGGGACCATGTCAAACGCCTTTTCCAGATCTATGAAACAAAGATGGATCTCACTCTTATACTCAAGGGCAGTATGTCTTCAAGACAATAATATAGAACATTTCTTGTTAAAATGTAAGAGGTATGAACAAATGAGAATACCAATATTAGATTATTTGCAAGCATCCAACTTACCTATAAATATAGAAGAGGTGTTAAGAGTAGACAGACCTAGGGAACTGCATAATATAGTCAAACAATATTTAACACAAACAAATGTTAATATATAGTGGCTGGGAATGTGAAGGTCTGATGCTGTTCTTACAATGCTTATGACTTTTAACAGATGAAAGTCAATTAAATATCTGTTAAAGTCAGTTATATAACTGGAACCGCCAGGCCTTTACACCCCTTCACTTTAATATTATTCTTGTTCAGAGTTTCTTCTTGATTTTTTACATTTTTTATTTATTTATTTAACGTGTAAGCACAATTGTGATTGTCCCTATTTACAATGATTTGACAAATGTGATGCCACTTTCTCATATCGGCAGTTTTTCATATTATTTGGAATTGAAAACAATATATATCCTAATTATAACCCATCAGAGGTTGAACTGGATAATTTTCTTCATTAATTTAAAAAAAAACAGTAATTATTCTTAAATACATATTGTTCGGTAGCCTGTATAACAAATATGGGTTTCCCCTGCCACTCTTTAATCTTGGGCCCTTTCCCCTGTGGTTATTTGTGAAACGGGGGTCCTCCACATATGACGTCACACAATTTTGGCCATTTTTTAACCCCCTCCCCTTGTTACAACCCCCCCTTTTCTAACATTTTTTTGGTGGTAATTCTGAACAGCTAGAATGTAATCGATTGTTAATTAGTTACCTAGTCATCATCATCATGACCTTTCAACTCCCTAAAGAGCATATGCTAAAGATCTGTCCATATCTTCTTCATCCCCTTCATGCCTGTCACCAGTTCTCTTCTCTATGTGTTCCCTGGTCTTCCCCTGCCTCTCTTACCCTGAGGATTCCAGAACAAGGACTTGCCTGGTAAATCTATCAGCAGGTTTGCTCAATGTGTGTGTCCTTTATTTACACTTATCTGGTTCATGTCATAAATTCCACATTAGTGATCTTGTCATACCGCTACAATCCTTCCATTTTAGGCAAACACCTATTTATGAGAGTGTCTTTGGTTAGAGCACAGGCCTGTCACGGCAAAGGTAGCGGGCTGAAACCTCAGCATCATGCTACAGTCTATCAGCTGTAAATGGATATCCAGTACTTGTGCGTTAATTCACCGTCAAATTAATATTTTGGCAATTTATTACCCAATTCGAGCACCGTACTATTTCTAACTTTTTTTTTTCTTACAATAATTTTTTTTTTTTCGCCTGCGGGCGGGGTTAGCACATTTGACAGGTAGGGGTTGCGGGTTAGTCTATTATGCATTTTCGCAGGCAGACTGGTAGCATGGGTATTTGTTTATTTATTATTTTTAATGTAAAATTTTTGCCTCTTCTTGGCGAGGCGCGTCCCGAAGGACTGCCTGGTAAAGCTATAAGCAAGTTTGCTCAGTGTGTATCCTATCCATCTTCAGCGCCTTCTCATGTCTCGTAGACCGCATAGCTTGAATATACCCCCGCAGGGATTCAGTGAAGTGCACAAGCTGTATTCAAATCTTGGTCAGAAGATTGCACAGAAGCACTGGTCATTTGAAAACGCTGTAATACTTGATCCCACAGTATGATCATTATTCCAGTTTCTAGCTTCATCATGGTTGAAAGTAGACAACGAGCCTGTTGACGACACTCTGCCTTCTGATCATTGTTATCTGAAATATCATCCAAGACTTGTTTTATTGCAGAAAAGATGTGTAAAAGTGCTTTTGTCGCAACGACCCAAGCGGACCACCTGGTATCTGACAGTCTTTTCACAAAGGGCAAATGGGACTTATTATGACTACCGTAGGGGCAAAGTCTACAGACAGGGGGTATGATGTGCTGGTGTTGTGGGTAGTGGGTTTCCCCCCTTGCTTCACCCTAGGCCTAGTGAATTCTGTTCATGAAAGGAGCGACCATTGCGGTGTTAGTCTCTTGGCCTAGCAAAACCTCTCATACCCCAAGATCGTTGTGCGTGGTGAAGAGCCACACCCTCCTCGAGGTAGTCCTGGTAACTGAGGGTGCGAATCCTCAGGCTAAACACAACGGATCTAGAGGAGCAAACCTCGATAATAAAACCGGTGCACTACACCGTACACGCCCTCTGTGGGTGGGAAGGAGCCAGATGGATACTGAACAAGTCTTGGGAGTGGGAACGAGTGTGGACTGCTCCCTGAAGATCGGAACCCATCGTACAGGCACAGAGACTCAGGACGTGACGATCCTATTGCCTTCAACTCTTGGTCACATGCCTAGAGCCTCGGAGAACTCGGCGTAACCAGCAGGCAATTTGGTGGCGGGGAAAGAGCACTGTGAGCCCTACCTTGGCTACGTATCACAAGGAGACGCAGAAACACCCCCTTTATCTCCCCCAGAGCTGGCACAGTACACTTCTGGCTTCTACCCGGGGCGTTAGGAAATCCACAGGCACCCCAGCATCACAATGCCAAGAAGATGACAAAGTTGGAATTTACTAACTCAAACCTGGCAGAGCAAGTCCTCCAACAGATGCGGCCGATGCTGGGCCCACTGGCGCGTGGACACGTCCCGATCCCCATCGAGACTTGCCCGGGGAGCCCACCCCGGCTCAAAAAAGCAGAGAAGGCCACTCTCCAAACCTCCGATGTCTTGCGGGCAGTGTTAGGATGTGCAAGAACATGGACAGGAAGACTCCACAACTTCCCCACTGAAGACACGCCCACGGCGACCGTTGCCTCAATTGGCTGTGTGTGGTGTACCCGGAAACGGGGCCTCCCAGTACTGAGACACAGTTAAGTCCCCGATGTCACTTATCGGTGCAGAGTTGAGAGAGATGGCTGAGCATCACAATCCCCCCTGTGTTGCAGCATGATGAGAACCCAGAATTGCACACTGAGCTTGGGGGGATCACTTGGGCACCAGACTTAATACTGGCTCTTGACTGGATGGCCGCATGCAGGAGATTTCTACAATGGGGGGTTGGCAGGTGGTGGGTATCTGGAAGTGGCTCTGTGCAGGACGTGAGGATTCCTTGGGTGAGCCCAGAACCAGAGCACAGCATTGTGCAAGCTCTGCATAGTTGGAGAGCCCCCTGGATGACGGGGAATGCACAGTGTGCTACCCCACCTATCCCCAACTGCTAACTTAGAACCAGAAGTGGGGTCCTCTGTATGCGTGCCAGGCCAGGATAAAATGCCTGGGAAAGAGACTGGAGCTCAGAACTCCCTAACTCAAAGTTGCAGGATGGCAGGAAAGACAGGGCTATTTTGAAGATAATGCAACCATATTTTCACCATACGAGCTCGGACGCCGCCTCGGTAAACAAGGTCCGCGCAGAGCAGTGACACCCCCAGGCTGCTTGCGAATAGTCTACTACTGGGAACATAAACAGATTAGGGATGAGCCCACTCTCCCGTTGAACAGGTGCTAAAGTCATAGATACTGGGCCAGAAGGCGCACCGGAAACCACAGTATCACGCAACTCGCTTTTTTTTTTCTATGGAGAGTACACCGTCAAATAAATCTCGTACTGGTGCTCGCCCTGTGGAGCTCCACCAGGCAGGTGCAGTGCCGGGCTCTGAGCCTCGACAGAGCCCACCCTCAGCTACTGGAGGACCCTCTAGACCGTCTTGTGGAGTCAGCAGACGGCGGAGGAGAACTACTGACCAAAACAAAACAGAAAAAGAGAAACCCAGAGTGCCACTTGTCATGATGCACTGGAATGCAGAGGGAGTGAACAGCAAGCAGGCTGGATACAGCAAAAAGACAGAGCTGGAAAACATCTTGTATGAGAAGCAAGTCAGTGTTTGCTGTATCCAAGAGACTCACTTGAAAGCAGATCAAACCTTTAAAATAAGGGGATATCAATGCTTCAGATCCGACAGAAAAGATAGACGAAAAGGAGGAGTACTTACTCTTGTAAGGAATAACATTCCTGCACACGAAAGGAAAACCTTCATGGATGGAGCAGAATATCAGCTGTTGCAGATAAAGGTAGACAAGATGGAAATAGAACTCCTGAACTATTACTGTCCGAACAACAAACCCCTGAGTCTCAGCTCTATACAGGTACCAGCCACCAACTTTATAGCAGTTGGAGACTTTAATAGCCACTCCCAGAGCTGGGGCTATAACCATCTGGATCACAGAGGTGAAGAGGTTGAAACTTGGCAAGATGATCACTCCCTAATCCTAGTCAATAATGCCACAGATACTCCTACCTTCTACTCCAGAGGATGGCACACAACTTCAACACCAGATCTTGCCTTCTCCACACCAGATATAGCTGGATCTATTAGTAGAGAAGTAGGAGACCAACTAGGGGGAAGCGACCATCGCCCAATCTTTCTTACTGTCCAGAGTGCAACTCTCAGTACAGGCCCAGCCATTACAAGATGGAACTACAAAAAAGCCAACTGGGGTTTATTCAGGCATCAGGTGAACACGCTGCTGTCTACCCTCAAGGTACAGAACAGAGACATTAATGAAGTGGTAAAAGACTTCAACAGATGCATACTACAAGCTGCAAAAGAAACCATTCCCAAAGGATGCCGGCGTAACTACATACCATACTGGTCCAGCACACTCCAAGAACGTCAGGAAGCTATGGACAGGGCTAGAAAGGACGCAGAGTCTCAGCCTTCACTTGAAACTCACAACAAATGGAAAAAGGCTGTAGCAGAGTTTCAGAGAACAAAGCTAGAAGAAAAACGGAAAAGCTGGAGAACTAAAACGGCATCGCTGAACCTTGAGAAAGACGGCAGGAAACTTTGGAGATTAGTCAAGTCTCTAAATGAAGAGCGTTCCTCACCTAGGCAGACTATCACATTGGATGAAGGTGGCAAACTTTTCAGAGGAAAACAAGCTGCAGACTTGTTTGCTAGAAGATACAGTTCAGAAAGCAACTTACCCATTAACATAGATCATCAGAGAGAGATAAGAAAAGAAATACTGGCAACCATGGGACAGACAGATACTCCTGCCCCAATGAGGGAACCCATCACACTAGGAGAACTACAGAAGGCTATTTCCAAGCTTAAGTTTCAAAAGTCACCCGGCCCAGACAAAATCAGCAACGAAATGCTAGTAAATCTGAGCTCAGCAGCAAAGACAAAACTGCTTGAGATATTCAACCACAGCTGGTTGAAAGGAACGGTACCCCAAGTATGGAGAGAAGCCATCACAATACCCATACTAAAGAAAGGGAAATGTAAGACCGAGGCTGCAAGTTACCGGCCAATCAGTCTCACAAGCTGTGTTGGGAAGACTATGGAGCGAATAGTCAACCACAGATTGAAATGGTATTTAGAGTCTGAGCAGATCCTGGTGCCGGAACAAGCTGGATTTAGAGAATGCTACAGTATAGAAGACCAAGTTACTTACTTGTCTCAAGCAATAGAAGATGCCTTCCAGGAGAAGAAAAAGGTCCTAACGATCTGGGTCGACTTCAAGCAGGCCTTTGACAAGGTGTGGAAAGATGGCCTCATTGCAAAACTTAGGAGAAGTGGAATCCAAGGCAACATGATGAAATGGATCCAGTCATACTTGCATAACAGGAGAACTAGAGTCACTCTTGACGGTCTGCAGAGCAGAAAAGTGTTGCTCCATCAGGGGGTACCTCAAGGAGGAGTAATTTCCCCAACACTCTTCCTTGTTTACATCAATGACCTGGTGAAAGATCTCCCTGCAGGAGTTAAAGCTGCCTTATATGCAGATGACCTAGTACTCTGGTGCGCTGATGAAAATGTCACCACAGCAAATTATAGAATGCAGCGGGCAGCAGACATGCTAGTGTCATGGGCAGAGAAATGGCTTATCACAATAAACACAGACAAAACCTCCACAACACTGTTCTCCCTCGCCCCCAAGGACAAATCAGCTAACATACACCTAGGGACAACCGTGATCAAGGAAGAAAGCTACCCCACCTATCTTGGGGTGACATTTGACCAAAGGCTTACATGGAATAAGCATATTGAAAATGCAGAAGGAAAGGCCCGAAGACGACTAGGCATACTCAGAAAATTAGCAGGTACCAACTGGGGAGCAAATGAACGAAATCTAAAGAAGATTTATAATGGAGTAATAAGACCACACTTAGAGTTTAGCTCAGCAGCATGGTCATCAGCTGCTAACTCACATCTGCAGTCTTTGGACAAGGTGCAAAATCAAGCTCTCAGGCTCATTACAGGAGCCATGAAAACTACACCAATAACAGAGATGCAGAAGGTTGCTGGATTACAGACATTGTCCCATAGAAGAGACACAAAAACCATGATCCAGATGGAAAAGTACAACAGTATGCCAATGCACCCAATGAAGGCAAGACTAGATGATCTGGCATTGGGACGTCTAAAGCGTAGCAGCTTTGTGCATCGGGGGAAAAGACTTATAAGACAGCATCAAGAAGACCTATCCATGAAGACAACACCACTGAAGCCCACCCTATACCCTGTACCATGGGAGCAGGCCAGCAGTGCCCTCCAAATTAATACATCAGTCAGTGGTCTCACAAGTGGATGTGAGTATAATGATCTGCAAAAACGAACTGCTACATTGAGTATGATCCAAGAAAGCTATCCCGATCAATCATGGATACATGCCTATACAGATGGATCAGCAACTAATGCTGTTAGGAATGGAGGTGCCGGTATCTTTATCTCATATCCTGACAACCACTATGAGACTAGGCACATTCCCACTGGTAAATTCTGTTCCAACTATACAGCTGAGGTTCAAGCTCTAGAGCAAGCTGCAAATATGATTTATAACACCAACTCTGACTGCCACCAGGTAGTCATCCTCACAGATGCACTGTCTGTCCTGCAAGCTCTCAAGGGTGGTAAACTCCCGCATCTGAGAAATGAACTAAACAAGGTAGCTGCCAAAAAGAGAACCATACTTCAGTGGGTACCATCTCATTGTGGTGTACCCGGAAATGAAAAGGCAGATAAACTTGCAAAAAAGGGAGGAGAATGTGAACAAGAAGATAATGAAGTCACATACTTTGAGAAAAAGAGAGCTATCCAGACTATCAGAAGAGAACAGAACCAACCCAAAGACGACTATCACACTCTCGACCGGCAGGGACAGATAACTATTTTTCGACTCAGGACAGGGCATAACAAACTGAATAAACACATGCACAAGCTACGATTGTCTGCTTCACCACTGTGCACATGTGGATTAAACGAACAAACTGCTGAGCATGTTCTACAGGACTGTCCTCTGTATGACCAGTTAAGAAAGATATACTGGCCCAATGACTCAACACTAAACTCAAAGCTATATGGAGTTAAAGAGGAACTTCAAACAACAGTCGAATTCATCATGAGAACTCGTCTGACGGTGTAATCATCAAAGATGCGATCGCAAGAAGAAGAAGAAGATGACTACCGCCAGCACATAATGCAGTAGAAAGGAGACCCCACTGGTTGGTAGAAGCAGAAAAGAAGGTGTACAGGCTTTCAACAAATCCAAAGAAAATGACTGCTTCTGTCCGCAAACAGTTAAGATAACAATAATAAAGAGTCACACTAAGTCACCCTCTTATGCTCTTTCTCTCACAATTTCGTGACACCAAATGAAAAGGCGCTAAAGATGGCATAAATCACAAGATCATTGGTTTAAGGGGAGGTTTAACCCCCAAAAATGAAGAATTTCATTGAAAATTTCAAATTTTAGATACATATTGCACTGGAAAGTACATTCATTTGCCCACATTTCTGTATGTTTATTTTCACTAAAACCTTTGTGGCTGATTTTATATAAATTTTTAAATTATGTCAGGTAAGTGTATTTTTACCTAATTATATATGTAAAATATACAAATTGGTATATTTGTGATGCTATATTGCTTCTAATGCATGGATTTTAATTTTCGGTTCCGTATTCATTTCCCTGAAGCAAACAGAATTCAAGTTTTTCAAACATAGTTTCATGTATAAAAAGAATTTTGACGCTGATTTTTATTAACCATGGGGTCCTTTGATGGGTCATCGAAATAATAACATAGCTAGAGGTATTCCAGTAGAGTGGTAGGATACCTCCTTATACGCAAATAAAGCTGCAGGTAAGAACGAATCACGGGATTCTGGTTCCTCCTGTGCGAGCTTACGTAAAACTGTAAGTAGAGTCCCGTTATATCTTTCCACTTGTCCAAACGATTGTGGATGGTAAAATGTGCGGACGAGAATATTTTGAAAAAATCCTAAAAACTTCCTCCATCAGTTTCCCTCTGAACTGTGAACCATAGTCAGTTAATATCTGATAAGGGTATCCTAATCTTTAAAATATTGAGAGCAAAGCCTCTCCTACATGTACTGAGGGTAAAGCAATCGCTTCCTCCCGCATAGTACATGTCTACCAGAGAAAGGATGTATTTTTTCGGAAACTGACGAAAAGCGCATACAGTCTGCTGAAATGAAGAATTTAATGAAAAGTAAGCTGCAAAGTATGACACAGAACATGGAATCAATAAAGGAAAATACCAGAGATGATTCCTACATAGCAGGGGGATACCGAGGTGAGTAAATTTTGTGTAAAAGTGTAATTCTTCCCTTTTTTCTTAATTTTCTCAAAACCTCATTTTTCACACAAATGTGCGCACGTTGCCCATGATTTTTCAAAAACTATTAGTGATACAGCAGTAAATTTTGGGCCACATGCTGTAAGCATAGTGCACATTAAAATAAACTAAACTAAAGGATATATGTTAACAAACTACAAAACTGTTAAGAAATAGCTAAGATACCCCCCTTAAAAATTTCAACTATTTATCGATTGGTATGTTAAAATCCAAAAAAACTCAGATATCAAACCAATCAAAATTATTTTAGTATACAATCATTATCATATATTAACAAATGAAACAGCCAAATTTCATAACTCAAGTTGTACTCACATTTGAGATATCTTGGGCAATAAAATACCCAAAAAAGCTAAAATTTGCCTTTTTTTCACTGTTTTCCCGCCATAGATTGCAAGTTTTTAGTATATACCTCAATGTTTTTTTTTTTTTTCAGTCATTTTGCTTGTATAAATGACCAGATATAGATATTAACTTATAATTCTGTGTTTTTCATTTTGGGGGTTTAACCTCCCTTTAACGCTCGTATTAGAAGATGACCAAAAAATGATGTACATATTTATTGGCGCTGGGCCCTAAAAGAAAGGGGCTCGTAGCATATGCTACTTTTGCTACTACGTTAATCCGGCTCTGATTAGGTCAATATTTGACAAGGATCAGTGCATAGCGAGGGAGGGGACCAACTCCCCACCCAGCTCTCTCCACACCCAGCGGTGAAAACAAATAAAGGCTTTCTTGCCAGGGTACAGTTTTGTTGGTTTTGTGGGCCCTAAACAGGACCGTGGTGCAGTTTTGTGGGCCCTGAAAAGGACTGTGGTAGGTGCTTATATTAGGGCGCATGTCCAAATATAAAAGACCCTTAAGTCTAGGGAATTGCTAGTCATCATAATCATCATCATCATCAGCTTTCAAGTCCCTATCAGAGTCAGGTACCCATTTACAGCTGGTTAGACTGATGCGGGACACTACCAAGCTCGAGAGGTGGGGCCTACCTAGCTATAAATGCGTGACACCTGTTCCCTTCCTCGCTGCCGTTGCCTTCTCTAACTCAAGATCAGAGTCAGGTACCCATTTACAGCTGGTTAGACTGATGCGTAACACTACCAAGCTCGAGAGGTGGGACCTACCTAGCTATAAATGCGTGACAACCGTTAACTTGTAGAACTGATTCAATACCGTTTTATTGGTTTATGAACTTAAAACAGGGAAGGGGGGGGGGGGTGTTGAGGGCGGGTCTGTCGTAAGCGTGTCAACCATGAATGCACGAGGAACTTTTTTTTTTTTTTAACTTGCCCTCCCAAATCACAATGTGAAATCAACCTTTTTCAGTCAAGAAAAAGTACGGTTATCAGTTTGGGTAAGGGGACCTCAAGACGCAGCAATAGAGACCGCAGTCAGCGACTCATAGCTTGACTGCCTGCGTCAGGACCAGCGAACCAGAGCTGGTCAAGACCGCACTCCACCTCCACATGGTGGTCCTGGAAACAGTCTGCAGCTGTGCAGGCTGGCTGAGCGAGTGTGGATCGAAATGGGAAGGCAAACCCGGTCCTAAAAAATGCCGTGCAGAAGTTGGATGTGTCGACCGAAAGGTGCAGATATCACAGCTACGTTGTAAACAGACACAACGCAACCACCGTCCTTTTCAGGGCGAACGAAGAAGAAGAAGAAGAAGTTTGGGTAATAAATTTCCACAATTTGATTTTAGCGGTGAATTAACGCACAAGAACCGGATATCCATATGTGGACAACCCCAATTTACATCTTTGGCCATCTTGGTCTGCTTTGGCCTAATCTATCACTTAATTTTTGAATTGTTATCTGATTAATTTGCCTCATTTACTAACCATACTGAGACATTTCTCTAATAATATAGAATACATTTGTTAAAAATGTCAGATTTATGAACAGAGAAATCTAATATTAGATTATTTGCAGGCTACAAATTCACCCATAAATGAAGAAGAGGTGTTAAAAATAGACAGGCCTAGGGAACTACATAATATAGTTAAACAGTATTTAACAAGAACAAAAGTTCATATATAGTAATAGTTGGTCAAATGGCAGGTAGGGTGAGGGTCTAGTGGTGTTTTTATAAAACATATTACTTATGACAAATGAAAGTTGATTAAATAACAGACTAGGGATCCAAGGCCTTTAAACCCCTTCCCCATGTCTGGTTTTTTTTTGTTGGTGTTTTTTAATTGTCTTCTTTTTTAAAATGTCTCTTGGTTTTTTTTTGTTTATTTGTGTGTTTGTTTGTCTTTGTTTTTTGGACATACATACACACACTGTTCCATAATTTTGGTTTGCCCTATATACAATGGTTAGACAGTTTCACATACTAGCAATTGTACATATTGTTTTGACTTGAAAACACTATATATCCTAATTATAACCATTGAGGGGTTGAACAGAATATTTTTTACTCATCAAATTAAAAAATATAAAAAAAATTTATCTCAGTGTAGCATAATTTTACGTGTAACTATCACATTGAACTCAAATGACTATCATGTAATGATCGGTAGACTATGTTCATCACACTATCATCAGTTTGATATGTCCTCATCCACCAATAATGGTCCGAATACAAGAAAAGTTAGTAAGTAAGTTCAGTGATGTTAGGAGTCTGCTGCAGAATTTACCAGCTCTAGGTTGTGATGTTATTTCACAAGAAAAGCACATATTCCATCTGATACCTCATTTTTGGAAATTAGCCATTTTTGTATACCATTGATTTACAATGCAAAAAATGTTTCTCTTTGTATTTAGCTTAATTAATTAAAAATGGAAAAAAAACAGAGCTCCTTGACCTGCTTTTACATTTTAAAAATTGACATGTGCCTTCTTATAATGTACTTACAATTTAAGAGAGCATGGATGAAGAACCAGGGGAGAGAAAAGAACTTCATACATGCCACACCTCGGAGATGAAAAACCTGTACAAAAAATCCAAAACCCTGTAAAAGACCCGCAAAACCTGTACAAAGACTGAAAAAAACATATCAAAAGAGTTAATTTGTTTAAAAATATTTTCAATTACAGACGGCTGCATCATAAATGAGGCACGGGGGCTGTGCCTTTTAAAGTAGGTCTTCACTTGTTTAAAAACCCAAACAATAAATGTCTGAGTTTATTTTACGCTGTAAAAATGATGTGATGGTGTCATCATTTAGTCTATTTCTGTGCTTAATTATCACTAACAGACTGGGAAATCCTGTGTTCTATAGGACCTTATAAAAGAACCCTGAAACACAGTAATAAGGAGAATGGGTTAGAAAACCTGTACAGAAATTATGTACAGAAATTATGTACAGGGTGTACACATCTGAAAATGCAAACACCTTGTACAGATTATGGGTAAACCATAGCATGTGGCATGTATGATATAATGTACTTACAATTTCAGAAAACATAGAGAGCAGAGAGCATGGATGAAGAACCAGGTGAGAGAAATGAACTTCATGTAATGTACTTACAATTTCAGAATATACAGAGAGCAGAGAGCATGGATGAAGAACCAGGATAGAGAAATGAACTTCATGTAATGTACTTACAATTTCAGAATATACAGAGAGCAGAGAGCATGGATGAAGAACCAGGAGAGAAAAGTGAACTTCTTACACGAGGGCAGCAAGTTGATGATGGTATGCTAATTAAAGTATATTATATTTAATGTTTTGATTCTTCTGTTTCCAGTTGTCCTTTCTCTTCTCCTCCTCCTCCTCATCTTCCTCATCATTATCCAGATTATTACAGTGATTATAATGCTATTATTTTTCTATCCTCATTTCAATCTTCTAGCCTTCCTCTCCATCATGAAAGCACAAATGGCCATCACCAGTATCATTCCTGGAAAAAATCTCTACAGAGATACCAACAGCCTCAAGCTGACCACAGCTTTCTTTGAACATATTCAGGTTGACACCTGAAGGTGAATGAAGAAGAAGAAGAAGAATATCAAAGTTATCAGTTAGCTATTATATTGATATTTTAACATAACATTTAGTGTTATTGTTTTGTTTAAACCAAAGTAGTTAATAAAATATATAATAAAGCCTTAATACCTAGATCTTCTCGTTGTAATTGAGTTGTATTACTTATACTAGCCTTATATGAAATATAATAAAAAATTTAAAAGATTATTATAGCTATAAAAATATTTATTGATATTATTTATAAAAATAAGAGCATTAACATAAACCATAAACTTATATCTGTAAAATAAATAAGCTGTGTAAAAGTACCTATTTTAATTCTCTTTCCACTTTTCAGTGATGAACCTGGTCGTATTCCTGCGGGACAAAACAGGAATACACTTCACCTTAGAGGATGCTCCCATCGCTCAGTGCTCTGGCCTTTTACAATTAGTCATTCAAGAACAGGATTTACCAGCAGAGGCTAACAATGTTTTCTGCCTTTGGCTTATTTCCCCCATCCTTGGTATGTGTGTATATTTTGTTATGTATACAACTTTGTAGTTCCCTAGGGTTTCTGAGTGGACAATGCAAGAATACGACAGCTGCTGCCTCAGACAGGCTAATATGAGGTTGTACATGAGACTAGCCAATCGTATCAAGTAAAGATATTGCTGCAGAAACCACTGCTGCAGTATGCAGGCTTCCCAGATGAGTCGTTTTGCAGTGTGGCTTCATAAGGAAGGAGAAAGATGATGATTGCCATGTAAAGGCTTGTTCTCAGTTCTCATAATAACTCGGGTTTTGTACATCTCTGAATGTGATACTATACTGTAATTTATTTTTTCAGAAGGCCCCATGTCTTTCTCTTTGCATTATTTATACACTATTTTTAGGAGGGATTACAGGAAATCCTTCTCCATGTTTCTTCTCCTTCTATTATTTACGTTTTTTCAAGATGAGATCACGAGGGAGTTTGATCTCATCTGCTTTATGGTTCTTCTTTATGTGTTTAGAATGGGGGTGTAGGGAATTAGACAGTATTTTTCTAGAAGAAAGATTATAGATGCTAGATCAGGATTGGCACCAGATTGTCTTTTTTTAAAGATATTGCGTGGCCATATACGCATTTTTCGGGAGTTAAATTATTTGCGGCCATTTTTGCTTCATTTCCGCAGTATAGGGCTAGGACCAATTCCCGGTTCTTTGTCTAGCAGAAACTGGTTGCATCAGAAAGATCTAAGGTTCTGATTGGCTGAGAGATAACTGCAGTTGAAATGCAGAGCTCCGATTGGCTTTAGAACCACGCCGCGCATATGACGTCATGAAGTCGGCGCGTGGGGGTCTTGATTATAAAAGGCCTATATTTCATAGCCTCTTTCTCTTTTAATGAAAAATTGCCAAAGCCGGGTGCCAGAAGCATATTGTCGATTGCCTTCAGTTGGACATTCGAGATTTGGTAAGCATGAATTTTTGCGTGAGGACTTTATTTAATTTTTCTAGTCCTAGCCGATCATTTAAGTTTCTTGGGAAGTTTAGTTTAATTTAATTCTTAACTCCAGAGCCATCAATTCGATCTGAGTGATAGACATGAGAAACTAGGTCCATTTAATTCCTTGTTGAAAGAATAGCGGCATGGTTTAAAAGTTGAGATATCACCGCTTTGTATTATTGCAAAGTCGGTCGGGAGAGAAACTCGCATCTGCGAATCATATGTATTTACAGAATAGTCGGGAGCGTGTGTAATGTGTATTTTTATTTGTGATTTTAGTGAGAGTATTGATGCTCGCTATTTATATAGTTACGCATATATCTGTGGACGGAAGTGATAGAGGTATTAATTGAAGCACGTGAGCGCGTTGGTTACGGTATCTTTATTGATACGATGTTCAGAGGGACGAGGGGGAGATAAGCACGTGGTCAAAAAATTATAAACACGTGGTTGAACTACGGGGTTTTCAATTTGATAATCGGGGGTTATGTATAACTTTTGACGGCAGGTAGATGCTAGCGTAAACAGGATTATATGTTATTGATTGTGCATTATTGTTCTGTGAATTCAGAAGATGGGAGAAGTAATTTTAAAGGGAATTATTTTGTATTACATTTTTGAATGTGATTACTATTATTGACGGGAATTTTAGGAATTCCTAGAGAAGGCTAGTTTTAGTTGTGTTAAACATTACGGCATTAGTGTCAGCGTAAGAAGTAGGCCACAGTACGTCTGCCCAGACGGGCCATTGAAAATATTGTTGTTGCTCGGAGTTAGTCAGGCAGAACAAGCGATCTGGGTTAGCCAATGTTTACTTTGTAGGCTCAGGTAGAGAGGGGAGTTACGTGGTGAAGAGTAAGGAAGTTAATTGTTATTTGAAATGTATTATTATGGTTTGTTTAGCTGTTGGTTTGTTTTGTCTAAAACAGCAGGTACAGGCTTTGTGGGAATGAGAGCGGAATTTTGAGACCACAAAATTTCTCCCACGGCAAAGTTGGGGCATTCGCAGAACCGCAAGGGTTTTACGTTAGTTGCCAGTAGTGGAAGGAGAGGAAGAAAATACGTTTTCCCAGCCAGGGGAAGACATTTTCCAGCGAATAGGATTTTTGTGGATAAATCCTGAGCTCTGACGCTCGTTACACACGCAGATTTGGCAGGCTGCCAGCGTTGTGGTAATTTTGTGTTCGTTTCTTCACGGCCATAATAAAGCCGACGGCCCAGTTATAGGTACTCGGGCAGGTAATTTCAGAGTGGTAGAAGTCAGCTACAGTTCCAGTCCAGAATCCAGGGGGGTTCTGTTAAACCTCAGTCAATTCCAGAGTAGTGGAGAGAGATAGGGTAAACATTCTCTCTACTGAAGTCAGCACAGATAGGCAGAACTGTTAGTTTTGGTGAATCATAGCAGAGGACAGCTGCTGAAGTTTAGAGGTGCAGTTAGTTGTGTTCAGGAGATTCCAGGATAGGCTGTGTAGAACCGAAGTCTGTGCAGAGATTGTGTAGTCACTTCGCAGTCGTTCCAGCTATCAGTGGACTTAGAGTTAGAATTTAGAACAGCTAGTTTGGAGTGTAGGCGACATCAAGTGCAGTGTAGTTCATTTCAGTTAACCTTACCTTCTTTCTCCATACAGGTTGCAATTGTGGGAGAAGGGTTGGGGTTGATGCATTTTTAACTGTGCTTGATTTTGTTTCAGGTGTGCATCCTCGCACTTGATGTATGGGACATGCATATGTTTGTTGTTTATAGGTGTATAATAAACTTGTATAAATTGTAGCTGGCATCAGTCATTTCCTTTAGTACAGTAGCTATATGTTGTCTGTACCTTGGTGTTTGTGAATCTTAATTGAACCTTATCCCCATAGGGTAGTTAGAGGTGGTTCGAGGCCATAGCAATTTAAACGTCCGAAGTGGCGAGGAAAGAATCAACCTCGGTTCTCAACCTCGGAGCCAATGGTCTCAACTTTCACTTTTTGCACTATATTTCTATCTGAATCTAATTTTCCAGTCTTCCTTCTCACTAGTGTCTTGTCACTATAGGTAGACAGTCTCTAGTCCTAAATCCATTTCGTGACAAAGTGGGTGCTATCGTCCGGTGGATCATCTTTGTTACGTTCAATTCTGTGATCTTGACAAAGTGGGTGGCGTCGTCCTTGGGATCATCTTTGTTGGGATCAATTCTAGATTCATAGATTGTCTCTGAAGAAAGTTCTGGAAATAGATTTCTTAAAAATCCCCTAGACTTGAGCTATATTAAGACTGATCCAGCTATAAGTTTTTTTTCCACAGGTTCCAGTTAGTATAGATGATAGTGGTTGTAAGGTTGTTTATGACTTAGAAGTAATTGATGGCTAATCTAATTTTTTTCTTGACAGGAAAGTAAATTCGGGTTTTGGGTAGCTGGATAACTTGAATTTTTTTCAGGTAGTTATTAGTCAGACTTGGTGTTAGTCTGAGTTCGGGTTTTTGCGACAGCATTTTTCCTAGTAGGTAACGGGAAGTTATGGGGCCTTCACGTCTCTATATTTGTGAGCTTACGGCAGAATTTGCAGGTAACATGGCTGATCTCGATAAAGTACATAAGATTGCACTTGAGGTAGCTAAGTTCATGGAGTATGGTGACAGCGAAATTCCACCCCTTCTGGAATATGCAGAAAGCCTGCAGGGGCAATATGAGGTAGACAACTTATTTGGCAATCGTCTAGCGTTGGCATGGACCTGTGCAAAAGCTGGGGACAGCGAAGCATTCATCCGAGAGTTCATAGAACAAGGAATAGAAATGGTCCAGAAATCGGAAAGAAGAAAACAAGAACGGGAAATAGAAAGACAACAATGGGAAAAGGAGCGACTAGAAAGGGACAACCCCTCTGAAAATCTTGTGCCAGTAAAGGATAACTTGTCGGCTCAAACTGCACCCCAACTCCAGGAAAAGGACTTTCCGTTGGAAATGGACCCGAAGCCCAAACAAGGAAAGGATTCAGCTAAGGAAAGCAGCCCTTACAATGCTGGGAAGATTACGAAGCGATCCCAGGCGTGGAAACTGCATAACAGGGGGAATAATGCAAGCAAGCATTATAATTCGGATGGCTACCGATTCTCCCATGCTCGTGGTAAGAGAGCACAACATACTCGACACAGAAAGTCGAGGCCAGGGTTCGAATCCCTAATAAGGCATGTTTCGCCAGCTCCCCAGCGGGACAGCGAAAAACGACAGGCAGAGGCGCATTCGCCTGACATCCCTGTGCAGCCTAATGGCAAAACAGTGGTGATTGTGGAAGTACATTCTTTGTCGTCGGGAATTAGGCCCCCGATGGTATTAGCTCCTTCAGGAGAGGGACATACTGACAAGAACTGTATTCAAGGAACAGTAGAACAAGTCACTGAGAGCTTTATCTCAGATTCTCCGCGATCTAACGGGATCTTAAACCGTCAAGTGTCACTGCAGGACACATTCCAACTGACGCCAGTAACTCTCACAGGGGAGGGCAAGGTTGAAGGTAGAACCAGGGTGTTAGACGGAGAGCTCCCGTGGTCTACAGTTTCATCTCACCAACTTTTCAGGCCAGAAAAGAGTGAGAAAAGCGGCCTTACGCATTTGCAAGGAGCTACTTTGGAGAGCTCTGTCCCTCTTCATATTGGTAGGGGAAGAGCGAGTACAGAACCACTGCCAGGGGCAGATATTACCTATCTTTTCCCAAAGATAGAAGCTACTGGGATCAGTGAGAATTCAGTAGAAACCAAGCAAAAGATCGGAAACTCGACACCAGAGGAACCCGAAATGGGGCATCTTCATTTTAAGGTACCAGCGGTTTCAAACCCGCTGATGAGCAGCAAGGTAGTCGCCATCGCCAGGCCTCTACAGAGCCAGCCGGTCAGTTCAGCTGACCAAGTCAGTCTTTTGCCGGACAAGGCAAGGGAAGTTCCAGACCCGCCATTGGAGGGCACAGGTCCGAAGAGAGATCGACTCTCCCACCGGAGCATGGGAGTAGTTATGGAGAGGAAGAAGAAGAAACAGGTGCGCGTTTCTTTGGCCAACAAACTTTTCCAATTTTGGAACAGTGATTCTCGCTCGAGGGACATTACAGTCGGCCGCAGGTATCTCAGGTCAACCAGGTACAGGCCATACAAACGTAAACACCCAGCGAATAGCCTTTATCGGACAGCACATAACCCGCTAATTACCTGTACAGTGGTCAGGGAGTTGTGCGGGAGCTGTACTCCCCCAAGGCCAAGAACACTTATCAGGAAGAAACCCTGGAGGAGAAAATTAGGTAAACATGGCCAGGTGCACACAGGAAGGAGGTATGTTATGGTTGATTGGCCCAGCCGCCTGCCAGTTGCAGAGCGATTCAAAGACAGAGGGAGAGAAAAGAGGAAGAGCGACCATTTGTGTTGCGGTCGCAAGGCGGTATTCACCAGTTGTGATCTTACAACTTTAGGGCATACCAACAGCTCTGGAGACCTAGATAGGGGCCAGTCTGAAAAGAATACAAGTTCCAGTAATCTAGCACGGAATCCCGTACTTCAAAAGGGGGGAGTAATGTGATACTATACTGTAATTTATTTTTTCAGAAGGCCCCATGTCTTTCTCTTTGCATTATTTATACACTATTTTTAGGAGGGATTACAGGAAATCCTTCTCCATGTTTCTTCTCCTTCTATTATTTACGTTTTTTCAAGATGAGATCACGAGGGAGTTTGATCTCATCTGCTTTATGGTTCTTCTTTATGTGTTTAGAATGGGGGTGTAGGGAATTAGACAGTATTTTTCTAGAAGAAAGATTATAGATGCTAGATCAGGATTGGCACCAGATTGTCTTTTTTTAAAGATATTGCGTGGCCATATACGCATTTTTCGGGAGTTAAATTATTTGCGGCCATTTTTGCTTCATTTCCGCAGTATAGGGCTAGGACCAATTCCCGGTTCTTTGTCTAGCAGAAACTGGTTGCATCAGAAAGATCTAAGGTTCTGATTGGCTGAGAGATAACTGCAGTTGAAATGCAGAGCTCCAATTGGCTTTAGAACCACGCCGCGCATATGACGTCATGAAGTCGGCGCGTGGGGGTCTTGATTATAAAAGGCCTATATTTCATAGCCTCTTTCTCTTTTAATGAAAAATTGCCAAAGCCGGGTGCCAGAAGCATATTGTCGATTGCCTTCAGTTGGACATTCGAGATTTGGTAAGCATGAATTTTTGCGTGAGGACTTTATTTAATTTTTCTAGTCCTAGCCGATCATTTAAGTTTCTTGGGAAGTTTAGTTTAATTTAATTCTTAACTCCAGAGCCATCTGTTCGATCTGAGTGATAGACATGAGAAACTAGGTCCATTTAATTCCTTGTTGAAAGAATAGCGGCATGGTTTAAAAGTTGAGATATCACCGCTTTGTATTATTGCAAAGTCGGTCGGGAGAGAAACTCGCATCTGCGAATCATATGTATTTACAGAATAGTCGGGAGCGTGTGTAATGTGTATTTTTATTTGTGATTTTAGTGAGAGTATTGATGCTCGCTATTTATATAGTTACGCATATATCTGTGGACGGAAGTGATAGAGGTATTAATTGAAGCACGTGAGCGCGTTGGTTACGGTATCTTTATTGATACGATGTTCAGAGGGACGAGGGGGAGATAAGCACGTGGTCAAAAAATTATAAACACGTGGTTGAACTACGGGGTTTTCAATTTGATAATCGGGGGTTATGTATAACTTTTGACGGCAGGTAGATGCTAGCGTAAACAGGATTATATGTTATTGATTGTGCATTATTGTTCTGTGAATTCAGAAGATGGGAGAAGTAATTTTAAAGGGAATTATTTTGTATTACATTTTGAATGTGATTACTATTATTGACGGGAATTTTAGGAATTCCTAGAGAAGGCTAGTTTTAGTTGTGTTAAACATTACGGCATTAGTGTCAGCGTAAGAAGTAGGCCACAGTACGTCTGCCCAGACGGGCCATTGAAAATATTGTTGTTGCTCGGAGTTAGTCAGGCAGAACAAGCGATCTGGGTTAGCCAATGTTTACTTTGTAGGCTCAGGTAGAGAGGGGAGTTACGTGGTGAAGAGTAAGGAAGTTAATTGTTATTTGAAATGTATTATTATGGTTTGTTTAGCTGTTGGTTTGTTTTGTCTAAAACAGCAGGTACCGGCTTTGTGGGAATGAGAGCGGAATTTTGAGACCACAAAATTTCTCCCACGGCAAAGTTGGGGCATTCGCAGAACCGCAAGGGTTTTACGTTAGTTGCCAGTAGTGGAAGGAGAGGAAGAAAATACGTTTTCCCAGCCAGGGGAAGACATTTTCCAGCGAATAGGATTTTTGTGGATAAATCCTGAGCTCTGACGCTCGTTACACACGCAGATTTGGCAGGCTGCCAGCGTTGTGGTAATTTTGTGTTCGTTTCTTCACGGCCATAATAAAGCCGACGGCCCAGTTATAGATACTCGGGCAGGTAATTTCAGAGTGGTAGAAGTCAGCTACAGTTCCAGTCCAGAATCCAGGGGGGTTCTGTTAAACCTCAGTCAATTCCAGAGTAGTGGAGAGAGATAGGGTAAACATTCTCTCTACTGAAGTCAGCACAGATAGGCAGAACTGTTAGTTTTGGTGAATCATAGCAGAGGACAGCTGCTGAAGTTTAGAGGTGCAGTTAGTTGTGTTCAGGAGATTCCAGGATAGGCTGTGTAGAACCGAAGTCTGTGCAGAGATTGTGTAGTCACTTCGCAGTCGTTCCAGCTATCAGTGGACTTAGAGTTAGAATTTAGAACAGCTAGTTTGGAGTGTAGGCGACATCAAGTGCAGTGTAGTTCATTTCAGTTAACCTTACCTTCTTTCTCCATACAGGTTGCAATTGTGGGAGAAGGGTTGGGCTTGATGCATTTTTAACTGTGCTTGATTTTGTTTCAGGAGTGCATCCTCGCACTTGATGTATGGGACATGCATATGTTTGTTGTTTATAGGTGTATAATAAACTTGTATAAATTGTAGCTGGCATCAGTCATTTCCTTTAGTACAGTAGCTATATGTTGTCTGTACCTTGGTGTTTGTGAATCTTAATTGAACCTTATCCCCATAGGGTAGTTAGAGGTGGTTCGAGGCCATAGCAATTTAAACGTCCGAAGTGGCGAGGAAAGAATCAACTCGGTTCTCAACCTCGGAGCCAATGGTCTCAACTTTCACTTTTTGCACTATATTTCTATCTGAATCTAATTTTCCAGTCTTCCTTCTCACTAGTGTCTTGTCACTATAGGTAGACAGTCTCTAGTCCTAAATCCATTTCGTGACACTGAAGTGTAAGACGAATAGTCTGAACATTTGTTGTTGTCATTGCTGTCTGTCACCATGGAAAACACATTTAGCTTTCTTCAGTGGTGGCCAGTTCAGTCCCAGTATCGTGTTGGCAACACTCATTTTTTTCTTCTTAGTATTCTTCTTCTTCTTCTTCCTCGTTCGCCCTGAAAAGGACGGTGGTTGCGTTGTGTCTGTTTACAACGTAGCTGTGATATCTGCACCTTTCGGTCGACACATCCGACTTCTGCACGGCATTTTTTAGGACCGGGTTTGCCTTCCCATTGCGATCCGTGCTCGCTCAGCCAGCCTGCACTGCTGCAGACTGTTTCCAGGACCACCACGTGGAGGTGGAGCACGGTCTTGACCAGCTCTGGTTCGCTGGTCCTGACGCAGGCAGTCAAGCTATGAGTCACTGACTGCGGTCTCTATTGCTGCGTCTTCTGGTCCCTTTTCTTAGTATAAAACTGTTGATGTTGCAGGGTATGAAATAACTGTATAGGTTTTTAAAAGTAATCTACAGAGCTCATAGTAATTTTAAAAAATATACCTAGATATATATATATATATATATATATATAAAATTTATTTTTTGCTTTAGATTCAGATTTTGTATTAACATTGACTTTTTGCAGTTATCTGAAGATATTTTGGTGCTACAGTATGAGATCTGTTATATGAAATTCTTGAGGCAGAAGCTTTTCTGGATAAATAGTTTCCATAAGTGTGGAATTATGAAACACAGTGTGTAAAATCTACTTGAAAGATTATCTTTTCAGATTTCGCCATTAAGCTTGTGGTGACGTATAACCCATTTTAATTAGCAGTGTATTCTTCCAACTTGCAAGGTCACTCACAGTTGACTCCTAGATGAGACATGAACTCTGGTCACACGCAGAAAAATCTAATAAAAAAGCACAATAAAAAAATAGTACAGTAAAATAAGTACATATTCTGCCATCAAAATTAAGGTTACTGTTTTAGTTAATATAAATCTCTTCAAGAAACATCACCAGAAACTTCTGTTCAAGATCTTATGGTACAGAAGTGCAGGTTCTCTCTGGTGAAGTTAAGACTCAGGGTTTGAAGCTGTCATAGAAGTATTTGGATATTTCTTGCATTTTAAGTTGTTTCATTTTTTGGCCTTTAGCCTCTGTTCTTTTGTTGTTTAATTTGTTCTTCTGACGTTTAATTTGTTCTTCTGATAGAAAACTCCATGAGTCTGTACAACTTACCATTTTGTTAGCAGATATATATATTTTTTTCCCTTCTGCACTAACATTATGTTAATTACTATCACAGGGAGCCGCGCTGGTGTAATGGTTAAGACGTTGCGCTAGCGACCAGGTTTTCAAGGTTCAAGCCCGGGCGCCGGCATTTGTAGGAGTGTCATCGACCGGGAATTTGATTGAATAACCTGAACGGCTCCTGCAGATAAACCCTCTGTGGATGGGAAGGAGCGAAGCTCCTGACCGGGTTGGAAGGAAAGTCCACTGGCTCCCCAGCCTTGCAATGACGTGTCATTGGGCCAAAAGGGCTGGAAAGCTCGAGTGCCGCTGGTTAGAGAAAGAAAAAAAAAAAAAATTACTATCACTTTCAATATTCATAATTTTAATGTATAACCATTTTCATATTTCTCATAAATCTATAAACTGTAACGGTTGTGATTGATACTGTTTATAAGACTAAGTGACACATTGTTTCTCTTAAATCTATACACTGTAACAATTGTGTTTGATACTTTTTATAAGACTAAGTGACACACCATTTCTCTTAAATCTATACACTGTAACAATTGTGTTTGATACTTTTTATAAGACTAAGTGACACACCATTTCTCTTAAATCTATACACTGTAACAATTGTGTTTGATACTTTTTATAAGACTAAATGACACACCATTTCTCTTAAATCTATACACTGTAACAATTGTGTTTGATACTTTTTATAAGACTAAGTGACACACCATTTCTCTTAAATCTATACACTGTAACAATTGTGTTTGATACTTTTTATAAGACTAAGTGACACACCATTTCTCTTAAATCTATACACTGTAACAATTGTGTTTGATACTTTTTATAAGACTAAGTGACACACCATTTCTCTTAAATCTATACACTGTAACAATTGTGTTTGATACTTTTTATAAGACTAAATGACACACCATTTCTCTTAAATCTATACACTGTAACAATTGTGTTTGATACTTTTTATAAGACTAAGTGACACACCATTTCTCTTAAATCTATACACTGTAACAATTGTGTTTGATACTTTTTATAAGACTAAGTGACACACCATTTCTCTTAAATCTATACACTGTAACAATTGTGTTTGATACTTTTTATAAGACTAAGTGACACACCATTTCTCTTAAATCTATACACTGTAACAATTGTGTTTGATACTTTTTATAAGACTAAGTGACACACCATTTCTCTTAAATCTATACACTGTAACAATTATGTTTGATACTTTAAAATAAGACTATCATTCACTACCCAAGGAGCATAGGATATAAGCAAAGACAAATAAGACTAAATGACACACCATTTCTCTTGGCATTTGTTTGACCTGAACATCTACTGGAAACCTTTTTGACATAGCATCATCATCACCCTTCAGTTGCTCAAGGAGCATAGGCCCTCAACAAACTTATGTTAAGTCTTCCTGTCCCGTGCCGTCTGCTCAAGATCTTTCCAAGTCTTCTTCATGTCTGTCTCCAGTTCTCTTCTCCATGTGTTCCTTGGTCTCCCTCTACCTCTCTTATCCTGGAGATCCCAGAGCAAGGACTGCCTGGTAATGCTATCAGCAAGTCTCCTCAATGTGTATCATATCCATCTCCAGCGTTTTCTCCTCATCTCTTGCTCTACTGGCACTTGTCTGGTTCTTGTCATCAGTTCCACATTAGTGATCTATTCATACCACTTCAGTCCTTCTATTCTACGCAAGCATCCATTGAGGAAAATCTGTAGCTTTTTGATTGTTGTTTTTGTAGTTCCTTTTTGACACAGTATATAAACAAAAATAAATGCAACATCTTCAGCACATACACATGCAAGAATATTCACTGTACAAGCAGTGACCCTGACCCTACTCCACCTCCACGTGGTGGTCCTGGAAACAGGCTGCATCACTGCAGTCTGGCTGAGGAGTAGGGATCGAAGAGGGAAGGCAAACCCGGTCCCAAAAAATGCAGTGCGGAAGTCGGATGTGTCGGCCGAAAGGTGCAAATACCGCAGCTTCGCTGTAAATGGACACAACGCAACCAACGTCCTTTTCAGGACGAATGAGGAAGAAGAAGAAGAAGAATTCTTTCAATAGTATGGGTCATCTACTAGTAATTTTTATTATGGGCAACTAGTACCATGAATTGTATTTATATGCCATTACTTTTATAATGTGTACTATATTTGTATGTGACTGATCTTTGTCTTGTTAAAAGGTGAAATAGAAATTAACACACTGTAGTTGATTTATTGGATTATCTTTATAGTTGCTTTTATTTTTAATAACTACAGAGCTGCGTCTGAAGAAGCACCATAATCCATTCCAAGTAGTGCAGAAGTGGGATGAGCTGTGTGCTCGATACACAGATGCATCTGCTGAGGAAATACGTCAAAGTATGTCATTGTATTCAACTAACAAATTTAAGATAGTCAAATGAAATATTAGAACAGTGATGGAAGATGAAAAAATAAAAATGTTACAAGGTTAATGGAAAGAATGAATAAGTGAAATGAGATGGGCTGATGCAAGCACATCCTGAAGGAAATCGAAAGAGAGGCCGACCAAAAACAACTTGGCGGACAACTGTGGAGGCTGAGATGCAAAGAATGAACCAGAGATGAGGCACTGCGTGAAGGATGGCCACCAACTGAGCAAAGTGGAAGCAGTTTGTTGCTGCACTACAAAACACCACCATGTGGTGATGGCCACTGACTGCTTTGACAGTCGGCAGCTAAGGATCAAAGAACAAGATGCAAGCACAATTCAATCATGTAAATATAAAATAATATATTCAGGAGGTGAACATTGTAAGAGAAGTAGGATTAATTATTGATGAGCACTCAGAAGCTATAAAATGCTTTTGAAATGTATCAGCTTTACTAAGTGAAAGAAAGCCAGTGGATGCCAATGTCACTCAAATAATAATATATGCTGCAACATCTGCTAGTTTAGAAGATGTCATGCTGACATTTTATGGCGTACGTGTAGATCCTTCCAAAATAAGGGAAGAGAATGGACAGCTGAACAAGGCAAGGCTTAAGTGCATTGCAATAACACTATAGCTTATTTGATGTTTCTAAACATAGCTTCAACGAATCTGTGTAGAAAGGATTCATGGAATAAGAGAACATATTTATCAACAATTGATTTAGTTAGTTTTTGTTATGTTCTCTGACAGTTTCTGTAAGGAAAGAACATTCATTTTCTCCACAGGCCTCATGAACATGAACACTTGTGTGCCTCTGATGTAGAGGAAAACTGATAGAAAAGAAAATGGGACATCTTGGAAAGAGAAAACAAACTTAATCAAAAATTGAGATCTATGGAGAGACATGGCAATGACACAACACTTGATGATGCTGATGTTTTTGAAACAAAAACATTGTTTAATCCTATAATAGGAACAACCCGTCAGAATTGACAGGTTTTTAATTGCATCCATCTTATCATTTTGATCCACAATAATAAGTCTGCAATACTTTAAATTAAAATTTTGTCTTGAAGAAACAATCAAAAACTTACATTTTAAGGTTATTTTTAAGAAAATGATGAGTTAAATCCGTTTCCCAAATGAAACTATACAGAAGAGTATCTTGATTGTCTGCTGATAGAAAAGTGCGCAAATGACAGTGTGCATGATGTGACTGACCGCCATACTTACGGTGGGAATTATGGTATTGGATGTCTATACTTTGATTTCTTCACACCAAATAAAACTGTCATTACATGATTGATGATAAGTTTTACCGGTGCTGTAATTTATACCTAGAGATACAGTAAAATGGAAAGCATTATGCAGAGTTGAGAATGAGGTGGATAGTTCTGAGTACATAATACTTTGTTTCAGGCGAACCAGTCCTGATGGTGCAGAGAGATGTTTTCTTTAGCAAAGAGTCAGAGCAGCAGGTGACATAATTTTTATACTTCTAATACCTGTTTTGTTATTTACATTCCTATTTTACTTTATTGTGTGATTGTAACACTTGTATTTTGTTGTTTTTGTGTGTGTTTTTACAAAGTATTGGAACTGTTCTAGGGAGTCAAAAATTGAGAAAAAAATAACAGATGACATGAAGCCACCAGAGATGTGGTTTTACAGAGGAATGTTAAGAATTTTATTCATTCATCTCATTTTCATTCTTTATGGAGCATGAAGCCACCACAGCAGGAGGCTGCCTTGAATGAAGCCTAGAAAGTGCATATGGCCGATGCCAGCTCCTTTTGTGGAAAAGCTTTACGGGGATTCAAATAGCCTCAAACTGACTACTGCTTTCTTTGAGAACATTCAAGTGGACGTCTGAGAGTGTACGAAGAAGAAGAAGAATGAAGCCTGCATCAAAGCACAAGCTCTTGCCGCTGTGGTTTCTGTTTGCAACTTTATTTTGTCATTATCATCATCAACCAATAGCAACTGAGATAGTAGGAGGCATAAACAACATTAAATGCAGTAAAGGGTATAACATAGCAACAGCACAGACAGTAGAGGATATACTTGTACTACAGAAACAGTATAAGGCGCAATAACAACACAGCCAAGAACATAATTTAACAACAGTAACCACAATAATAAGATACAGAACATAATCTGACAGCAACAACAACGCAGTAGTTTGTGTACTGGTCCTCTGTGATGGTGTTGTATCAATGTAAAGGTAAAGGTAGTCCCAAAAGTAGAAATTGCTGTATGGGAGTCAACCGTTATAGACTTCACCATACTGGGTCCAGTATGATGTTGTTAGTTAACTTCAGTGATGATCCTGTTCTTGTATGATGCTCTTAGTTAACATCAGTGATGATCCTGTTCTTGTATGATGCTGTTAGTTAACATCAGTGATGATCCTATTCTTTTATGATGTTGTTAGTTAATATCATTGATGATCCTGTTCTTGTATGATGTTGTTTGTTAACTTCAGTGATGGTACTGTTCTTGTATGATGTTGTTAGTTAATGTCAGTCATGGTATTGTTCTTGTATGAAGTTGTTAGTTAACATCAGTGATGAACCTGTTCTTGTATGATGTTGTTAGTTAACTTCAGTGATGATCCTGTTCGTGTATGATGTTGTTTGTTAACTTCAGTGATGGTACTGTTCTTGTATGATGTTGTTAGTTAATGTCAGTCATGGTATTGTTCTTGTATGAAGTTGTTAGTTAACATCAGTGATGAACCTGTTCTTGTATGATGTTGTTAGTTAACTTCAGTGATGATCCTGTTCTTGTATGATGTTGTTAGTTAACTTCAGTGATTATCCTGTTCTTGTATGATGCTGTTAGTTAACTTCAGTGATGATCCTGTTCTTGTATGATGTTGTTTGTTAACTTCAGTGATGGTACTGTTCTTGTATGATGTTGTTAGTTAATGTCAGTCATGGTATTGTTCTTGTATGAAGTTGTTAGTTAACATCAGTGATGAACCTGTTCTTGTATGATGTTGTTAGTTAACTTCAGTGATGATCCTGTTCTTGTATGATGTTGTTAGTTAACTTCAGTGATTATCCTGTTCTTGTATGATGTTGTTTGTTAACTTCAGTGATGGTACTGTTCTTGTATGATGTTGTTAGTTAATATCATTGATGATCCTGTTCTTGTATGATGTTGTTAGTTAACTTCAGGGATGATTCTGTTCTTGTATGATGTTGTTAGTTAATGTCAGTGATGATACTGTTCTTGTATGATGTTGTTAGTTAACTTCAGTGATGGTACTGTTCTTGTATGAAGTTGTTAGTTAACTTCAGTGATGGTACTGTTCTAGTATGATGTTGTTAGTTAACTTCAGTGATGTTGTTAGTTAATATCATTGATGATCCTGTTCTTGTATGATGTTAGTTAATATCATTGATGATCCTGTTCTTGTATGATGTTAGTTAATATCATTGATGATCCTGTTCTTGTATGATGTTGTTAGTTAATATCATTGATGATCCTGTTCTTGTATGATGTTGTTAGTTAATAGCATTGATGATCCTGTTCTTGTATGATGTTGTTAGTTAACTTCAGTAATGATCCTGTTCTTGTATGATGTTGTTAGTTAACTTTGTTTATTTAACTTCACTGATGATCCTTTTCTTGTATGATGTTGTTAGTTAATGTCAGTGATGATCCTGTTCTTGTATGATGTTGTTAGTTAATGTCAGTGATGGTACTGTTCTTGTATGATGTTGTTAGTTAATGTCGGTGATGGTACTGTTCTTGTATGATGTTGTTAGTTAATGTCAGTGATGGTACTGTTCTTGTATGATGTTGTTAGTTAATGTCAGTGATGATCCTGTTCTTGTATGATGTTGTTAGTTAATGTCAGTGATGGTACTGTTCTTGTATGATGTTGTTAGTTAATGTCAGTGATGATCCTGTTCTTGTATGATGTTGTTAGTTAATGTCAGTGATGGTACTGTTCTTGTATGATGTTGTTAGTTAATGTCAGTGATGGTACTGTTCTTGTATGATGTTGTTAGTTAATGTCAGTGATGGTACTGTTCTTGTATGATGTTGTTAGTTAATGTCAGTGATGATCCTGTTCTTGTATGATGTTGTTAGTTAATATCATTGATGATCCTGTTCTTGTATGATGTTGTTAGTTAATATCATTGATGATCCTGTTCTTGTATGATGTTGTTAGTTAATATCATTGATGATCCTGTTCTTGTATGTGTAGTGGTGTTTGATGGTATTGTATGATGGTGATATTACTAAATGTAATGTATGAGGCCAGCTGTGAAGGCTCCTGAGATAAAATGTAGTTGTGAATTATCAGAAGGCCTTTCTTGCTACCACTACGACCTCACACTTAATTTTTTTTTTATGAATGTGGCTACGTAAAGTGTCTAGGGTTATGATATGTAGTGTGGTGTAATAGGTTATAGATATACCCACAGATATTTAACAAGACTAATAATATAATAAATGTTAAAATACACTGAACTAACTCACGTGTGTAAAATTTTTTGATAGAATTATATTACATTTATTTTGTTCTGGATCAATTTTTTAGGTTGACCAGAACTTAAAAGGATTTAGAGATTATGAAAGAAATGCATGGAATATTATATCATAAATGCAATAGTGTACATATATATGTACTATACTAGTTAGTTTTATTAAAATGTTCTAGTAGTCATCTACTTGGGAGGATAGTTAATGTTTGTGCTGTTGGGGTGGCCTCATCACACCTGTCTATATTGACTACACAGTGTCCAGAAAATGGTGGGAATTTTTATGGGGATATTAGTAACTACACAGCGTTGGTGAATGTCCAGCAGACCAGAGGCTCACTCATCTTGTAGTTGTAGCTCTGGTGCTGAAATCAGGTGGTCCCACCTCTCCGTGCTGGCGGGCAATAATGGTGGTCTCTGTCACAAGTACTGCACAGATACACTCGAGTAAAGTCACCAACTGAATAGACACTGCTTTGTTGACAACAGAAACTCACAGCTCTGCAATCAAAGTATGGGCCATGTGTCAAAATCTATTCTCTACCCACGTCTGGACACAACACTGACACAACAACCACATCATACAGACAGGTCAGATCTCTCTGACCAAACAGCACATTTACCATGGTGGTTTTACATCAGATAGATCCTCCCAGACTATAGATTCTGAAAAATATTTATTAGTTTTCTGCCCTAAAAGAGGATAGGTAATATGTTTCATTATTCTCAACACTTGATCTGTCTTGCCTAACCCTTGCTGGAGTTTATGTATATTGTTGGTCCCTAGACCCTGACTAGGGCGGGGGGTCTAGAGCAAATCCCTACTTGTTTGTAAGGCTAGATTTCGATATGGCAGTATCAAATCACTCGAACATGAAACAATATTCAAAATATATAAGGAAATAATTTCAATCTTACCAGATTATGAATAAATAACACAGAATTGCTAGCAAAACTCAGCTGAGCTGCTGGCTATAGTATGGCGTCCCTAAACTTCTTACACTTTCTTTCATATGGAAATCACCACACTTTAAAATCTGTGTCTATCACTGAACAACTATTGAGAAATGGCCCCAAATCCGCGTCTAAGCGCCGACAATATGATTGTCTGTGGCCAATCACTGCCTAGGTTTATTTGAATTTCAAATTTCCTACACTAAAGTCATTTCAGTCATGCTTCAGTCAAGTATGGATGGTTATCTGTTAGTCTGTCCGTCTCTACTTGTGTTTCTACAAAATGTACTTGATTTTTGAACCAACCTTTCTCTCCCCTCCAAAATTTTGTCGTTAAAAGTTATTTTTAGACACAGCTACCACCCAAAAACCCTCTCCTCCATACTAAGTAAATTTGAACACCTGCGTCTCGAGGTCGTGTTTTTTTGTGCAATTAGCGACACTTTTAGATTCAATACAGTCTGTCGATGATGTGAACAACACTGTCTTTTGTCATTATCTTCAATATTATCTATCCGTCTGTAAAATTAAGAACATATTAGTTCACTGCTCAGAATAGGCCATCCGGCCAGCTAATTTTTATATTCCTAACATTAATATTAAGAAAAAAGTACTTTTTAATTTTTGTAATATTCCTAACATCTGCGTTTAGCCGCTGAATTCAAATCAAGGGCTTGGTATCGCAAAAGCGTCCAATAAATGACTGTGGCGTAACATATCTATGGTCCCTTCTGTCGAGTTGCTTACTTTTTATGTCAACTTGGGAAACGTGACTTTTCTCCGTTTCCCCCCCAATTGCGTCTCCTTAGCCTTTCTAGTCTCACGCAATCTTTCCAGTCATATTTTTTTCCTTTTTGATCCGCCGTTCCCCTCCTGTCTAGCAAGTCAATTTTTATGGAGGATGATGACCCGCGGTCTAGGCGATCATGTACTATCAGCAGCCTACGCATTATGTTTTTATCCTTACATGTTATCTTTGGAGGTATTTTACCGTTGTATCTCTGTCAATTTCACTACACATCTCCCCACTTGAAAACATGCCTATGGCAAGTTCCAAAACCAGCGATACACATAGGTAAAATTACTCCTCACGTCTGCCACTACTCTAATTTTGATCACAGGGGTGCCGACTGAGGAAATCTGCACCGACATTCAATTTGCCTGGGATATATTGGATACTAAACTGATAAGGTTGAAGCAATAAAGACCACCTCAGCAATCTTGCGTTTTCATGCTTAGCCTGAGACAAGAACACGAGAGGCTGATGGTCCGTCTCCACCACAAAAGTCCTACCACACAGATAGATTTGAAACTTCTTTATTGCCCAGATTAATGCTAAACATTCTTTTTCGCTTGTGGAGTATCCTTGTTCCGCCTTATTCAATTTGCGGCTTGCATAAGCGACTGGTTTCAGTTCCCCATCAGGTGAAGATGATCTTTGCAACAAAGCCCCTCCGAGTCCTACATTACTTGCATCGGTTCTTAAGACAAAGTCCTGTGTCAAATCAGGCAGTTTGAGAATAGGCTTGCTAGTGAGTTTTTCCTTTAACTCTTGGAACGCTAGTTCACATTGTGCAGTCCAAATAATTTTATCTGGAAGTCCCTTGCGAGTCAGATCAGTCAGAGGAGCACAAATAGCGTTAAAATTTTTGATGTATTTCTGATAAAATCCGCATAACGACACGAATGATCGCACGTCCTTTTTTGTTTGTGGCCTAGGTGCTCTCTGCAGTTTTTCCAAGTTCTTAGGATCAGGGGTCATATTACCCTGATATACAGTGTGTCCCAAGAATTCCAACTCTTTGCATCCAATACAACATTTTGTTGGCCTAGCAGTTAAGTTCGCCTCCCGAAGTCTATCAAACAACATCTCCAGAGCTTCAATGTGTTCTTCAAATGTCTCTGTGGCGACGAGAATATCATCCATGAAATTCGTGATACATGGGTTATTCAGGGGATCCAACAATTTTCGCATCATCCTTGAAAACACACTCGGAGCATTTTTCAGTCCGAATGGTAGCATATTGAATTCATAATGTCCATCCGAAGTGCTAAAAGCCAAATAAGGTCTCACTTCAGGCTTCACTGGGATCTGATAATAGCCTTTACTAAGATCCACCTTTGAAAAGTATTTTGCCTTGTTCAGTCTGGCAAATAACTGTTTTGTGTCTGGTAATGGATCCACTTGTCCTTCTGTGACAGCATTCAGTTTCCTGTAATCTATGCACCGTCTGTGTTCCCCAGACGGTTTTCTCAACAAAACGACACTAGAACTAAAAGATGATTCACTGTGCGAAATAATCCCCTCCTTCAACAAATACTCTATTTCTTCCTTCAATGCCTTCTCCTTCGCGAACGGAATAGAATAGGCTCTCATACAGATTGGGTTTGAGTCTACCAGTTTCATGTCATACTGTAGCAAATTTGTATGGCCTGGTTTATCTGTTAATACATCTGTATGTTCCTCCAGAACCTGTTGAACTCTCTCCCTCTGGTTTTTAGTCAGGTGCTTACTGACTTTTACCTGTGCTGCTGTTTCACAAGGATGTAATGGGTATTCATGTGAGGTGAGTGGTTCTTTTTGCATCTGGGTTGCAATAGCCAAGGTCAATAAGGGGGTGCTTTCCTGGAGTGGTCTGTCCAGATACTTCTTTAACAGGTTTACATGATAAACTTTTTCCTTCCCCTTTTTGTCAATTTTATAGTTTGTTCTAGACACCTTCTCTAGAACCGTATATGGACCTTGCCAACCAATTTGTAATTTATTCTGGCTTCCGGGTAGTAGAAGCAGCACCTTCTCTCCGACTGCCAGTTCCCTGTCCTTTGCCTTCCTATTAAAATATGCTGCATGTTTCTTCCTGGCTTGCTTCAAATTATCATTTGCCAGTTTCCATCCAGCTTTCAAACGAGTGGTCAGTTCGTTCACGTATTGATACGATGAGGTAACAGTCTCTTCCGCCTTCTCATCTGTCCAGGTCCTTAATAGAGCTTCTAATGGACCTTTTATTGGCCTCCCAAATAGCAGAGTTGCGGGAGCCATCCCGGTTGAACTATGTGGTACCTCCCGGTACGCAAACAATGCGGCGGGCAGGAATTGATCCCACAGATCCGGTTTTTCGTGTGCCAGCTTTCTCAGGATAGAAATGAGAGTCCCGTTGAACCTCTCTACCTGGCCGTTCCCTTGTGGATGGTACGGACTACAATGAAAGTGTCTGGCTTGAAATAGCTTAAAAACTTCTTCCGTTAGTTTCCCCTTGAACTGAGAACCATTATCCGTCAAGATTTGATGCGGGAATCCTAATCGGGTAAATATTGTAAGTAGTGCCTCTGCTACATGTTTTGAATCAATTGATGGCAGGGCTACCGCCTCTCCCCACATAGAACAAGTGTCCACCAGAGTAAGGATGTAACTGTTCCTCCTCTTGGTCCGAGTGAGAGGTCCTACAATATCCACTGCAACCCTCTCAAAAGGTGTTCCCACTATGGGCATTTCCCCTAGAGTTGCAGGAGCAGTCCAGTGCTTTGGAGCTACCCTTTGACATTCTGGGCAGGATTTGACATATCTTTTTATATCCTCCGTTATCCCTGGCCAGAAGTAATGACAAGCTATACGCTGTCCTGTGGCGCTGATCCCCATGTGACCACTGAAGGGAATCGCATGCCCGAGTTCCATCACTTTATCTCTATATGAAGTGGGAAGAACCAGCTGGTTGTGACCATTTGTTCCAGTTCCGGCCTTCCTGTATAAGAGTTTGTTCTTCATGAAATATTCCCCCTTGCTCGGAGGTGTGTGGCATTTGGGCAATTTTTTAAAACAGGGCTTGAGTGTCCTATCCTCAGCCTGCGCCTTCCTCATCTCCTCTGGATGAGCATTTATAGGTTCACCTTCTTCCTCCTTCTTCTGTGACCTGGTCTGCACTGTCGCCATGATCACAGGTTTCTCGGGATTCCCCAAGAAGACGTATCTACACCCCAATATCAGAGGGTAGATTGGTTCATCTATCACTGCTGCTCTGATTTCTCCTTCCACATAGCGAGTTTTCACCGTTATCCTTGCGATGGGAAGTGTCATGAGTGGTATGTCCTTAGTCGCCCCTTGTATTTCCACTGTTTCTGTGGTATACTGACTTGGGTCCACTAGGCTAGACTTCACAACTGAATCATAATCCAAACCTGTATCATAAAGGCACCTTATGGTGACCCCATTACAAATAACATCCTCACAAACTGGGGGGTGATAAGGTTCCTGTTGTCCCTTAGGATTAACCTTTAATCTTTGCGTCCCCGACTTCATTGCAGCAATGTTTGAAGGTTTCCTTCTACAAAATTCGGTGTTATGGTTATCCTTCTTGCACCATTTACACCATCTTTTTCCTTGGTTCAACGGTTTTCTTTCATTGAACTTTTGGTCATTGAACTGTGAGTTTCTGTCGCGATAGTCATTTCTTGGCCGCTCAAAGTTTTTCCTACCTTTATTTCCCTGCTCTCTATTATCAAATTTATTAAATTGCTGTGGAGCTTTAAAATTGTCTATGTGCTTCTTTTTAGCACCACTTACCTCTGCCTGGGCTGCCTGATACCTCTCAGCAACATTTAAAATTTCCCCCAACTTCTCTGCACCTTGTTCCATGAGAAATTTTCTCATGTCTGGAGCCATGGACTCTCTCAATTGCTCAATCATGATCATTTCTTTAAGATCTTGGGTCTTCCCCAGAGCCGTCCATTTCTCCAAATAGGTTTCTAGTCTAGCAGAGAATTGGTGGTATGTCTCCCCAGACAACAGTTTGGCATTTCTAAATTTCTTACGATAAAATTCACCATTCTTCTCGTACCTTAATAACAAAGCCTGCTTTAACATGTCATAATTGTCTTGGTCTTCCCTGTTCATTTTGGCAAATACTTCATAAGAAGTACCCCTCAATCCCTGTGATAGCTTTAAACTCCACCTCTCTCTCTCTAACCCATATGTAGTAGCTAATAACTCAAAACGTCCTAGGTACCCCTCTATGTCATCGTCTTTTTCAACAAAATGGTCTAAATGAAACCCCATAGCTGAGTTTGAGGCTCCCAGACTGGGCGTAGCATCTGAGGCAAAAGGGCTGGCACCATTTTCAGGAGCCGGGCCTTGTAATTCCAGCTCCCTTAGTCGTAATTCGTGCTCCCTTTGCAACCTTCTATCTTCTGCCTCCCTTTCGGCAGTCAACCTTTTTTCTTCTGCCTCCCTTTGCTGTCGTTTTTCTTCTGCCTCAATTTGCAGCCTCTTAGTCTCAGCCTCTAACTTCTTCTCTTCAACCAACCTGTCAGCCTCCAATTTTCTTTCAGCCTCTTTTTCTAATCTCCTTTCTTCCCGTTCAATATATTTATCACATTCAGCCGTTACGTATTGAATTAAAATTTGACCATCCATTCCCATCTCCTTCGCGGTGAGCACAGCAGCTGATCTAAATTTTGCCAGCTCCGCCATACTTTTTTGACAATATAATAATATACAAGCTAAATCTCTAACCAGTAAATACACTAAGTACTTCTTATGACTATAGTCTAACTAATTCTAACTAACCAGTTAACTAATTAATTATTACTGGCTGTGAAGATTCACCAACTTTTATCTGCAGGGACACTTTTAATTTTAAAGGGAATTTTACAATTTATTTCCCTACTTTTATTTCTCCCACCAGGAGATCCTAATATTACTGTTGGGCTAATTATCCCTGGACAAGACCCCAATTTATGTAGTGGTGTTTGATGGTATTGTATGATGGTGATATTACTAAATGTAATGTATGAGGCCAGCTGTGAAGGCTCCTGAGATAAAATGTAGTTGTGAATTGTCAGAAGGCCTTTCTTGCTACCACTACGACCTCACACTTAATTTTTTTTTTATGAATGTGGCTACGTAAAGTGTCTAGGGTTATGATATGTAGTGTGGTGTAATAGGTTATAGATATACCCACAGATATTTAACAAGACTAATAATATTAATAAATGTTAAAATACACTGAACTAACTCACGTGTGTAAAATTTTTTGATAGAATTATATTACATTTATTTTGTTCTGGATCAATTTTTTAGGTTGACCAGAACTTAAAAGGATTTAGAGATTATGAAAGAAATGCATGGAATATTATATCATAAATGCAATAGTGTACATATATATGTACTATACTAGTTAGTTTTATTAAAATGTTCTAGTAGTCATCTACTTGGGAGGATAGTTAATGTTTGTGCTGTTGGGGTGGCCTCATCACACCTGTCTATATTGACTACACAGTGTCCAGAAAATGGTGGGAATTTTTATGGGGATATTAGTAACTACACAGCGTTGGTGAATGTCCAGCAGACCAGAGGCTCACTCATCTTGTAGTTGTAGCTCTGGTGCTGAAATCAGGTGGTCCCACCTCTCCGTGCTGGCGGGCAATAATGGTGGTCTCTGTCACAAGTACTGCACAGATACACTCGAGTAAAGTCACCAACTGAATAGACACTGCTTTGTTGACAACAGAAACTCACAGCTCTGCAATCAAAGTATGGGCCATGTGTCAAAATCTATTCTCTACCCACGTCTGGACACAACACTGACACAACAACCACATCATACAGACAGGTCAGATCTCTCTGACCAAACAGCACATTTACCATGGTGGTTTTACATCAGATAGATCCTCCCAGACTATAGATTCTGAAAAATATTTATTAGTTTTCTGCCCTAAAAGAGGATAGGTAATATGTTTCATTATTCTCAACACTTGATCTGTCTTGCCTAACCCTTGCTGGAGTTTATGTATATTGTTGGTCCCTAGACCCTGACTAGGGCGGGGGGTCTAGAGCAAATCCCTACTTGTTTGTAAGGCTAGATTTCGATATGGCAGTATCAAATCACTCGAACATGAAACAATATTCAAAATATATAAGGAAATAATTTCAATCTTACCAGATTATGAATAAATAACACAGAATTGCTAGCAAAACTCAGCTGAGCTGCTGGCTATAGTATGGCGTCCCTAAACTTCTTACACTTTCTTTCATATGGAAATCACCACACTTTAAAATCTGTGTCTATCACTGAACAACTATTGAAGAATGGCCCCAATTTCGCGTCTGAGCGCCGATAATATGCTTGTCTGTGGCCAATCACTGCCTAGGTTTATTTGAATTTCAAATTTCCTACACTAAAGTCATTTCAGTCATGCTTCAGTCAAGTATGGATGGTTATCTGTTAGTCTGTCCGTCTCTACTTGTGTTTCTACAAAATGTACTTGATTTTTGAACCAACCTTTCTCTCCCCTCCAAAATTTTGTCGTTAAAAGTTATTTTTAGACACAGCTACCACCCAAAAACCCTCTCCTCCATACTAAGTAAATTTGAACACCTGCGTCTCGAGGTCGTGTTTTTTTGTGCAATTAGCGACACTTTTAGATTCAATACAGTCTGTCGATGATGTGAACAACACTGTCTTTTGTCATTATCTTCAATATTATCTATCCGTCTGTAAAATTAAGAACATATTAGTTCACTGCTCAGAATAGGCCATCCGGCCAGCTAATTTTTATATTCCTAACATTAATATTAAGAAAAAAAGTACTTTTTAATTTTTGTAATATTCCTAACATCTGCGTTTAGCCGCTGAATTCAAATCAAGGGCTTGGTATCGCGCAAAAGCGTCCAATAAATGACTGTGGCGTAACATATCTATGGTCCCTTCTGTCGAGTTGCTTACTTTTTATGTCAACTTGGGAAACGTGACTTTTCTCCGTTTCCCCCCCAATTGCGTCTCCTTAGCCTTTCTAGTCTCACGCAATCTTTCCAGTCATATTTTTTTCCTTTTTGATCCGCCGTTCCCCTCCTGCCTAGCAAGTCAATTTTTATGGAGGATGATGACCCGCGGTCTAGGCGATCATGTACTACAGCAGCCTACGCATTATGTTTTTATCCTTATATGTTATCCTTGGAGGTATTTTACCGTTGTATCTCTGTCAATTTCACTACAGTATGATGTTGTTAGTTAACTTCTGTGATGAACCTGTTCTTGTATGATGTTGTTAGTTAATGTCAGTGATGGTACTGTTCTTGTATGATGTTGTAACATTACTGGTCTTGTCTGATGTTGTTGTATCAGTGTATGCACTATTCTTACATGATGATGTTATATAAGTATATTTACTGTACAATGTTGCTATATCAATATTTATCTTTCTTTCACTAATAAGATTGAGAATGAGCAAATCCTAAGTCTCCTGTATCATGAGGCCACTTATAAAGTGACTGAAGGACACTACATTCTCCACGAGGAAGATTATCACTACCTGGCAGGCATACAGGCTCTGATTCAGCTTGGTCCTTTTGAATCTACCAAGCATGTTCTTGCGGAGTATAGGTATGTGAGCTATAATATTTCATCATGAAGAATAATTATGAGAGGAGGGCCAGTTTCTCTACTGAAAATGTGATCTTTATATGTCATAGTAAGAGCTGGGAGTAGACACTTTGATTACATGCAGTCATCATCATCTCATCTCAGCCCGTAACCGGTCATGGGTCGTAGGGGTGCCATGGTGGAAGCATCAGCAGACAGGGTCCTCCACTGCTCTCTATCCTCAGCAATGCGTACAAGTGTGGAAAAACCGTGTCCTGCCCATTCTTTGATGTTATCAGCCCAGGATTTTCTCTGCCTTCCTCTTCTCCGTTTACCTTCGACTGTTCCCTGAAGGATCGTTTTCGAAAGGGAGTCATGACGAGTTACATGCCCAAACCAGGCAAGCTTTCGACGTTTCACTGTTGACAAAAGTGGTTCTTGGTGGCCTGCATAGGTGTTTATCTTCTGTCTAACATAGACATTTGTTTTGTGCTCTTTATAGCAAATGCGCAAAATTCTTCTATAACATTTATGCTCGAAAGCCTGAATCCTTCGCTCCGTATCTGCAGTGAGTGTCCAGCTCTCACACCCATACAAGAGAATAGATAATACAAGTGATTTGTATAATTTGATCTTCACAGGAAAACTGATGTTACTTTTCCAGATCACATTCAACCTTGTCATGGCAGCTGAGGCCATCTCAAGTCTTGTCTTGATTTCTTTAATTGATCTTCCATCACTGCATATAGTGGACCCGAGATATTTAAAGGTGTTAACTTCTTCTAACATTTGCCCATTTAACGTAATGTTGGTCGGAACATGTTTCTTATGGCTATTCACCAATATCTTGCTTTTTTCTATATTAATTTCCATCCCATACGTTCTTGTTACTTTCTCCAGTCTAGAGGTAAGGTCTTGAAGTTCTGATTCTGATCCAGCTATCAGATCAATATCATCAGCAAAACGTAGGTTGCACAGAGGTCGGCCTCCAATCGATATGGTTGATTTATAATCGTAGAGAGCCTCCTGCATAATATGTTCTAGATAAATATTAAAGAGCACTGGGGACAGGATACATCCCTGCCGAACTCCTACAGTTGTTTTGAAAAATTCTCCAATGTCGTTGCTTGCAAAAACAGCACTGCTTGCGTCCTTGTATAGTGCTTCAATGATATCTATGATGTTGGTATCAAAATTGAATTTTCTCATTACTTGCCATAAGCCTTCATGCCAGACTCGATCGAAGGCTTTTGTGAAATCGATGAAGTTATGGTATAAATCGTGTTGATGTTGGAGATGTTTTTCGATAAGTAATCTTACATGCAGTGAAGTGAAATAAACACTGAACAGTTGTTATGGATGTTAATATTAAGATAAACAACACATTAAAAATGAGGATCATGCAGGTATTAGAAACTTTCTTTATTACTGATCGGCATAAAAGTGTGGATACTGAACAGGCAGTCTGAAGAAAAAAATTGAAGCCTGTGAAATTTTGATATACAAAGAATTAATGTATTTTATACAAACAGAATCACATAGATCCTGAAAAAATGTGGGAAGTGGAAAAACAATTGTTGTTGTTCAGAATCAACATCATTGCACTCCAGGCAAACCCATAGGTGCTCAGTCTCCCTCAGCAAATGTCAAAGGGTATGAATGCTAACAGTTCCTGTTGCGCACTGATTGTACATACGCCTGATGCATCCTCTCATACGTTCATTCCTGCCAGTGTCACACCTAATGCCAAACTCCAGCAATCTCAGCCGTGATGATTCCTCGATTGCAGTGTCATTCTCTAACAGGCGATCATTAATTGCCTTCAGTATCTCTCCCTTATCCATATCCAACTATAGGTGCTCTTGAAGCTAGTCTATCAGCTCTTTCATTGCCATGTACCCCTGCATGACCAGGACAGTAGATCCATACCAGGATCCTGAAGATTTGAGACTGCTATTGAGGTTTTCCATTCATGCCGTAGCCATCCATTTTGGATCTTCCGAAGCATGGACTGAGAGTCTGACACAATAACTGCTCTTGTCAATGAAGTTTCAGACAACCACCTTAAAGCAGCAGTAGCTGCTTCTACCTCCATTCTGATGCTGGAGGTTGTTATCATGAAGGACCCGCTATGTTCAGTGACAATCATGCCCTTAATTCTAGCCGAGAAGCCCCATCCTGATTTCCCACCACGGGCTACAGACCCATCAGTGTACACAACGGCATCATTATTCCCAACATTTTCATTTATCAGTTGATAAATTTCCAGTTCTGCTTTTCCATTGCCCCAAGCTCTGCATTCTCTGCCAAGGCTGATGATGACCTGTTGGTAGTTTGCCAAGTTCTCACTAGACCTCCACTCCTCTCCCTAAAATATGTTTTCAACCGTGGTCAACTGTTGAATAGTTGACTCAGCCTGCGCCATCCATGACATCCCCCTCTTTATTCGTACTCCCTTGATGTCAGCTATGTTCATGTGTAGGAGATGACTTATCTGTGGTTATTCGCATATAGGCTTTTACCTGAGCTATTGCATATCTGGTTTAATAGACAGCAAGCCAAGCATATACCTCATCATCACAATGGGGGTATCTCGCGTACAGCCCAAGACTAAATGCATCTCTTTATTTTGAATACGTTCCAGTTGTTCACATTGCGATACTGACAGCGTGAGTATTCCCAGGCCATGCTCAGATACTGATAAGACCAGATGATGATATAGAAGATAATAGGAAAGTCTTTACAGAGCGATACAACAGGAAACAATCTGATCATCAGAAGTAGTCCCCCCGTCCGACAAGTGTTTCGGCCTGATTACTCCTTTACATTCTAAGGGGGGTGGGCCCACTTGGGTCATGACTCCCAAGCGTCTCAGCCTCCTGTTGTCTTGTATCGAAAATGAACCCATTTCACTTATGGTAGCATCTTTAAAATCCACAACTCCGCCAGCCGTGGAGGCAATTGTGAAAGTAACAAAGAGAAGACAAATTATTCCGTTCGTTCCGTCGCACATCACAACTAAGGACACAAACTGAGACACCAGCGCGAAGCCGACGAGTCTAGCCACTGCGCGCTAGCCACTGAAATTCTGTGCCTGACACCCCTTATAATATACGCCGCCTGTTGCCCCTCAGTCACAGCCCTTTCACTAGTACACCAAAAAACTCAGCGTATTGTGGACTTAGAAAAATTTTGGTGTTTTCTGTACCGCAGCGTTTATTGTCACGATTTCCATTGCCCATTGCGGTTGTTCCACAGCCAGCCTGATGCCTTTTCAGCAGTTTCACTAAGCCTCTTCAGAAGAAACAGTAGTCTCTGCTCAAGGTGCGCAGTAGCCATTGTTTTCAGGGCTGCTATGCCTCTTTTGCATTTCTGTATGATGTGATCAACATGGTACTTGTATGATAGCCCGTGATCGAAAGTTACTCCAAGATATTTGAGCTTATTGTGTCTTTCAATTGGCTGCCCATTGAGAGTAATGTCTGGGAGATCTGCTTTCAATATGGAGTTGTTCAGGAAGCACCATAGCACACATGCTTTGTTAGGATTGATTTTAGAGTAGGTTTCCTCACACCATTCAGATACCGCCTGTAGACTCTCATGTATGCTTCTGACCATTTCTTGTCTGTCTGAGCCATTCTGGTAAATGAGTATGTCATCGACAAAAGTTAACTCTTAGTATACGAGCTCAAAAACCACGTTTTTACGAGCTAATTTCAGAGAGTACATTTTTAGACATGACTACATTTACAGATTTTGCATTAAAAAATTTATTTATAAAGATAACATAAAGTGTTATATATCAAAATGTGAAGAAATGAAACTCCTATATCACGCACTTAACTAAATTGTTCAGTTGTTTTAAACATGCATTCATCATATACAGTAATGAGTGCAGAAAATTTTTAAACTTTTTTAAATTTAAAATCAAATTGTACTTATCAACATGTGTAATTAATTCTGGTAAACTTCAACTCCTAAAGCTACTTTTATTTTAAACTACATCCATTTTCACATAATGTAGGAAAGTTGCAGTCGTTTCTGAGCACAAATAAAGTTTTTATAACAATTTGAAATTTTGTGGTATATTTAGAAAAAGCGCACAAATATTTTAATTCTAAATTTACAGACATGACTACCATTACTGATTTTGCATTAAATACTTTACTTATAATGATAACATCAAGTGTTATATATCAAAATGTAGAGAAATGAAACTTCTTTGACATGCACCTAACTGAATGGTTCAGTGGTTTTAAACATGCATGCAACATATAGATTAAGGAATGAAAAAAAACTTTTTAATTTAAAAAAATGAAAAACAATTTGTACTTATCACTATGTGTAATTAAATCTGGTAAACTTACACCCATAAAACTACTTTTATTTTAAACTACATCCATTTGCACATAATGTAGTAAAGTTGCAGTTGTTTTTGAGCACAAAAAAAGTTTTTATAACAATTTGAAATTGTTTGGTAATTTAGACAAAGCGCACAAATATTTTATTCCTATATTAACAGACATGACTACCAGTACTGATTTTGCATTAAATACTTTATTTATAATGATAACATCAAGTGTTATATATCAGAATGTAGAGAAATGAAACTCCTTTGACATGCACCTAATTGAATGGTTCAGTGGTTTTAAACATGCATGCAACATATAGATTAATGAATGAAAAAAAACTTTTTTATGTAAAAAAATGAAAAACAATTTGTACTTATCACTATGGTTAATTAATTCTGGTAAACTTCAACCCATAAAACTACTTTTATTTTAAACTACATCCATTTGCACATAATGTGGTAAAGTTGCAGTTGTTTCTGAGCACAAATAAAGTTTTTATAACAATTTGAAATTTTTTGGTAATTTAGACAAAGCGCACAAATATTTTATTCCTATATTAACAGACATGACTACCAGTACTGATTTTGCATTAAATACTTTATTTATAATGATAACATCAAGTGTTATATATCAAAATGTAGAGAAATGAAACTCCTTTGACATGCACCTAACTGATCGGTTCAGTAGATTATATATAGATTAATGAATGAAAAAAAACTTTTTAATGTAAAAAAATGAAAAACAATTTGTACTTATCACTATGTGTAATTAATTCTGGTAAACTTCAACCCATAAAACTACTTTTATTTTAAACTACAGCCATTTTCACATAATGTAGGAAAGTTGCAGTTGTTTTTGAGCACAAATAAAGTTTTTATAACAATCTGAACTTTTTTGGTATATTCAGACACAGCGCAAAAATATTTTAGCCTATATTTAGACATGACTACCGTTACTGAATTTGCATTAAATAATTTATTTATAATGATAACATAAAATGTTATGTATTATAATGTGGAGAAAAAGAAAGCCTTTTGACATGCACCTAACTGAAATGTTGAATGATTTTAAACATGCAACATGCCTATACAGTACAGAGTGCAGGAAAGTTTAAATATTAAAAAATTTGAAAAAGAGTTGTACTTACCCACAAAAATAATCCAATTTGAAGCTAGAAACTCCTAAAACTACTTCCATTTGAAAGTACACTCACAAAATGTAGAAAAGTTTCAGCTGCTCCTCCTTTTTATAAGTACTATTTTTATTACAATTGAAAATTTGTTGGCACATTTTGAAGATGCACTCCAAATCTGAAAGTTTACTATATACAATGTAAATTTTCCCTTCATTCTTAAAATTAAACTACTTTGCCTCATGGTATTTGGCAAAGCAGTCATTTGGGTGAAGGTGTGGATGATCTGTGCACCCATCACAATAAAAATATGTTCTCACTCTAACTTGAGGGGTGCTACAAATGACGCACCTGCACAGAAATGTAGATTTTTTTACAATGTGTCTGGTTCCACATAGACGGTTCAACGGACTGTTGTGTTGATTTGCATGAGGTACTCTGTGTGGGATATTCTGGATAATATCAGAAGCAATACGACTAAGTTCTGTAATTAACTCATTCTTGAACTGCAGTAGGGTCAGCTTCTTTGAATTATCTGATCTGCTGAGTGCAAACAACACAAAAGCATTCAACTGGGAAACTTCAAAAATCCAAAAGAATATTTTCTTCCACCACTTTCTGGTTCTTCTGTTGAATGTTCCATAGGTTGTTACACACTGGTCAACCTTGTCACATCCATTCATTCGTTGGTTGTAGTCATCAATCATAGCGGGTTTGTGCTTTCTTTCGCCGAAACGATTTGTGATTTCTTTGGTTTCCACAGTTGCAGAACTTGACACTAGAATGCATGACTTTTTTGCCTTTTTATCTCTAAACATTACACAAAGAAATTTACTTTCTAGATCGAGAAACCATTTCATCTGGAGATGCATCAGTTGTGTAGTCTTCAACGCCTTTGGAAAATTTTTACGATTTATATTTACAGTTCCAGTAAAATACTGATTGTTGTCGGTAAGATATTGCAGCAATGCAAAACTTGTATATTAACGATCTGCATAAATATGATGGCCTTTTCCACAAGGTTTTAGCAGTGTATCAAAGACTTTGATGGCTTGTTGGCTCTTTACATCTAGCTCAGGACTGTATGATGTATTGGCACCGAAGTAAATCAATAAATTGACAACGTAACCAGTACTACTGTCACAAAGGCCGAAGGTCTTGACATGATATTTCTTAGGCTTTGAGGCATTGAACATTTGATGTGCCCACCTGCCTTTCCACCCTATCACCATTTCATCTAAAGACAGCTCTTTGTAGGGATAAAATGCCTCCTGAAATCGTGTTAGGAGTTTCTGCAGAAACGGCTCAATTTTTGCTTTTCCCTGCACGTCAACATCACTTACATGGAACATTGTGTGATACAATGCTTGAAACCTGTCCCTTGTAAATATCTGCCTGAACCAAGGAGTCTGTATATAAGGCTCCTGAGACCAGTAATCACTCATTTTTGGTTTTTTGACAATGCCCATGGCTATGATAACAGAAAAAAACCTGTAAAGTTCATGAAGTGTTATTGGATGCCAGTTGCGATAAACAGACCCAGTGCTCGCTGTTGCTGCTTTTGACTGACAGAGGTGATCAGCATAATCATTGACAGACACAACAAGTTGTTCCAATATTTCCTCTGTAAAAAGGGCTTTGAGGCAAAAAAGTGCTGGTGAGTCTTCGGGGACAATATCTGGATTCACACCAGGAGTCCTACCCTGAGGTGGAACGAAGCGAAATGCATTCTGAGTTGAACCCTTATCAACTTCATTCCATTCAACCTCCTGTTCAGTAATGTTGTTCTGAAGCTCTGCATTAGGCCTACCAGATTCAGTGATTACCGATCTCAGCTGTGATCTAGATCTATCTTCTCTTTCGTTTTTATGGCATTTACCTTTCCTTTTTAGCAATCCCCTACCAGTTCTATAACTAGGTCCAACAAAGGGACACGCCCCCTTGTCCTCATAATCTGCTAATGTTTCGCTAAATTCAGCGTCATCTGAACTATCAGTAGGCTGGCTACTCGAAGATTCATCGCTGTCATTATCAATCCATGATTTAATAAGCTGTGATGCGTGTTCAGCTGATAATCTTTTTGAACGACCATTTGAACACGAAGCCATTCTCAGACAGAAAAAAATTTTTTTTTGGGAGTAATGAACCGTACTAAATGTAATCAAAATTGATCAATATTTAACACGATTTTCAGTTTTCAAACACGATGTGCTCCGGAAATGGCATTAGAACTCTTTTTGGGAAGAAAAGTATGTTAATAATGTTAAATCTTTGACTATTGACACGGAAACAGTCTAAACTGACTACGGCCGCTCTAGAAGGCCAGCCGTAAAATGGCGAAAGTCCATCGGCCTCCTGAGAAGGCCAGCTGGATACTAAGAGTTAATGTTTGTCCCAGACCTGTTGGTTGAATTGCAGCTACTTTTGCTGTATAGATGTTAAAAAAGCACAGGTGACAATGGAGAACCCTGGGGTAGTCCCGGGCAAATGTGCATTGGTTCTGATGTCCATGTTCCCAAATGAAATGCAACTGATCTTTCAGTTAAGGCAGCTGCTATCCAAAGAACACAACACAGGGTAGGTGATCACTGTCCTGTGATTCTAATACATCCCAACGTGCGATGGTGGCAGTAGCACTAAAGATGAATGCCAGATCAATAACACCATCAGTATCCCCTGGTTTATTCGCCAGTCTTGTCGGATGGCCATCATTTAAGATATCAAGGTTCGTATTGATGAGCGCTCGGCTCAAAGCCACGCCCTGTCTATTGACAGTGATATGTCCCCACTCCTTACATCTAGCGTTAAAATCGCCTGCAATTAAGTACCTTTTGCTAGGTTCCTCCAACAATTCCACCAGGAAATCCCAGTTACCCTCTTCTGGAAGGTGATCGACATGGGCTTATAAATTGTAGATTTGCCAATTGTGACCATCTATATTCAATTCCATTCCTTGCAATTCTACGTCTTCACTGACATGGGCACTGGTATCCAACCCTTATGAGGGAACTCGTTCTTTACATACATAGCTTGCCCTCGTCTGCCAGGTCCCCTGGGATTGGTGTAGCATTTATAGCCTGGGCAATTGATGCTGACATGCTCTTTTAAATTTGTTTCTTGGAGCACAAGGATGTCGAAATCATACACCACTTTTTGTATTATAGCCGCTCGTTGATTGGTGCTCTGGCAGTTCCAGTAGCCTATACGTATATATTTGAGTGATAGCCTGTCAGCTTTACTCCTAAGCTTCCTCTTACCAGCTCTTCTCCGTCTCACCTACCTCTTCTCTCCCCTACCTCTTTTTCTGCATCCATTTTTACTCTTAACATTAGCTAAGGTTATCTGCGACAGAGCACGTTCCCCGTAGTTCCGGCGATGATTCTGTTTTGAAACTTTATTCATGAATTCATGTTATAAATTGGTGGAAGAGGCAAGGGATGTCCCTTAGGGAGTTCTTCTGCCTGGTGCCGCCCCGCTCTCCCGCCAGACAGCCAATGTTAATGGTTGCTCACCCAGCAACCATTCAGTCCCTCGGCACATTGGAAAAACCTTGGACTTGGGGTCATTCTTTATGATTACGATGTTAGAGCGTGCTTCAAACGTTTTTATGCCTGCTTCAAACGTGGCGACTTAACCAATGACGTTACGAACTCCTTAAGAAGGCACCGGAAATAATGGCATTACGAATTTCCATTAGCACCATATTTTTACTGTGCTCCATAGCTTTCTTGATGAAGTAGAAATGTAACCACTTACTACTTAGATTACTTAGATCCAAGAAAGGCAACACAGGAACAGCTAAAAGTGCGACAAATGTCAAAACAGTCCTTCAAAACGATAACGATTAAAATGTGTCCACCATACTGAAAAACAATAAAAACAAACAATAAAACAATAAAAAGAAATGGACATTTAATATTTTATATGTATCGGTGACAGCACAAGCTTTCTTTAAAAAAATGTAATTAGGAACACAGTGGAAGCCAAACAAAACGAAAACAAAGGCATTGAGTGTAACAAGAAAATTTCATGAGATAGATGGACAGAAAGTACTTTTTTAAATAGTGTAATATAAAGGCGAAATACAGTTTGGAGATGCATTGCAGTTAGTCTTTGATTCTAAGGCAGCATTTCATTTGATATGGCCAAAGGGAAAGCATTCCATTTAGTGCCAAGGATTGTAATGTTGTCATGTCTTTAATTAAGCCCTCATTCCTTTTCAGGGAAAACTATAAGAGTTTAATATTCACAGAGCTTTATTTGTATATATTTGATTTATTTGCTGCATTACTTAATTATGTTGCATTGTTTATAAGCATATAATCATTCTTGTATATCTGTCAGCTCATGTGGAGCATAGATCATATCCTGGGCATATACTCATGCACTTCTGTACTTACCCTAACAATCCTTCATCATCTTTTAACTTATGCTAAACATAGGCCTTAACCAGGTCTCTCAAAGAACTCTCATATGAGCATTCTGCACTAGTACTGTTTTCAATTTTTTGTTTTTTCCTTTCTTAAATTCTCTTCTCTTCTCTGTTTCTTTTTTTTTAGTCTTAATGTTATTTTTGTCTACCCTGTGGCAGAATAGGAACTTGTAATGTTGTTAGCTAACCAGTATGTGTCTTATCCATTTCTGATTGTTTCTTCACTTTTATTTCGCTATTATTTGTGCGATTGTTTCTGTCACTTACACCTTTGTGGTTCTGTCATACTGTAATAATAATAGTTGCCCATCGCAAGCGAAGATGGCGACAGCTTCAGACTTGAGTTGTGACACATCTGTGCCGTGATCTCATGTGGCTAATTAGTCTGTAATAGTTTTTTCTGCACAAGCACTCATTATGAATGATTGCACCTTCTTTGCCTTTCAGTTGCTTAGTGGACATACCCTTCAAGTAATGTATGTCAAGTTCTCCTATTCTGCGCCATCTGTTTAAACTTTTTTTCATGTCTTCTTTACATTTATTTCTGTCTCCTGTGCTCTTCCATTTGTTTTTGGATCTCTATTTTATTTTCACCCTGGGGAATCTAGAATGTGTACGTGGCTAGAAATGCTAAAGGTATGTTTTATGAATAGGTGTCATAGCCAGCCAAAAATTTTGTCCTCACCTATTATTACACTGGCACGTGTCTGGTTTTTAATTTCTTGATGATCTGCTTTGATCCCAAGCCACACTTACATGCTGACTTGGAATTTTTAATTTCAACAAACAAAAATAAGAGCTTGATCTCATTCATTCATTTATATACCCTGTGGCAGCAGTGCAGGCTCCTCTTGCCCTCAATACGCTTAATTTGATATCTTTTCCATGCTTCCTTCCTTGTCTCTTTTACTGCTGTGATGTGTTTATGAGTCAGCATCAACTTAGTTTTACTGTGTTATCTGGCTATCATTGGTAGAATTCATTCACATTTAAAATTTTTTTTTCATAAAAGATTATAAATATTTCTTAAATTCCTAGAATGTAATATTCTTGATTTATCAGTCATTGCTGTTTGTGGAAAGTGCTGCATTTATTAGCTTATGGTTAGTGATAGTTGTCTAAACAGTCACATGTTTCAGAAATGCACTTCAGCAAACATATAACAGTCATCCTTTCAGCCATATGAGCTTATTTTACTATTCCAGGTCAAATCTTGAAAAGTTCTACCCAGATCACATGTTTGTCCAGAATCGCTTCAAATTTCTAACTCGCGGGAGCATCAACCAAACACCATGTGAGGAGTCGTTCATGGAAGCACATAAACGAGCAAGTGAGGAGTTTCAGCACATCACATCTAAAGACAGTTTAGCACAGCTTTACAGAAAGTATCTGGAGGTGCTATGGGCGTACCCATTCTATGGGTGAGAGTCTCTCTCTCTTTTTTTTTCTTAGTTTACTTTTAAAATGTGGACAATGACATTATTTTCCCCTTTGTTTTGACAATAAAAACAGTTTGAGTAGATCATACATTGAGGCAGCCACTAGACCTCTGCACCTATGTCAACTGCCATGACCCTTGCAGTGACCCGATCATTTCTCAAGTCCATGATCAGATCATTATACTTGGCCACTTTGAATGAGTGTTGCTCGTCCGTTCTGAATTCAAACGGATTAGAAGAAAAAAAACAATTACAGTTTAAACAAATAGTGAACACACCAAAAAAGAAACGACAGCTTCTCTTATCTGAAAAAAAGCTTCTTCCTGATACATCTAAGGCTATACAGTGACTGCCAGTGACATTTTTTTTCTTGAGAAAACGAATGAATGAAAAGAAACAGGCATTATTGACTTTTTTTTTTACATTTCTGCTCTACAGTTTTGTAAGTCTGAAAGTGTTTTCAGATGAAAACATTCTTAACTTCTGTAATAACTATTTAATATTAATATTACATTCAGTAATTGATATGCATACTCACACATACATACCCACAGAGATGCAGAGAGAGATGGGGAGGGAGTGAAAGGAAGCAATGAAGCAATTACATATTTGAAATTGAAGTTAAAGCTATAACATTTAAAAGTAAACATTCATGAAAACATTGTATGAACTCATCCTCACAAGCAGAGTTTTGAGTGGGTGCATTTTCAAGATTTTATGCCTTTAACCTCTGAATGTAGATATCTTTTGAATGTGGCGTAATTAGTTTTAACAGACCTTGTGAAGCATTCCATGATAAAGCACCCGCATAACTAAAGCAACTATGAAAGAGGTCAGTTTGAGGTTTTGCAAGATAAAAAAAGTAGGTCGCCACATATAAAATATGAGCAGTATTTATAGCGAAATAATTTTTGCAGATGTGATGCAAAATACCATGCAAAATTTGATTTACAAGCTGGAGATCGGGGGAGGAAAATATTTTGAGAACAAACAAAAAATTCAGCTAAGCACTGGCAAATGTTGTCTTTCGCGCAAGCAAGTCATAGTGCTCCTTTTATGTAGGAACTCTAGATGCTTCAAAACTGAAAAGAAAGAGATATAGAGAAAGGGAGAGAGTGTGTGGTTCATGCATGCATGAGTGCATCAGTATAAATTGGTTAGAAACTGGCACCTCATTATATTACTGTTGCATGTCACATAAGGTCACAAAATCAATACCTTGTCAGTATATCTGATTAACAAGTGCATCTCAAAAAAGAATATACACTCTTTAATTTACTCTTAATTCATTATTTTCCACATTTTTCAGAAAATATTTTTAGAAATTTACTAGCAGATATCTCTCTGTAACATTTTGTTTTGCATTTAAAAAAATGCTTCATTATCATCCTCCATCTCCCATAGGGAGACATTTGTTGTTTTGCTGTTCTTGCATCTTTGTATGCATTGTAATAAAATTTACACAAGATAATTCTGTGTTCTTTTCTCTCTCAAAATATGTAAACTTGAAAACAGAATGTATTTTGTAAATGATAGAAAATTGCAAAGAAAAACATCAGCTCACACCAAGCTCTCCTCATTTATGCCTGTTCACTTCTCCATGAGGTTTAAGGCCTGTATGTTCTTTTACCATGTGGGTTCCAGAAAAAAAGGACTGCTTTTTAATGGTGTCAGCTGGTTTCCTCAGATTGTGTCCTGCCCAACGCTATCTTTTCTTCACGTCTTATTCTATTAATATCTGTCTGATTCTTTCTGCCAGTTGCATATTGGTCATCCTGTCTTACTGTTATAAATCCATCTATTCAGCACAAGGACCCATTATTAAAAGTCGGTTACTTCTGTGTTGTTGTTAATGTTGGTCTCCATGTTTCAGAGTCATACATCAGCATCATACATCAGAGTCATACAGTAAAATTGCTGGGATGTTTGAGTTGAAAATTCTAATTTTTGTGTTGGAAGTGAGTTTTCTTTTAAATTTCAGAATATTTGCTGCAGTTAAAACCCCTCTTTAGATTGTTAATATGGCCCAGAAACTGTCCTTACAACATTCCACATATTGTCATTTGTGAAATAACAAAAAACTATTTTAGTTGTTATTTTAGAAAATTACAGAATTGGCTGAGTTATGTTTGTTATTGGCATCATTAACTCTTTGCCTTTCATTTCAGGGGTGCGTTCTTCAGTGGCAGTGTGGAAGCCAAAATGACTGGTATCCGCAGATTTATACTTCCAAAATCAGATATGCGAGTCAGCATATGCATCAACACTGAAGGAGTCTCCATCTTCAACACAGAGAAATTTGTGAGCTTGCTGTGGCATCACTTAATACACTTTGATGAATGTTTTTTGTCTTCTGTTTTTAAATTAGCTTCTTTCCATTATTGATGCTGTAAACACTAAGAAGAGAACAAACATTGTAAAATTATTGCTTATACCAGCCATATTAGCACTTGAAGAAAATTCTGTTCTTTATTTCTGAGCCTTATCTGCCATCTGATTTTGTTGGTATGTCCAGGTATTGAAATATGTTGACTTGTTTCAAAAGTCTTCCATTTACTTTGATTCTGTCAATCAATACCCTTTAGCTCCCCAAGGAGCATAGACCTTCAACAAACACATGCCAAGTCTTCCTGTCCTGTGCCATCCGCTCAAATTCTTTCCATGTTTTCCTCATCATTTTTACCTCTGTATCCAGTTCTCTTCTCCATGTGTTATTTGGTCTACCTCTGCCTCTCTTTCCCTGTGGATTCCAGAACAAGGACTGCCTTATAATGCTATCAACAGGTTTCCTCAATGTGTGTCCTATCCATCACCAGCGTCTTCTTCTCAACTCTTGTTCCACTGCCACTTGTCTGGTTCTTGTCATCAATTCCACATTTGTGACTTTGTCATACCATTTCAGTCCTATTCTACACAAGCACCCGTTTATAAAAGTCTGTAGCTTTTTGGTTGTTGTATTAGTTGCTCTCCATGTCTCAGAGCCATACAATAGGACTGACTTGGAGAATTTCTTTTCTTAGATATGACCATTACTTCTTTCTTCTAGCTATTTAAACTAATGCCTTTCCTTTTACTCACTTCTGCTGTCATATCGGTTATTTCATAGTAGCTCTTTATTTTACTTTTTGCTATTAAGTCCTCATCATCAATATGTCGCAAGCCGTTAGCATTATATTTACTGTCTGTATATTCTTGGCATATTCAATGTAGATCTCATGTTTCCATTGCACAGAGAATGAAATCAGATGCGAATAAACGACATGAATAATGTGACAAAACTACAACCCCTGAATTATAGAAGACACTGCAGAGTACTACAACAGGCTGAAAATTTAAAAGAATTACAAACCCTGTAGAGAATGATTGACTGAAAGGATTTGGCTGAGGTAGACTACAGTGAAGTAACATTGCGCAGAAAGGCGAAAGAACTAGCCACTAACCTGCCGTTAAACACAGTCTCAGTTGCTAATGACAGGCTGCACATTCCTGCCATGGAGAACAAGATAGCCCTATCTGATTGATAGCATGCCAGAGGTGGTGAAAAGAGCAGCCAAACAGATGCAGAGAGGAGGCACATAACGATGGGGCATATTATAAATATGTATCTAGCTGCCAGAGAAAGGGGACTTTATAATGTGAAACGAAGGAATGGACAGCAAATTCATTTTTCAGAGGACACTAGAAATTTTTCCGATTACTTCAGAGCTGAGGCAGAAGCACTAAAAGCTTCTTCCAAACCCTTATGGAAAACAGGGAATAACGCACAAGTCCAGATAGTGTTCCTCTGTATTTTCAAATCAGCCTGAAGAACCATATAACAACAAACTGTGCAACCTGCCAGAAGTATTAACGGAAACCGGCTATAAATTCAGCAAAGTGAAAGTATAGTGTATACCTGCTCACTGCAAGTTATAGAAATAAGACAGTAGATAATGGAACTTGAATAAGGATGGTTCTCATATTTTCTAACATAATATTTAATGCCCAAATGTGGGAGGGGGGACAGCTCTCTGAGCTTCCTTAGACATGTCATATCAGGTGACTAGTATGAGGTTGTGTATGGAGCTGGCAACCCTTCTTTGTTTTTTGTAACGTACGCCAGCTATTACTTACTTACTTACTTACTTAGTCGTTCCCCTTCTACCGTGAGGTGTAGAGGTTTGGAAGAGAGAGCGCCAGAGCCAGCTATTACTTGAAGTGAAATCTCAGATTAGTATGTCTAGCCTGAGACTGATTGTACGTGAGTATCCTATTTTCCCTGTACGCTGACAGGTGTCCTCTCCCCATTCAGGCAGATACTCGCCGTCTTCGGTGAGACTCTGTCAACCCTATCTTGTCAAACAAATTACAACAAAAACCATTGCTGCATGAGCATGTGAATATTATTCATGCAGTCTTCATGAACAGGGACCAGCTGTAGTGATGGCTGCATGGTCCATAAGGAGCGAAAAGGGAATGATGAGGATGATATCTAAAACAACGAGGGACTACTAAGGGCAAAGTACACTAAAGGAAACTTGCAGAATTACTCACCCTTGAATGGTGCGTGTACTTTATTTCAAGGGCAGCTGTTGATGTTAAGACCTAAGGATATAAGACCAACATGGTATCCTCACGACCTTGTGTGATCTTTCTCTTTATTGAATGTCCTAGTGTGGTGTTTTAGATTCCTGCATGATCTAATGCCATCCTGCATCTTTATGTTCCAGCTTCCATGATTGATCCATTCATTGTTCCCTGATGTTCCACTTCTCCATGGCTTGGGACGTTCTTTTCTTATAATTCTGCCCTATTGTTGTGACTGTCAAACAGTTGCTTCTTTCTTTGTTGTCATCTTTCTTCTTCTTCATACACTCTCAGACATCGACTTGAATGTTTTCAAAGAAAGCAGTAGTTTGCTGTCATCTGACTCTGTTTCAGTGTGATGTCATGTATGTCATGGTGGATTCATGTTTTATTCATGTTTTCATTGCACAGAGAATGAAATCGGATTTGAAAAAAAACAAAAACAACATGAATAACATGACAAAACTACAACCCCTGAATAACAGAAGAGACTGCAGAGTACAACAAGAGGCTGAGAATTCATCATCATCATTTTTCTTTTTTACTCCCTATGGAGCATGGAGCCCCCACTGCTGCTGGCCCCCCTCTTGCAGGAATCCTTCACCAAACATTCACATGCTCTTGCAGTAGTGGTTTCTGTGACAATGTGTTTGACATAATGAGGTTACCAGCCCTCCTCCATGTACAACCTTATAGTGTAGTTGCCTTGTAGGTCATGCCTGAGTGGTGCACTAGTTGTATTCTTTCTTTGTCTGTTCATCAGAATTTGGTTACGCTGCTTCGACATTATTTTCTTAACCTGTTTATAAACACTCACATTTTAGTTCACTTTATTGTTCTTTGGAGCATTGGTAGCGCAGTGGTTAGTGCACTGGCTTCCTAGCTCGGTGGTCCATGGTTCGATCCCCAGTTGAGGTGGGATTGGTTTAGACCGCAAACGGCTCTGGGGTCGACCCAGCTTTAGGAACTGGGTACCAGAGCAACTCTGGGAAGGTTAAGGCGGCCGGCATGATGCTGACCACATCACTCCTAATGTGCTGATGGTCAAGAAAATATGTGCCTAACACCATATTCCCAATATACCTCAATATAGATACCACAAACTGCCCGGATATTTCACTGGAAAAATGTCCTTCGCGGGGCAGAAAGGGGAAACTAGGTCTTCTTTGTTGTTTTGCTGTTCTTGCATCTTTGTATGCATTGTATTAAAATTTATATAAGATTATTCTGTGTTCTTTTCTCTCTCAAAATATATAAACTTGAAAACGGAATGTATTTTGTAAATGATAGAAAAATTGCAATGAAAAACATCAGTATATCGGGATTTCCGATGCGCCAGTGAACTCCGGAGTTACCGGTGTGTCATTCAAACACACGTTGCTATATCAACAAAGAGCTTTTCTCTCCAAATTTACAATCAATGCAAAGAAGAGTTATTGAGCTTCATTTCGTATAACACAAGCCCCAGTTTGTGTGAAATTAGTTACACAAATTTCAAAGTAATGACAAAGTTGTCTTTTTAAGTGTGCTTCCAAGAGCTGGATCCCTTCTTGTCTTACATCCATAGATTCGCCATCTATTCGACTATCAGTGTGCAAATTCTTATCATTTTCTGAGATTTGTTGAAAGAGCAAGCTTTCACGAACGCCGAGCAACCCAACAAGTTTTTTCGCTAGTACCTAGTCATGAAGGCTGTTCCACTCTGAAAGATCATTAATATTGTTGGCAGAGTTTCAAAAGCATTGTGCACATTGAATGTGGTATTTAGATACTTTTTAATCATGATTAATGCCCCAATCGCTCAAAAACTCAGTCAATTTAGTGACCTCATTCAATGTAAACAATCGTGACAGTTGCACACATCGGTTATCTGCGAGACCAAACTGTAGGATTCTTTCTTAACGAGATTGGGAATAATGAGACATTTCTAAAAGGTGCCAGAATATGTCATATAAACATAATTTATTTGAATTCCATTGCAAAGAGCTGTGAAAGGGTTTTAAAATGATGTATGATATATAAATATACCTTAAATGGTAAATTTTTTTTCAATTTTTGTGGGTGACAAAAAAGGGGAAAAATTGTGCATTTTCTTCAAACAAGGCATCTTTGAGCTTATACTTTGTTTAACAAGTCAAAGTAAATGTGCTTATTTCTGTACTGGTGGAAAGTCCTTGAAAAAAAGCTTTAAAATGACACATGGATCATTACTGTAACTTCATTAGTAAATTTTTTCTGTTCTTTGTAAACATGTAGAAATCTTGACGAATTGAGCGGTTTCTGCGGAAATCGATTTTCTGGCTTTCTTGTCATTTTCAACTCATAATAACCTTGTTCAAAATAATGTGACATGTTTAGAAAAAATTGGGCTTACTTAGTATGACTATGACATTGGATATCATAGATATTGAGTGACTACAGTGCATAGATTTTGAGCATTGACGCTTTAAAATTGTGTGTCGAGCTGATTTTGTAACCAAAAACACATGACTAACCTGATTTTCTTTAAATTTGAAAAGAGCATATTGGCCTTTTTATGTCCTCCATGCCTTCCATTTCTTAATTTCTTACAATTACAAGTAGTTTTTAACACAAACATGACCTTATATGTGCTTATAGATGTTATTTGTGATCCATTGGTGATGTCAAAAATGGCCCATTTTCACTTTCAGACGGAGCGATAAAATTTCAAAGTCGAAAAATAAAATAAAAATTCATAACTATTTTATTTATAGACCGATTTTGATGTTTTTTTTTTTTTTTTAATTTTGTTTTTTATGTACTTTCTAAATACCTTATTGAATTGTCAATTTAACATATATGAAAAATGAGTTTGTGGTACCTACTCAATGGGATCCTTTATTGTTCTTTAAAGCTATACACGTTTCAGTTGTGTTGTTTTTTAATACTTGTCCTGATCCTCCATTTTCTTTTGTTGTAGGAGTTTCTCCTTTATGTGCCTTTTGCTCAGATGTCATGGACGTATCAGGACTTGGCGTGGGATGGGGACAGTGACCCTGCCCCAACACTCATGCTGCAGTTTATTTGTGATGAAAAACATGAAGAGTTGCAGGGTCAGCCTGTTACAAAACTTTTGCAGATCTACTCAAAAGAAGTAGGTATCATGTGTTAGCAAAAGTAAATTGTTGTCCTCTGATGTTCACGAGAAAGACACCGGCTACTTCCATACACGAGTCTGTACATTTTCACTAAATTTTTATGTATTTTACTTAGTTCTCACATTCGTTCTTTTCTGTTTAATTTGTTTATCCCTGACAAACTTGTGGCTGTAACATAGGCAATTTTCTTCATCCTTTATCATCAAACGACACATTATCTATTTTTGTTTACTTCAAAGTAAAAGTAAACAATAATGGGAATGAAGGTTTCAACGTTCTTTTTATCTTTTACTAACACAACGAAGCAGGGCCAGTGGTTGTTTATTAGTTTGTGATTTTGTGCACATAATGTCTTGCTTTGTTATCATGATGTTATCATCCCTACAATGTCTGTTACTCTCACCGTATATCTTCTCCTGTGTCATCCTATTTCCTGATATCTTCCCTTTAGAAGCTATATGCCCAGGCTGCTGTTAGATTGGAATTCATCCTCACAAGGTGTCCAGACCAACTTACTCTCTGTCTCTTGCCATATTGTTTCATTGATGCTGCAACAGCGATGATCCTGATTTCTTCCTTTCTTAGTAGGTCTTGTCTTAATTTATATGCTACCTCTCAGACATCTCATTTCAGGAATGACCTTTCTTTCTTGTAATGTGGTACTATCCAGATCTGACATTGATAACCTGGTAGTGGTTTAAATTTCATATTATTTAGTAAGTTCTTTGGAGTCATTTGAATCATTAGATGTTTTGTTGCGTGAGGGTCAGTGAACCATAGCTGACCAAGACCCTACTCCACCTCCAAGTAGTGGTCATGGAAACAGGCCGCATCACTGCAGTCTGGCTGAGAGAGTAGGGATCGAAGAGGGAAGGCAAACCCGGCCCCAAAAAAGGCCGTGCTGAAGTCGGATGTGTTGGCCGAAAGGCGCAAATATCCCAGCTTCGCTGGACACAATGCAACCAACGTCCTTTTCAGGACAAACGAAGAAGAATCATTGGATGCTTCAGAGTTGTTGTGAGGTCACAATCATTATTTCTTGTCTTCTGTCTGTGGTCAACATAGTGCCAAGGTATTTGAACTCCTCTGGCTTGGTTTATTCTTTTTTTCTTTTCCTTTTTTTCCTCTTTATGTAGCCACCACTGCAGCTGGTCTGCTTGCAGGAAGCCTGCATTAAAGCACTCATGTGCTCTTGCTGTAGGTGGTTTCTGTAGCATTTTGTTTGACACGATGAGGGTTACCATAATATTTTGATTACAACATGCCTGAGCAAGCAGTATTCCTGTTCTTCCTTTGCCTTCTCAGAGACACCCCCTCTCCCCCTCCCCAGGAACATGAGACCTGCTTGTTTTAGTCTGGTGACATCTCTGTCTCTTTTGATGTTTTAATTGCTATAATATTTTTTGTTTTTTCTGTGCTGATCTTGTTTTGCTAGTCAGCTGGTGTTAAGAAGACATATGTTTATGTAGCCGTGCGCTGTCTGTGAATGCACACTGATCTTTAGCAAAGAGTGTGATTTATTTAGGTCACATAGTTCATTTTGATCATATGGTTGTTTCACTTGCATCTTTGATGACGATGTTATTGATGATGAATGGGGAAGGACGTGTATATGATGTTATAGATCAGGGGTTAGCAAACTCTGTTTGAAGCGGCCTGGAAAGGGGACATATTAGGTCTCGCAGGCCAAGAGGACGTTGTAAAGTCAAGGATATTTACAGGATCACAAAACAACATCTGCACAAATTTCTTTATTATAAGAATACATGTATTGAAGAATATCATTATGTGCAATCAGATTTTTGGGGGAATTAGTGAGAGGCATGGAATTCTTTTTTTTTCTCGATAGACAAAATTAACCTTAACTTACTGCAGAGTTTTTTAAAAATGTCAAAAACAATGTAAAAGTAACCTTTTATTTCCAGTTTGTTGTGACATTATAAGAAATTGGATCACTGATTCAAAAGGGCGATATATCATTGGTGTGTGTCGTAGATTTTTGATAGGGGAATTAAGACCTAGATTGGTCCCTTCTGAATAGACTAGAACATGTGGTCACTCAGTGAGAGGTAAGGTAAAGAAATAGATTTTCGCAAGTGAAATGGTGAAAGGTAAAGTCTGTCCCTGGATGTTGAGAGATAATCTATCCAGCCTATTGATCACGACTGAGATTGAAGATCAGACAGTTTCCCTACAAATATATATATATTCAACCACTCACATCTACACACACACAGGTACGTGACGACAATTAGACGCACAGACGTGAAAACTATATCTATGGAATAGGGATCTTTTGGAACGAGCTGACCAACACACGTAAATAAAGTTTATGTAAATTTTATTTATCATAAAGAAACTTCACAACAGCAATATTTTGAATATCAAATCAAATACAAATAAACATAAGTTAATGAATTAATTAAAAATTTAGACTCATAGGTGTAATCCTCCCTCCCTCTGTTGAGACAAGATCCCGTTAGAGCAAAAGTTATTAACCCCCAAAGGAGTCAAAGGTTTTTACGCTATGGTCTAGGATTTCCCTCTACAATAAAGAACAGAGTTTATACGTTAATCTATTCTGCAAGGGACAGCATTAGCAAAACTTGCACACAAAAATACAAAGTTAGTACATTGGTTATACAGTTGACATTAAAAAATCCGGCAATCTCCGGACCTGAGGAGTGCCGGATTGTTGAAAATGCCGGATTTTTTATGGTTATATATGCTGTATATATTTAACAGAAAATGACTACCTGTACAGTCCTTTAAAGAAAGAAAATTAAAAACTTAAATGAAAAGCAAATGAAATTTTAATGTTCATCAACTAAATAAAACAGTTCTACATAAACGGCTCCAGAAAACAGTGGCGCGGTAAATTAAAAAATGCGCTCCGAAATCCATGCCGGAAATTTGAAGGAACCAGATTATCGATGGCCGGATTTTTGAATGTCAACTGTACAATGAAAAAATTATTCATCCTGCATTCTCTCGCTCTGACAAACTTGTGATCACAACCAGTCTGTCTTACCTAATAGGTGCTTTCACAACATCTGGAACAATCGTTAAGGTACACACAGCCCATCCAAGGTTGGGTTTTTGGCGAATCAAGCCCTAGTTTCTCCAAAGACTAATTAATCAAAATGTTGGGAAACACTTGATTCGCTACTGTTAGTAGGATGCCGATTATGTCACTTCAATTGTTGTCCATGTAGTAAAATAATTAAGAGATCTAATGTTCACAATGTACAGTAGCTTGGAATCTTCAATCGTTAAATCGAGTGTCAGGTAAATAAATCTGTTCAGGGTAAATCTTCTTCACAACACAGTGGTCGTTATTCAGGAAATGTCAATGTTTGATTATGTCACTTCAACTGGCTGAAGGTATATGAACTTGGGAAAAGAAATCTGGATATCTATGAATCCAGTTACAATTTATTCTTAATATTCTTTGGGTTAGTACTCTGTCTCTTTCTGGGTGTAAAACACGAGGCCAGACAAGTCACCTTGAAAAAACCCGATATTTATATCAGAATGTTCTTTTGTAAATTTATTCTCAGATTCATATGGAAGCCACTGGTAAGGTTTAGGGTTTGACCCAAATACTGTGCAAAGAGAAAAACATACAAAATACTTAACCAGTATATAGTATTTACAATCCTATCCTTAACCTGCGTAAAATATAATATATTTCCCACTTAGGTTATATAATTTTTAAATTTTAAACTACAAGCTTAGAGCTAGTCTTATCGTTAAAACTCCTGTGAAATAAATTCTAGTCATTTAAAAAAACAGTCATCATGAATTAGAAATAAATACATATTTCGTCAATACTCATGATGAATCAGTGCCTTTACTAGTTGGTTAAAATATTCTCTGACTGGTTACTAGCTATTACTAATATTTATTTTATAGCTGGAATAGTTTAGCTAGAAATTACCATTTATTCTGCTAGCCACTGTAACACAGTAAAACCTAGAGAAATATAAAAGACGATTTTACCACTTAAATCACTCAAAACTACTAGTATAGTATTTACCTCAAACCCAGAAATACAAGACTATCTCCAATCGAAAAACTAAGAAACTTCACTAACACAAGTGATTCTAGAAATTGAGCTAGATGTCTTTAAGAAATTCTGGCGGTACTGAATAAATTTTTAGTTAGAAGGCTGGGGTATATACAGTACTTTGCAAAAAAAAATGGCAGTCATATTGCTTAGCTAAATATGCTGAAATCTAATTAAATATGCATTTTCTGCCCCAAATTTGCACTCCACTTAAGTGAGCAAACACTACCAAAAGTAAAAAAAAAATTAGCTTAGAGTACAGTCCCTTGATAATAGAGCAGACGATAATTTCTAATGCTAGTGGCAGAAAATAGATACAAAGACAAAGTGTATGTTAATTTCACAGCTTTGGAATGAAGGAAATCAAACATGTTCCAACATTTCTAAAACCTTGAACATTCCTGAGCAGACTATCTACAGAGTTGTGAGTAAATTAAAAGCAGGTAATGGAATCGAGCGAAAAGAAGGTAGTGGGAGGCCAAGAATTTTGGACACAAAGGACTATCGGTGTCTCGCCCAAATCGTTCGGGCTGGGCCAATGAAGAGTGTAGAAAACATACGGCAGCGCATGATCGAGTTGGGAAGCCCAGAGGTATCTAATGCTACTGTCAACCGGGAGTTACACAGGATGAATTTCACAAAAAAGCGGGTAATTTCATCACCATTGCTCACAGAGACTCACAAACAGATGCGCTTGAACTGGTGCCACGAACACCAAAATTTGTCACGGGACAATGTGATTTTTTCAGATGAATGTTCTGTTTGGTCTTATCCTGCTCAAATAAATATTTGGACGAAAGACTCTGTAACGCCTGTGTACCAGCGACCGAAACATACCCAGAAATTCCATCTTTGGGGAGGGGTGTCAGCAAGAGGTGCCACCCCACTGTGTGTTTTCACGGGAATTCTCACGAAAGAAAGGTACATTGACATACTAGAGGGACGCCTTCTGCCATTTATGCAGGTCATGTACCCCGATGGGTGCACATTTCTACATGACAATGACCCAAAGCATACAGCTCATACCACCAAAGCATGGCTGCAAGAGAAGAATGTGATAGTGCTGAAGTGGCCCAGCAACAGTCCCGACCTAAACCCAATTGAAAACGTTTGGGCACTACTCAAGAATCATTTAAAAAAGAGTGGACTCAGAGACGTTGAACAATTGAAGAAGGTAGCTGAAAAATACTGGGACAGTCTGACTCACAATTACCTACAAACACTTGTGGGAAGTATGCCTCGCCGCATCCAGGCTTGCCTTGCTGGAGAAGGCAACATTATATTGTACTGAAACCACTGTTAATAGATAGGGTAGATACCAATCTTCCTCTGGACATACAGCTTTTATTATTATTTGCTTCTGTGAGTGTGCTGCGTTGCGAAAATATGACTGCCATTTTTTTTGCAAAGTACTGTATATATCTGAAATCAAAGGGAATATTACATTATAAGCTGAAAACCAGACTATCTGCCAGATCTTAGCACCTACAGAGAATTCTTCATTCAATCTGCAAATTAAAGATCTTTCTCACACTAAAGCCGAAAACCAGAACTCATGCTCTCTCGCTTAGATCGGCATAACGTAATTTGCTAATCAGTGCAAATTTTACACGTCTCTGCTTTGTATGGGCCATTCCAGCGAGCAATGTCCTTAGATCTTGCGATTCGCCATGTTTAATTACTTATCAAACGACCGGGTTCAGGGAAAGGTAATAAAAATTTCTCACCTTGGTTCCCAATATCTACTCAAATTTATTTCCCCTGATTACTGTCCAACGAAAAATACATTAAAACTAAACGCCGCCTTCCTCTGTTGCGTCACTTTACAACGATTCTTGATCGCTGGCATTTATAATTAAATGTAACTGGCTCACGTTAGGTAATAGGTCTACTCGTAAACCTCTCATCAAAGGAAATAGCGAACCGCAATAAACTGTAATAAATTAGAACAAGAGACAGATTCTGGGTGTAGGAGGGTTTAAGTTAACAAAAAGTACGTAGGTGAAAGTCGGGTAAAAGAAAAGTGTAGATAATAGAAAGATATATGAAAGTTATTTTCATAATATGTCACAGTGGGCCAGATAAAATGAAGCCACAGCCGCATAAGGCCCAAGGGCTATAGTTTGTCGACTCTTGTTATGGATGATGCACAGTGACTGGGGATGGACAGATAGTGTTTTTGGCCAGGGGCTGGATTATGGGTATTTATTGACATATTGATATAGTAACATTCATACATGATTATTTCTTTTTTTAATATTGTTTTACTGAACTCATAGTTTATCCACGATCAAGGAAGAAAAGGGCCAAATAAAGTAGTTTAACAATTATTATCAAACATTAAAGTTGAACTGATTAGAATTCATGGCAAAAATAACCAAGTTATGTTATGAGAAACTCCACTGAATGAGGTGATCACATTCATGTACTTCATAGTGGCAAAATTTGGTGTAGGAATGTGAAGTATAAAGATTAGACCACTATTTGACATTGAAAAATATCTGTAAAGTTGGGAAGGTCACGGAAAATGCAGAGCTTAATTAGCTTAAAATGTTATGATTGTTCTGAATTACGAAATATAACATAAAGGACTACACAAAACAAAATAGAGACAGTCTTAAACAAATGCTTATCCTGAAATTTGAGTGATGTAGGAGAATCCGATGTGAAGACCCATGAAAACCAGTCAGGAACTTGCTGAACAGCAGACAAGAAGAATATGGAAGTGAAGATGGATTGGTAATTTAATTGATTAAATGCCAACATGGAAGTGGCATTAGAAGAGGAAGAGAGAAAGGCCAAAGGCACATATGAATATGCAATGGCATAGCTAAATACTGGATGATGCACCTAGTGAGAGTGACAAAGATGTACGATCAATGAAAGATTGTGAATACTGGTCAGAGAATAAAGGACATTAAGTGTTGCTTGTGGCTTTTCTTTGATAACACTAGTCAACAACCAAAATGTACCAGAAATGAAAATAGCTGATCTTAACTAATTTTGGTGTGCTGAAAACGAAAATGACATTAAAAAATGTTGATTGGCTCTAGTTTTCAAGATATATGCTACTAGTTTATTTAATTACGGTAAATTTATATATATATGACGCAACTGTTGTGGGCGATTGCATAATTTTTTCTAATGACCAATAAAAATGTTACTAGAAGTTGATGATGCAATCCTACCTATGATTACATCCCCTTTGTGTATAAATACCTTATCTCTGATAAAATGTTGCCATTAGTTAGTGCATTTGTCCTTATCAAAAGTATCGTAGTTAGAAATGCCAGAAGGCGTACAGTTTGTATTTTGGCTGCAGAATAGGAGATCAAGATAAGAGCTGGGCGCCACACATATGCTGCAATACATGTGCAGCACATCTTAAACTGTGGTTAACTGGCAAAAGGCAAGCTATGCCTTTTGCAGTCCCAATGATTTGGAGAGAGCCCACTGATCATCTCAACAACTGTTACTTTTGCATGGTCCCTCCAATTGGGAAAGGCATATCAAAGAAGAAAAAATGGACTCTGGAATATCCAAACATCCCCTCTGCAATACTTCCGGTACCACATGGCGATGATCTACCAGTTCCCAAAGTGCCAGAATCCTTTTCAGCTGCTTCCACTGATGAAGAGGACATTGGTGGTCCTGAACCATCAACCTCAAGTGACACAGATTTTGAGCAAACTACATCCACTAAACCACACTTAATAACCCAAGGTGAACTGAATGATCTTGTAAGAGATCTGAATTTACCGAAGAACAAGGCAGAGCTTTTGGGTTCCAGATTGCAACAGTGGAATCTCCTGGCAGAAGATGTTACAATTTCTGTGTATAGGAACCGCCAGAAGCCGCTTATTACATTCTTTTTCAAAGAGGGTGACCTTTCTGCGTGCCACAACATTTCTGGTTTAATGGCAGCCCTCAACATCAATTACATACCGGAAGAGTGGAGGCTTTTCATTGATTCATCCAAGACAAGTCTTAAAGCTGTTTTGTTGAATAATGGTATTGTGTTACCGTCAATTCCAGTTGGTCACGCAGTTCATATGAAAGAAACTTATGAAAACATTAAGCAGCTTTTGAAGTGTATAAACTACGATCATCATCATTGGTCACTTTGCGGTGACTTAAAAGTGGTCGCTCTTTTGCTTGGACTACAGGGTGGATACACCAAGTACTGTTGCTTTCTCTGTGAGTGGGATAGCCGTGCACGAAGTGACCATTACATCAGAAGACATTGGCCAATCAGGCAGTCATTGCAGCCTGGCAGTAAGAACGTTGAGAACCCAGCAGTTGTCGACACCAGCAAGATTTTGTTGCCACCCTTGCACATTAAGCTGGGTCTCATGAAAAACTTTGTCAAGGCAATGGAGAAAACCGATGAGGCTTTCAAATATCTCATCAGAAAATTTCCAAGACTGAGTGAAGCTAAAATAAGAGAGGGAGTATTTGTTGGTCCGCAAATTCAAAAACTTCTTCATGATGACGAGTTTCTTTGCGTGTTGCATGGCAAGGAAAAAGCAGCATGGCTAGCATTTAAGTCAGTGGTGGACAATGTTCTTGGAAACAACAGATCTGATAATTACAATGAAATTGTAGAAAATCTCCTTCTGAAGTATAAGAGTCTTGGCTGCAACATGTCTTTGAAAAATCATTTTCTGGATTCTCATCTGGATTTCTTTACGTCAAACTGTGGAGCGGTCAGTGATGAGCATGGTGAACGATTTCACCAGGACATTGCTGCTATGGAGACAAGGTATCAAGGCAATTGGAGCAATTCAATGCTTGTTGATTACTGTTGGACTGTGACAAGAGACACCTCATCGATTGACTACAAGAAGCAAGCAAAGAGAGCTCGAACAGCGACTGAATAATGACGGAATGGGTTCAAATGTGCCTTTTTAAAGCATGATATGTGAACTTTAAATAATGTTTTTATTTTTTCTATCATTTTATGTTAAAATATCAATTAATTGAGTATGTAACCACAATTTTTATAATGCTAAAGTAGAAAGACTAGCTGTTCAGCCCAGAGAAGTAAACAAGCATACATTATTTGTATTACTGTAATGTAAATCCATCATTTAAAAAAAAACCAGAGCCAATTGGTGAATTTCATTATGATATTTGAAATCAGCATGTCAAAATCAATAAGAAATGGTACATTTAATTTCTGGTACAAAAAACTTTTGAAAATTTGTTGACTAGTGTAATCAACAGCAAATGGTGGTCATATTGCAATACAGTGACAGTGCAGCTGATTGGTGACGGTCAGCACTTCAGCAAAAACATGTTCATTGTAACTATTTAATCCACTTCAGTTACTTGAATCTTGATCACTATAAATGAATTTTCTCAGGCTAAATTGATGGATGCTCTTATTGAAACTTGCGTCAACCGGAAACTGGAGGTGCAGAACAGCCCTGGAGTAGATTTTATTGATGCTGGAGTTATGGGTAAGAGGATTCATTGGTCTTTTAAGGGTGATATATTATTTTAGGGTGAAGTGTGGGATTAATGAGCAAATTAAGTTTTCCATGTTTGCATGCCAACCCATGGTGCCCCACCTTGAAGTGGTGGGTCGGCTTGAGTGCCTTGATGATATTGTGAGCTACATCAGCGGGAGCTGTGCTCCTGGTAGGTTCAACCATGCTGAGCAGGTCATGGAAGGGACAGACAAAGTGGGCACACCCCCTTCCTCCAGGTTAAAGGAGGTTGGAGAACAGGGCTGACCACCCTGCCGGAAAAACCTATTTGTCACAGCACTGAAACAGTTGAGGAAAGAAATAAAAGCCAGAGTCAGGAAGACCCATCGCAAGAGGGACACATGACGCAGAGACCTGATGAAAGCCAGTCAGTGGAAGTCAGGCTGCCGACACCACTTCTAACGAGGAAGGCACAAATTAGAATAGGCACCTGGAACATACGGATAATGCAGGAGGCCGGAAGGACAGGACAGGTAGCTGGAGAGATGAGACAATATGGAATAAAACTCTTAGGACTAGCACAAATGAGAATAAATGGAACTGGTGAATTCATAACCAATACAGGGTAAAATGTCATATATTCAGGACACTTGAATGAAGACCTCACACACACAGAAGGGGTTACTATTATGATGTCCCAGGAAGCCAGAAAAGCACTAATAAAATGGGAATCAATATCCAGGATAATAACGGCAAAATTCCAGGGAAAAGGAAGAAAAATCACCATTATTCAATGTTATGCCCCTACAAACAATGCAGATGAAGATACGAAGCAAAATTTCTATGATGAACTCCAAGGAACATTGGACAAAACACACAGGAGAGGCATTGAGATAGTAATGGGAGATTTAAATGCAAAAATAGGAGTAGACAAAAAAAACTGGGAACTAATCATGGGAAAGAGTGGCATAGGAAACAGAAATGAAAATAGAGAACTCTTTGTAAACTTTTGTGATTTGAATGACCTAGTCATCAGAGGGACTATTTTCCCACACAAAGACATACACAAGACCACATGGAACTCCCCAGATGGGCACACACAAAATCAGATAGACCATTTCACCATAGAAAGAAAATGGAGACGCTGCCTACAAGATGTTAGAGTAAAGAGAGGAGCTGACATAGCGTCAGACCACCACCTTCTCCTGGCATCACTGAGGATAAAATGGAGGGCGCACAAAGACAGCAGAAAGAGCAAGCCCAAAATATAATACCCAGAACCTTATGATCAAAGACACAAGAGTTCAGTTCAACCTAAAGTTGAGAAATAGATTTGAAGCACTGGTGAACCTTGAAGAGGAAAGTATAGATAATCATTGGTGCACAATTCAGGAAACGTACAGGAAACATGTGAAGAAGTTCTTGGCAAAAGAAATAAACAACAGAAGGAATGGCTCACAGAAAACACATGGAACCTCATAAGAGAAAGAAGAGACATCAAACAGCAAGTAAACAACTGTAAAGAGGCAGACCAGAAAACACAACTGCTCACAATATATTGGGAGCTAAAAAGGAAAGTGAAAAAGAGTGCCAGGCAAGATAAAAGAGAATTTATTGAAAAACTAACAGAGGAAGCCGAGATTGCAACAACAAAAGGAGACTTGAAAACATTATATAATATCACTAGAATTTTATCTAAGAAACAGCTAAACCACAATACAACAGTGAAGAGCAGAGAAGGGCAAAACATTAGCAATGAAGAGAAACAAGGGGCCAGATGGGCTGAATATTTTAAGGAAATCCTAAACCAACCAATACAGCAACCCATCATAGAACCCGCAGAACAGCCACTACAATGCAACATGAACCCACCCACTAAACAAGAGATCTCTCGGGCAATAAAACTACTAAAAAATGGGAAGGCTGCAGGACCAGATGGAATACCACCAGAAGTCCTGAAGGCAGATATACCATACACTACAGAGTTGCTACACCAGCTCTTCAAGAAAATCTGGGGAAAAGAGGCCATCCCAAAGAGCTGGAAGGAAGGTCACATTATCAAGCTGCCAAAGAAAGGAAACTTGACTGTATGTTGCAACTGGAGGGATATAACACTGCTAGCAGTGGCTGGAAAAATTTTGACCAGAGTTTTGTTGGACTGTATTAAGAAGGCGGTGGATGACAAACTCAGAGAAGAACAGGCAGGATTTCGTGCAGGAAGATCATGTACAGACCAGATAGCAACACTCAGAATCATCATAGAACAATCAAACGAATGGCAGACCCCCTTATATATAAATTTTGTGGACTTTGAAAAAGCTTTCGATAGTATAGACCGTATTGTGATATGGAAAATCCTGAGACATTATGGAATCCCACAGAAATTCATTAAAATCATCCAAGATTTCTACCAGGAGGCCTGTCACGAAGTGGATTTAAGTATAGAGTTTTGTCTGAGTGTATGGACAAGACAGTAGTATGAGAAAGTCTGAGAAGATAGATTTTGATGAGAATGACAGTGAATGTGGAAAGATGAGACTTATAGCTTCGAGGGTGAGAACCTAGATTGACTCTCCCTCGCCACTTCTGACGTATTTAATAGCTAAAGACTCACCACCACTGACTACCATAAAGGAGATAGGTTTCACTAAAAGTCCACAGATACAACTATACAGACAGCATATACGTACAGTATAGTTATAGAGAGAACTGATCCAGTATACAGTTTATATACTGAAGCACATTAAAAACATACCACTATTATATATACTGATGCCGAGAAGCTGGAAAAAAAAGTGTGGGAATGGATTTTCCCCGTGTTTGTCATGAGGTAGAGAGCGAATGGCTGCTGGAATGGAAAGTGCATGATTCAACCCACGGGTTTGTGTACAGACTACATGAAAACAATGAAAGTTACACATGCAGCACGATTCCCAACAGCTATGACCCTGAAAATGTGTACGTGTTGTGGCAGTATCTTTTTTCTTTGATCCTTAGCCGCCGACCGTCAAAGCAATCAGTGGCCATTACGCCTGGTGGCGTCTTATAGGGCAACAACAAATTGATTCCACTTTGCTCGGTTGGCGGCCATCCTTCGTACAGTGCCCCAACTCTGGTTCATTCTTTGCATCTCAGCCTCCACAGTCCTCCGCCAAGTTGTTTTTGGTCGGCCTCTCTTTCGTTTTCCTTCAGGGGTCCATAGCATAGCTGTTCTTGTGATGGCATCGGGGTCTCTTCTGAGGACATGGCCAACCCAGCTCCAGTGTCTGCCAGCTATAATGGTGTGCATGTCCTCTTGCTTGCTCCGAGTAAGCAGATCTTGGTTGGTGATGGTATTTGGCCAAAAGATTCGGATATTTTTTTTAGGCATGTTGTGTGAAAAGAGAACAATTTCGACATTTCCTTCTCTGTAACTCTCCAGCTCTCTGCGCCATAGAGAAGCACAGAAAGCACACAGCTCTGATATAATCCTAATTTTGTGCTTATGCTGTACTGAGAGGACTTCCAGACGTTGTTTAGACTAAAAAAGGCTGTTCTTGCTTTGTTCATTCTGTTGTTGATGTCTTTGCTTGCTCCGCCGTCTGGTGTTACTATGCATCCTAGGTATGTGAAGGCATCTGTCTGTTCCAGTTGCTGATTCCTTACTGATATGGGCTCAGGGTTGCTCACATTGAGCGTCATGACCTCTGTCTTCTTTAGGTTGATGTTCAAACCCACCTGCTGGCTATACTTATTAAGTCTATCCGTTTTTTCCTGGATGTGTTGATGTGAATGTGCTAGCAGTGCAATGTCATCTGCATATTCCAGATCTTCCAATGTAGAAAATGTAGTCCATCTTATTCCTCTTGGATTGCCCTCTGTTGTCTGGCGCATCACCCAGTCTATGACTGTTAAAAATAGAGTGGTTGATAAGGGGCATCCCTGTCGTACTCCTGTCTTCACTTCAAAGGTTAGGCTGCTCTGCCCAATGCTACACGTAAAGTTGGCATAAAGGCTTTTTATGATTGACACTATGCAGCTTGGAATTTCATAGGCCCTCAGTATTTTCCATAAACTGTCCCTATGTATACTGTCAAAAGCCTTTTCAAAATCAACGAAATTAATGTACAGCTGTCTTTGCCATTCTGAGCACTGCTCTATAATGTTCCTGAGGGTAAATATATGATCTACACATCTTCTGTTCTTTCTAAATCCTGCTTGTTCTTTCCTCAGTTTGTGGTCTGCTGCTTTTGAGATTCTCTGTATAATTATCCTGCCTAGTATTTTGCTGGCAGTATACTCGGTATAAAAAGGCCGTTGAGACAAAACACCCAGTACATGTGCTTGAAATGCCACGACTATCTGAAAACGACCGCCAACGAGCCATTGGTATGTTGAAGACCAGAATGAGCTTGCGGGCCATTGCCAGAAGGATGAATTGCCACCACAGCACTATTGTACGTCTCAATGAACGTTACGGAATCACTGGCAGTGCCCGGGATAGACTTCGGAGTGGCCAACCACGAGTTACTACCCCTGCGCAAGATCATCATATTGTGCTGAGTCACCTAAGGAATCGTTCTCTCCCGGCAAGTCAAATAGCAAGAGCAATATTGGGTAGACGTGGGCAAGTCTCTCGAATGACAGTCATACGACGACTCAGAGATACAGGCCTTACTGCAAGACGACCTTATGTTGGGCCAAACTTGACTCACAGACATCGTCAGCAGCAACTGCAATGGGCAGAGCAACATGTCAGATGGACTAGACTGCAGTGGAATGCTGTCCTATTCACAGACGAGAGCAGATTCAACATATCCTTTGCTGATGGACGTATGCGGATTTGGCGACGGTGTGGAGAGCGCTTTGCAGATTGCTGTGTTCGTCAGCACAACCGATTTGGAGGTGGCAGTATTCACATTTGGGGAGGATTCAGTTTTCACCATCGCTTGCCTCTTCACGTCTTCCGTGGAAATGTTAATGCTGTGACATATCGAGATGAGGTTCTGGATGCATTGGTTGCTTCTGCGTTCACAAATTATCCAGACTTGCAGCTTCTCCAGCAGGATAACGCACGTGCGCACACCGCATGCATTATGCAGCAATATCTACAGCAGCAGAACATTGTGACGATTAATTGGCCTGTCCTATCACCAGACATGTCCCCTATAAAACATCTGTGGGACGAGCTTGGACGCAGAGTCTACAGGCAAGGTTCTCCAGCTAATCTGCAACAGCTCGAAGCTGCTCTTACACGTGAATGGGACTTGATTCTCCGGAATTTCCTTCAGAGACTTGTGCGTTTCATGCGGAGCCGCTGCCAAGCTTGTTTGCAAGCACACGGTGGACATACCAGATACTGAGGATAGTGTGAATGAATTTTTTTATTGGTTGCATTTTTGGTTTTCTCCCTTGCCTGCACAGAATGCAATGAATTTCATAACAATCAAATGTACAAATTAATGACCAGCATGGATTCATAGGAAAATGAATAAAGATTCCAAATATGTAAACTTGTAAACACTTATATTTACATTTCACACTCTGTTCCTGGATTATACAGGTGGTGCGTTTTTAATGTGCTTCAGTATAGTTTATTATACAACAAAATCAGATAACACAGTAAAATAAATAACGTGCGAGGTCGCACTAACCTGGAAAATAAACAGAACAATTAAAATGACAAACACTATAACCCACCACTTTCACCCTCTCTTGCAACCTGCATGGAAGAAAATGAATTAAGGATTAAACACACTGTACTTGGTGGGGTCTCTAAGTACGAGCCACCACTCCTAAATATCCTGCTATAAATTATAAATCTAACACCACTGTCCGGCTGCAGACGTAACTAACTGTCTACACCAATCTGAATGACTCTCTAATGTCCTACACAGCTAATCACCAGCACTGATCCACTAACGGACTTCTTCAGTGCAACCTCAGAGGCTGTCCTCTGCTCTGACTATCTGACTCTATAAATTCTAACTCCAGCTGAGTGGCATCTCCGTTACGCCCCTCCTCTTGATTTGCATTCGGAAAGGAATGTTGACCCTTTCTCCTGTTCCTGACTACTGAAACTGATGACTTTGGTGTCAATCACGGTTTACTTGATTCAGAATGAAGGTGCTTCACTGCTACTGACAATACTTTAACGGCTGATTGAACCCTCTTATGGTTTAGGGAGCCACAGCTTTATTGTGGCCGTATCTATATAATTAAATAAACCCAACCTCCAGGCTACGCGCCTCTTTGGAGTGGTATAGCGAGCTATGAGCTCAGGATTTTAAGAAATCCGTTCCCGCTGAAGATTTGTGCTTCACTGCAAGGGAACTGCTTCCTTTTACGGATGCAGACGTACTTGGTGCAGGTAAATACCGCGTCACCAGTTCTCTTCACCTCTGGCGATATCTTGAGCCCTCGACTCCTGAGATGACCAATTGCCGTTGTAAATTGTAGGGCAGGTTACCCCTCCCTATGTGCCGTGAAAATGCTGTAAACAAAGAAATAACAACTAATGTACAACAATTCAACATATACTCATCCCTAACATATAACCACCTAAATAAATACCTCTCCCCTAAATCAATACAGCTCCCCTACACAAACTACGCACAGCGATAAACAAAATTTCCTAACCCAGGGTCACTAAATTACAATCACACCTCTCTCTTTCCCCTCTCCCACTTAATATCTGTCTGTTAGGGGAACTCCCAGACACAGGCTGACCTAATCTATTATGCTAGGCTAGCCTCAGGCGTCAAAACATTTACTTTCGTTGAAGCGAAACATTCCTCAGTAAAAATTCCTAGGCCCTACATTTTACGACTGACCTGGGGAGGTTATCAAATTTACACAATATAAACATGCCGTTCCAGGAAATATTAAATCCCAATTCAGTAATATTAATTACATCTCTTACTCCGACTACATTACAATTTAATACACTTCTTCTTCCGTCCTTAGCCACCGACCGTCAAAGCAGTCAGTGGCCATTACGCCTAGTGGCGTCTTAGGGCAACAGCAGATAGGTTTTCTTTGCCATTGTTTCCCATCATGCCTATTGGCGTCTTTAGGGCAACGGCAAATCAATCCATTTGCTGTTGTTTCCGTAATCGAAGTGACTGGCAAACGGGTGATCAGCCCGTTGGTAATTTAATACACACTTGAATAAAATACATAAAATCGCTAGCGTATCTACACTGCAAATTATCATAATCGCCTTGCGATTTCCACAGACTTACTATTACAGATGACAGAGTACCCGTTTTTATCTAAGCGATTACCTCACACAGTTAATATCTCAAAAGCCATTACACAAAATCGAAGATACCGCTAGCTTATCATAGAAAAAATTATATGCACACCTTACTTTTATATTATTTCTATAAGATAGCAATTGATGGCACTTCAAATCCCTCAAACTTAAATTAACTCCCAGAAGAAAAACTTACTCTATCGTGCTAAGATCTAGTATTAAAAAAAAACTATCTACGACTCTAATTAAGTTACTGACGTACCCAATTACCGAATATCTCTCGTTTGAGCAAACGATACGGCTTAGATTCACGGCTGATTTTTCTGGAAACGAAGAGAGCCCTAAAGATAAAACGCTGGTATATATCATAGAAAAACGAAGCTAAAACCCACGCCATACGTCATTGCGTGGCGTCCCTCTGGGGCCGTCCTCAACCAATAATATTGCCGCAATTAGTTAATAACTGACCCCGGCCAATCATAACATAAACTAATTCATGACTCATGTTTATTCTTATCACGCGCATCTTATTGCGTCATGTTAGATAATGTTACTACCGTTCACGTGAGCAGAATCAACTTTGATTCGTTCTAGCGTCAGTTCTATGTACGTGGGTCGAGGTTCTACACCCACCCCTCGATTTACCGGGTAGGTGCGGGTTTCCCGGATTTATCCTAGCTGACAAATCTACCCAGCCTAAAAATACTACGTGCTCAACTGCCTACTAAAAATAAAAATGAACATTGCGTTGTACTACAGAGAAAAGAAGACTGGTGCGAATATTAAAATTAAAACCTACAGTAATCCCTCATAAAAACGCAAATAATTACCTAGAGAAAAAGAATGGGGCAAGTTGAAAATAAAACTACAGTTAAGCATCACATTACTCCCCCCTTTGAGGTCGGGGTATCCCAGTCTAATTACTGTAAGTTTTCTATTTCACACTGGCCCCTATCTATGTCCTCCGAGATCCTAGTCTCTTTAATAGCGGTCATTACTGGGACCCAATCGTCTGCCGTACTGGTCTGACTGGCCACAAATCCACTTTCCTTCCCTCTGTCTTTTAGTCGCTCTGCAACTGGCAAGCGGCTGGGCCAATCAACCATAACATACCTCCTTCCCTTGTGCACCTGGCCTTGTTTACCTAGGTTGCTCCGCCAGGGTTTCTTCCTGATAAGTATCCTTAACCTTGGTGGAGTACAGCTCCCGCATAACTCCCTGACCACTGAATAGTAATTAGCGGGTTACGTGGTGTCCGGTAACTGCTATCCGCTGTGTGTTTACGTTTGTATGGCCTGTTCCTAACTGGCCTGAGATACCTGCGGCCGCCGGTAATTTCCCTCGAGCGAAAATCGCTGTTCCGTAATAGAAGCAATTTGTTGGCTGAAGAAACGCGCACATGTTTTTTCTTCCTTCTCTCCTTAACTTCTCCCACGCTCTGGTGAAAGAGTGGATCTCTCTTCAGACCTGTGCCGTCTAATGGCGGGTCTGGAGCTTTCCTTGTCTTGTCCGTCAAAAGGGTGGCTTGGTCAACTGACATGACCGAATGGCTCTGTAGAGGCCTGGCGATGGCGACTATGGTGCTGCGCGCCAGCGGGTTTGAGACCGCTGGTACCTTGCAACGAAGATGAGAAATCTCGTGTGCCTCTGACATCGAGTTTCCGATCGCTTGCTGGGTTTCTACTGAATCATCCCCGATCTCAGTAGCTTCTACCTTTGAAGCAAGATATGTAATATCTGCCACTGGCAGTGTTTCTGCACTGGCTCTTCCCCTACCAACATGAAGAGGGACAGAGCTCTCCTTCTTCTTCTTCTTGTGATCGCATCTTTGATGATTACACCGTCAGACGAGTTCTCATGATGAATTCGACTGTTGTTTGAAGTTCCTCTTTAACTCCATATAGCTTTGAGTTTAGTGTTGAGTCATTGGGCCAGTATATCTTTCTTAACTGGTCATACAGAGGACAGTCCTGTAGAACATGCTCAGCAGTTTGTTCGTTTAATCCACATGTGCACAGTGGTGAAGCAGACAGTCGTAGCTTGTGCATGTGTTTATTCAGTTTGTTATGCCCTGTCCTGAGTCGAAAAATAGTTATCTGTCCCTGCCGGTCGAGAGTGTGATAGTCGTCTTTGGGTTGGTTCTGTTCTCTTCTGATAGTCTGGATAGCTCTCTTTTTCTCAAAGTATGTGACTTCATTCTCTTCTTGTTCACATTCTCCTCCCTTTTTTGCAAGTTTATCTGCCCTTTCATTTCCGGGTACACCACAATGAGATGGTACCCACTGAAGTATGGTTCTCTTTTTGGCAGCTACCTTGTTTAGTTCATTTCTCAGATGCGGGAGTTTACCACCCTTGAGAGCTTGCAGGACAGACAGTGCATCTGTGAGGATGACTACCTGGTGGCAGTCAGAGTTGGTGCTATAAATCATATTTGCAGCTTGCTCTAGAGCTTGAACCTCAGCTGTATAGTTGGAACAGAATTTACCAGTGGGAATGTGCCTAGTCTCATAGTGGTTGTCAGGATATGAGATAAAGATACCGGCACCTCCATTCCTAACAGCATTAGTTGCTGATCCATCTGTATAGGCATGTATCCATGATTGATCGGAATAGCTTTCTTGGATCATACTCAATGTAGCAGTTCGTTTTTGCAGATCATTATACTCACATCCACTTGTGAGACCACTGACTGATGTATTAATTTGGAGGGCACTGCTGGCCTGCTCCCATGGTACAGGGTATAGGGTGGGCTTCAGTGGTGTTGTCTTCATGGATAGGTCTTCTTGATGCTGTCTTATAAGTCTTTTTCCCCGATGCACAAAGCTGCTACGCTTTAGACGTCCCAATGCCAGATCATCTAGTCTTGCCTTCATTGGGTGCATTGGCATACTGTTGTACTTTTCCATCTGGATCATGGTTTTTGTGTCTCTTCTATGGGACAATGTCTGTAATCCAGCAACCTTCTGCATCTGTGTTATTGGTGTAGTTTTCATGGCTCCTGTAATGAGCCTGAGAGCTTGATTTTGCACCTTGTCCAAAGACTGCAGATGTGAGTTAGCAGCTGATGACCATGCTGCTGAGCTAAACTCTAAGTGTGGTCTTATTACTCCATTATAAATCTTCTTTAGATTTCGTTCATTTGCTCCCCAGTTGGTACCTGCTAATTTTCTGAGTATGCCTAGTTGTCTTCGGGCCTTTCCTTCTGCATTTTCAATATGCTTATTCCATGTAAGCCTTTGGTCAAATGTCACCCCAAGATAGGTGGGGTAGCTTTCTTCCTTGATCACGGTTGTCCCTAGGTGTATGTTAGCTGATTTGTCCTTGGGGGCGAGGGAGAACAGTGTTGTGGAGGTTTTGTCTGTGTTTATTGTGATAAGCCATTTCTCTGCCCATGACACTAGCATGTCTGCTGCCCGCTGCATTCTATAATTTGCTGTGGTGACATTTTCATCAGTGCACCAGAGTACTAGGTCATCTGCATATAAGGCAGCTTTCACTCCTGCAGGGAGATCTTTCACCAGGTCATTGATGTAAACAAGGAAGAGTGTTGGGGAAATTACTCCTCCTTGAGGTACCCCCTGATGGAGCAACACTTTTCTGCTCTGCAGACCGTCATGAGTGACTCTAGTTCTCCTGTTATGCAAGTATGTCTGGATCCATTTCATCATGTTGCCTTGGATTCCACTTCTCCTAAGTTTTGCAATGAGGCCATCTTTCCACACCTTGTCAAAGGCCTGCTTGAAGTCAACCCAGATCGTTAGGACCTTTTTCTTCTCCTGGAAGGCATCTTCTATTGCTTGAGACAAGTAAGTAACTTGGTCTTCTATACTGTAGCATTCTCTAAATCCAGCTTGTTCCGGCACCAGGATCTGCTCAGACTCTAAATACCATTTCAATCTGTGGTTGACTATTCGCTCCATAGTCTTCCCAACACAGCTTGTGAGACTGATTGGCCGGTAACTTGCAGCCTCGGTCTTACATTTCCCTTTCTTTAGTATGGGTATTGTGATGGCTTCTCTCCATACTTGGGGTACCGTTCCTTTCAACCAGCTGTGGTTGAATATCTCAAGCAGTTTTGTCTTTGCTGCTGAGCTCAGATTTACTAGCATTTCGTTGCTGATTTTGTCTGGGCCGGGTGACTTTTGAAACTTAAGCTTGGAAATAGCCTTCTGTAGTTCTCCTAGTGTGATGGGTTCCCTCATTGGGGCAGGAGTATCTGTCTGTCCCATGGTTGCCAGTATTTCTTTTCTTATCTCTCTCTGATGATCTATGTTAATGGGTAAGTTGCTTTCTGAACTGTATCTTCTAGCAAACAAGTCTGCAGCTTGTTTTCCTCTGAAAAGTTTGCCACCTTCATCCAATGTGATAGTCTGCCTTGGTGAGGAACGCTCTTCATTTAGAGACTTGACTAATCTCCAAAGTTTCCTGCCATCTTTCTCAAGGTTCAGCGATGCCGTTTTAGTTCTCCAGCTTTTCCGTTTTTTTTCTAGCTTTGTTCTCTGAAACTCTGCTACAGCCTTTTTCCATTTGTTGTGAGTTTCAAGTGAAGGCTGAGACTCTGCGTCCTTTCTAGCCCTGTCCATAGCTTCCTGACGTTCTTGGAGTGTGCTGGACCAGTATGGTATGTAGTTACGCCGGCATCCTTTGGGAATGGTTTCTTTTGCAGCTTGTAGTATGCATCTGTTGAAGTCTTTTACCACTTCATTAATGGCTCTGTTCTGTACCTTGAGGGTAGACAGCAGCGTGTTCACCTGATGCCTGAATAAACCCCAGTTGGCTTTTTTGTAGTTCCATCTTGTAATGGCTGGGCCTGTACTGAGAGTTGCACTCTGGACAGTAAGAAAGATTGGGCGATGGTCGCTTCCCCCTAGTTGGTCTCCTACTTCTCTACTAATAGATCCAGCTATATCTGGTGTGGAGAAGGCAAGATCTGGTGTTGAAGTTGTGTGCCATCCTCTGGAGTAGAAGGTAGGAGTATCTGTGGCATTATTGACTAGGATTAGGGAGTGATCATCTTGCCAAGTTTCAACCTCTTCACCTCTGTGATCCAGATGGTTATAGCCCCAGCTCTGGGAGTGGCTATTAAAGTCTCCAACTGCTATAAAGTTGGTGGCTGGTACCTGTATAGTGCTGAGACTCAGGGGTTTGTTGTTCGGACAGTAATAGTTCAGGAGTTCTATTTCCATCTTGTCTACCTTTAGCTGTGTTGCTGAGTTATTTGCCGGTTGAAGATCATGTGCTGAGTATAGTTATTTTAATGATTTCTTGTTGATCGTGCTTGTTGTATCATTACGCGAATTAGGGTGAAGCGTTCATACAACTCAGTAGCATGATATGAAGAAGTAACATGTAATACTTGAACTCAGCAACATTAATGAAGTAATTAATGCCTTCAGGTTGAGTCCGTAATATTTAATCACATGTACACACAGGATGATCATTTCAAATATGAGCAGAACATAAGTCCGTATAAGTCATGCATAAATTAATCAATAACGTAGACTGCTGGTTTACGTGTCAATGTCCGTTTAAGGATACAATGCAGTATTGTCGTCAGAACATCACAGCTATATGCACGCGCAGATAGACATGGCTACCTGCCGACAGTGAGACTGCGAGTCTGAATATTTCATACGAATTGGACGATTATTCTCCTCCTTCTGAGGATTCTAGTTAAACACTAACCTCCGTAAGTTTCCTCTCATATAGAGTTCTAGGACTGACCCTGGTCCATCATAAATGCACATATAAATGGCTATATCATGCCATTGAATTGGAAGGTTAGAAAACGCAGCTATTCAGCTTGGCGGTCAAGTAACAAAGGGTAGCGTCTCCTAGTTACCGACTGTGACCCAAACAACGCTAGACACGTCATAATCGATCGTGTATGGAGCGTTCAATAATTGAAACATCTATCGCAATATATTAAATGTCTTAACCTTTACAATTGCACGTCTGCTAACCTTTAGCAGACGGCGTTAATAACATATACCGTAACAAGCTGCAACAGCTGATATTCTGCTCCATCCATGAAGGTTTTCCTTTCGTGTGCAGGAATGTTATTCCTTACAAGAGTAAGTACTCCTCCTTTTCGTCTATCTTGTCTGTCGGATCTGAAGCATTGATATCCCCTTATTTTAAAGGTTTGATCTGCTTTCAAGTGAGTCTCTTGGATACAGCAAACACTGACTTGCTTCTCATACAAGATGTTTTCCAGCTCTGTCTTTTTGCTGTATCCAGCCTGCTTGCTGTTCACTCCCTCTGCATTCCAGTGCATCATGACAAGTGGCACTCTGGGTTTCTCTTTTTCTGTTTTGTTTTGGTCAGTAGTTCTCCTCCGCCGTCTGCTGACTCCACAAGACGGTCTAGAGGGTCCTCCAGTAGCTGAGGGTGGGCTCTGTCGAGGCTCAGAGCCCGGCACTGCACCTGCCTGGTGGAGCTCCACAGGGCGAGCACCAGTACGAGATTTATTTGACAGTGTACTCTCCATAGAAAAAAAAGCGAGTTGCGTAATACTGTGGTTTCCGGTGCGCCTTCTGGCCCAGTATCTGCGACTTTAGCACCTGTTTAACGGGAGAGTGGGCTCATCCCTAATCTGTTTAAGTTCCCAGTAGTAGACTATTCGCAAGCAGCCTGGGGGTGTCACTGCTCTGCGCGGACCTTGTTTACCGAGGCGGCGTCCGAGCTCGTATGGTAAAAATATGGTTGCGTTATCTTCAAAATAGCCCTGTCTTTCCCGTGGCTTTTCTGCCAACCTGCAACTTTGAGTTAGGGAGTTCTGAGCTCCAGTCTCTTTCCCAGGCATTTTATCCTGGCCTGGCACACATACAGAGGACCCCACTTCTGGTTCTAAGTTAGCAGTTGGGGATAGGTGGGGTAGCACACTGTGCATTCCCCGTCATCCAGGGGGCTCTCCAACTATGCAGAGCTTGCATAATGCTGTGCTCTGGTTCTGGGCTCTCCCAAGGAATCCTCACGTCCTGCACAGAGCCACTTCCAGATACCCACCACCTGCCAACCCTCCATTGTAGAAATCTCCTGCATGCGGCCATCCAGTCAAGAGCCAGTATTAAGTCTGGTGCCCAAGTGATCCCCCCAAGCTCAGTGTGCAATGCTTGGTTCTCATCATGCTGCAACACAGGGGGGATTGTGATGCTCAGGAATCTCTCTCAACTCTGCACCGATAAGTGACATCAGGGACTTAACTGTGCCTCAGTACTGGGAGGCCCCGTTTCCGGGTACACCACACACAGCCAATTGAGGCAACGGTCGCCGTGGGCCTGTCTTCAGTGGGGAAGTTGTGGAGTCTTCCTGTCCATGTTCTTGCACATCCTAACACTGCCCGCAAGACATCGGAGGTTTGGAGAGTGGCCTTCTCTGCTTTTTTGAACCGGGGTGGGCTCCCCGGGCAAGTCTCGATGGGGATCGGGACGTGTCCACGCGCCAGTGGGCTCAGCATCGGCCGCATCTGATGGAGGACTTGCTCTGCCAGGTTTGAGTTAGTAAATTCCAACTTTGTCTCATCTTCATGGCATTGTGATGCTGGGGTGCCTGTGGATTTCCTACCGCCCCGGGTAGAAGCCAGAAGTGTACTGTGCCAGCTCTGGGGGAGATAAAGGGGGTGTTTCTGCATCTCCTTGTGATACGTAGCCAAGGTAGGGCTCACAGTGCTCATTCCCCGCCACCAGATTGCCTGCTGGTTACGCCGAGTTCTCCGAGGCTCTAGGCATGTGACCAAGAGTTGAAGGCAATAGGATCGTCACGTCCTGAGTCTCTGTGCCTGTACGATGGGTTCCGATCTTCAGGGAGAAGTCCACACTCGTTCCCACTCCCAAGACTTGTTCAGTATCCATCTGGCTCCTTCCCACCCACAGAGGGCGTGTACGGTGTAGTGCACCGGTTTTATTATCGAGGTTTGCTCCTCTAGATCCGTTGTGTTTAGCCTGAGGATTCGCACCCTCAGTTACCAGGACTACCTCGAGGAGGGTGTGGCTCTTCACCACGCACAACGATCTTGGGGTATGAGAGGTTTTGCTAGGCCAAGAGACTAACACCGCAATGGTCGCTCCTTTCATGAACAAGAATTCACTAGGCCTAGGGTGAAGCAAGGGGGGAAACCCACTACCCACAACACCAGCACATCATACCCCCTGTCTGTAAAAGACTTTGCCCCAGAGCTCTCCAATATGGCTCCTTGCGAATTTGTAAGGCAGCCTTTCTGACTGTTTTCTGGCCTGAAAAGTTCGTGAGATTCAGGTGGAGTCCCAGGGAGTCCTCCTTCTAAAACCCTGGTTCTACCAAAATCATCAACCTTGCCCTCCCCTGTGAGAGTTACTCGCGTCAGTTGGAAAGTGTTCTGCATGGACAGATCTACTTCCAGCGTTACCGGCTTTGTAGTCTTCAAGCAAAGAACTGAACGGTTTAAGATCCCATGTGATCGCGGAGTATGCAAGATAAAGCTCTTGGTATCATTTTCCAAAGTTCCTTGAAACAAATTGGAAATTTTAGCCCTTGTTGCAGGCGCCTCGTTACAAGAGTCACTTCCTGTAAACGAGATATTAGGGTGATGGGGCCCATCTCCGTTTATAGGCGAACAGTCGCTCAGACCACTGTCCTCTTCCTGGTGAGTAAAGTGCATGTCGTATGGGGCTCCAGGGCTGGTTGGAAACGTATGTTTGCTCAGTCCGCTGTCTTCTGCCCTATGAAGAGTGCGCTGGTCGTGTACATACGTGTTACCGTTCTTGTCAGTATTTCCCTCACTTGAGGGAGGTAATACCAACCGGGAGCCTAATTCCCGACAACAAAGAAGGTACTTCCAAAATCAAAGGCGTCAGCACTGTTTGGCCATTTAGCTGACCAGGGCTGTCAAAAGAATACGCCTCTGCCTGCCGTTTTTCGCTGTCCTGCTGGGGAGCTGGCGAAACATGCCTTATGAGGGATTCAAACCCTTTCCTCGACTTTTCATGTCGATTAAGATGTGCTCGCTCACGAGCATGAGAGATTCGGTAGCCATCCGAATTATAATGCTTGTTCGCATTATTCCCACTGTTGTGCAGTTTCCACACCTGGGATCGCTTCATAATCTTCCCAGAGTTGTAAGGGCTGGTTTCCTTACATAACTTCTGTCCTTGTTTGGGCTTCGAGTCCATTTCCAATGGAAAGTCCATTTTCTGGAGCTGGGGCGCAGTTGGAGCAGACAAGTTATCTTTTACGGGCGCAAGATTTACAGAGGTGTTGTCCAATATGGGCGCCATAACTTGAGAACTAGAGTGGTTAGATTAATCGTCTCTTTCTTGTCGTTCCATCTCCCATTTTGTGGCTCTTTCTTGTCGCTCCTTTTCCCTTGCTAGTCGCTCCATCTCCCTTACTAGTCGCTCCGTTTCTTGGCGCTATCTTGTCGCTCTATCTCCCATTTCTTCAAAATGCCCTCCGAGGCTCCACTTTGCAGTTCCAGAGAACGCATGGCAAATTCATGTTGTCTCTCTGCTGCCCTCTGCCTTTCACCTGCTTCCATTTTCTGAAGTTCCATCTCGGCCTGCCGGTCCTTTTCCTCTTTCTCTCGCTGGTTGTGTCTATCATTTTCCCATATCATGTATGCCTTAGTCTCTTCCTTATCCATTCCCATATCCTGAGTGGTCTCACGCCAGGCAGTTCGTAACTTGGCCATATCTGCCATCTTACCTGTAAAAACTGCAGTAATCGCAAACTACAGAGAATGAAAGAAAGAAAAAACGAAAAAAACTTCCCGTTACCTACTATATCTGCTATCTCAAAAACCCGAACTCAGACTCGCGCCAAATGTGAGTAATAACTACCACCTGAAAAAAATTGGTTATTAAGCTACCCTAAAACCCGAAATTACCTTCCTGTTAAAGAAAAAAATGTCGGTTAGCCATCAATTACCTCTAAATCATCTACAACCTTAATACAACTAAAAATCTAAAATGACTGCAACCTGTGGAAAAACTTATGATTGGATCAGTTCTAATAGCTCAGAGTCTAGGGGAAAAACAAAGAAAATCTATTCTCAGAGAACTTTCTATAGAAACACTCTGTGAATCTAAACAAGATCCCAGAAATGATCCCAACAGAAATAATCCCAGCGACGAGCAACCCACTTTGTCACGAAGTGGATTTAAGTATAGAGTTTTGTCTGAGTGTATGGACAAGACACTAGTATGAGAAAGTCTGAGAAGATAGATTTTGATGAGAATGACAGTGAATGTGGAAAGATGAGACTTATAGCTTCGAGGGTGAGAACCTAGATTGACTCTCCCTCACCACTTCTGACGTATTTAATAGCTAAAGACTCCCCACCTCTGACTACCATAAAGGAGATAAGGTTTCACTAAAAGTCCACAGACACAACTATACAGACAACATATACGTACAGTATAGTTATAGAGAGAACTGATACAGTTTATAGTTTATTATACAACAAAATCAGATAACACAGTAAAATAAATAACGTGCGAGGTCGCACTAACCTGGAAAATAAACAGAACAATTAAAATGACAAACACTATAACCCACCACTTTCACCCTCTCTTGCAACCTGCATGGAAGAAAATGAATTAAGGATTAAACACACTGTACTTGGTGGGGTCTCTAAGTACGAGCCACCACTCCTAAATATCCTGCTATAAATTATGAATATAACACCACTGTCCGGCTGCAGATGTAACTAACTGTCTACACCAATCTGAATGACTCTCTAATGTCCTACACAGCTAATTACCAGCACTGATCCACTAACAGACTTCTTCAGTGCAACCTCAGAGGCTGTCCTCTGCTCTGACTATCTGACTCTATAAATTCTAACTCCAGCTGAGTGGCGTCTCCGTTACGCCCCTCCTCTCGATTTGCATTCGGAAAAGGAATGTTGACCCTTTCTCTTGTTCCTGACTACTGCAACTGATGACTTTGGTATCAAGCACGGGGTACTTGATTCAGAATGTAGGGGCTTCACTGCTGCTGACAATACTTTAATGGCTGATTGAACCCTCTTATGGTTTAGGGAGCCACAGCTTTATTGTGGCCGTATCTATATAATTAAATAAACCCAACCTCCAGGCTACGCGCCTCTTTGGAGTGGTATAGCGAGCTGTGAGCTCAGGATTTTAAGAAATCCGTTCCCGCTGAAGATTTGTGCTTCACTGCAAGGGAACTGCTTCCTTTTACGGGTGCAGACATACTTGGCGCCGGTAAATACCGTGTCACCAGTTCTCTTCACCTCTGGCGATATCTCAAGCCCTCGGCTCCTGAGATAACCAATTGCCGTTGTAAATTGTAGGGCAGGTTATCCCTCCCTATGTGTCGTGAAAATGCTGTAAACAAAGAAATAACAACTAATGTACAACAATTCAACATATACTCATCCCTAACATATAACCACCTAAATAAATACCTCTCCCCTAAATCAATACAGCTCCCCTACACAAACTACGCACAGCGATAAACAAAATTTCCTAACCCAGGGTCACTAAATTACAATCCCACCTCTCTCTTTCCCCTCTCCCACTTAATATCTGTCTGTTAGCAGAACTCCCAGAACCAGGCTGACCTAATCTATTATGCTAGGCTAGCCTCAGGCGTCAAAGTATTTACTTTCGTTGAAGCGAAACATTCCTCAGTAAAAATTCCTAGGCCCTACATTTTATGATTGACCCGGGGAGGTTATCAGATTTACACAATATAAACACACCGTTTCAGGAAATATTAAATCCCAACTCAGTAATATTAATTACACCTCTTATTCCGACTACATTACAATTTAATACAGACTTGAATAAAATACATAAAATCGCTAGCGTATCTACACTGCACATTTTACGACTGACCCGGGGAGGTTATCAAATTTACACAATATAAACACGCCGTTCCAGGAAATATTAAATCCCAACTCAGTAATAATAATAGCGTATCTACACTGCAAATTATCATAATCGCCTTGTGATTTCCACAGACTTACTATTACAGATGACAGAGTACCCGTTTTTATCTAAGCGATTACCTCACACAGTTAATATCTCAAAAGCCGTTACACAAAATCGAAGATACCACTAGCTTATCATAGAAAAAATTATATGCACACCTTACTTTTATATTATTCCTATAAGATAGCAATTGATGGCACTTCAAATCCCTCAAACTTAAATTAACTCCCAGAAGAAAAATTTACTCTATCGTGCTAAGATCTAGTATAAAAAAAAGCGATCTATCTACGACTCTAATTAAGTTACCGACGTACCCAATTACCGAATATCTCTCGTTTGAGCAAACGATACGGCTTAGATTCACGGCTGATTTTTCTGGAAACAAAGAGAGCCCTAAAGATAAAATGCTGGTATATATCATAGAAAAACAACGCTAAAACCCACGCCATACGTCATTGCGTGGCGTCCCTCTGGGGCCGCCTTCAACCAATAATATTGCCGCAATTAGTTAATAACTGACCCCGGCCAATCATAATGTAAACTAATTCATGACTCATGTTTATTCTTATCACGCGCATCTTATTGTGTCATGTTAGATAATGTTACTATCATTCGCGTGAGCAGAATAAACTTTGATTCGTTCTAGCGTCAGTTCTATGTACGTGGGTCGAGGTTCTACACCCACCCCTCGATTTACCGGGTAGGTGCGGGTTTCCCGGATTTATCCTAGCTGACAAATCTACCCAGCATAAAAATACTACGTGCTCAACTGTCTACTAAAAATAAAAATGAACGCAATTTCTACAGAGAAAAGAAGACTGGTGCGGATATTAAAATTAAAACCTACAGTAATCCCTCATAAAAACGCAAATAATTACCTAGAGAAAAAGAATGGGGCGAGTTGAAAATAAAACTACAGTTAAGCATCACAAGGCCTCATGCAAAGTAGTGCACAAAGGAAAACTATCAGAGCCCTTCATAGTACACAGCGGGGTCAGACAGGGATGTCTGCTATCACCAATAATTTTTCTCAGGCTCATAGACTGGGTAATGAGACAAACAACAGAAGGAGAGAAAACAGGAATACAGTGGACATTCAACAAAAAGCTGGAGGATCTTGACTTTGCAGATGATTTGTGCCTTCTATCACATAGACAGAAAGATATGCAGGAGAAAACAAGTAGATTAGTGACAGAAGCAGCAAAGATGGGACTGCACATAAATGTTAATAAAACAAAGGAAATGAGGATAAATAATAGGCAGATGGACTCGATGATCATCAATGGTCAAGTTATTGAATAAGTAGAAAGCTTTACATGTCTGGGGAGTAACATTGACAAAGGAGGGGGAACCGATGGTGATGTCTGTTCTAAGATAAATAAAGCCAGATGCGCTTTTAATGTCCTTCGACCAATATGGAACTCCTCAGCAATATCCAGAGAGAACAAAATCAGAATCTTTAACTCAAATGTAAAGTCAGTCTTGCTGTATGGCTCAGAGACATGGCATGTCTCAAAGAGTATCACCTCCAAGCTACAGATATTTGTTAATAGATGTCTCCGACGGATCTTCTGTATAAGATGGCCAGATGTAATAACAGATATAGAGCTAAGGATAAGATGCGGGCAACAGCCAATAAAAATGGAAATTAAGGTAAGAAGGTGGGGATGAATAGGACATACACTCAGAAGAGAACAATCAAGCATAGCCAGAGGTGCCCTTGACTGGAACCCAGAAGGGAAAAGAAGAATGGGGAGACCAAGGAGAACTTGGAGAAGAAAAGTGGAAGTGGAGGCTAAGGACATTGGAATGACTTGGGCACAGCTGAAAAAAGACAGCCCAGAATAGAAATCGATGGAGAGCAACTGTTTCAGTCCTATGTTCCACAGGGAACAGAAAAGAATGATGATGATGTTTGCATGGAATAGTTGTTTTTTTAATTTCAGGCCTTTCAGATTTTGTTGACTGTTGCAGTATGAATTACTAGCTTAATGTTTCATCATTCACTCCCATATAACCACATCTCACTGTTGCAGTATGAATTACTAGCTTAATGTTTCATCATTCACTCCCATATAACCACATCTCACTGTTGCAGTATGAATTACTAGCTTAATGCTTCATCATTCACTCCCATATAACCACATCTCACTGTTGCAGTATGAATTACTAGCTTAATGCTGAGAGTGGCTTCATCATTCACTCCCATATAACCACATCTCACTGTTGCAGTATGAATTACTAGCTTAATGCTGAGAGTGGCTTCATCATTCACTCCCATATAACCACATCTCATTCTCTCGTAAAATTGACACTTTGTCTCAGGTCTTTCTAAATGCCATACAGTTTCTCAAAGAGGTTGCTGAAGGCCAAGCTGTCAGGCTGTCCCTCTTGTGGAGCTGACTTTCTTGGAAGGCACACACCTAACCAAAGCTATCATGTAGATTTTTTGCTTCAGAGGCAGTATTTAACAAGTGTGATTCATGGTTGATTTGTTCTTATAATTAAAAAAAAAAAAAAATGTCTGGAATGCATTCAACATGAAATGATGTGTATAGTCTTGGGCTGTACGTGTGATATCCCCATTGTGATGATGAGGTTCATGCTTGGATTGCTGTTGATTAGATCCAGGTATGTGATGGCCCAAGCAAAAACCTATATACCAGGGGTCTGGCTACTTTTTTGGGTATTACCCAAAATCTATTTGTGTTAAATGATATTACCCCCCAGACTTCAAAGTAAACAAAAACAAGCTAATTGCTCTAAAATGAAGAATAAACTGCTCTCAAAGTCAAGAATTAATAAAAGACTTAAAAAGCCACACATGCTGTCATAAGAATAGCACACATACAAAATTAATAAAAAGGATTGAAGAACTGAAGAATGTCATTCAAAACATCTCCACTTCAGGTTTTGGAAAAATAGTGCTGTGTCATATTTGATAAAACGACATCCATATCAGGGCTTTTTGATGTCAGAGCAACTTGGATGCTGTCTTTGTGGACCAACCGATTTCTGTACTTTGTTTTCAAGTTCACAACTGTCCTGGTCATGCAGGTTACGCAGCAGTGAGAGAGATAACAGACTAGCATCAAAAGAACACATAGTAGGGACACAGGATATGGAGAAGGGAGAAATACTAGAGACAATTAATGATCGCCTGTTAGAGAACGAATTTACAATAGATGAATAAAAAATTTCCTTAAAATTACACACAGAAGTAAGGAATTGGGAAGCGGGCAAAGAAAAATGGAAGTGCCAAAAAAAAGCAAAACAAAATACTTGGCCAAACAAAGCTGTCGACAGATTGGAATTGCGGAACACACATGACAATTTTTAATTGGATAGGAAAAAGTTAATAAAACCAGTTTTCCAAGTTTTGATACAGCAGTGGGCAAGTGCAACCAGCTGACATTCCATTCAGGCAGAATTTAGGTTTTCTCAATGAATTTATCAGGCTTGAATGCTGACTTAACGTTATCCTTTCATCCTGGATTTGTCATAGGTCATCAAGGCTACTCCACCTGTTGCGGTCATGAACAGCTGTCTCCATGTGTCCAGATATGAGGGCTGACTTTTGCCTGTTACAGTGATGCCCCATATTAATTTACTCAGTTTACTCTAGATTACCTTCTTGTCACAATCCTTCCTTCCTTCCTTCCCTCCCTCCCTTCCTTCCCCGTTTACACTTCTTAAGGATCATGTGGCCACTTCTACAGCTGACCCCTTGCACAAAACCAGTGCTAGAGCATTCCTGTTCCCTTGCAATGATAGCTACTGGAGCAGTTTTTTTTTTACATAGTAGAGTTGGCAGTTTCATGTACAATCTGACATTAGTTGTCTCATACGATGTATGTAATTATTGTCAGGATACAAGACCTAACTTTTACTTCTGGCTACGGTATTTCACATTCATTTACTCTGCCTTCTCCTCACAGAATGTTTCTTTCATTCTCCCATCATTCTTGTTAATAAGTGATGTTGGTTGACCCCCTTGCAGGAAGCCTCTGCCAGAGGACTTCCTGTGATGGTTTCTGTAGTAGATTGTTTGATACAAAGTTGCTGGTCCATTCACAGCCCCACACCATGCCAACATGAGCAGTTGTTCTTTTTTTTATTTTCCACATCAGCGATCCCTAGATGCGACATGGACATACGAAAATGCTGAAATTTTAATATATCTCTGTTGGTGTCTTTTAGAATAAAAAGAAATAATGAAGATTAGATGCCAGCTCTTTACTGCACCTCCCATCTTTTCTCATCTGGGCATGGGACATGCTATGACAGTTCAGGTTTCCTTTCTCTGGTTGGTTTACTCATTTCATTGGCTGCTTGTGAGGCATAAGGTCTTGACCAGGGGCCAGCAACCAGTCGATCTTGATTTACCTGTAGATCCAAAGGCGTCATTTGGTAGATCTCTAGGGGACGGAGGGGAAAAAAGAGTTTAGGTAAATTTATGACTAGCCCTCTCCCATCGGCACTTAAAAACGCAGTGTGCCCAGGTTTAAAGGTGCAGTCACAGTATTTCCATTGAAAACCCACAAGTTTGCTTACTAACATTCACTTCATCCATGAACTGTACTAGCTAAAATCTTTTCTTTGAAGTGAAGTTAACTTTCAGCAAAATATTTAGTTTTAATTTTCTACGCTCTGTTGATGAGATTACAGGAAGCAGATCATGCGGCACAGGTAAAAGTTAATTATATGCTGGATTTATTCCATATTCCAAATACTCTAAAACCTGAAAACAGACATGATTTTATCAAGGTAGAGCTCAATGTCTGTACCCATAGATACCCATAGCTGCTGAGTTGCCTACTGCTGGTCTAGACATAAAGTATAATATGGAATACAAGAGAATCAGGGATATATTGAGAAACAGAATGTATGTATTTAATGTGCCCTCAAGTGTATTATTAATCTATTCATCCAGAAATTTCTGAAAAGAAATTGTTGAACAAGTTGGACAGACTTTCCCTGGAAACATATACCCAAGATGGTAAGCCTGTTATATGTTACATTCTGTTCTGTATATGATGCAATGATGCATATACTTTATTAATTGTGCAATTTATATTTTATCTGCTCAGAAGGAGAGACATCAGCTTATTACACATGAAAATGCTGAGAACAATAGGAAATAAATGGATAATCAAGGGAAACTGGAATACTTGGTTACAAAGTAGTTGGTTCAAACATCATCTTAAAAGAGGTCCTACTTGATGGCTAAATTTAAATACGGGCATAAAAAAATAGTGCTAGATTTCTTCTTTCCATAATATAACACAAGTTCTCTGTTCATTAATCATTGAATTAAAAATGGGACCGAGGATGCAGCAACAGTGATAAATGCAGTCAGCGACCCATAGCTTGACTGCTTGCGTCAGGGTCAGCAAACCAGAGCTGACCAAGACGCTACTCCACCTTCAAGTGGTGGTCCTGGAAACAGGCTGCATCACTGCAGTCTGGCTGAGAGAGTAGGGATCGAAGAGGGAAGGCTAACCCGGTCCCAAAAAATGCTGTGCTGAAGTCGGATGTGTCGGCCGAAAGGCGCATGTATCGCAGCTTCGCTGTAAACGGACACAATGCAACCAACGTCCTTTTTAGGACGACCAAGGAAGAAGAAGAAAAATTAAAAACAAAAAATCAACTTAGCTTCTTTACAGTCATCACACATAAAAGTATCTAGTAGCTGTGTATAAGAGGGATAACATTCACACATTTACCCATTATTTGACAGATGACATTTATATGTTCATTCAGTATCATTCAGTTAAAGTGCATATGTATGAGCTTATTTTGTCAGTAAAGTACTGAGATATTTAATTCCTCCTTTCACCAGGTGATCAGCTTGACACAGCTTGAAGTTCCACTGGACTACTGTTGATGTGTCATTCCCTGAAACATTGAATGTGTCATATATGTAGCATCATGTCACTGAAATGAGAAAACAGTCTGTGATAATTTCTTGCATTGAAGAGGACCCAAGCAGTATCAGCTTTCATTATGTATATACAAATATTTGTCTGATTTTTAACTAGTATTTTATATTTCTCTAGAAATGACATATTAACTCCACTAATTAATGTTTTTTTTTCTCAGCACCTCTTAAATGTAATTAAATGCACTTTGCCAGCTAATGTCAGTGCTTTAATTTTTGTGAATGTGATGGAAAAGTATATTCAACTTTTTTGCAGTTTTTTTCTCACAGTAAGGTAAATTCTGTACTAATTTCTTTAGTTTATGTATGTTAAACCATGGAACAAACAAGTAATTGCTTTTGAATGTTGTTTTAATGGCATGATTTTCTTCTACGTTGATTTTTTAAATTTTATGAGAATATTTTTATTGTTCGGCAAAAACAGTTTTATTATTCAAGATGTTATGTGATCAGGCATTTACAAAAACAAGCTTGGATTATTATTCCCACAACGTTAATATCGTTTGGTTGATAACTTGTAAAGGAGGAGTATTTTATTTTATTAAATTGTTGGATAGACTGATCTCATCCTGAGTTAGTCCACTGGAATAAAAGTATGTACCTGGAATGCTTCTCACAGAGTAAGCAATTTGAAAGTCTCAAACTTTTGCTTGCTTTACTTAACCAAATGCTCCAATCAGTGATACAAGCATTTACATAGATTTCAATGCTTTCTAACTTTTGCACAGTTTAATCTGTTAAAATATATTTTAAATATTTATTATGCTGTTATTAAACTATTATTATATCAGTAGCTTGCTAATTTATTAAATATAATATAAATTATAATATTCTCAGTTTTACATCAGAAATATTACACAAGGTCTGTCACAGCATGACTCCTTACAGGCTGGAAACCTCTACCTTGGTGTCAAATGCTGGCCTCCTAAGTATCATTTGAAATTTATTAACAATTGTTCTTAAATTTAACAAATGTACTAACGTAATAAAAAATATATAGTTGTAATTACAATTAAATTATTTATATAAAAAGTATAGCATCTTCCACATTTTGCTGTATAGTGTAGTGGAGAGTTTATTATGAAGTTTACTTAAAGGCACTGCCGACTGACTAAAAGTCCATGACATCTTGATTCCTTGTGGGTCATAAATCTCTATCTTCTGCGAAGTATTAAGAAAATAATTATTAAACTGACAGAATTAAAAACAATTGTTTGTAGAAATAATAAATTTATTCATAACATGTAAAGTATAAATTTCATTTTTGTAATTTTAAATGTACATAATTTTACAGTTTATAAAATGTACAAAATTATTTTTCTTAAATATTAATATTATGTTTCATAAATTTATAAAAACTTAATTGCTATATTCATTTATTCTCAAACTGTTGCTATTTGTTAATTAAATTGTTATCGTGTGCATCAGAAATATCTGAGACTGCATATCTTATCTAACACGGTAGTTAATGACATTTTTGTCTAAAATAGCAAGACCTGAGATTAAGCAATATGGCAGTCTGAAACGTCTGATTGTTTCAATTAGCCCAATGCTTCAGTCTCTGAACGACACATTCCAGGTGTATACTGTCAGTTCAGTGGGGTTAGTTGGCATTCAACATACGGTACGTGAGTCATAAGTACCTTTAAAGCAGGGAATATCTTTGTTGTATGGCAGCCCACAAACTCTATTTTGTTTATTTTATTGCCGTTTCAGTTTTTTGGACCCATCCTCAACTTGATCATGATTTTCACCTGTAAGTTGTGCATTTTAAAACTATTACTAGAGACGTGCATTACTTGGCACCCATTAACTGAAGTTTGTTTCTTGACAGAATGCAGCTTTATCATATATATATATATATATATATATATATATATATATATATATATATATATATATATATATATATATATATATATATATATATATATATATATATATATATTCTTCGATCCTTAACCGCCGACCTTCAAAGCAGTCAGTGGCCATCACGCCTAGTGGCGTCTTGTAGGGCAACAACAAATTGATTCCACTTTGCACGGTCGGTGGCCATCCTTCGTACAGTGCCCCAACTCTGGTTCATTCTTTGCATCTCAGCCTCCACAGTCCTCCGCCAAGTTGTTTTTGGTCGGCCTCTCTTTCGCTTTCCTTCAGGGGTCCAAAGCATAGCTGTTCTTGTGATGGCATCGGGGTCTCTTCTGAGGACATGACCAACCCAGCTCCAGCGTCTGCCAGCTATGATGGTGTGCATGTCCTCTTGCTTGCTACGAGTAAGCAGATCTTGGTTGGTGATGGTATTCGGCCAAAAGATTCGGTGAATTTTTCTTAGGCATGTTGTGTGAAAAGAGGACAATTTTGACATTTCCTTCTCTGTGACTCTCCAGCATTCCGCACCATAGAGAAGCACAGAAAGCACGCAACTCTGGTATAATCTTAATTTTGTGTTTGTGCTGTATTGGGAGGACTTCCAGATGTTATTTAGGCTAAAGAAGGCTGTTCTTGCCTTATTCATTCTGATGTTGATGTCTTTGCCTGCCCCACCGTCTGGTGTTACTATGCTTCCTAGGTATGTGAAGGTATCTGTCTGTACCAGTTGCTGATTCCTTACTGATATGGGCTCAGGGTTGCTCACATTGAGCGTCATGACCTCAGACTTCTTTAAATTGATGTTCAAGCCCACCTGCTGGCTAAATTTATTAAGTCTTTCCGTTTTTTCCTGGATGTGTTGATGTGAATGTGCCAGCAGTGCAATGTCATCTGCATATTCCAGATCTTCCAATGTAGAAAATGTAGTCCATCTTATTCCTCTTGGACTGCCCTCTGTTGTCTGGCGCATCACCCAGTCTATGACTGTTAAAAATAGAGTGGTTGATAAGGGGCATCCCTGTCGTACTCCTGTCTTCACCTCGAAGGTTAGGTTGCTCTGCCCAACACTACACGTAAAGTTGGCATAGAGGCTTTTTATGATTGACACTATGCAGCTTGGAATTCCATAAGCCCTCAGTATTTTCCATAAACTGTCCCTATGTATGCTGTCAAAAGCCTTTTCAAAATCAACAAAATTTATGTAAAGTTGTCTTTGCCATTCTGAGCACTGCTCTATAATGTTCCTGAGAGTGAATATATGGTCTACACATCTTCTGTTCTTTCTAAATCCTGCTTGTTCTTTCCTCAGTTTGTAGTCTACTGCCTTTGAAATTCTCTGTATAATTATCCTGCCTAGTATTTTGCTGGGAACTGAGAGAAGAGTGATTCCTCTCCAATTATTGCAGTCTGAAAGATCTCCCTTCTTGGGCAATTTGACAATTATTCCTTTGTTCCACTCTGATGGTGTTGTCCCCGTTTTCCACACTTGTGCAAATAGTGGTTCTAATAGTTCTGCTGCTAGCTCAGGGTCTGTCTTAAATAGCTCTGCATTTAAGTTATCATGGCCCGGAGCTTTACCGTTCTTTAACCCTTTGATTGCTGTGATGATTTCTTCTTTTCGTGGAATGTCTGTATTTACATCTAGATCGTTTTCAGCCTCAGGAACATTCAATTGTGTCTCTGGTATTTCCTTGTTCAGAGTTTCTCTGAAGTGCTCTGCCCATCTTGTTTCTTGTCCCTCTGCTGTCTTGATGAGATTTCCTTGCTTATCTCTTACTAATGTAATATTGTTTGCACCTTGTTTTCCGCTGATGAATTTAGTTATTTTGTATACTGTGCTTTGTTCATTTCTCAGTGCTGCCTCTTCTGCCTGTTTTGCAAGATCGTCTAGGAAATTCCTTTTGTTGGCTCGGGTTTGGCGTTTAACTTCCCTGTCCAGTTGACTGTACTGTTCGCTATATAGTTGCTTTAACCTGGGGGACTTCGCTTCTGTTTTCTTTCTTTTCATTTCCTTTCTCATCTTTATGGTGTTTAGTGTGGGAAAAGTGTTCCTCCAATGACCAGGTTGTTAATGCTACAGAAACTTATTAGCTTATCCCCATTTTCGTTTGCTATTCCGCTGCCGCATTTCCCCATTGTTCTTTCATTATATGTATTGTGTGTACCAACTTTCGCATTGAGGTCTCCCATTACTATAACAAGATCATATCTAGGTGTGTCCTCCATTTCTTTCTGCAGTTGTTGATAGAATTCATCCTTGACCTCCTCATCGCTATCATTCGTTGGTGCGTAGCATTGTATTATTGTAATATATATATATATATATATATATATATATATATATATATATATATATATATATATATATATATATATATATATATATATATATATATATATAATCATTATCATTACATTTTAACTCCCTGACCTGCGCCATACATTCAAGGTCTTTACATGTCTTTATTTCTTTCATATCTCTCTCCAACTCTCTTCTCCGTGTTTTTATTTGTCTCACTCTGTTTCTCTTGCCCAGATTATTCCAGAACAAGGACTGCCTTGTATAGCTAACAGCTGGTTTTTTTTGTTTGTTTTTGTCTTTAGTGTATGACCTATACATTGCCAGGTGCTTCTTTTCACCTCGTGTTCTGCTGGTATTTATCTGGTTCTTTATATACATGTATAAAGCAATACTAAATATGGTCAACGTGAATTTGGTTTGAATATATTTGATCACACCATACATGCCACACGCTATGGTTTACCCATAATCTGTATGGGGTGTTTGCGTTTTCAGATGTGTACGGCCCGTACATACCGTCTGTACGGGTTTTTTCGCCTAATTATTAAATATACATATAAATCGACCGTTTTGTGCCACTACACAATTTTCCGTAATTTGCGTCATGAGATTCGGCGAGATTTTAAGCCAAGAGGATTAAAAAAAAAAAAAAATAACCAATGAAAGTCAAGCTGCCTATTTTTCAATTGCTGCGGGATGTGCGTGGCGTGTTCATTCACAATTTTTCGCTAAAGCTAGCGCGAGATTACTGATTATTTGAATGATTACGCAGCACTGAGTCGAGCCTATTGTTTAGGATTAATTTCCAGTTTAGTATTGGTAAGTAATTCATTTTTAAAAAAAAGTATTACAATAACATTGTTTAGATGAAGTTAGATTTAACTGTCAGATAACTTAGGCCTAGGCTATGCTTTTTTTTTCCGTAAGATTTAGCATAGCCTAATTTATTATTTACGGCTGCTTAAAAAAAAGGCGGATACCCCTTCATATTATTTGATTTCACTAAAACTTGTAGAAAGTGCGTAAGAAATGTAAATTTGAATAATAATACAATACAAATAATGGGTAATATCGGAATGACGGTCGCCGAACGATCTGCATGTATTTTCGTACCATTTAGGCTAGTAACACTAACCTTAAATCTAAATGTACGAAAATACATGCGAAGCGTTCGGCGTCCGATATTACCAAATTATGAAACTGAAGAAAAAAAAACACACACACAAAAGCAAGGCAAATTTGCATCTTAACCCGATCAGAGAAAAGTTTAGCCTATTTGGAGTTAGGCCTAGGCCTACTTCTTGTCTTAGTTTTAATTTCGTTTCTTTAAAAAACAATGCGATTTTGCCTTGGGTGATCATCATTATGGTCAACTAATGATTTAGGCTAGGCCTATATTTATTAAATAATTAATTACTATCAATGTTTGATTGACACTAAAAGTCGTATGGGTAAGTCTATTTAAAGCTACCAGTTGGGCTATAGGCCTAACGGCTATTCCAATTATTGAAGTTTGATAGAGATTAGTTGCGCCAGTTTATATTTTCATTGCTAGCTTTAAAAAAAAAAATATATATATATATTTGATTTAAGATTAGTAAACCTAACCCAAAACGCTTATTACTGGTCTCTTTAGACCTATACTTTTATTAGGCACTATAGAACAGACACCAAACTGTTCTTCATTTCCACCATAAATTGTATTAATTTTTTTGCAGAAATAGACTAAATGATGATACAGTTACAGCATTTCTACAATGCAAAATAAATTCTAACTCCTGTTGTTTAGGTTTTAAAGCAAGTGAAGACATGCTTAAAAAGGCAAAGGGCGCATGTCACTATGATGGTGCAGAACCATCTAATTGAATATATTTTTTATATGAATTAACTCTTTTGTTACGTTTTTCAGTCTTTGTACAGGTTTTGTGGGTCTTTGTACAGGTTTTGTGGGTCTTTGTACAGGGTTTTTGGATTTTTTGTACAGGTTTTTCATGTCTGAGGTGGGGCATGTATGTCACACTCATTAGCCATGTATCTGGCGTCCTCATTGTGTACAAGAAATTGCTACATAAACTACCACTACAAAAGTAGATGCATGCTGGGTTGTAGGCTTCCTGCAAGGTGAGGCCCCAGTTGTAGTGGTGACATGCTTTGTTGTAGGCTTCCTGCAAGGTGGGGCCCCAGTTGTAGTGGTGACAGCATGCTGGGTTGTAGGCTTCCTGCAAGGTGGGGCCCCAGTTGTAGTGGTGACAGCATGCTGGGTTGTAGGCTTCCTGCAAGGTGGGGCCCCAGTTGTAGTGGTGACAGCATGCTGGGTTGTAGGCTTCCTGCAAGGTGGGGCCCCAGTTGTAGTGGTGACAGCATGCTGTGTTGTAGGCTTCCTGCAAGGTGGGGCCCCAGTTGTAGTGGTGACATGCTTTGTTGTAGGCTTCCTGCAAGATGGGGCCCCAGTTGTAGTGGTGACAGCATGCTGGGTTGTAGGCTTCCTGCAAGGTGGGGCCCCAGTTGTAGTGGTGACAGCATGCTGGGTTGTAGGCTTCCTGCAAGGTGGGGCCCCAGTTGTAGTGGTGACAGCATGCTGTGTTGTAGGCTTCCTGCAAGGTGGCCCAGTTGTAGTGGTGACATGCTTTGTTGTAGGCTTCCTGCAAGGTGGGGCCCCAGTTGTAGTGGTGACAGCATGCTGTGTTGTAGGCTTCCTGCAAGGTGGGTCCCCAGTTGTAGTGGTGACATGCTTTGTTGTAGGCTTCCTGCAAGGTGGGGCCCCAGTTGTAGTGGTGACAGCATGCTGGGTTGTAGGCTTCCTGCAAGGTGGGGCCCCAGTTGTAGTGGTGACAGCATGCTGGGTTGTAGGCTTCCTGCAAGGTGGGGCCCCAGTTGTAGTGGTGACAGCATGCTGTGTTGTAGGCTTCCTGCAAGGTGGCCCAGTTGTAGTGGTGACATGCTTTGTTGTAGGCTTCCTGCAAGGTGGGGCCCCAGTTGTAGTGGTGACAGCATGCTGTGTTGTAGGCTTCCTGCAAGGTGGGTCCCCAGTTGTAGTGGTGACATGCTTTGTTGTAGGCTTCCTGCAAGGTGGGGCCCCAGTTGTAGTGGTGACAGCATGCTGGGTTGTAGGCTTCCTGCAAGGTGGGGCCCCAGTTGTAGTGGTGACAGCATGCTGTGTTGTAGGCTTCCTGCAAGGTGGCCCAGTTGTAGTGGTGACAGCATGCTGGGTTGTAGGCTTCCTGCAAGGTGGGGCCCCAGTTGTAGTGGTGACAGCATGCTGGGTTGTAGGCTTCCTGCAAGGTGGGGCCCCAGTTGTAGTGGTGACAGCATGCTGTGTTGTAGGCTTCCTGCAAGGTGGGGCCCCAGTTGTAGTGGTGACATGCTTTGTTGTAGGCTTCCTGCAAGGTGGCCCAGTTATAGTGGTGACAGCATGCTCCAAAAGAGGGAATGATGATGATAACCGATCTGATCAGTCATTGTGATCTTCAGGTTTGATAACTGGTCCTGGAGAAGAGTCAAAAGTTGCAGCAGGTAATAGATGTCAGATGAACAACATACTAGTTTCAGGATGGAAGTAAAGAAGAAGCTTAAACAATAGAGCAATGGAGCAGAAGGAGAATTAGGAACAAAACAGACATCCTGTGGCAAAGATTATTTGAACATTTTTGAAAAGGGGACAAGATTCTGTAGAGAATTCTTCTTCTTCTTCCTCGTTCACCCTGAAAAGGACGGTGGTTGCGTTGTGTCTGTTTGCGCCTAAGCTGTGATATCTGCACCTTTCGGTCGACACATCCGACTTCTGCACGGCATTTTTTAGGGACCGGGTTTGCCTTCCCATTTTGATCCGCACTCGCTCAGCCAGACTGCACTGCTGCAGACTGTTTCCAGGACCACCACGTGGAGGTGGAGTGCGGTCTTGACCAGCTCTGGTTCGCTGGTCCTGACGCAAGCAGTCAAGCTATGAGTTGCTGACTGCGTTCACTATTGCTGCGTCTTTGGCTCCCTCTGTAGAGAATAAGTTAGATCTGTTTGGACATCTTGTAGTTTCTTGTTTAAAGTGTGTTTAATTTTCTAAAAAGTTCCAGTATCTTCTAAAGGTGTGTCCGATTGACAAGACTAGTCAGAGCGCTGGTCTGTCACGGCAGAGGTGCCATGTTCAATTCATGGTATCAACACGCTAGTCTACCGAGCTGTAAATGGGTACCTGACTTTGCTCTTGAGTTAGGGAAGGAAAACACAGCGAGGACGGGAAATGTTTTACCCCACCCCTCGATACTGGACAAACTATAGTGAATTCTCTAACACCACTCTTCTATGGCAGTATCTACAATATAGCTACCGTTACTTTTATCTTCTGAAGGCTTGAACACAACATGTAAAACAAAAGGGGGGTGCTCCTATAATACTTACATATCTGTTTATTTTATATGTGTTATTACTCCAGTTTTCATATCAAGGCAGCTGAAAACAAGGAATGGTTTTAGGTTTATCAGTATATTACACATCATATGAAATGTTTTACTGTTCTCAGTATGAGTCCTCTTTACATGTGTAGCAGCTTTTTTTTAATAAGCAGTGAGAGCACACATGTCACCTGCAAAGTAACACACAGTATGATAGTTAAGCTTGCTCCCAACAGTTTTGCAATTGACTTTTATAGTGATATTATTTAGACTATGAATCATTTAGTTGAGGATTTGTAGATTAGAATATCCACAAATGTTCTTAGTCAGGGTGTGTTTATATTATTATATTACTCTGAAAAAGTATGTTAATGTATTTGGACATACTACATTTCTGTGCATGTGTTTTTATTTCAATTTAAATATTATCTTTATTTCCATGTTTTGATTTTTGTATCTTAATATTAATCAGTTAACAATTTTATGACTGCCAGATTTTATTTCAGGAATGTAACAATTCTTATATGTATAGCTTCTCATTCTTGTCAACAAAAATAAAAGGGACTTGCGCTTAAAGTTTAAAATACAAACTTTCTAGTGTATTCAACAAGGAATATTTGGACAAGGAATACAGGACTTCCAAGTTCACATCTTTCTTATCTGCCCACAGTTTGTCTTGAGTTTGTCCTGGAGACTTCACTAAAAAGCAGAAAACAACCCTTACTTAGCATCATCACTATCATCAGCTGACATGCTGAGTGTTGTAAAGTAAATAATAAACTTAAATGAGCATTCGTGAGAAATAAAGAAGTGGAAAACTAGACAACAGAAAAATAACAGAAGTGATAGGCTTACTGGGTAATTGAACCCAGGACTCTCCGAATGGCACCATCACCTCACTACAGGAGTGAATCATATCCGCTGTTCTCAAAGCACTATTTTTTGTGGTGCTGAGCTGCCAGTGTGGTTAGTAGTGATTGACTCCCGTAGCGAGATGATTTGCCTTCAACATTACCCAGTTATGTTTGTTATTTACTGTTCACAGGCCTCAGGCTTCCCTCAGTGTTTGTTTCTGTGTTTGTATGAGAATTGGAAAGACATGATCTACACTTGTGCTGTTTACTTTTTCATCTGCTTATATCGCACTTTTTTGTCTGTGTTTCTCATCCTCTTACGTGCTTGTAGTATTTTTCTCTGACTTTACCAGGTAGCTTGTGTAATATCTCTGTACAAGTATCTATGTCTGCTTTGATAACCTCTGCGAGAATACTGTCTGAGTCAACTTTACTGTCTATGTGATGATTTATGTGTCTTTACTTTTTCCTTGCTTGGATTCTGTATTTTGCACAGTTAACTTATATCTGCATTTCTGCTGGCTGGATGTCAAGTAGATTTTGTTGAGCGATCAGCTTTAGAAGTTCTTCACAATTTTCCATCCATCTCTTCATTTGCCCTTAACACCTAAAAACATTCAAACTTAAAAACCTAACCAAAAAAACATTTTAAGAATTTCAGGGTAAAAAATGTTCAGTCAAAATACGTCTTTTTAGAATGTGTTCTAACACTCGATTTTGACACATCAGGGGATTCTAAATTATCAGTAAATAGACCCATCTCAGTTTTCATTTGTTTGTTTGTTTTGATCTGTGAATCCAGTTCCACTACTTCCCTTAAAAAAAAAGCAGTTGTGTAATCTTTGAATTGTTTTCTAACTTTATTTCCAATATTTAAAATGAGGTTTTACAAGATTTTTTTCTTTCTTTTTTTATACTCTGGGGAATTAAATCTTACACATTCTTTGTTGTTCATGTTGATTAGACCTTCTGGTTTTGTAGAGTCAATTATGAAGTCTAATTTTTACAATTGCTTTTTTTTATTTTTTATTTTCATACAAAGTTGATTTCTTTTGTATGTCATGTGAATATTTCTCTCAGGCCATGAGGCATGACTGCACAAATGGAAATAAGCAGTCTTGTTTCCTAAACAACCATTATTGATATAAAGTCCCAGGAAAATATGCAACAGTCTTCGGCAATGGGATGTTTGAGAAGTTGTTTGTTATAGTTTATTTAGTGAATCTTTAAAGTCTTTGTGTCTCTTCTGCTAACCATGACCGCAATTTGGGATGTTTATTGCATGCCATAATAAGTGCTGTTTTAAATATAATTATGATTACATTCATAACTGTGGTATCACTTTCATAAATTTTTTTTGTATATAAAGGAAATTCTATCATTTATTATTTTATAATTGTTTACAAGGCCCAAATCCATATTGTCATTTTGATTTGATGTAATATGACATGACTTTTTCATTTTACTTTGGTACATTTTGAGGGCTTATTCTTGTTCTGTGTAATATAATATTATATCTTCAGTCTGTCTGATGTGATATGATTTTTGTTTCATGTCACTTTAGAACATAACCGATAATAGCAACACACTAAGAGACTGACCACAGTTTAAAAACACTTGTAGTGAGGTTTTATGAAATTAGCAGTTGAAAGAATGAAAGAAAAAGCTAAAGCTTAGTGTAAAATTCTGTTTGTTCGTGATGTTAAGTTTGGTAGAGTGGGCGTGTCGTTTTATCACCTGGACAGTACAATGTTGTGGTGTATCTAGGTCACCAGCGTGAGGCGCTGCCAGGGTATAATGAAGACACTCACACAAACAGCTTACATGTTTTCAGGCGTGTAGTACTTGTAATATGATGTGGTAAGTGTGGGTGTAGACGAATGCGTTTAGGCTCTTGGACAGCTATACACTGAACCCACTCACCCACATACAGAAGTCAGTGAAGGTAGGTAATACTGCTGACTTTTCACAATATTTATTATACGACGTATGATAGTATGGACGACACAGTCAATGGCACAAGAATCATGGACATTATATGATGGTAATGGTGGTTAAAACTTTGCATCAGCTCAGATATATGGTGCCAACAATAATGGCCTGTCAATCTACGTTCTGCTTTCATATACTGAAGTTCTGGTACCCTGACAGAACCCATCAGGTACCCCTTTGCAAATTTACCGCACGGGAAAGGCGGTTTCAATTGCCTAACAAAAGGCTGTGACTTCTTCTAGCATCACATGCCAGGCACTTCTTCTCATGAAGAATAAAGGCCGTAACAACGGGCCTCTATGGCGACAGCATCAGGCCGCAAGTAGCGGGCCTCAAATATAAGGTAACCTTAGTGTTTTATCTTTCCGTGTACATATTCCTGCCAATCCTACCGCTTGTATAGTGGGTTACTCAAGTAGATAACTTTCTCTGGGCTTCTAATGTTCAAAAGACAACTTGGTCTTGGTTCCCGTATCAAGCACCAAATAATGGGGCTCTATGTAACATATCAGCTGTGAGCTCTGTTCAACATGTCGCCTTAAGGTAATCAAATGTACTTCTCTAACTTAGGGCATACGAGAAGATCAAAAATGACTCTATTACCTTGTTTCAGAATCCTATTAAACACTAAACACAACACTGCCATTCCTGGCATACAGAATTAACTAGGGGAAGGAAAGATGACATCTCAGTCATACAATGAACTTCCAAATCCCCGAAAAGATGGCAAGGAAAAATCTTCGGACCTCTGTCCGATCACAACGCCCAAGGTACACTGCCAAGACGGAAGTCTCCCTGTCTTTGCGCCAAAACCTGCACATGTGCACTCAGCACAGACCTGAGCGAAACTAACCACAAGACCAGGGCGTTTCCTCAAGGGAGAGGCAAAGCCACTCCGTATATGGTCATGTGGATAGTGACTTAAGACGTGACAACAATTCAAGACCTTCCCCGCCACAGGTCAACATAAGACAAGGGGAAGATAACCACAAATCAAACCCATCACTAATGTAAATCACCAGTTCCCTTTCTTAGACTATCAAAATAATTAACAGGTTGATGTCTTTAAACATATATGCCAAATAGACAGCAACACTTAGAAATCTCTTAATATTCATATTCTGTATTAACTATGTTACATGTTCTGTCAAGTTTCTATGTGTAATAGTTTTATATTGCCCACAGATGTAAATGTTAACCTAAATAATTGCGATTAAAAAAAAAAAATTGTTTGAAATTTTAGTTTTTGATCATTGGCAGTTAGCAACATAAAACCTGGTACCTCATTCAAACCTTAGACCAACAAAATACACAGCAGCCATTATAACAGGTATTGCATCTGGGTAGTTCCATGACCTGTTCTTCTTCTTCTTCTTCTTTGATCCTTAGCTGCCAACCATCAAAGCAGTCAGTGGCCATCACGCCTGGTGGCGTCTTGTAGGGCAACAACAAATTGATTCCACTTTGCTCGGTCGGTGGCCATCCTTCGAACAGTGCCCCAACTCTGGTTCATTCTTTGCATCTCAGCCTCCACAGTCCTCCACCTAGTTGTTTTTGGTCGGCCTCTCTTTCGTTTTCCTTCAGGGGTCCATAGCATAGCTGTTCTTGTGATGGCATCGGGGTCTCTTCTGAGGACATGGCCAACCCAGCTCCAGCGTCTGCCAGCTATGATGGTGTGATTGTCCTCTTGCTTGCTCCGAGTAAGCAGATCTTGGTTGGTGATGGTATTCGGCCAAAAGATATGGAGAATTTTTCTTAGGTATGTTGTGTGAATAGAGGACAATTTTGACATTTCCTTCTCTGTAACTCTTCAGCATTCCGCACCATAGAGAAGCACAGAAAGCACACAGCTCTGATATAATCTTAATTTTGTGCTTGTGCTGTACTGAGAGGACTTCCAGATGATGTTTAGACTTAAAAAAAAAAGGCTGATCTTGCTTTGTTCATTCTGTTAATGTATTTGCTTGCTCCACCGTCTGGTGTTACTATGCATCCTAGGTATGTGAAAGTGTCTGTCTGTTCTAGTTGCTGATTCCTTACTGATATGGGCTCAGGGTTTCTCACATTGAGCATCATGACCTCTGTCTTCTTTAGATTGATGTTCAAGCCCACCTGCTGGCTATACTTATTAAGCCTATCCGTTTTTTCCTGGATGTGTTGATGTGAATGTGCTAGTAGTGCAGTGTCATCTGCATATTCCAGATCTTCCAATGTAGAAAATGTAGTCCATCTTATTCCTCTTGGACTGCCCTCTGTTGTCTGGCGCATCACCCAGTCTATGACTGTTAAAAATAGAGTATGACCTGTTCAATGCCTGAATAATCTGCTCAAAGTATACAAAATATTGTTCTTGCTTCCTGAAAACATGGATGTGTATTCATGTCAGTTAGTTGGTCTATTTTATTTCACCTTCCCACATGTGTATTTACACAGAATACTGGTATAAGTAATACTGCCCGTAAGATTGGCAGCTCTAGAGAATTTGGCCCATAACAAAATAGATGGAAATGTCATTTACATGGGTCTGTTACACCTATGGATTAATGATGAGATGTGTGTTTTTCTGTGCACTTCGGAGACTGTGATAAGACATGAATTTTTTTCATTGCACTCCTGAGACCTTGTGAGAAGACATGGATCATTATTGCATGTATGAGAAAACATGGGTCCATCACTCACTCATGAGACTTAAGAAGGATGCATTTGTTATTCAGTGTATTCATGAAACCTCATGAGAAATATAAGTCCATTACTACTCATCATCATCACTGTTCTCCTACACTTAAGAAGAACAGAGCCACTATTGCAGTTGACACCTCCCCCCCATTTGAAGCCTGCACCCAAAGCATTTGATATGCTCTTGCAGTGGTGATTTCTGTAGCAACTGTTGTACGTGATGAGGTTGCCTGCCTCATACTGAGCTGTATAGTCATTGCTTCTTAAGACATGCTTGAGGAAGAAGGGGTTTTGTCCATCCTTTGTCTTCTCCAAGGTTCCTGATGGCTGCATAGGGTACCATGACTAGACTTATGGAGGCATATAGAGGAGACATGGGTTTCTCACTTCTAGGATTTATTCATTCATTTTTTTTTTTGGGTGCTTAGTTCTTGCTTTCTTTCCTTTCTACTTTTGTTTGTTTGTTTGTTTGTCCTTGACAAAGGTTTTGTGGCCACATGGTAGGTTATTGTTGTCTTTTATCCTATTAAGATGTAATAACCGCGCGCGCGCCCCCTCCATATTTCAAACTTTAAAAGGCAACATAGTTCATGCCACCAACCTTATAATAGTCAATCTGTCACTGTATCCTTGTAATATGACTCAGATCTCCATACATATGTCTGCTATACATTCCTCAGATTACATGAGCAGACATTATATGTATTATTTTGTCACCCAAGAATAAAATTGTTGGATCTCAGTATTTGCCAGTGAGGATAATGTTTTATTTCCTGCTCAAAATGCTAGCAACTAAAAAGATTTCCTACTCTAGAATAATTATTTATTAATCAGATAATGAGAATGTTGCCATTTAAAAAAAGTTTGGTTGCATTTTTTAAACCTGTTTTTTTAAATTATTTTTTTTTTAAAGCTTTATCATATTGGTCATTACTGTGTTCCCCTGTATGTTCCCCTACAATGTGAACTTCCTTCTACATGTGCTTCTTGTTTAATCAGAATATTTGTGAATCTTAACTCTTTCATTCCAGAGTTATTTTGCACGCTGTGCCAGACTTTTTTTGTGGGCAGAATTTTATAGAGTGAAGTGTTCATCTTTCAGTCTAAATTTTTTTGTGAATTTTCCTTTGAACATGTACTTATTATATACCAAACTGTAGGGAAATTGATAGAGAATTGTAATATATAATGTCTTTGGTAGTATTAACACAAGTATGTTCGGTATACTTAAAACATTTTGCATGTAAAATTGAAAAACGCTAAAAAGTTGACTGTAGAATACGATCTTACCAAAGACAGATTACTGTTGTAGACAATAAAACTTTCTTTTTAGTCTTCAAACATCAAGTTAATCCATATACAAGTTAAAAAAAACATGCTTATGGCCACAATTAGTACATTTAGTGTTATTCACACCAGTTTTTCCGTGGTCCTTTGTAAGAAAAATATAAATTATGCAATCGTGCATTACGTAATTTTCAAACAAATAAAGAAGAATAACGTCATATAAAAACTTTTTTACTCTTGTTTAATGTTTTAATAGTATCCCTAGCTTCATCTTCTACCTAGGACTAGTGATTAGATGTTACGGTAGGTCTAATTTTGTTGCTTTTTGATCGGCCAGAATATGACTACGCCCACTCATCAACTAAATCTAGTGTGTCTAGCTTTTCTGCACAGATTCCGTATTTTGACAACAAACTGTGACTACCAAACAATCATCATCAATGTCAGCAATGTTTCAAAGTAGTTTGACACAATTATTTGCTTAGGAGACTTAGAAAATGTAAATATAAAGCGTGACATATTTCTCTAGCAATAACAACGAAAAACGCAAACACGCGAATCTTCACAAAAATTGTGATAATAACATCCAAACACGCACATGTGCTGATTAACTACAGTCAAATTAGTTGTTTAAATAGTAGCGGAAGTGTTTCTACGAGTTTTAATATGTGAACTGCATTAAACGGACGATTTTTAGTGTTTATGCATGATAAACTAAAAACCACGCTCTGAGCGTTGTTCTGGCATGGCGCGTTGAATTTTGCAACGCTCAGAGCGTTGTTCTGGAGTCAAAGAGTTAAAGAGCAGAATATGTAAGACATACAGTGTATGAAGCCAGGCAGACAGCAGTGTCAAACATAAGTGGCATAAGGAACATTTGTTGCTGGATAAATAAAAGGATGTTGAAACAGGATCAAATGGAGGTTATTCAATGAATGAATGTCCCTTATTAAGGAGCACTTGAGCTACTCTGTTGGAAACCTGTGCTAAGTACCTGTTGTGCTCTTGCATTGTTACTTGTGTCAGTTTGTTTAACCACATGCACAACCATTTGTTAGCCACCACTTCAGGGCTAGATTAAGCCAAGGCTTTTTGGTGATAGGGCTCCCCTTCACTTAATAGGCAATAATTTTAATTTTTTTTTTTCAAACACCTTAGCATGGTCATGGTATATACTAGTATTATTAATAGACTGGTATGTTAGTTTGTTAGCATTGCTTATCTCTTTTATTAGTAATTATTTTTTATTAATGTTTATTAGTATTATTTTTATTATTAAAGTAAACAGAATAAACACATTTTATTGAAACATTTTTCTTTCAACAATTTCTTTAATAACTGGCAAGAAATCAGCTAAGAATATAAGATTCTATTTATGCATGGAGGCATATCTGGAGTCATCTTTATATGACCACCAGTTATGCACAATGCTACAGTATACATATACTACTGGACAAAAGTTAAGGGCCACTATTCAGTTTAGACAAGGTTTATATAATTGATTGGCAAACTGTAAAGACAAGTGAAAATGTCATTAAAACTGAGCTCAGAGAAATGTGTATACATTTCTGTGTGCACTAGGTTAATTTTTTTTTAAATGTCCAAAAACTGGGTCACTTTAAACCACACGTGAAAATTGCCATTGTTGCTGCAAAAACTCGTGGTTTTTGCACGCCCCACTAGTTCAAAAGGTGAAAAAGTGAGTTGAATTTCTTTTTGTTAGTAAGTCACACATTATTTAAAAAAACTTGACTGATCTTTTCCACGGATGAATCAACTTTATTTTGTAATAAATTGTTTACACCTGGTTGCATTTATTTGGTCCATAGTGGAGTTTTTCTTGATGGCCCTTAACTTTTGTACAGTAGTATATGTAGAAGTGAACTTCTGTCAGTGAGGCTAATACATCCTTGTTGACTCTTAAAATCATCCACACACTTCCAAGGATTCCCCCTGTGGTGAAACTCATTGAGAACCCAGCATTGCACACTAAGCTTGGAGAAGTCACTTGAGCCCCAGGTGTAATTCTTTGGCTTTGAATTGGTTGATTTCATACAGAAGGATCTCACTGTGGACCCAGTGATAGGCAGGGGGAGCTGAGAAGTGGTTCTGTGCAGGACGTGACAATTCCTTGGGAGAGCCTAGAACCAGAGTACTTTAGCTCTCCACAGTTGGAGAGCCCCCTAGAATGGCGGGGAATGCACAAAATGCCATGCACTTCTTACTCCTAGCTTCATCCTTTAAATGCAAACCAAGTGGAAGAAACTGGAGCTCAGGACTTCAACTCAGCAAGTTTCAGAATGGCAGAAAAGCCACAGGAAAATCCTAGATCTAGTGTAGATAACGCCAAGGAGTCTTCGACTTAGTATTGGCTGCAAAAGAGCGAGAAGTTCAGCAGTCCTAGTTAAAACAACAATAAGATTCTATTTCATCAATGCCAAATTGTTCAGTTTATCATCCTTCATTGTGGATCATAGATAGTTTTTAACCCGGAGTACATTATGTTTGTTAAGCTATTTTTGTTTTTTACTATTCTTTTTAGAAACGTTATGAATGCGATTGCGAACATTTTCTTTTTGCACATAAATCTATGCATTAAAAAAAAATTTTTTAACTTATGCAAGAGCTCCGGGCCCCTACTTAGCCTAATGTATAATCTGGCCCTGCATCTCTTAAAACATATCAGGGGTCTCCTCAGAGATAGAGATGCACACACACTTCTGAACCACATAGGATAAAAATGTGGCAGAACTTAGTATTGCAGTATCAACACTGATTTTACACCACCAAAAAAAAAATTTGCAAATATAATGAGATTGAAAGTGCTGTTTCAGTGGTTTATGCAGAAACTGGCGCTAAATATTTTATTTTAATTAGCAGTCTACACGTTGAAGGTGCACAAATAATGAAAGTTTACCTTCATGTCATTCAAAGATGTAGGGGAAAAACATAAGTGTAAAGCCTCAGGGTGGCAAATGGGGAAGAACAAAGTGTTGGTTTAAATGTGAAGGGGTGGGGCTAAGCTGCCTGACAAAATGTCGAACACTTAATTGTTGTAGCAACCACCAGTGCAAGAGAACAGGATTTCTTCTGAGTCTTACTTACTGACTGACTGACTGACTTACTTACTTAGTCGTTCCCCTTCTACCATGAGGTGTAGAGGTTTGGAAGAGAGAGCCCCATACTATCCTATCAGCTGTCTTCCTCCTGGCCTGGTTCCATTCTAGTCCTCGGTCCTTCAGCGATTGTGTAATGTTGTCCTCCCAGCGGACTCTGGGTCATCCTGGAGGTCTGGATCCCAGGCTCTTAACCTCCCAAACCTGCCGTGGCAGCCGATCTTCTCCCATTCTGCAGACATGGCCAAACCATCTTAGTTGGTCCTTCTGAGCCACGTGCTTTATCTGGGGCAGAAAGAGAAGATATTTTTTAGGCATTTTCTTCTGAAACAAATTTAAGAGAATGGATTTACCAGAGTGGCTACGTCACAACTAAAACTTCGTTCACCACAATAAATTCTTGATCAAGGAAAACTTCCTGTTAGATTAGTAAAGTTAACCACCTTGTCCATTTGGTCTGACTGTGAACTACAAACTGACGCAAAGTTGATAAAGACTGCCAAAAGTATTGCCTTATATGCTCCAGTTATGTTCCAGCCAACAGCTTGACTAGCCAGCCGATTTTACTGGAAATTGCAGGAACTAAAGTTATGTGACTTTTCTATATACCGCAGCTTGGATTTTTCTAAACATAAATTGTGTTAATGAGGCTGTGTTCTACTTTACTATCTTGCATGACACTGACTTAGCCTTCAACCATACTATAGGTATAAATTTCTCTTGGAACTTGCACATCTGACTGGCTAAATTGAATGCATCAACAAGCTGCATCTTTTGGCTGCGATGACACAGTGATTTGCAATAACTGTATTGCATTGCAGTAAACAAACTAGTAGTATTTTCTTAGATTCTGGATTTTTAAAATCTAGGTTTTCTCACACTCCCTTTTTTCTGTTACAAAGATAAAATGTGAGTATCTAAGCATCATCACTGTCATGGTACAAGTTCAGAACATGACACATTCTGAAGGTGACTTTTCTTCTTAAAGCATTTGAAAGTGACTTGTTGTTTTGATTTGTGTTTAAGTATTACTTATTCATCATTCCTTTTCTTTTGCTACGGAATTGGGGCTGCAATTATTGTCAGCCACAGATTTCTGCTTTGGGCCACCTTCAGCTCTGCCCATTAAGTACTAGTAACTTTGGCTTCCTCTTACATTCTTCTGTGGGTTCTCTTTGGCCTTCTCACTCTTCCCCCTGTGGTTTCCAGTCTAGGGCATATCTGCATATAGTGTCTGGTTGTTTCCTGATCTCACACACAGGCATGTAACTGTTGGTTTGCACAAATGTTGTGCTGAGTAAAATTTCTTCAGTTGAGTTTAGTGTGAGATATTCTCAACACTTTTCCTTTCAATGCCATTTGGTGTAGTCTGTTGTGAATCTTCTTCTTCGGCCTTGACTGCTGACTGACAAAGCAATTAGTGACCATCATGCCTGGTGACATCTTGTAGGGCAGCAACAAACTGTCTCCACTTTGTTTGGTTGACAGCCATCCTTCGTGTGGTGCGCCAGCTCTGGTTCATGCTATGCATCTCTTCCTCCACAGTTGTCTGCCAAGTAGTTTTTGGCCGGCCTCGCTTTCGTTTTCCTTCTAGAGTCCATAGCAGTCATGAATAATGTTGCTGAATTCTTTTCATGCTCTACTGTTAAAATATCCAGTATTCTCTCTGTGTCAGTTGCCTCTTTTCTACAACAGTTTTTCCTGTTGGGACATTGTGCTTTAACATTTCACTTCTTGCAACATGATTTAAAAAAAAAAGGCTTTCCATCTGCTGTCTTTATAAATATACTTAACTCATTGGTCTCTTTCTGGACAACTTCATTCTTTTTAGCTGTCCATTAGATTCTTAATCTTTTCCTGTAAAACCACATCTCTGTGCCTGCAGTGACTTTTCTATTATATTTTTAATTGTCCATGATTCACTTCCATATGCAGATTAGCCCACATTTGCACAAAAGTATTCCCATATTTCTCACCATGTATTATTCAAATTTCACATGTAGGTCACATCTGGGTAAAACCTGGGAAAGTCAGTTACTACAAGATACAAAATTTCCACTTTCTGCAAATGTTTATGTAGTGCTGATAAACAACAGGTCTTATTAAGAGATGACATTTTTGGATCTTAACCTCACGTCTATGTAATTTTTTTTTCATCGGTAAATATTTCTTGAGCATGTCTGGTATCTTTGTAGCACATGGCAAGCAACATATATATGTAAGAATAACTTGTGCTCGATGTGTGTGCACACATGTGGTTGCTGTATGCTTGTGGTTTTTATACATGATAGTGTTTAAAAATGATTGAAGAAAGCTGACTGTGGGAGTTGTTAGTGGCATCTTTGTCTGTGTGAAGCTACCATTTATTTGGATTTTTGGGCAGTAATGATGGAGATAATGTGGAGCGGGTAGAAAAGAAGTGAAAGAATAGTGATCCGAAGAGATGATACTGCAAGAGCAAGCTGTGTGAAAAAAAGACTCAATTTGAATGGTAAAGCCGTGAAGGATGCTGGCAAAGTTGAAAGTTTTGGAGAATGAGTTACATTGTGTTGACAAGCCATGGAGTTACAGTTGGTTTAATTCACAAAGTCAAACATTTCACCCACACATACAAGCACAATCACACATTTCACCCACACATACAAGCACAATCACACAAGTGAAGAAAACCAATCTTATAAATGAATAGTTTTATTTTTCCCTTGTCAGAAAAACAGATGCTGTAGAAAGGAGGATTGAATGATGAAACCAAACCAATGAGAAAATGGACAATGCATAAAACTGATGAAAGAAATGGACAAACATAATCATACATCTTCCAAGTGACAACAAGCATAATGGTCGTGACATATTCAGCACCAGGTTCAAGTCAGTGATATCAAGAGCTGAAGTACAGACCTGGAATTAGAGGATGTGTGGGGGAGGATGTTGGCTACTGGCTTGGTCTAATTACAAGAAGACACTAGCAACCTTTATGTATGAAGTGAAAACTTTCAGAGATGATGTCAAGAAGAGAATTATGGGAAGTACCATAATGAATCATGTACAGTATAAAAAATAAAAAGCAGCAAGTTTATTAGAGAAAAATAAATGCCCTTATATTAGCCATACTTCCAAAGTCCTCAGCAATGTTCTTTTCAATCAGTTAAAATCATAATACTGCTAAACCTGTGATCATAAAAGTTTGTCTGCAGATATTTACCAGAACAATCATTGTGACTGCGGTTTATGCTCTAAAGTTAGTACAACTAACAGAACGTCAAATATCTCACACGTCAAGCTAGGAGAATTTCAACAATTAAAATCTGAGTTTTCTAAAAACAAAACCCATTCTGACCATTCATACCAAGTCTTTGTATGCAGCCATGTCAGGTTGACTCTAGGATAGCGCTGACTTGTCGGGATGGAAGAATTGAATAAACAATGACATAATGATATGAAGACATATAATAGTGTATTCACATCCTTCAATATCTACCATGTGGTTCTGTTTGAAGCATGATATGCTCTTTCAGTTAGCATTTACCTTTGAGCACTCAAAACTTGGCACAATAAATGCTTTCAATATCACACTCAAGTTTTAACTATAAAATCCAACTGGTATGCATGCAGACACACAAGCACATACATACAAACAATTAAAAAATAATTATTAAAAAAAAAAAACCAACAGGCAACCCTCATGATATTTGGTTTGAAAAAAAAAATCTAAACACTCCATGACATTTATCTGCAAGAGAACATAAATATCAACATTATGGTGTCTTTTCAACATGAAAACTGGTACACTGGGTGAAACGTTCACATAATAAAATAAAACATGGCCCAGTGCAAAATAAATTCTATCCTAGAGTTCTAATAAAATGCAATAAACAATGCCAATCAAGTAGGTATCTCAACAATCTTAAAATCAATGTTTCTGGTGCCTTCACATTTTCTCATATTATATGCTGTTATATTTTTGTCTTGATTCCTCATTCCTGATGCCAAAGTTGGAACTGATTATACAGCTTCCAAAAATTATTTTAAAAGTCTTATTTCTTCCCAACCACAAATAAATGTCTTAAAAGCCTGCATGCTGTAACTGTTAAACAGAAACCATATCCTAAATGTTCTACAACTGACAGAAGAGCCTGACACCTTTTTTTTCTTCATCCGAGCTGATGGTTGTTGAAGTACAACAATTTTCTGTAAACAACTTCCTGACAAGTTATAGTTAGCTGTTACATTTTTTAAATTAATGCCTAAATGTTATTATGATTTGAGTCTTGTAACAAGTTGTTCTGAAGTGAGTTTTTCCTCAGCTCATTATTTGTCAACATGACAAGTCTGCAGTATCTCAAAAAATGTTTCCCCCAGCGAAACACACAGCAAGATTTGCAGAATTTTACTGTGATGAAGTGCTGCAAGAAAGTGTTGAAAGCTCTTTCTGAGGTTTTCCCCCCTCAATTAATTAAAGGATATTTATTCCTTCATTGGTCATGAAACCAATTATTATTATTTTTTTTATCTTTTCATGAAAACTACCTTTTCCTCCTATTTGCAAAAAAAAAAAAAAAAAGGTTATCAATATGCAATCTTGTAGGTTCTGTATAATTTTACTCTGCAAACCAAAGTTGATGTACAGCATTCTGGGCTAACCCCACAGTTAAATAGTGGAGATAAAATAGTTTAAACATTAGTCTACAGAAAACCCATTCTGCTGGAGAAACAACACTAGTCAGACCTGCCTTTTTTTCTCCACTCAATTGAAAAAAAAAAAAACGACCTGTCATAGCCTAGAAAAATGTGTCCTCCTGTGACTTAATGCTCACACTTGGGATGCACAGTAGTGCAGTGGTTAGTTCACTGGCTTCAAAGCTCAGTGGTCCATGGTTCAATTCCCAGTTAAGGTGGGATTTTTTAGACCGCACACAGCTCCGGGGTCGACCCAGCCTCATGAATTGGGTACCAGAGCAACTCTGGGAAGGTTAAAGGTGGCCGATGTGATGCTGAATACATCACCCCGTGTGCTGTAAAGTCAAGAAAATATGGGTTTAACACCATATTCCCAATATGCCTCAAGAGGCATGTAATGGGATCCTTTACGTTTACCTTTCTTGATTGAACTCACGTGATCTTGTGGTGTTTATGGTTCCTGTTGCATAAACTGCTGCTGTTTACCGTGGATGTAATTCACTTAGTAGTCCTGACGGTGTTATCTCAATTTTCCCAGACATGATGATCCACTCATGAACTGGGCACGTCTGCAGAGCAAGCACCCTTCACTTTCAACTGCCCAGACACACACCACTATTCCTCCACAATACAAGTAATGATGCTTGGCTTCAACACAATTACAACAAGCAGCAACCTACACACTAGTTTCACAGAAAATGAACACAGTTACATACAAAACTATCATGTTACAAGTATCAAGGAAGAAAGCATTTATTTATATATTATTTAATGCACATATTTTATATATGCAGCATCAATCCTGATCTCTGGCATTTTACATAAATAAGGACACATATATTGGATGACAGGAAATCAAGAATTTACCTACAAAAATTATCATGAAAAGTAACTACTTGTGAGAGATAGTAACATAATGTGAGATTAAAAAATATGAAGACACATAAAGGCAATTAACAAGTATAGTCAAGAAGTTGTATTATTCTTGTGCAGTATCTAGTTAGTATCAAATTTCCATTCAAGTATTTTCCTCATAATGAACTCTATCCCCCATACAACATTTGTTAAGAACCTCTTTCTTTAATCCAATGTCACAAAGTAACACTTTCACGTAACTCCCTTTTTAAAGACTACAACCAGTTTTTAACATAACCTTTCTTTTTTCAAAACAAACATAACTATTTAAGCACAGAATCTTTCAGACTGTACATAATTTATCCTTCATGTGTATTCAGTGTCAGTTTAGCTCAGGATGAAAGTGACGGTCATGAAAATAAAATTCAAGCATAAGGCAAGTGTACAAGATGTTGATGAGATAGTGGACTCACATGCTCTCTTGGAACACAACAGAAGAAAGGGAAGACTTGCTAATCCTTCTAAAAAAAAATCACTGCCTCTCACCCAAAGTTAAATCAAGATTAGAAGTGAATCAGAAGTTCAGAAATAGCTGTTGGTGGTTTAAACTTAATCCAAATACTTGGAAACTGCCAATGTTTCAGTAAAAGACGTGTCACAAATGTAATCCTTGAGTATTACTGAAAAGTCAGCATACTACTCATCAATGTCAGACTTACCAGCTGGTTTAAGTAAACCTTTGTATTATCACGCATACACAAAATAAAGATGGTTTCACATGGCTGAGAATGTTCCAGAAACTTGAAAAATAAAGGTCACACTTAAAGATCAGCTTTCCAAGATCACAAATGTTTGCCTCCAGCAGCCACAACTCTGAAGGACATGACAAACAGAAAACATGACAAGATAAGGCTAGTCAGAAAATATCAGCAATGTTTCATGGGAACTCCTCGTATGCACCAACAGATTTGTATAGTCATTTTGTGGGCAGAAGATGTTGACCACAGAAATTCAACACGGTGTGTTAAAACTATGGAAACATGCTTATTCAAAATGAAGTGTATACAAATGGACTGAGATGCTCAAATTTGTATGTGTAACCAGTGGATGAAACAAAGACTGCACACATCCACTAGCAATAAAGATTACTAAATGAGCCTGGGTCAAGATGTTGAAACTGATATCTGTTATGGGACTATCTTTACCTTTTTGCTAATCAGTATAATAAGTCAAAGCACCTCCCCTAAATGGGTCACAGTTTTACTCAAGAAATGAAGGCAAATAAACAAAGCTTTCATAAAATGTGTGCACAATGATTTCCCTAGATGATCTGACAGTACCAAGACACACAAAAGGTAGGTATGCAAGGTACATTACTCTGATGAAAACATGTATTAGTGACTGCAATGAGAAGCTTCTGGAACTGATCTGACTCACTGAAAGACAAGGGGGGACGACTATCATGGGTGACGCACCTTTTTGCATTACTGACACCACTTAAAATATTGTTGCATATACTTTCTGACTCACCCTTCTTCAGTCGAACTTTACCATCTATGCAGACCACTTAAAGACTGAATAACTAAAGTAAATTCTAGGTCTCAGGTTTAACAAACTATGCTGAATTTAAATTTACCACAAAAAAATAAAAAAGGGACACTGAAAGCTTACAGTCTAAACATACATCCAAACCATGTATTGAAATAAACAAAAAATAATTTTTTAAAGACTTAGAATAGTGAGAAGGCAATCACAATGTTCAATAACAAGATAAAAACTAAAAAGGCCACAAAGAAAACATACATGTAAAACGACCTACAACAACAAGAAAAACAGATAAGGAACTGATGGGCCACATGTCATATCATATGATTCATGAACTAATGTCATTTCATAGAAAAGCTAATATATCAAGACATTCATTAATGTCTTAAAAAAAAACAACAAACAAAAAAACTTTGTTATGTTACATGCGTGCTCAAAAACAGTCATTTAACTGTTTACCAAATCTCAATAACAATAATAATAACAAGTAGGTACACACTATGTACATCAGAGGTATATGTACATGAACATTAGGCTAGATGACATGTTTGCTGACCTCATCTTTCAGAAACACAAATTTTGGTTATATTTTAAAGCAAGTGTGATGTAAAAATAGTATCGTATTGTCTATTTATAACACAACAAGCCAATGGTGGTCACTGCTGACAAACTAACTCCAACACTTCTACATTCTGTACAATCAACATTCCAATACTAATTATAAACATGGCTAAGCTATTTTGATACCACTCACATTCAGAACTTATAAAGCAATAAGCCACAGAAACAGAACATCCAGTATTAATGTATAAATTATGAGAAAAAGAAAAACACCAAGACAGAACATATACAACATTTCTGTAACTCCTTACAACATTATACTAAAACACAATGAGGAATAAACGTTAATATGGACTTCTATAAACTTTGCTCTTTATATGTTGCAGCTAACAGGTATCACCAAATTTTAAAATTTGACAAATTTCATTTCAAGAAACAATTAAACAATATAAATGTCATTTACAACAAACTGGGTATGGGTAGGTAGATTAATATTTTACCATTTGACTGCACCAACATCATTCAGGACTGGTTATTTTCAAGACCACTGTGCCTTTCTTTAAATGATACTTCTGACATATACAATGTCTGCAGACCATTTTTAATTACAATCCTATAGTGATTACAAGTTCTTCTTATTACTCGTATTATTTCACTATATCATCAATGCTTCACATTTCACTGCTCAGATGGTACCAGAAATTTCCTAGCTTCATCACTGACTGAAAGTGAACATTCAAACACACACATTCTTGTCCATACAGACACAGTTAGACACACATACTGGGGTATGTATAACACCATCACTGGTATGTAAGACAAGAATGGAAAGACCATCTATAAAAAAAATTTACAGTCAAAAGTTCAATTTTTAGGTTCACAGCACTTAGCTGGCATCTCTCAAGCTAACCAAAACTACACTCATCTCTCCCATACATGACAGAATTATAGTCATGTTTCTCAAACTACACTCCACTCTCCCATACATGACAGAATTATAGTCATGTTTCTCAAACCACACTCCACTCTCCCATACATGACAGAATTATAGTCATGTTTCTCAAACTACACTCATCTCTCCCATACATGACACAATTATAGCCATGTTTCTCAAACCACACTCCACTCTCCCATACATGACAGAATTATAGTCATGTTTCTCAAACCACACTCCACTCTCCCATACATGACAGAATTATAGCCATGTTTCTCAAACCACACTCCACTCTCCCATACATGACAGAATTATAGTCATGTTTCTCAAACCACACTCCACTCTCCCATACATGACAGAATTATAGCCATGTTTCTCAAACCACACTCCACTCTCCCATACATGACATAATTATAGTCATGTTTCTCAAACTACACTCATCTCTCCCATACATGACACAATTATAGCCATGTTTCTCAAACCACACTCCACTCTCCCATACATGACAGAATTATAGCCATGTTTCTCAAACCACACTCCACTCTCCCATACATGACATAATTATAGTCATGTTTCTCAAACTACACTCCACTCTCCCATACATGACAGAATTATAGCCATGTTTCTCAAACCACACTCCACTCTCCCATACATGACAGAATTATAGCCATGTTTCTCAAACCACACTCCACTCTCCCATACATGACAGAATTATAGTCATGTTTCTCAAACTACACTCCACTCTCCCATACATGACAGAATTATAGCCATGTTTCTCAAACCACACTCCACTCTCCCATACATGACCTAATTATAGTCATGTTTCTCAAACTACACTCCACTCTCCCATACATGACAGAATTATAGCCATGTTTCTCAAACCACACTCCACTCTCCCATACATGACAGAATTATAGTCATGTTTCTCAAACCACACTCCACTCTCCCATACATGACAGAATTATAGTCATGTTTCTCAAACTACACTCCACTCTCCCATACATGACAGAATTATAGTCATGTTTCTCAAACCACACTCCACTCTCCCATACATGACATAATTATAGTCATGTTTCTCAAACCACACTCCACTCTCCCATACATGACAGAATTATAGTCATCTTTCTCAAACCACACTCCACTCTCCCATACATGACATAATTATAGTCATGTTTCTCAAATCACACTCCACTCTACCATACATGACATAATTATAGTCATGTTTCTCAAACCACACTCCACTCTCCCATACATGACAGAATTATAGTCATGTTTCTCAAACTACACTCCACTCTCCCATACATGACAGAATTATAGTCATGTTTCTCAAACCACACTCCACTCTCCCATACATGACATAATTATAGTCATGTTTCTCAAACCACACTCCACTCTCCCATACATGACAGAATTATAGTCATGTTTCTCAAACCACACTCCACTCTCCCATACATGACATAATTATAGTCATGTTTCTCAAATCACACTCCACTCTACCATACATGACATAATTATAGTCATGTTTCTCAAACCACACTCCACTCTCCCATACATGACAGAATTATAGTCATGTTTCTCAAACCACACTCCACTCTCCCATACATGACAGAATTATAGTCATGTTTCTCAAACCACACTCCACTCTCCCATACATGACATAATTATAGTCATGTTTCTCAAACCACACTCCACTCTCCCATACATGACAGAATTATAGTCATGTTTCTCAAACCACACTCCACTCTCCCATACATGACATAATTATAGTCATGTTTCTCAAACCACACTCCACTCTCCCATACATGACATAATTATAGTCATGTTTCTCAAACCACACTCCCCTCTCCCATATGTGACAGATTTATAGTCATGTTTCTCAAACCACACTCCACTCTCTGATATGTGACAGATTTATATTCATGTTTCTGAAACTACACTCGTCTCTTCTGTATGTGATAGGTTCATTCTCATGTACCTCAAACTACACTCTATCTCTCCCATGTATATATGTTAGTTACATAGAGATGGCCCACTCCTAGGAGCTATTGGCTGGTACTACCATAATTTGGTCTTTCAAGATAAAGAAAGTATAAAATTTGAAGAAAAAAAAGTCTTGCATGACTTAGAACTTTGTTGCACTTGATTCACAAAACATTTTGCTGAGAAATTTGATTCAGCACCCCCTGCTAAATCCCTTTGTGGGGTGCTTCATGTGCGGGGGTTTAAAATAAAAAAAACATATACCACAGGTCTCTCCATCACTGAATTCCACAACCGAACTCACTGAATTCAAATAAAAATTCACACAGAAGTTGGTAATTTCCATGCACAAAACACACAAGCATAAATAACTCTGACAACAGTGAAGTGGAAATATACCAGCATGAGAAATTGTACAATAACCTTTTTCGTTTAAGCACTAGATCTCTGGCACAAGTAGCAACTTCTTGCGGTAATGTGATAATGTATTAATAACATCATTATCACTGATGTTACATTAGTGCTAAAACCACAACCATTCATTAGTTAATTTGAGAAATATGGAGGGGGGAAGAGAGAGAAGAAACTAATTTGGGAAAATAACAACCTTTGTTGTCTCCACCTTAAGTATAAACAAATTATACATGAAAAAAGTTGAAACAAGTGCAATTTTGTGATGAAATGCTTGTTTCCTAGTTAATTAATGACCTTACATAACCTGGGATAAAGTGAATATCTAACAGTAAGTTTGGCAATATTCCAAACATTATTTTTAAAAAGTCAATGTGTTAAGTAACAACTGTTGAAGAGCCATCACAGAAAATAAATGTATTTGAAAAAGAAAAAAACTAACACAGGACACTGGGGAAAATAAAAAGCAGTAATATGAGGGCTATTCCAAAATCAACCTCCGACTGGCTGGTAAAAATAATCAAAAATAGAGAGAAAAAAATCTGATTACATACAAAACTTACATACATAACTGCATTACTTTTCCATAGTCGCCACCCAAATTCAGGCATTTGTTATACCGTGGCACCAGCTTTTGCAATCTCTCGTCAAGGAACAGCGTCGCCAGGGTACCCAGCCAGTTGTTGACTCCATTCATGAGCTCCTCGTTGGTTTCGAAGCGCTTGGTAGCCAGCCAGACCTTCATCTTGCCGAAGAGACAGTAATCACTTGGCGCTAAGTCCTGGCTGTAAGAGGGGTGGTTGAAAATCTCCCAGTTTAACTGCTCAAGTAAAGCTTTTTTGTGAGCCGCAGTGTGGGGCCGCACGTTGTTGTCCAGGAGAACGACGCCCTTGGTGAGCATTCCGCGCCTTTTGTTTTGGATCGACCTCCGAAGCTTCTTCAGCGTTTCACAATAAACTTCTGATGTTACTGTGGTCCCTGGTGCCATGAATTCCGTCAACAAAATGCCCTTGCGGTCCCAGAACACTGTAGTCATCATTTTTCGGTGCGGAAATGTTTGTTTGAATTTCTTGGGCTTGTTTCGAGAATGAGTGTGCATCCACTGTTTGGACTGTTCCCTCGTCTCTGCATTCACGAACTGAACCCATGTCTCGTCCCCAGTCCCGATTCTGTCGAGAAATTCATCCCCCTCTTCCCGGTTGCGCAGAAGGAACATCAAAGCTGAGCCCATTCTTTGAGCTTTGTGAACATCAGTCAGTTGTTTTGGTACCCACCGTGCACAGAACTTGTGGTAACCCAATCTCTATGTGACAATTCGAAACAGACTAGTCCTCGAAATTTGAGGAAATTCAGCAGAAAGATCTGAAATCGTGAAACGATGTTTTTCACCCATGGCTTGGTTGACTTTTTGAAAGAGTTCATCAGTCACAATTAAGTGTCATCATTGTCTCCCCATCCCTGAATTTCCTGCACCAATCCCTCACATAACTTTCACTCATAACGTTATCACACAATTGACAATCATAACGACACAATCGACGATGAATCTCGGCGGCGCTGTGTCCTTCTGCTTGCAGAAAATGAATCACACCACGGACCTCACAGCTGGCGGGAGTGGCGATGACAGGGTCCATGTTTACTTGGTCACTACTTGTGAACAACTGTGACTGTGTGTTTGAGTGTAGCGAGATTACACATTACTGATTGCTGCAGGAAATGTGCCGTGTCGCTATGGCAACCAGTTTATTTTTACCAGCCAATTGGAAGTTGATTTTGGAATATCCCTCGTATAAGCAAAAGTAAACTTGAAAGTATATGAGATAAAGCTATACGAAAAGTAAAATGCAGAAAAGATGACAAAATGATTACAAAAAACTACCACTGCAAGAGCAGCACATGAATGCTTGAATACAGACTTACTGGGGACCAGCTGTAGTGGTGGGTCCATGCTCTGTTGGGAACAAAAAAGGGAAAAGATGATGAATTAAAAAATATACGACAGCTGCATAATTTCTGTACCGTGCCAAATGTTGGAGAAAAGGAAACGTCCAAACTGCCTTTTTTCCACACAACCCGACTAAGAAAAATTCAAAGAATTTTCTTGCTGAACACCATCACCAACCAAGAAGACATGCTCACCATCATAGCTGGTAGATGCTGGAACTGAGCTGGCCACATCCTCAGAAGAGACCTTGACACCATCATCAGAACTGCCATGCTAAGGAAAGCGAAAGCAAGGCCGGCCAAAGCTACCCGGCGGAGAACTGTGGAGGCAGAGATGCAATTCAAGAACCAGAGCTGGGGCACCACATGAAGGATGGCTGCTGACCAAGTAAAGTGAAAACAGTTTGCTGCTGTCCTACAAGATGCTTCCAGGCATGATGCACACTGACTGCGCAGTCAGAACGTTAATATTAATCAGAATCGACGTCATTGCACTCGGGCAAACCCATAGGTGCTCAGTCTCCCTCAGCAAATGTCGAAGGGTATAAATGCTAATTGTTCCAAAGGACCAAAGAAAGAAAGAAGATGATGAATTATGAAATCTGATGTACTTTAATGTACTGAGCTGTAATCTTTTTAAGTCCTTTAATTAATGACAGTAACTTGTTTAATCTAATCAGTTTATGGCAACTTGCAATCTCTGTTCTAAACAGAATCCAGAAAGTTAATCTTCGTTAGAATTAAAATGTTTGAAACTAAGCAGAGATACTAAATGTACAAAATTAACATATGTGTACACAAACTTCTGTCATGTACAGATTAGAAGTGTCCATGCATTTGTGACCACTAAAAACTTCACTGCAATATCTGACAGGTTCATGTACTTTGTGTGAACAGGACATGAAGTCTGCATACCTACTTTACTGTTTCTGTCCACATATGTTATGTTATTAATTGTCGTTATGTAAAAATCCACAAGTACTGGACAGAAAAATGAATGCAAATTGTGTGTACTGTGAGTATGGAACCTGAACAGACATACAGACTAGACCTGTACAACTTCTACCTTTAATCAAACATGTTCAATCAAGGGTAAAGTTTAACAACCTTCCTATAAAGGAACTCGATCACATTTCTCCTCCCCCATGGTCTCTTCACCAAGGGCAAAAAAATACCCAGCTGAAAAGTATCTCCAATGACAATCAACATATTTTTTTTTTTTAAACTGTGGTAACAACAGAAAAGGTAACACCTAAAAAGGATACACTTCACCTATCTCAAAAGTGTCTATGTGCAAGGGAGAAAGTTTGTGAAATTAACAATAATCTCCACCATGAAAAAAAAAAGTGATACAAAACTCTCCAGAAACCCTTAAGGGAACAAAATGATCTCGTCTATTCAGCTCCAACCAAAATGTGGTCAACAACAGCTGCCATCTCTTTTTGCACCGTACAAAGCATGGAGCCACCACAGCAGCTGTCCCTCCTGCATCAAAGCAGTCATGTGGTGGTTTCTGTAGCAATCTTTTTTACACGATGACATTGCCAAACCCATGCACAACCTTATATTAGTTGCTGTTATGATATGCCTGAAGAAGAAGTAATCCTCAGAAACCCCTGAGTTATCATTTACCCCCATGATATTTCCAATACCTCAAAGACCATGAATACATAATATTCTTACTTGAATACTTCAGGTTTATCTTTAACATTAACATAAATTAGCTAACAATATTAATAGTGCTGGATTTACTGGGTAAAAAAAAAATAACCGGGTATTACATTAACTGAGGAGAGTGGCTGGAACCAGCATGTAAAGTTAACGTCTAAAATAAGAAAGATATGATATTTTACTGTACGGAATGTACTCAGAATTTATCAGTCACATTTAGTGTCTTTTGAATAATTACTATCTAATCTAGCATTCTACGGTCTATGAATTCTTGTGCATACCTGTATTAATCCTGCAAAAGTTTCAATCTCTCTACGGAGCCACTTCTCTTTCACAGTACCTCCATAAACAATGGACAAATCACTAACACGTCAGTTGGACTATTTCATGCCAATAAAATAAAATAAAATCACAACTAACATTTATAATAACAAAGACAGTTAAGCTGATGAGATTACATGCTAAATAAAACTTATAAAAAACACAACAGAAGTAAACAACTTCAAATACAAACACACACTAGTCTATCCCAATCACTGGGAGCTTATATATAAACTGTCACAACCACCAAATACTTTACACATAACCCACTAGTATTAAAAAGGAACAATAAAGTACAATAAACATAAGCGAGGACAAAATTGTAGAAAACAATGTCTGCCATATAAGGAGCATAGCCACAACACAATTAAGTATTAATAATATAAAAAAAATAACTCAATGAATTCATTACAAAAATAAATTGTTTCTAGTTTCAATGTGCTGAAAGTAACACTCAAGTTGACAAATGTACCATAAACAAAATAACATAACATTGTCAAGTGATAAATCCATCATCAGTTATGTATAAGTATGTACAGATGTACAGATCAACTCGCAGTGGTATGACACAAGAACAGGAGAGTACAAACAAAGATCTTTAGTTAAAATTACAGATTAAGGCTGAACAGTGGTAAACTGAAAATGGGAGTGGACCAACAACCTTGTGTCTATGCTGCTGTGCAATCATTCAAATAGAATCACAATGTTACTGTAAGCAGGTATATTGACACTTCATAATGACATCAGAAACAGTACATACTGCTTCTTTTGTAAGCGTAACAGAGTTTGCACTGCTGATGGCAGATGGTACAATGGGAGGCTCGGACTGATTTACAGGCAGAACACAATCACAGTATTACAGTTATCCTTTAATCAGGATCAAAATTTAAACTACACGTCCAATTTCAACACAGCCAATGATGTTTAAAATGCCTCTCTCTAAATCTAGTCGGCAGCATGTGAAAGAAAGCCAAAAACCGTGACTGAAATTAACATAGAAAAACTCTTTAAAAATCAGTTCTAAAGAAAGAAAAACCCTTCACGCAGATATTTCTGAATGTTTTAAATAGATAAGACAGAGTCAAAACTTTCAAAGATAATAAATTATAATTTTTTGTTGTTGTTGTTGTGGTCAAACGTCAATAAATATGTGAGCTAATACTCTTTCATCTGCGACTGGATAACATAACACATAATTTCTTTAGTGGAGTCTAAGAACAAAAACTACATTCCACAGTGTAGCCATGTAAGGATGGGTGAATTTTTAAAACTACAAGTATAACAACAACTGAAAGAGGGTAACAAAAATAATGAAACAAATAGGAGAGATTCTGAGGAATTCAAACTAAATAAGATTTATTATGTAATCTTAAGGCAACGAGCCAGGGTTAACTCTGAAAGTTTGGGGTTGCAGTACAAAATTACATATAACAAAATACTATGTGATACAATATTAAATAAAGATCCTTACACACTTAAGTTCACTGTTTTCCTGTTGTTTAATACCAACATGTTTTTCAATTTGATAAAACTATTCAGGAGTATGGCACATTGTGAAATTAATATATCAAAGGTTATGGTTACAAAACCAACAGTACACATTGATAATGCTCATAGAGAAATTATTTCGTCAAGTTACAATATTTAACTCTCTGACGTCACGAGAAATCAATCATGAGATTAGCTGTACTTGGGATGTTCACATGATATGTTCAATGACATAAAAATTCTCATCTTCTTCACACAAACTGAGTCTTCACTTACAGCCACTGGTGGTAGATTTGTAAAACTTCCGTTAGATTAACGTACAGCTTATCACTGTCTCTAGAAAATCTCCAACTAAGTGAAGGGTAAACAATTTTTCTGTGGCATACATGTTATTGTGGTAATTCTCAGCATCAACGCAACTGTCTTCCTATTTCGGGTAGGGAAAGGAAAGACTAAATACTAGGGCTACACCGAATACTCGATTCGGTGCAGAATAGTGCATTCAATGAACTATTCGTATTCGGTCAAATAGTACGCTGCCATAAAAAACGAATAGTAAATTTCTGTTCAGCACTTCCCGACAACACGTTTTCAGATAACAGATGTTGTCTTTTGGCAGAGAATGTTGAGAGACTCGTTTTTTTAAAGCCAATACATGTTTCATGCAGCAATTTAAAAAAAAAATACTGATTAATGGCTAGTTAGTAGCATTAAATAGTTCCAAGATATTTGCCCTATTTTTTGTGTAACGCTGTATAATTCATAAAAATGTCAGTAGACCTATTGAACACAACTTTGTATGCCCACCATTCACTCACTATTCGTATTCGGCCGAATAGTAAAAGGCCTCTATTCACATTCGGCCGAATAGTAAAAACCACTATTCGGCGCAGCCCTACTAAATATACAATAACAATTATGCTGTGTGATCTCTTATAGGGCATCTTGAATTTTGGAACGCTTCAAAATGTAAAAAAAGGTTCATGGCTTAGCAAAGACTAAAATGAAGCCATGGTCAATTTTTGAACCCAATAATATTTTTACTATATATCTTAAACATGTGGGTCATTAAAATAAAGACAGCTACTTCTCTTCATGTTATGTGCTAGTGTCATTTATTAAGACCCATTTTGATGTACTCATCGCTACACATGAATTTTTGCTGAATGTAAGGAGTGGACCTGAAAAATGTTACTGAATGTAAGGAGTGCACCTGAAAAATTCTGGATTTTCAGGAATCTGTTCATGATGTCAGTTACAAACAATATCTTTGGCTTTGTGTCATGCTTAAATTCTTTGTTTGAGCTGTCTTGCAAACAAGAAAGAAAGTTTAAAAGAAAAAAAATTCTCGAACACAGGCCACAAATACTCAAAGTTTCTGGTACAAGCCTCAATTCTTAGTGCTTTGTGACACTGGCTCGTAACATTTATAAAGTGTTTTATTTTTTTTTCTGGTTACATTTTGTGCGTCTCTCCTGTTTGTTAATGTGACTGACAAAAGGGTTTTCTCCAAAAACATCCCTTGTTATTAGTTACAGAGCTTGACTGTTAAAACTGGCATCAGTCAATACTAATTTGACTCCACCTTGTAAAGGATATATACGAGGGCTGTCCGGAAAAGAATCGGCCATAATTAATATTAGAAAAACCGTTTGCGCGACATCGATGTAACTTGGCAGCCAAATAGAGTGGCCTGTTATGCACATACGTGTGCAATGTTGACGTTGCTGCACCAGTCAGTGCGACCGTTAAAAGCCGTTTAGTGAGCACGTGCACTGTGTGGTCGTCGCATTCAAAATGGCTGTACGAGTAGAGCAAAGAATCTGCATCAAATTTTGCGTCAAGCTTCAACATTCCTCCACGGAAACTATTATGATGATTCAGAAGGCTTTTGGAGACGATGCAATGAGTGCTACACAAATAAAGGTGTGGCACAAACGCTTCAAAGATGGTCGAGAATCTGTTGAATGTGATCCCATTTCTGGAAGGCCTGCAACAAGCAGAACACCGGAAAATGTTGAACGTGTACGGGCTGCAATCAACAAAGAAAGTCATAACCGGAGATGAATCGTGGATCTACTGCTATGATCCAGAAACGAAGGCTCAGTCGTCTCAGTGGAAGTTGCCTGGTTCTCCACGCCCGAAGAAGGCGCGGCAAACCCGTAGCAAGATCAAGACCATGTTGACTGTGTTTTTTGATTGGGAAGGTGTTATCTATCGCGAGTACGCTCCTTCAGGCCAAACAATTAATAAGGATTACTACCTCAAAGTTCTCCGTCGGTTGAGAAATGCAGTACGACGAAAACGACCACAGTTGTGGGCAACTGGCGTCTTCATCACGACAACGTGCCCGCCCATGCATCACGTGCTCACTAGACGGCTTTTAACGGTCGCACTGACTGGTGCAGCAATGTCAACATTGCACACGTATGTGCATAACAGGCCACTCTATTTGGCTGCCAAGGTACATCGATGTCGCGCAAACGGTTTTTCTAATATTAATTATGGCCGATTCTTTTCCGGACAGCCCTCATATTAAGGACCAAGGACAGTCAGTAAGTTTATAGAGGTTATGTGAGACCTCTTTGCTTGTGGTTCCTTGTTAACATTTTTCAATACCCAGCTCCACCCAATGCAGCACTCCTTCCTGGTTTCAGCAGCAGAGTGGTAGGCAATAAGTTGAAAATACGTTAACATTAACCTAACACTCCTCACATATAATTATGCTGTTTGTTTATTTAACATCCCCTTATGCTAAAAGTACGTTTCCACCACACGCTGTTTTAGATCAATGGCCACATTATTTTAAACAATTAAAAAAAAAAAACACACACAATCACAGAATGATGGATAATGATGAACAAGATAGTGTCAATCAACAGGAACCACAAAGACACAGATAAACTAACTGGACACAGCACCTCTATATTGGAACCAGTCAGACAAAGGGCCAAGAGGATGACTGCTGACAATATAAATGTCAAACTCTGGACACTAAAATGAAAACCAACAAAATAAACTGGAGAAAAAAAAAACACAGCCCAAGAATGAAGCCAGTGGACAGCTTCAGTGAAGGTCACATGCTTTAAAAACATTTCTTTACCTAACAGCTCCAATTTCTTTCTACCACCTTGTCTAGTGAATTTTCTAGCTTGAGTTTTGCATAATGGCAATTATGCCCAGTAATAATCATGTACTGTCGTGTGCACAACCCAAAATGAAGTCCTAATGTCTGCTTCTGCTTATAAAATCTCAATGATAATGGTGTCCAGATAAGTATATTTGCACCCATGCCAAACCAATGGGTCTTGTTAAACTGTCAATGCTTGAATGTCCAACAGTAATTTTCATCCGGTACATTCTCAATGTGACACACATAATAGACCCAAAAAAAAAAAAAAAAAACTATGACTATTATAGAGCTGGGCTGAACAAGAGCGAGATGCAAGCATAACAGTAGCAGCAGTTGGAGACTAGTTCTGTTCATTCAAACTATTCACTAAATGAACTACACATTACATGTGCAGCTTTCAAGCAAATCATTATGGCTAAATGTAAGTTTTATAATCTGCACAACTAAAGGCAGGGAAGGACAGGCACACGCACATTACATTCTAATAACTATTTACTGCAACAGAAACTGCATTCCTTGAATATTATAAATTGTTGTTACTATATGTATTACATTTCATTCCTCAATTATTAATGAGTAAAAGGTGTCTGGTATGGGATGTTATGTATTTCGGGGGGTTGTGTGGACGGCGCAAGCATCAGGGAAGAGAAACCAAAGGGGCTTATGTTCATTGTTGCCTGTTACTAATAAAGAGATCAATCATTTATTTTTACATTTATAAGGTATTAAATTTTTGTGGAAAATATGCAAAGACCAAACACAGGCATTTGGCACACTTCCACTTCACTGCTTTAACAACCCCCCCCCCCCCCCCCCCCCCCCCCCTTATTATATTCACTCATATATACGCACATTATCTTTGCATAGCGATCTGGCCACTAACCGAGATTACAGGGTTGCTAGGGAGTTGCTGGAGATCTAACAACCCAAGAGGAGTGATGGCTCCATGCTCCGTAAGGAGTACAAAGGAAAATAAATGAAAGAATTACATACAAAATGAGCACTAGGTTGATAGGGAGTTGCTGGAGGTTTAACAATCCATTGTGAGCACTAGGTTGCTAGCAAGATGCTGGAAGTCTAACAACCCAAATGAGCACTAGGTTGCTAGCAAGTTGCTGGAGGTCTAACAACCCAAATGAGCACTAGGTTGCTAGCAAGTTGATGGAGGTCTAACAACCCAAATGAGCACTAGGCTACTAGGGAGTTGCTGGAGGTTTTAACATCCCTAATGAGCAATAAGTTGCTAGCAAGTTGCAGGAGGTCTAACAAACCAAATGCACTAGGTTGCTAGGGGGTTATTGGAGATTTAAGAAACTAAATGTGAACTAGGTTGCTAGGGAGTTAATAGAGGTTTAACAAACCAAATGAGCACTAGGTTGCTAGCAAGTTACTGGTGGTTTGACAACCCAAATGAGCACTACATTGCTAGGAAGTTGCAGTGAGCAATAAAACACTGAGGTAAACAATGCTTAATAATCTCAATGGCTTGCCCTTGTGTGCTGCAGCTGTCTACCAGGACAGTCATAATCAATGCTGCTATTTTAAAAAAAAAAAAAAAAACCACTGTGCTGTCAAACAAAGGTCACTTTGTTTATTCTGTTTAACTACAATTATTCCCCCACTAAAAACATACACTAACCCCTTCCCCCTTTTCTGGGAAAACAAAAATGAGAATGACCAATGTTTATTAACAAGTGATGCTAAAGGTCTGAAACTAACAGTGATGTGCACCAGCAAACATTTGATGGTCAGAGTGCACTGGACGTGTGTCATTAGCTCTGCTGAATACAAGTTATGGAGGTCATTAGCTCCTACTGAATACAGCTAATGAAAGGTCATTAGCTCCTACTGAATACAGCTTATGAAAGGTCATTAGCCCTACTGAATACAGTTTATGAAGGTTACTAGCTCTGCTAAATATAAGTTATGAAGGTTATTAGCTCTACTGAATGCAGCTTTTGGAGGTTATTAGCTCTACTGAATACGGCTTATGAAGGTAATTAGCTCTACTGAATACAGCTTATGGAGGTTATTAGCTCTGCTAAATACAACTTATGAAGGTCATTAGCTCTGTTAAATACAAGTTATAAAGGTCAACAGCTCTTCTAAATACAAGTTATGAATGTTATTAGCTCTGCTAAATACAAGTTATGAAGGTTATTAGCTCTACTGAAAACAAGTTATGAAGATCATTAGGTCTGCTATTACAAGTTAAGAGGATTATTAGCTCTGGAGTGCAAATTATGAAGGTCATTACTTGAACTGAATACACATGTTGAAAGTTGGCTGTTTTGCCAACTGCAGGTGATGACTATTATTAACTCTGCTGCATACAAGCTACTGAGTTCAGCAGGACTGCTGACTGTTATAGCTGAGATGAGTAATTATCAAACCCACCCCTGGCACACAGGAAAGAATGTACAAAAAATACTGGGGCAAGACACAGTGACAGCTGTTACAAATTAGGTTAAGAATTCGGATAACCACCCACACACTAAACATACAACCCTGCTCACATCACTGCTTAGCCATGTGACTTTTCCTCATATCAGATGATTCATCAGATCTATGCGTACGTGTGATGGTGGTGGTAGTTACCTGGGGCGGTGGCAGAACTTACTAAATTTTTATGAGACATCACGTAAATTAAAATGAGTACATGCATAAATTAACCTGCACGTGACAAAGGAACTAACAAGAAAATCTATTATATTAGATCAGGGGTCCCCAAACTTTTCTGATCCCTCCATGGAATCCTTTATCCTTGATCAACCCCAGGGAAAAAATATATAAATAAATAAAATAAGGAAGTGATTATAGAGGCATAATAAATGAACACTGCCTTTTTTTATTGAACTGGTTCAAATCATTAACAAGATGTGGCTAAGGAATATTAACAAGGGCACTGATATCTGGTTGGAGATTGAAGCGTTGCAAGTCACTGAACTCTTTCAGGTTCCGTCTGTTCCTTTGTTTTGATAAAACTGCATTTTCTTGGCTAAAACCAGCTTCAACTATGTACGAATTTGGGAATGTAAGTAGAAATGGCTCAACTGCCGCACAAAGCTTGGGGTATGTTGTTTACATTGCTTCAATAGCCATTGAGGCTTTTATTTTGAACAATGATTTAGCTTGAGACTGACACACATATCAATGAGTTCACCTATAGGTGAAATTCAATGACTGCATTTTCTATTTCTACATTAAACATAACAACGCAGTCCGGTACACGCACTTTCTCTAGGTCCTTGAAACGTACTTGAAAGTCTTCTCTTAATTTTTCCACGTGATTCAAGGCAAGAAATGAAACAAATAGCCCCTTGGATGGCGGGGAATGCACAGTATGCTACATACTTCTTCCTCCTAGATTGGACTAGATGTGAGGATCGTTTAAATGCCAGCCAAGTTGGAAAAACTAGAGCTCATGACTTCAACTCAACATGTTTCAGAATGGCAGTAAAGCCACAGGAAAAGCCTAGATGTACGGTGTAGATAATACCAAGGAGTCTTCAACTTGGTACTGCCCGTGAAAGGTTCAGCAGCTCTAGCTGAACAACAACCTCTGTTAAGTATATGATCACTGCTGTATAAAGGATCATTGTGTCAATTATTAATTTTCATTAATGGGAGAAGATCGGCTACCACGACAAGCATGGGAAACAAAGAGCCAGGGATCCAGACCTCCAGGACGACCCAGAGTCCGCTGGGAGGACAACATTAGACAATCTTTGAAGGACCGAGGACTAGAATGGAACCAGGCCAGGAAGAAGACAGCTGATAGAATGGTCTGGCGCTCTCTTTTCCAAACCTCTACACCTCGTGGTAGAAGGGGAACGACTAAGTAAGTAAGTATTAATTTTCATTTCCTTATATTTTTTTCACAATGCTGCATCGCTTTGTTTTTTGCTGTTTTCCCCGTCTCATCTGCAATGATCTGCATACTGTGTTGTCTTTGTGACATAATTGTTTCACATATAACCTACAATGGAGTCATTTCAGGAGAACCTCTAAACCCACAAAGCAAGACATTTACATAATTAACCATGTTTCCATCAAAAACAAAGATAAACTGCTATAAACCAAACGCAGTCTTAAAAAGCAGTCACTTTGCCATATACATTTTTTGTAAGTGACTAATGTTATGGTTTTCTTTAATGTCACACTTCAAAGTCTGCATAAAGAATAATATTACAAGTTCCCACCCCCACCTGCATCTTTCCCAACTGTCCCCCTTTTCACCCCACTTATCCCATATTCAGTCATGTGACACACGTACTCTAATGAGGACATACTACAAACACTGACATTTTCACATGCTGCTGAGAATTACCCACCACTATGGACTTTCTATCAAGTAGAATGATCATTTTCATCAACTGTATCTGATGTTTAGCCTATAATTTCTAGCTAGCCTGCATCAGTGCTATGTTTTGACGATTTGACATGATTTGTACCAGTGTAACCAAAAAGACTGCTGTATCAGCTTTTTTCTTTTCTTTAAAAAAAAAAACAACTTTTGAACAGTCTGTGCAAATAAAATCCACGTGGCAAAAATTTCACTTTCTTATCAAAGTAGGAGAATAACGGGATACTAATACAAAAACCATGTTATTTTAAGGCCTGAATAAACATTTTTATAACTTTTTTTTTCCAAAGTGATTTTTCATCACAAAGACTTCTGGGAATTCAGAATTCTCAAGATCAATTACCTCCTGACAGAAACACAGAAGATGAAAAGAAATTCAACATTAAAGATCACACTCAAAATAAATTTTTAAACAATATGTCTTGATATAAACTGCTAACACTAAATGAAAATAACTTGTTCTATTTATACCAAAAATAAAAACTGTTTACGTGTTCAAACATCTCTTTTGACATTTAAAATATGTTGTGATAATAGCTAATCCTTAACAATCAAGATACAGGTTATAAATATTTTTTCTCAATAATACTTTTAAATTTCAAAACCATATCTAATAATAACATGATTGCTGATCCATTCAAAACCCTAGCTCAATGATATCATGACTGTTTATTGGTTCACAACAGTAATATAAAGATTACAGCAGAAGCGCGTACACAGATCCTAAATAAGGCAAATCCTCTGAAGTGTATGCATGTGCACGCAGACGACATGCAAAATAAAGCTTGCTTCCAGGGTGCTGTAGCAGAAGCTTTTATGAGAAATCTGATGCCAGAAATTATTTCTTTTGAAGATGCCAGTTTCAATAAAAAAAAAAACGGCCAGCAAAATACAGACTGCGATAAACAGCAATTACTAAAAAAAAAAAAAAAATATTTAAAACTACACAAAATAAGAACATGATCATGCTGCCTTGTGACGACCACCGCAAAGACCACATATGGTCCCACAATGGTGGCAGGCTTTGAGGGGAAGGTAGCACCATAAACAGGGGAGAAGCAGTGACAAGAAAGTCAAGGCTGTCCACCTCTTGCACAGGCTAGAGTCACCAGGATCACATGAGCAGGGATGACGAAACTCCCCATCTGCATCTGCCCAACAGTGATACATCAGACATTGTGTGCATGATACACAAGATACACACTCAATGCAGCGTTCCACGGAGTCTGGTGCATCCTCACATGACCCACGTGGGTTATCGTCTAATGAAAAGAGCTCTCTGCAATGTTTGCACTGCACTTGAGGAGAGACTAGACGACATCGTGCACCTGTCTGTCCCTGTTTTCCTGCTTCCCCGCTAGCACTGCTACTACTTTTGCTCTTGGACTTTTTGATTGGGAGTGGGGGATAAGTCTGTGGCGTGTTGCTTGACGGTGAGCTCAGGGCTTGCTTTTTTGTGCTGCTGCGCTGGGCAGGAGGTTTTTGTGCAGGCTCTAAGTTCGGATAGCTGTACTCATGTGGGGCACCAGTTTTATTTTTATTAAACACTACATAAGACTCCTCCTTGTATGAATCCCCATGTTCTCCGGTGCTTGTTTCACATTCTATCAATGCCTGCTCTGATTTTCCACTGACAGACGAAGGGTCCAATGAGGTTCTCACCCACACCTCATCTTGCCCAGAGCTACTATCAAAACTAGATTTGTGCAAACTACTTCTTTCACTGATAGGTGACCCCGCCTGGTACTGATATTGTTGCTGTGGTTGTTGTTGTTGCTGCAGGTGATGCTGATGTCCCAAAATCCCCCCACCATTTGTATGAACGTTCCGCGATGGAACATGCTGACTGGAGACACTGTGATGCACATGTTGTAAGTGGTTATGGGGGTGTGTGAAGCTAAAGGGGTCGTTGTTTGGGGATTGTGGTGAGTTGGTCCCAGGGCTACTAGTAGTGGTAGAAGTAGTGGAGGCTGATCTTGATGAGCTGTCTTTCCTCTTCAGAGTAAGAGGCATGTACTGAAATAGACACAGAAAGTAGATTTACTGTATGGTTGTGTGTTGTACAATGTTATCTGTATTGCGACTATACTCTGTTACCCATACATAAATATTTGGGGGTTTACTAGTCATAATCTACAGTAAATGAAATATGAAAGAATACACCAGATGATATCCCAAAAAAAAAAAAAAAGGTGTTTAGTTGACATACCACTGAAATAAAAAGATGGCTTTTTTCTTTTTAATTGCTAAGGTTACAGTTTAAAAAAACAAACAAAAAACTATAGGAACATTTATTCAACATAATAAATTTATTCTGAATGTTTTTCATTTCTTTTTGTTCCAATTTTCTGGTAAATATTGTTGTCTGTAATGTAAACAACTGCAGTGCTGGTAAAAAATTACCACGCATCTTCTCTCATCAATAAGTGTTTGCAAGTGTCAATGGCTGATTTCCAAATGTATAACTTACTTCAGACATTTAAACTTTAGAAATATCAGAATGTGGCCCCTCCAGCTGCTATTAACAGTATGCTCACGCAGTTTACAATATGTCCATTTTATAATACCCTACTTCATACAAGTGACCATCCCACATAAAAAAGTATACCCCACATGGAAAACAAATCACTACATGGCAGAATTAAAGCTACTTTTTCACGCTCCCTGTGGAAATCCACCAGCTAGCTGACTGGAACTCACTTTATTCATGAACTGCAACATTCAGTCAAATATCATTTAGTTTTAATTTCCAACTGCTGTCACTGGAATAGCAGACAGCAGATCGCGATAGAAGTTACATACAGCTGTAACATATTCTAACTTCTCTCAAACCTGAAAACAGACAAGATTTTATCAAGGAAGATCTTTAGTTAGCTCAGTGTTTCTAAGGTAGATCCTCACAGTTTCTGAATGGCCGACCGCTGTGTTAATAATAATAATAAATACCTAATATTTAATTACCAATAAAGTGCACGTGACTACTGTAAAACCCCTGTTTAAAAGTTTATTCCGAGGAATTCAGAACCAAACTCTCGTCATAAATGGCACTGGCACAAGTTTCACACACAGTGACAGAAACCATCACAAAAGCCCAGGACTGCTTAAGATCTTTCCAATAAATTTAATAGGAACAGTAGAACTGGAAGAAATCTCATGGAACCTGATGACAGTGGTACAAGGGAAACAATTTCCTATAAGTTTCCTGACAATTCTGCAATCTGTTGGACAGACATTGCCATGAACTTATGCCGAGATACAGGAGAAGCAACACTGGGACAATACATCACCCGTTTCTAAATAAATGACACATAGACGGAATATCAAAATAACAGGAGGCAAACAACTGTTTACATTACATGACTAAGGTGCAGAAATATTATAGAAAAACTAAGAGAAGAAATGAGATACATGACAGTTATCAAAGGACAGTGAAATGGTGATAACTGGGAATTAATGTTCTATTTTAAAAAAAAAAAAAAAAGTGGTTAGAAATGCGATTTAGATCTTCTGAGACAAGAATAAAAATAAATGGGAGTTAGATCTTCTGAGAGAAAAGAGGTAAATGTGAGTGTCTGTGAGAAGAGAGGTAAAGATGAGTTTCTGAGAGAATAAAGGTACATATGAATTTCTGAGAGTACAGGTAAATACAAATTTCTGGGAGAACACAGGTAAGTATGAGTTTCTGAGAGAACACAGGTAAATGAGTTTCTGAGAGAACACAGGTAAATGAGTTTCAGAGAGAACACAGGTAAATATGAGTTTCTGAGAGAACACAGGTAAGTATGAGTTTCTGAGAGAACACAGGTAAGTATGAGTTTCTGAGAGAACACAGGTAAGTATGAGTTTCTGAGAGAACACAGGTAAGTATGAGTTTCTGAGAGAACACAGGTAAATATGAGTTTCTGAGAAAACACAGGTAAATGTGAGTTTCTGAGAAAACACAGGTAAATATGAGTTTCTGAGAGAATACAGGTAAATGTGAGTTCAATCTCCTGAGAGAAGAATGCAGATAAGTGGGAGTTATATCATCTGACAGAAGCAAACAGATTCAGATACTGTCAGAATATGAGTAAACTACTGTTTACTATTTCCCTGCAACACAGATATGAGTATTTACCCTGAAAACACAACACAGAAAAACATCTTAAAGTGTTAAAATTAACAAAGCATGTGTATACTGAAGTAATGAGCAACCCTGTGTCCTCTCTACATAACTTCACAATCTATTTGAATACTAATAAATGACCAATTCCATGTTATTTCTTTGTTTTGTTGTTCTTTGCTAAAAATCTGATGTGGCAAATTAAATAATTTAAATTACCGAAAATATTCCTTCTGTGTCAGTAGGTTCTATGCCATCACTCATTCCTGAAAACAGACAAGTCAGAGCTATAATCATACACATCTGCATTTCATGACAGCAGAACCTGGCAATTTATTGTTATATTATTCATGACTCCACCTGCACGCTGCAAGGCAAGGCAGAGTGACATCTTAACTTGTATACATCATATTATACGACCACAAGTTGCATCATTTAAAACAAAAACAAAACAAACATGGCACCCTTTGTATCATTTTTGTAAATGGTATTAATAAATGTGTTCCTTATTTGGAAACTTAACAACAATTTTATCAACAAGCCCAAAGAAATAAAAATTTTTTTTGTTAATTTAAACTTTGAGTATTTTGTATTATATTTTAATTCAGTGAGTACTGTGAAGAAAGTATTACACTTACTGTACTTTTATAAGCCTACCTCTGAATTTGTTTTGCTCTGGTGAAGGCCTGAGTTTGTTTTATCCTGAAGAAGGCATGAGGTTCTTTCACCCTGATGAACACCTGAAACTGTTCTCCTGATTTCACCCTGCTAAATCCCTGAGACTGTTCTTGCCCTGATAAATCCCAAAGACTGTTCTTGCCCTGATTATACCCTGACGATTTCCTGAGACTGTTTTGCCTCGATACAGTTTATTTTGCCTTGATGAATCCCTGGAAATGTTTTGCCCCAAATAAGGCCTGCATTTATTTTGCCCTGATAAATCCCTGAAAATGTGTTGCCCCAAAGAAGGCCCAAGTTTATTTTGCCCTGCTAAATCCCTGAAAATGTTTTGCCCCAAAGAAGGCCTGAGTTTATTTTGCCCTGATAAATCCCTGAAAATGTTTTGCCCTGATGAAGGCCTGAGTTTATTTTGCCTTTATGAAGACCTGAGACTATTCTGCCAGATGGTCTGATTTGCTATTTTTATTCCTGTTTACTAAAACTGCCGTTTTTCTTCCTGGAATATATGTGTTCACCACTTACATACTATGACATTTATAAAATATCAATAATGCCCTTTAGTTTTATAAATATATTTTTTAAGTACAGAATAAATATAATATGTCCACTTTAACAATGAAATTATATTATTTACCTTTAAACAATCACTAACATGAAATCATTCACAGAAACCTTAGTGTCCTTGGTGCAATTTCTCTTGTGGAATTCATCTTGTTCATGGCAAGAAACACTCTAGCACCTACAGAACACACCCTAACAAACAAAATCTTCTCACAACCATTTCTAGCAGGTGCTTTCATCTATGTTCCTGCTAACAAGATGTTATCTTATACAGTGCAGTATGAGTACAGTCCATGGATCTTTTTTCTCTCCGCTACTTAAGATGCATGTGCCAGGTTTGTTATGCCATGCAGAATAGGTGGAATGAGATATGGTATTACCTACGCTTTATGGTGGTTTAACATGTTGCTGATATCTTACTACCCATTCTGTGACTTGCTTGAGAGTTTCACTGTGAGGTGTACATTCTGCTTCATGTCCTGAAAAAAGCATCATTTCTCTTGTGTTCTGCTTTCCCTTACATGTTCCCTTCCATTTTGTTTAGCACTGTCCTAAGATACTCATTTTATAGCTTTTCTTTTCTGCTGCAACCTGCATAGTTCTACCTTGTTTACACATTGTCCCAATATTCCAGGGGCCCATTCTGAAATTCTATGAGATGGGAAAAAAAGTATCAGCTATCTTCTAGACTTCTTTCAGATTTCTCTGGCCTGTATTATAAAATTGATTTGACAGTGCAGACTACTCTGGCTTGGCCATATTCACCACAAGGAAGATGAGAAAAGGACAGTTGGGTAACCACAGCTGAGGTTCAAAGATGTGTGGAAGAGAGACATGGACATACATCCAGCAACCTGGGAGGTGGAAGCTGCTAATCGCACCAAGTGGTGATGCTCCCTATGGCACCGCTCAGAATGGGCAGCAAGGAGCTCTCACAGCAAGGAGAAGAGAAGAACCTGCTGAAAAGAACACCAGGAAAAAATAGATCTGAGGGCTATCACCTCATGGGTGCATTCCCATAGTCAGTATGACTGAAGGGGCTACTACTATTGCAATTATAAAATGACAAAACTCATTTCTGGAGGGTCTCATGCATACTCAGTAAGTAACATGAATGACTTGATTAGACCGACTTGTTCACAATCTGGCTATGTTATAATTTTTGCAAATGTATTTATCTACAGGATGGCTTATTATGCAAATATTGTATTAAAATTGTAAATGATATAACCACGTGCACATAAGCCTCAGGTTTGCCAGGTACATAGCGGCATAATATTGTTACAAACATTTTATCCTTTCCTAAAAAAACCCCTAAAAATGTTAGTCATAATTCTAAAACCACAATTTTGGCACCTGTAAGATCAGCAACGGCAATCCGAATGCCTTGGTCAAAAGCCTTAGCATCTTCAGAGCGTTCAAAGGTCAGTCCGTATCTCTTCTCGTCCGTTTTCCAATGGTGCCACTTTGGGTTGGCTTTAGTGTACTGAATATCCTTTTTTAACCTACAGTCAAGGATAACCTGGAACAAATAAAAAAGTTCCACATCTGAGCCAATGCTGAAAGGTACATAACAATGTAAAAAAAAAAAAAATATGCTGAGGTGGATGAGGTCTACAAACAAGGCAATGATACAAAAACGCCTGACACTGTTTAGTATGCAGTTAGGTGATCTCTTAAGAGGCTTCCCTAATATCAGAATGTTCTAAAATGGTGGAAATATTTGAAGAAAAATGAACCCAAAATTGGTATCACTAATTAACTCTTTAAGTCCCAATCGACTTTATATATCCTCAGGGGTTAGACGCGCTTGGCCCAATCAACTTTATAAAGCGTTTAGTATATGTGCCTCTGTTTGAGACTATTTCTAATTATAACTACACACAAAAACCCAAAACGTCATTTCCGACTGCAAGTACATTCTTTTAAATACCGCATGTGTTTAAGAGTGAACGGGTTTTTGTTTTGAGATATTTATTTAAAAATGCACCGGGGTGGCCATTTTTGCTTGGGCCAAACCAACTTTTTTGCTTGGGACTGAAAGAGTTAATGCCTAGTCTGATGTAATACTTGACAGTCAATAGCACTTGTGTTTCCACTTTATTTTTCTTTTTTCCCTTATTTTTGCATCATCAGATGATGTATTATGAATCTCCTTATGTTGACTAGGCAATATGTCAAAAAGGTTTCTAGTAAAACTTTTAGATACTTCTCCTTTCTTCTTCTCCTTCATACACTCTCAGACGTCTACTTGAATGTTTCAAAGAAAGCAGTAGTCAGTTTGAGGCTATTTGCATCTCCATAGAGCTTTTGTACGAATGGTACTGGTGTCGGCATATGCGCTTTCTCTGTTCAACATTATGTTGGGCAACTTTGAAGCAGATGTTCAGCAGTCATTTTATCAGTGCCACAGTTACACTCATTGGTAGTTCCTATATTTAGCTTGCTGAATAGATGGTACCTCAATCTGTTGTGGCCCGTGCGACTTCTGTTGAGTTGGTAGTACGCTTGTGTGTGTGACCTGGATGCTCTGCATTCCATTTGTTTCTGTATCTGATTCTAATAAAGCTCTTCGCCTCAAAAGTTATGCTTACTGAGGTTGCTTTCCACCTTCCTTTGCCAATCTGTAAGCCTCTTCATTGCCAGGGATGTTACAATGATATGGGATCCACTGGACCACAACTCTTTCGAATCGTTGACATAGTTTGTGTGTGGACCACTACTCTTAGGTCATCCAGCTCTGCATTATTTTGGCTTTTCACCGTTGCAATTACTGATAGTGCGTCGGTAAAGAAAGTAACTTGCCCCTCTGTGTTTTCCTGTCATTATAACCTCTGCTGCAGTTTTCAAGGCCTCTGCTCTGAAGTTACTTGAGAATTGTTCTGTTGCCACAGACATATTTTTTTGTGCACCAGTGCTTAAGGTCAGAAAGACACCTCCACCTCCATTTTCTGTTGTATTTGTTGCTGATCCATCTGTGTATGTATGGGTTCAGGTGATGCATGGGTAAATTCGAAAAGCTCTAAGGACCGAAAGTTTTTTTTTTCCCCCTCCAGAAGCAGCACTCGTGCGCACGACGTGACCCACGCAGCCTTGAATTATTATTTTTTTACAGTAAGTTCAACGATATTTCCGCTTTTCCCGAAAGATCAATATGAAGCTCCGTCTCCTGCGCTTTTTTGTACCAGCGCGCAGATCCAAGCTCTCGCTGCTCTCGAGTTAGCGGGTATGGACAGAGAAATGGAAGAGATAAAAATACAGGTAAACAATATGGCTGCGTGCGTGGTTACCGATTCAATTACTGGAATTATTTTTGTTCGTCGCAAATATTGAAACATAGGAAGTTGATAGAATATACTGTACTATTTTTAAAATGCGCTGTTGTCGTGAAATACATGATAATACACTAGCCAATAACTAATATATAGATCTGGGATATCGTCGCAGTAAACAGGGTCGTAAAACTTCTGAGAGTTGCATGATCGGTTGTGTCTCACACTGCTACAAGCCACACATACTTCTGTGGCTCTCACATAAAGCAGACCTCGTAGTATCGGCCGTCATCGCAGATACCTGCACCTACACAGCGCTGGAAGAAGTTGGAAGTGACCAAATAACTAATACTACAATATAATCAGGCCTACTGGGCAACATATGCAACAATTTTAGACAGCAGACTCGACAACATTAATCTTCCAGAGGCAACAAAAAACAAATACAACAATATGACAAAGGCCATACCGGAGTTTGCTAAAATAACAGTAGCAAATGTTAAGCACAAATATGCCACCCACTTATGGACTCCAGATCTAGAAAACACTGTTAAAGACAGTCAGAAAAAAAAAAGAATAGAGAACCCAACAGAGCCATTAAAACGCTGTATGGCAAACTCACAGTGCTCTAATTACTCTGTCATTCGGACGCCCATCTCTACAAAAGAAAAAAGACAGGGACGTTGGAAGCCTGAGGTGGCTTGATAAGCACAGATCAGGAAAGACAACCTTTTGCAAAGCCAGGGGCAAATTAACAAATAAGGAAATGTGGTCGCGGGCTAACTCTTACATTACTTTAGTACATGTGAAAAATATGTTAATACTAGCAACAACCCGCCAAAATTGGCAGGTGTTTAATTATAATGTGTTGTTTCTGTTACACGTATTACATTGCTGCTTCTTCTATAGTCTCGCTTGCTCGCTGTGAATGACGCGATCGTCTCTTCCTTTTAGCCATCTTATCATTTTGATCCATAATAATAAGTCTGCAATACTTTAAATTAAAATTTTGTCTTGAAAAAAAAAACAATTTAAAAAACTTACATTTTAAGGTTATTTTTAAGAAAAATGATGAGTTAAATCCGTTTCCCGAATGAAACTGGGCAGAAGAATCTTGATTGTCTGTTGATTTAATGCACACCGTGACGGTGTGACACTTTGCTATTTTCGCGGGAGTACATATAAGGGGAAACAATACAATTATTGTCTAACTTTCAACCACAGTTGCACCCCCTTAGCTGTGCTCGAAAGTTAATGCACTCTCTCGAAAATATACTACTGGACAAAAGTTAAGGACCACCATTCAGTTTAGAAAAGGTTTATATAATAGATTGGCAAACTGTAAAGACAAGTGAAAATGTCATTAAAACTGAGCTCAGAGAAATGTGTATACATTTCTGTGTGCACTAGGTTAATTTTTTTTTAAATGTCCAAAAACTGGGTCACTTTAACCCGCACGTGAAAATTGCCATTGTTGCTGCAAAAACTCGTGGTTTTTGCAACACGCCCCACTAGTTCAAAAGGTGAAAAAGTGAGTTGAATTTGAATGCACGTGGAAAATGATCATCGGTAAAGAGTGTTCACCGTTGGTATGCAATAAATCAGTATGACAAGTGGTCGAAATGATCACTGCATTAGCCATGCCACCAAGGAGAAGTCTCAGCACTGTAGACCGTGGTCGAGCCATGGGATGGATTCAGGATGGTCAATCTGTTCGTCATGTTGCAAGACGTTTAGCAGTGTCCCACTCTACCATTCAGAGACTTCTTGAGAGATTTCAAGCTACCGGACATTTGGAAAATCGACCCTGCTCACGAAGAATTATATAAACCTTGTCTAAACTGAATGGCGGCCCTTAACTTTTGTCCAGTAGTATAGAAAAAGTGCGCAAATGACGGTGAGCAAAGTGTGACATACCGACCGATCGAAGTACCTTACGGCGGGAATTATGGTATTGGACTATTTATACCGTTTCTTTATTAAATATACTATGACGGAATTATGAGACCTATTTTCTAACTATAACATGACAATATTATCATGTTTAAAAAAAAAAAAAACAGGTAGCTTCAATTCCTCCCTGTTAAGTCATTCCAATAACTATTGAGATCTACTTTCTTTTATTAGATTTTTTTTTTTTTTTAGAGGTCTGCACAGGGATGGTTTTCTGTAGATCAGGACAAAAGCTTAAAGTGAATGGAAACTGGCTAATACAAAAGTATATTCGTTATTAACAGCACATAAGAGCGACAGGAATGTGTACTATCACCGAGAGACAGTAATGTGTACTATCGCCGAGCGACAAGAATGTGTACTATCACCGAGAGACAGGAATGTGTACTATCACCGAGCGACAAGAATGTGTACTATCACCGAGAGACAGGAATGTGTACTATCACCGAGAGACAGGAATGTGTACTATCACCGAGCGACAAGAATGTGTACTATCACCGAGCGACAGGAACGTGTACTATCGCCGAGAGACAGGAATGTGTACTATCGCCGAGCGACAAGAATGTGTACTGTCACCGAGAGACAGGAATGTGTACTATCACAGAGACAGGAATGTGTACTATCACCGAGAGACAGGAATGTGTACTATCACCGAGCGACAAGAATGTGTACTATCACCGAGCGACAAGAATGTGTACTGTCACCGAGAGACAGGAATGTGTACTATCACAGAGACAGGAATGTGTACTATCACCGAGAGATAGGAATGTGTACTATCACCGAGCGACAAGAACGTGTACTATCACCGAGCGACAAGAACGTGTACTATCGCCGAGAGACAGGAATGTGTACTATCGCCGAGCGACAAGAATGTGTACTGTCACCGAGAGACAGGAATGTGTACTATCACAGAGACAGGAATGTGTACTATCACAGAGACAGGAATGTGTACTGTCACCGAGAGACAGGAATGTGTACTATCACCGAGCGACAGGAATGTGTACTATCACCGAGCGACAAGAATGTGTACTGTCACCGAGAGACAGAAATGTGTACTATCACCGAGCGACAAGAATGTGTACTATCACCGAGAGACAAGAATGTGTACTGTCACCGAGAGACAGGAATGTGTACTATCACAGAGACAGGAATGTGTACTATCACAGAGACAGGAATGTGTACTGTCACCGAGAGACAGGAATGTGTACTATCACCGAGCGACAAGAATGTGTACTATCACCGAGAGACAGGAATGTGTACTATCACCGAGCGACAAGAATGTGTACTATCACCGAGAGACAGGAATGTGTACTATCACCGAGAGACAAGAATGTGTACTGTCACCGAGAGACAAGAATGTGTACTATCACCCCTACTGTTAACACTTATATGGATAAGATAACACCAGAAGGACATCCATAATTAGACAACATAAATGAATTAATGTTTGCAGGTGACAGAAGCCTACTAAACACATATATCAAAGACTCAATGAAATCACGGGCGCACTCAATACAACACACGAGAGATACAATACGAAGATTAGTACATGTAACACATAAGCATGTAGGTCAGCATAAACCCATGTCCACTAAACATCTATATCGACAACATGGATCTTAAGCCAAAAAGTTCTAGTAAAAGGATCCCGTTACACGCCCATAGTGGCATATTGAGAATATGGTGTTAGGCCCATATTTTCTTGACCATCGGCACACTAGGGGTGATGTGGCCAGCATCACGCCGGCCGCTTTAACCTTTCCAGGGTTGCTCTGGTACCCAATTCGTGAGGCTGGGTCGACCCTGGAGCCGTTTGCGGTCTAAAAAATCCCATCTCAACTGGGGATCGAACCATGAACCACCGAGCTAGTTCAAAAATGTTCTAGTACCAAGGAAACATGTTCATCGAAGTTGGCAGATCTTGCAGAGAAATAAAAGCATGATGTCAAAAGGTTTATCACAGAGGTTTGCCAACGGACTCCACTACTCTGTCACCTACAGAGCCCCAGTAAGACAAAGTTACAACTAACAAACACTAACAGCGTATTCACACCAACTCTTTGCTATCAGTGTCAAACAAAGTCCCCATCTAAAGCGCAGGAGAGGATTTTGGTTTTACGGATCATCTTCGTTGCACAAACACAACTCAATTAGTGCTCCAATCTCATCCCTAGATCTCACAAGGAGGATCTCAGCACAGTTCACGAACCCCGTTCCACCGACGAGGACCCAATGTCCATATCTTCTTCTTCATTCGTCCTGAAAAGGACGTTGGTTGCGTTGTGTCCGTTTACAGCAAAGCTGCGATATTTGCGCCTTTCGGCCGAACACATCCGACTTCAGCACGGCATTTTTGGGACCGGGTTAGCCTTCCCTCTTCGATCCCTACTCACTCAGCCAGACTGCAGTGATGCAGCCTTTTCCAGGACCACCACTTGGAGGTGCAGTAGGGTCTTTGTCAAATGTGTATATAAAGGAATCACATATTCTATAAACATTTTTGTGGTGGGTAGGTTTTCCAAATTTTTGCAGGAGAGGAACACCACGGCATGTGGGATAGGCATGAGAATAGTTGCAAATGTTATCATATGCGACATAATTAGAAAGGAGGCCATACGATGGTGGTAGGAACAACATCTTTCATCAACTACACAGAGGCACATGATAACATGGAGTAAATATCTTATTAGAGCGTCAGAATGAACGCTGATACGTAAAAGTAAAGGATCCCGTTACACGCCCATTGAGGCATATTGGGAATATGGTGTTAGGCCCATATTTTCTTGACCCTCGGCACACTAGGGGTGATGTGGTCAGCATCACGCCGGCCGCCTTAACCTTCCCAGAAGTTGCTCTGGTACTCAATTGGGGCTGGGTCGACCCGGGAGCCGTTTGTGGCCTAAAAAAATCCCACCTCATCTGGGGATCGAACCATAGACCACTGAGCAAGGAAGCCAGTGCACTAACCACTATGCTACCGCGACTCCGCTGATACGTGCTAGTAGTCATTTTCTGACCTTACTATTTATCAGCGTTGTGGACTCAGCCAAGAAATCTTTCGACTCCTGAAATTTTAGAATTCCGTCGGAGTAGAATTCCCACTCCGACTAGTTTTTTTCACAAGTCACATGACATATAATTCAGAATCCAGACTTTTTTTTTTTTACCGACTCCATTAAAAGTCAGTTTTAAAAGAGCGTTAAGGTGACACATGAAATAATTATGACCGCTATAAAATATTAACCACAAAAATTTATGTGGTTTATTTATTAACCACAAAAAACTATTTATAAGGACAATAATTAGTCCCCATATATATACGAGGGTAAGTCAGTAAGTTACAAATGGTAATGGAAAAAAAAAAAAAAAATGAAATACGAACTTGAACACCATGTATTATTGCACTTACATTTCCCCTTTATTTCTCAACATAATCTCCACTAACACTGATACACTTATCCCATCGCTGTATTAGTGCTTCGAAACCTGCTGCATAGAAGTGCGTGCTCTGCTGTCTCAGCCACATTCGCACCTCACGTTCAACCTCTGCATCACCCGCGAAATGTTTACCGCCAAGGTGAGCTTTTAGTGGACCAAACAGGTGAAAATCACTTGGGGCTAAGTCGGGACTAAGGCGGATGTTCACGAATTTGCCACCCTAGTTGTTCAATTTTCTCCTGGGTTAATCGAGCTGTATGTGGTCTGGCATTGTCGTGATGGAGCAGTACTCCTCTAGTCAGTAGGCCTGGGCGTTTTCTTCGAATTGCATCCCGAAGCATCAACAGAACTTCACAGTAAGATGCAGCATTCACATTCTCACCTTTCTTCTGGAAATGGGCTAACAGCACTCCGTGAGAATCCCAAAACACTGCTGATGGCGAAACCTTGAATTTCTTGGCTGAAGGTGAACACGGATGTTTCCATTGCATTGAGTTACGCTTTGATTCAGGTTGGTAGTGATGCACCCATGATTCATCCCCAGTAACAATCACTTCACACCGTAACCAGGAAACATTTCCTTGTGAATATCATTTGCAGGAAGTCCTTTTGCTAAAAAAAAAAAAAAAAAAAACGCACAACAGCGCCCTGTTCTTCGTTTGTACACTCCACGAGCACGGTCGCCATTTTTATCTGCTCTGCGCATGCGCATGCGACACCTAGCAGTCTGCTACATAAGCTAATCATAGAGCTGGATGATACTGTCGCCTAATGACACCTTTAAAGTTAAAGTTAGTTGCTTATCCTTTACAGGACGTGGCAATCAACCCCAGCTTTTATTGACTGTTTTGTGATTTTTCTAGGCAATTTTTACGTTCAGTAGTTTGCCATTGCTTTCTGAACGGTACGGCGCTTATACCATTGTTAAAAATCCACACAAAGCGATCTGCTACCAAATCGCCTGCAGCAGGTTTCGAACCTGGTATATCTGGATTATGAAACCGCGTTCATATCCATTAGGCCACAGACGCCGACAATGACACCTTTAGAAACTACCAAATACCATTTTCAGCTTCCCATATCAGTTTGTAACCTACTTACTGACTTCCCCTCATATAAACACACACATCAATACATATCACACAATGTAACAAAGTAGTGAGCGGAGGAAAACTAGAATAGAATGCTAGAAATAAAGTATAACAGTCCTCGTTTTAAGGACGGCCAATCACGTTAACCCGCCAATACTCCAGGGGCGGTACCACTCTATAGTTTGAGTCACAGCTTATAATTTATGTCTCCCTGTAACTCATTCATGTGTTAGAGCAAATCAGGAAATCCAGCGAATAGGAAATATTTTCCTTCAGCGCAGTCTGTTGAATTAAATGAGTGACTGACTGGTAGGTATGCTAATAATTCACAGTAAAATTGGAGTTGGGATTCGGTGGTTCACCGTCCCTAACTCTTTGCTGGTAAAATTAGCCTTTGGTATCGTCGAAGACGTGAAGTTGCCGCGTGTACGTGGATGTATTGACTTTTAGGAAAGCAAAGACAATGGCCACAGGTGGGTGGCTAGCGTTAGCTACAAGTACTATTTGACCACACAAGTATGGGCGCTGCTAGGGAGGAGGGATTGGTAATAGTTTGTTGTCTTAAAGAAGACACATCGATGATATCCTCTCGCTGCCAAGTGGAGACGAAAATAATAAAGCTTGGCAATACAGTGGCCCAGTAAGACAAGGGTTAAATGTAGAATGGGAGCCGCGGTAGCTTCCTAGCTCGGTGGTCCATGGTTCGCTCCCTAGATGAAGTGAACCTTTTAGACTGCAAATTTGAAGACAGACTGCTTCCTGCATGAAAATAATTTACGGTTGCATCTGTGTAGTCGAAGCAAAAATACGTTGGGGGGGGGGGGGGGCGCTCGGCTGTCTAATTTGAGATTGACGCTGCCGGAGTCTGAAATTTTATTCGTAGACACTAGGAAAAAGAAGAGGGGGAGGAGACAAAAATCAAAGTTAAGAGAAGGGCACTCCTACCGGTGAGAAAATAGACAGAAATTATGAGACAACTCATCACAATAAACAACATTAAACAAATCCTGAGGGAACATGAAATGACACTGGCCAACGTATCGCACCTCGCACAAGAATAACAACTGCTATACCCTACGGTGCTAAACGGTTTAAGTGACAGGAAAAAAATTACATTAAACAAATACAGGGTTAATAAGCCGCGGTGGATTCAGCCTGCAAGCCGGACGTTATAGGCTCCTGGCGTAGCTGAAGTATATAAAGAAATCCAACGGATCCTCCGGGCTACAGTTACTAGTCAAGGAAAGCCACTGAATAAATGGCAGAAGAGACAAACATTTTTGTTAAAGTGGCCATTGTTAGAAAACTGACTATCTAGAACGACACCGTTCATACTTATAAAGATAATGAATTTTCAATAAGAATAATTCATTACCATAAAATATAAACAATCTTTACATGGCTAAATCTATGTATGCATTAACTAAGTCATAATTAAAACTATCGTCTATTCAAGTATTTTCACTGATATTCAGTCAAAGGGTGGGGTGGGGGTGGAATAACCTCCTTCGTTAATATCATATATCACCATAAGATTTAACAAATATTATTAGAACTGTGTGCCAGTCTCGTTATGGTTCAAACAGATTTAGGTTGGAGACTGAGCACCCATGGGTTTGCCCGGAGTGTAATGACGTCGATTAGAATTAACAATAATAATAGGTTCTTCTCAAACAGGCAAACTCCCTCTGCGGGCCGTTTAACAATTAGGCGAACTAGGCGCTCGCCTGGGGGCGGCTAAATTTAGTGGGTGGAAAAATGGAGACAACTATAGATTGGTGTAACGAACAAGAGTCGTAATTCCCGGAGAAATGTTGAGTTTCTGTCGCTCTTCCACACCACTGTAAATAAAATGTTTGTACATGTATATGTATTAGCACATTTACGTGCATGTTTTATGTGATTGGGCGTGTGTGTATGTAAGCCTATAAACTATTTATGAAGATAATTCAATGGATTGTAGAAGTTTTGCGGTTGTCTCCTGTGCAGTTTCCCACACTTGCAGACTCTAAACTCTAAATGATTATTGTACACGATATTGTGTTTTATACCGTATTAGTTACTTGTTGAAAGTATTTTTTGTATAATTAAAAATTCGAATATATCAAATGAAATGGTAGTCCCATACAGAGATACAGCCGTAGGGGAGTGAAGTGTTCGACACTCCAATATACAAGGTCTAGCTTTCTGAGGTGGAGTGATCAGTTCTCTCCCTGGCTGACTTTGTCTTCCCTAACTTATGTGCACAGCCAGGTACACATTTACGGTAGGCTACACTGGAGAACAACGCTACAGGGTTTCGAACTTTTAACTCTGTATCCAGTAGCAAGTGCTCTAACCACTGTCACCTGACGCTTATGTAAGTATATATATATATATATACGCATTGCAGCAAGTAACCCGCCAAAACATGAGGGAAATAAATATGTTGTGTTCTGTCTGCTGCATGCCGTGATGACGTCACTAATTCTCCTGTGGTTATCTCCTTCCTTTCTGTTTCACTTCAACTTTATTGGATCTTTGTAGTTAAATGTATCATAACCTATGATCACCAAACAAATGAAAGGCCTAAACAAATAAACCGTTGTTCGGCGCCGTTGTCGCCCTATCCCGTAGCTTGGCATTGTAGCTTGTTGTCTGTTTGTGTAGAGATCTGTCCATCATGGTGGGTTTGATAGTGTGTGAGGTGTTTAATCTTTGTCGAAGAAGACTCTCCTTCTTCAGTAGAAAATTCTGTTCTTGGGTGACTGTCTCAGTAGAGTACAGTTGATAATCTTGCGCGTAGAAATTTCATTTGTCGATGGTTCTCAAGATGTTCCAATGATGCAGCCTATCTTGTTATTTGTTTTAATTATGTGATCGTACTGTTTTTAGTGGTTCAGATGGCAGCAGGTTAACACGTGCGATGATTATGGCTGTCTGTATGTTTGAGGCGACGGTAAATCCTCATTGATCAGGCTCATTTTGCACGAGCAGCCTAACGACAGTTAGTTTTGTTCTGTATGAATTATTTTTGCTGACACAAATTTTCACCAACACAATCCACAACGATAGAACTTGACGACATTTATCTCTTCAACGTCAAAACAGAAGTACGTATAATATTCCACAAAATTCGTATGTCTTTTATATGGGACCCTTTTATATACGAGGCGTGTTCAAATGAAACCCGCCCGTGCTGCGCGAAGTGGACATTTTTAGGAGGAGCATGATGATGTCACATCTGACGTAATAAGCACATACGAATGTACAAGTGTGTAAGTGTTCATTCTCCTAGTATTCATTGTTTGTGCTGCAGACCGTTAAAATAATGGCCGGTGTGATACGGAATCCGTCCAAGGTCGATCAGCGAGCGGTGAGCCAGTTCCTAACAGCTGAAATGATGTCGACCAGCCGACATTCATCGCCGAATGAAAGCAGTGTATGGTGACAAAAGTGTGTCTAAGACTACAGTAAAAGACTGGGTACGAATGTTTCGAGAAGGACGTCAGTTAACGAAAGATCTTCCGCGGCCAGGTCAAGTGCATATTGTTGCGACAGAAGAAGCCATCGCCTTATGGAAGAACGCATGGGGTGGCGTTTGAACCACCTGCTGCGTTACGAAGAGGAGGGTGATGCATTTCTGTTGCCCATAGTGGCAGGCGATGAGTCGTGGTGCCACCACTTTGAGCCGTGCAGCAAAACAGCGAGCATGCAATGGAAACATCCCGGATCACCAAAACCCAAAAAAATTCAAGTCACAGATTTCCGCCGGTAAGGTTATGCTGACCGCATTTTTTGACCATGAAGGGCTTCTATTGGTTGACTTTAAAGAGCCTGGCTTGAACATCAATGCCATCCGCTACAAAGACACACTAGACAACCTGCATACAGCCATCAAGAATAAACGACCCGGCATGCTTTCGCGTGGTGTGATTCTGCTGCACGACAATGCTCGTCCACATGTTGCGAACATTGTGCAGGAAGCGTTAGCAAGGAAAAGGTGGGAAGTTCTGCCACACCCAGCCTACAGCCCCGATCTATCACCATGTGACTTTCATTTGTTCGGACTCTTAAAAAAATCTCTAAAGGGACAACGATTCGACTCCGATGCAGACGTCAGGGCCTCGGTGACCAAATGGTTCAATAAGCAGCCAAAGTCATTTTCATGCAGTGGGATGCGTGTCTGAATGCCTATGGTGACTATTTCTAAAGAACCCCAGTGAGTACTTGCTTCATAACAATTGCTGTATTTAATTCTACTACTCCTGCTGATGTACCTTACATATATTTGCTATAAAGCCACTGGGACGGGTTTCATTTGAACACTCCTCGTATTTATTATCTGAAAATTCATTGAAACAATTTCTCTTCTTTCTTTTCAAGAAGGCTTATAACTTTGATGACACTATAGCAGGTTTTTAGTTGTTGTCTTTTAAGTTGCTTTCTTAATATAGGCAGTCAGTCTTGTTGTTCTTTCTTATTTATCGTCTGCACCAATTTATTAAGGAAGAATCAATTCTGTCTCAACTTCAGATAAATGTAACAGCAAATGGTTCTCCTCTTTTCCACAACCTCTGCGTCTGCAGTTTATATAATTTCTTGTTAGTCAATAAGTTGGAAAATTACTCTTTTAGGATGAGCTGTAGTATTATTTTACTCACGAAATAATTTTTTTTTTTCTCTTTTCTCAGTAGATTTTAAAGGTTTTTCATCAAAATGTTGAGTAGTGTGATATGAAAATTGAGCACCTTGATCGACCCACTTTATTCTTATCGGCACACCTCATTCTTTTTTTTTCAACCTAATCGCTCAAACGTGGTTTCCCACAGGCTTCCTAATTAAACATGCAAGTTAAATTACGCATAAGCCAGGCCTTTCGCTAATCGGGCTTATTTCTATTTAGCCACGCCTATTTTCTTTTCTCTATGTCTTACAGACACTAGGATTGTTTACAAACAAACCTATTAGCTAGTCCAGAGCCGTTAACTGTATTATCACGCGAACGATTGGGCAATCGCTGAAATAGCGACAGATCAGAGAATGAGTCGTCTAATGGTAAAATCAAGGATGTTAAGTCAAAAGACGTACTTTCAGTAAATACATTGGTCAGGGGGAATTAATCTGAGGAAAGGGGAGATAATCACAGTTAACCCCCCCCCCCCAATCCGTTTGTTCGGAACTTAATTAGCTACAGTGAGAGACGACAGATCAAAAGCAAGTCCGCTCGCTAGCAAAGAGTCCGCGGTCGGCATAAGCGTGAAAAATAGCTTTCATTCAGAAATCGACCGCAGATTCCTTCAATAAACGGGCAGAGGTGATAAATCTCACATGTAGCTAACGATTTTTACCCATTTTATATATATACCCATCTCTTAAAAATTCCTGCCTCAGGAAGTGTTGATATTCTAGCTCGACATCTTGGAGTTTTTTTTATAGAGAATTACTTAGATTCGTGGAGAGTTCGTTTTCCTGTGTTGTGGTAATAATATATATGTTAGAACTTTGAGTGATTTAATCGTTAAAGTTTTTCATTATATTTCACTAGGATTCTGTGTTAAGTTGAATAACGTATTAAATAAATTTATAGCTAAATTTTCTCCAGCCGTAAACGTAATTAAATTTCTTGTTATTCCCCCGTAAGAGAGGCTTAAATAATTATAAGACGCTAGGCGATTGATAATTGTTGAGATACCATTTATTTTTGTTTTCATCATGTGTAAATTTTAAGTGACTAGTGTTCATATCTAGTGTTAAAAGCGATGAGATTAGCTAGACACTTGTGGAGTTAAATTTAATTTAATAACGCGTGTGTAAGAATATGATTATAGTATGATTACATGTTTATCTATTTTTTACATATAGGCTGGTCATACCCTTGCGATCCAGCGGGGTTTATGGTCTTATGTCTTATGGCATTACGGTCTTATGTTCCTAAATATCCAGACACTGTTTGTGAAATCTGATTTTTGTGACCCTGTGCGGTCCACCTTCGCCATCCATGAGAGTGGCTAAATAACCAGAACACTACAATTTTAAAAGTTAAATGATAACTGGAACGGGACTATACCAGAAGATCTTTCCATCTAGATACATATTAATATTACTGGCCTGATGTGGCAGAACTTACAGCACTATTTTTTTCTAAACCATTTGACAGTAAAGTTTTCTTACCACGAAATTATACTCGAGAGAATTCACGGGTCATACTCGGCTATTTCCCTCCTAAAAACAGCCTAGGAGTAACATTCTGTTTTACACCTTTCATTACGACAGAGAGAGTCACAGCCATTGGAGGCTAGACCACACCGGAACAATATATTAACTTTTAAATTTCCAGGACAGTGCCACCACATAGAAAAAACTTATTCCAAACCAATACCTGCAGTAAGAAGAGGAATATCCAGGAAAATAATCAAAGCATCAATTCAGCGACTCCCGGAAAATAGCAGTCAGCATAACCGGAGAGTCTGGGGCTAATATGACTCTGAAAAGTCGTAATAACTGTTTGATTTAAAATCCATGGAATGTATGCAGCATCGTCAGTGGGGTAAGCAAATCTGAAAGTGGGCCACTGTGTGTATGTAGTGAATGAATGGAACGAAAGAAACTTATTTCTTAAGTTAATACTAATATACCCTCTTCTTTTATTTTATTTCTCACTAATCTGAGTGTTCACGGGATAGATTAAATTAAGGACTTATGCTTTACCCGTCCTGACTATTCCCTACTCCCATTGTTAATTATTTTGATCTTTTGGGTAAATTACCTCTGTTGGGATCTTTCCTAGTTTCCCTATAGAAGAGGGAGGGCCTATTAGATTTATATTTTCATTTCTCTTATGTTAACTGAAATTTATCGATATAATGCTTTTCTTGATGTTGTGATATTTCTAGTGAGAAATAAACTAAATAAACCTTAATCTCACCACGACAGCAGAGGGACAGGAAACAAGATGGGCAGAGCACTTCAGAGAAACTCTGAACAAGGAACCACCAGAGACACAATTGAATGTTCCTGAGGCTGAAAACGATCTAGATGTAAATACAGACATTCTACGAAAAGAAGAAATCATCACAGCAATCAAAGGGTTAAAGAACGGAAAAGCTCCTGGCCATGATAACTTAAATGCAGAGCTATTTAAGACAGACCCTGAGCTAGCAGCAGAACTATTAGAACCACTATTTGCACAAGTCTGGAAAACGGGGAAAACACCATCAGAGTGGAACAAAGGAATAATTGTCAAATTGCCCAAGAAGGGAGATCTTGCAGACTGCAATAATTGGAGAGGAATCACTCTTCTCTCAGTTCCCAGCAAAATACTAGGCAGGATAATTATACAGAGAATTTCAAAAGCAGTAGACCACAAACTGAGGAAAGAACAAGCAGGATTTAGAAAGAACAGAAGATGCGTAGATCATATATTCACTCTCAGGAACATTATAGAGCAGTGCTCAGAATGGCAAAGACAGCTGTACATTAACTTCGTTGATTTTGAAAAGGCTTTTGACAGCATACATAGGGACAGTTTGTGGGAAAATACTGAGGGCTTATGGAATTCCAAGCTGCATAGTGTTAATCATAAAAAGCCTCTATGCCAACTTTACATGTAGTGTTGGGCAGAGCAACCTAACCTTTGAGGTGAAGACAGGAGTACGACAGGGATGCCTGTTACGACAGGGTTTATGATGTTAGCCACTTTGATAATGGGCTCTTTTAAAGTTACGCATTAAGGGGTTTAAAATGCTATTAATATATATTATGTTTCGCGCTTCACGGTAATTGAACGCGAATCGGTAGAGTCGCGTAGATTTATGATGACGTGTTGCGTTGGTATGCTAACACGTGACGACATTATAATTGTACCCTTTGTATTCTGGATTTGGTCCTAGACGGACGCGATTTTGCAATGCTCCCGTTGATGATAGTAATTGTGTAGAGGATTTTCTCTATTATATGGCACCAGGGTCTGCCTATTGGATATGGATACAAATAACGTCTCAGTTTGATGAAATGAAATATTCTTCAGGTCAAGAATAGTTGCAGGGAGTAATTTTATTAATAAGTATCCAAATTATAATTATCGACCAACTTTGGTTGTTCATTACCGGATTACCGACCTACGGAATCGCGAGACGTTGTGTTGATTAATGAAGTAAAAGTCAGGAGACGATTCGTATAGATTGCATGAACTTTATGTATGCTTGATTACTATGATGTCTTATGGATTCGCATATCGTCAATTAAATATATTTTTGTGGACTCGTACCACCTTGGACTTATCAACTCACTATTGTTGAAGTTTTGGTCAGTTTATAAACAACATTCGCCAACATAATATAAGCACGATGTTCAAGATAAAATACGTCATAAATGATAAAGAGAATCAATTCAAGACATGGCCAGAAATAATGTACTCTTTATTAATAACGGAAATGGTTAAAAAGGTCAAGCAATAAAGACAGACCTCCAAGCCACAAGCAAGCGCAACAAAGTGGTCTAACACCCCTACTATAACAAACGTGGTGGCGCAGCGTGGGGAACGAAAAACATTTTTTTCTTCCACTTCAAGAAGTTATCGAATTGAATTCAGAGCGACAATTTTTATCACTAAAAACTGTTTACAATTGCGATGCGCTCACGTGATCTTATGACTCATTGCGCATGACGGCTGGAGGTCAAACTGACGTCATCACCTTTTCGCTGAAAGTCAAGTTGGCAGCCGTTAGCACAGTCTTCATCAATGTCGAATGAAAATACTGCATCAAGTTGTACACAAGGAATTAATCAAGAAGAAGCTCTATCAAACAATGGATATCAGTTTGCAACATCTGTCTATGCCGTTGATGCACACTAGCATTGACCGGAGAATATAGTTGAGCACAAAAAGATAAGTAAACTTTTGTAACCTTTGTCGGTTAATCAAGCAAACAGTGGTCCATTTGCCTTTATGTAGGCATATCTATCTGCCATTATTTTTTAAATGTTATATTTTTTGTCAACTGCCTGTTTGTTATGTGTTTAAGCGGGTCGGTTGGCAGGAATCAGGATTTTTGTTATGTCAGTGACAATTGACCGCAAAAATCCTGATCGTTCTAATAGGGTTTAGTTGAATAATTTCATTGTTGGCAAAGCATCCACTGAAATTTCGTTCGTGGCAGACTGCGTTTGCTTTTGAATTTATTCAACATTAAGTGTTTTAGCTGTGAAGTTATGTATACTTGTATTTTACTGTCCTAAGTTTCATTTTTACTCATTTTTGTCATTGTTCGTAAGCTATCTTGTCAATCCTAAATCTAACTATCGTTTATTTCATAATTATAACATGTTTTGTCGGTTTAATGAGTCCATGTGACGTCATCGTTTTTAGTGTGGTGTGATTTGACCTATTTTCAGTTCACCTTGTCATTTCCGATTTCTGATTTAGTTCATAGAATCATTTTAATGTCAGTAAATTGTCAATTGTGGCGTAATATTGTGTTGTAATTCTGTTGTTAACTGTGTCTAATGTATTTTATTCATTCATAATGGATATTATAGTGATAATAGATTAAAATAACTATAAGATAATAATAAAATAAATCTTATGATTAATTTCGCCTAAAATACTTGATGACGAATATGATGTCATCAATTTGCACCAGTAGTCCACGTCACTATTAGTTGTTCATCATGACTATGGCATGATGCTAGGATATATTGATAAATAAATATAAAGTTAAATCTTACCTTGAATTCGGTAAACATATTGAGGGGTACTTAGTAGACTGTTCTAGTCATAGTACTATGTTGACCACTAGGCACATATAATTAATTTATATTGTTGATTAATACATATAGTTTAATAAATAAATAGATTATTAACTTAAATATGTTGACTCTAGAGCATTTTGTGAAGCTCGGGAAAGACTTTCCTCTAAAAGGAGATGCTCTTTGTGAATATGCAGTGGCGGAGCTGGAAAAATATAAGCGAGAATTAGAAGAACTTGAGGCCAAAGAAGAAAGAAAAAAAGCTGAATTAAAGCGTCAAGAAGAAGAGAAGAAAGCTGAATTAAAACGAGAAGAAGAACGTGAGGCCAAATTAAAGTGAGAAGAAGAAGAACGTGAGGCCAAATTAATGCATCAAGAAGAAGAACGTGAGGCCAAATTAAAGCATCAAGAAGAAGAGAGAGAAGCCAAGGAAGAAAGAAAAAGGGCAAGAGATGAAATATTGCGGATTGAAGAAGAAAATAAAAGGAAACAAGAAGAAATTATAAGGCAACAAGAAAAAGAATTGGCACTTATTCAGTTGGAAGCATTAAAGTTAAAATCACAAATTGCTACAAATAGCCATAGTGATAATTCACACGATATCATCCAACCAAAACAAAAGCTACTATAACTTTAAATTACCACATTTTAAACTCAACTTCGATGATTTAGCATCGTATCTAGCACGTTTTGAACAGGTATGTAAGACAAATAAATTGGATAAATCCACATGGGCACTAAAACTCCGCGAATTTTTAGATGGTGAGCCCTTAAGTGCAACTGAGAATATTGATCCAACAATAGCTTGTGATTATGATGCCATAAAGGCTTTGTTATTACGACGGTTTCATTTGGATGAGGAGGGATGTAGACTAAAGTTTAAAACTCTTCTACCAGAGTCAAAAAAAGATTTCACAGGCTTCATTGCGAATATACACAATACTTTTAATAGATGGGTGGAACTTGCTGGTGTAGATAAATCCTACGATAAGTTGGTTGATTTGTTTTTAAGGGATAAGGTTCTATCCTCTGTTAGTCCACCATTCTTTTCCTTCTTACAGGAACGCAAACCACCTACTATTGCTGCATTAGAAGAAACAGCAATAAATTATTGTACTGCACATCCCAATGTTAGCATGTCTAATTCACAATTAAGAGAACCATTACCAGTTGCTTCCAATATGTCATATCATGGTTATGACAAATCAAGAGCACACAGCCTCGATAGAAATCGTTCAAATAGAAGATATAATGATAATTATTATCAGGGGCAAAATAATTCTAACAACTATGGTAATTTCAACCGAGGTAGGCAGCAGTTTAGAAATCAGATACCTCAGTTCAGACATAACAATAATTATCAACAAAAATCAAATTGGAATAAACCATTTAATGGCAATGCAAATAACAATGGTAACACTTGGTATAATAATAATAATAACAATTACAGACCAAGACACAAAAGTTACAACGGTAGGGGTAATAATAATAATCATTCAGTTGTTCAAAATAGACAATGTTCTACCTCAAGAAATCAACAAAGGTTTGACCATAATGCAGGGGCAGCATTGACCACCAATGCACCTCCAATTGTTCATAATAGTGATATTCCAACGCATTCATCATCATGTTATGTTGTTGATAATAACGTGGCAAATATTTGTCCACAATGCCATGCTATTTTTCAGATACCCAGCCATACGACAATAAAAGTTACACAGCCTATTCCTGCTATTTGTCTCACTGCAAATGATGGAAAAGGGACATTGATTTTTAAAAGAGGATTAATTAATGGAAACATAGTTTCAGTGTTGAGGGACTCCGGATCAACCACCATCGGCATCCGTCAATCCCTAGTACATCCTCGTTATGTTACTAACGATTTTGTAAGGTGCATAACTTTCGGTGGGACCATTGAATATTATCCCACCGCTATAATAGACATTAACACCCCATTTTTTTCAGGTAAAGTAAAAGTGTGCCTCCTTCAGAGTCCAGTTGCTGATTTAACAGTCAGATGTATCCATGACTGTACACCTGAGGAGATCTCAGAATGGGAAAAACTAAACTTGGCTACAGCCAATACAGTGACAACACGAGCTCAAGCTCAGGAATTAGAAAAGAAGGATACTACAGTTATCAAAATAGATGATAATACTGACAACGAGCCTAAGTCAGTAATTGACAGAGAGTTGTTTGCTCTCAAGCAAAGGGAAGATAATTCTTTGAAGAAATTTTTTACCTTGGTAAATAAGTATGATGACATTGCTGTCAACAATAAAATTAAACATTGGTTCACTATCAAGAATGGTATTCTACTTAGAAATTGTATGGACCAGAATAAATTAAAACAGGTCATAGTACCATCTTCATTGAGGACATACATACTACGACATGCACATGATTCCCAATGTGCGGGTCACATGGGCTACACTCGCACACGTTCACGAGTGTTGTCGTCTTTTTTCTGGCCGGGAATATCACGAGACGTATCTTTGTATGTACATTCCTGTGTAACTTGCCAGGAAGTCAAGTCTCGTGGAGCGTTCCATAATGTTCCCATTCAGGCCTGCGATATATCGGTTTGTTCTTTCGATAAAATGGCAATGGACATTATTGGTCCCCTTTTGCCAACTGCAAGAGGTCATAGATATACAGGGTGGTCATAAAGTCTTTCCCTGATTTCAAAAATTAAAAAAAAAAAGTATTCTGTGCAGAGACACTTGGTTTTTTTAGAAATTATTCCAGAACTAAAACAGTTTTTTATGCTATTTGTAGATTTCAACATTTGCGATTTTCAACACTAATTAATATTCGAGGGATTGCAAGTTCTCTTGAGGCACGATAAGTTGATTTCTGAGGACTGCATTGAAACGCCATGCGCACTGCGTCCAGTTTCTTCACTCACACGAGGCCTACCTGCTCTGTGCATGTCACCGACGCTGCCAGTGTCCGTAAACTTTATATACCAAGCTTTGATGCTTTTAACATCTGAAGGATCTCGTAAAAATTTGAAATCAGGGAAAGACTTTATGACCACCCTGTATATTGACATGCATTGACTTATGTACACGATGGCCAGAGGCCATACCTCTTAAGAATATAACTACATCGGACATAGCTGATGCTCTGTTAGTAATATTTTCCAGACTAGGATTTCCAAAAAAATTACTTTCAGATCATGGGCCCCAATTTGTATCTGACACAATGAACGAAGTAATGAAGACTCTTAACATAGGAAGAAGTCTCCGTAGTGTCTACCATCCTATGAGCAATGGTTCAGTTGAGAGGCTCAACCGCACATTAAGCAGTTATTACATAAAGTTACAATAAATAACCCTCAAGACTGGGACATGGCTCTCCCAGCAATCTTGTTCATTTACAGAGAGGTACCAAATGAACAAACCGGTTTCTCTCCGTTCGAGTTAGTGTTTGGTGCTCCACCAAGAGGTCCTATGGGACTTATCAAAGACTTACTACTCGACTCTGAGATGACTCAGGAAATCCAGTCATCTTATGAATACGTTATTAACCTATGTAAACAAATCATAGATGCTTGTCAAATGGCAACAGCTTCATCAGAGGCTGCAAAAGATAAAGCAAGACAGTTCCAAAATAAAAATAGACGATTACGGCAGTTATTTCCTGGTGATGAAGCTTTCGTGCTATTCCCACGAAAGGATAATAAACTGTTGATCGCTTGGAACGGTTTATATAAAGTAGTAGACAGAATTTCTGACGTCGACTACATATTAGACATTAAAGGTCAGAAAAAAATTTATCATATAAACATGCTGAAAGAGTTCTTTACTCGTCCTCAACATCTAGTCTATTTTTCATGACTTAGACGATAAGTCAATTGGTTCTTGCCAATATTCTAGTCTTTCGGTGATTCAGGAAGAGGAATCATCATTTCCTGAGGTTAACATGTCTTTTCCTATACCTACATTACAATCTTCTGAATCTTGGCGAGATGTAACTATTTCTCCTTCATTAACATCTCAACAAAACAATACAATCTGTAAACTCTTAGAGACTTATTCTGATGTTTTGGCCGATATACCGGGTTGTACATCAATCATTTCTCACGACATCATACTTAAGGACAACACACCAATTAAACTAAGTCCTTACTCAGTTCCTATTCACTATCAAGATAAGACATCACAGGAACTTAATCAGATGTTAGCATTAGGAATAATAGAGAACAGTAACTCTCCATTTTCATCACCTTTAGTTATTGTCAGGAAAAAGGACAATAATATACGTCTTTGTGTCAATTACAGAAAACTTAATACTCAGACTGTCGCAGACAGCGAACCTCACTATTGACGATTTACTTACTCGTCTATCTACAGCAACATATTTCACAAAAATTGACTTAACCAAGGGATATTGGCAGATTCCCTTAACAGAACAAGCCAAATATTTTACCGCGTTCTCGACTCCAGAAGGTCTCTACCAGTGGAATGTCATGCCTTTCGGGCTCATGAACGCGCCTGCAATGTTCATTCGCATGATGCAAAAAATTTTATCTTGCAGATCTGACATTATCACTTATATTGATGATATTTGTCTATTTAGTTCTTAATTTGATGAACATGTGGTAGGATTAAGTTCAGTATTGGACATTTCAAGATCTAACAACTTAACTGCCAGACCAAGTAAGATGCAAATAGCTTTTCACGACATAACTTTCCTTGGACATATCATAGGGGCTGGACGTATCCAAACCATTCCCCCACAATGTATCAAAAATTTTAAATTTATCAGTTCCAAAACTAAGAAGCAAATTAGGAGTTTACTGGGTTTTGTCCAGTATTATAGCAGATTTATACCCAACTTGTCGTCCATCACGGCTGTCTTGTCTTCGTTATTGAGGAAAGACATGCCTACTAAAATTAAGTGGACAACAGACTGCGACGAGACTTTTAATAAAATTTTGTCAATCTTTTCCAGGCCACCTATTTTAAGGTTGCCAGATACTAAAAAAATGTTCATTCTCTGTACAGATGCAAGCAGTTACGGATTAGGCAGTAGCCTATTACAAGAACATGATGGCATACTTCACCCAACTCTCTTCATATTGAGGAAACTTACCGATGCCGAACTCAAATATTCGGTAATTGACAAGGAACTCCTCGCAGTTGTGTGGGCAATCCAAAAACTGGAGAAATTCCTGCTCGGCGCACCTTTCGTGATTCAAACCGACCTAAAGGCAGTAGCTTCGCTTAGAAAAGCCAATCACAAGAACGCCAAGTTAGCACGATTTGCAATACTGCTCCAGCCATTTGACTTTACAATAGAAGCCATTCCGGGACATGAGAATGTGGTAGCAGACTCCCTATCTCGACATCCGTCATCAATCGAAGAAAACTAATAACTCAATGAACTAATACTCGTTATATACTGGAAGTTATTCAGCCGTATTCAAGAAATGACAAACTTACCACTCCTAATGGACTAAGACATTAAGGTGTTCAAAGACAGTGGAGAATTTCGTTACAAAGTTTCGGATTTAAAGATCTTACGTGATCTCTGATCAAATGTATGAAAACGAAACATTCTGGAAATGTTCAGGAAACAAAATTACTTTTCAAATAGTCGCACGACATTATCGAGTTCGTTCGGACTTTGGTTAGTGTCCATACATAGCTCAAATGATTTCAAACATTCCTCTATCAAAAGACGATTGAAAATAGGATCGAACTTACCTATACATACCTTCAAGTACTGTCATTTGAACTCAGAATCATCTATAGTTCCATGAATTGAACATTACGCACATGGATGGACTTCGTATTACGTATCCATCGGAATTGACACTAGTTAGTTTAATACTTTAGTGTGATTAAATAAAAGAATTTCAAAACGTACAGTATCACACAATTAATTAATATAATTACTTTAGTGAAATAACTATGAAGTATTATATGTCTTTTAATGACGTATATTGACATAATGATTATATGTATTTAGATAATTTCTTTTACACACACATATTCCATTCTAATTTATTAATTTCTTATTACTTTCTCTTCATGCATTCTTGATTTTACTTTTCTTTTCTTTACTTTCTTTAACAATTAGACCATAGTTTATTTTACTTAATTAGATGTTTATTCTATAACATCCTTCACACATTACATTTAGTTAATTTTATATTTAATTAGTTTTAGATTATGATGTTCATTAACACAACACACATTTATTAGTCATGACATAATTTTAGTTACATACACAATTATTTAGTATGTTAGCTGACAGTTGACATTTCTTTAGTTAACTTATTATATTTTATGACATGTACTAGATTTGACTGCGACCTTCGACAATGTTTAGTGAAAGCATCGTGGGCCGTATGTCGATAATCTTTAAATATTTTTGCAATAATTATGAGAGAAAAAATCTATAGAATAGATTTTTTTTTTTTACCCTGTAGGTCAGGGGAATGTTACGACAGGGTTTATGATGTTAGCCACTTTGATAATGGGCTCTTTTAAAGTTACGCACTAAGGGGTTTAAAATGCTATTAATATATATTATGTTTCGCGCTTCACGGTAATTGAACGCGAATCGGTAGAGTCACGTAGATTTATGATGATGTGTTGCGTTAATATGCTAACACGTGACGACAATATAATTGTACCCTTTGTATTCTGGATTTGGTCCTAGACGGACGCGATTTTGCAATGCTCCCGTTGATGATAGTAATTGTGTAGAGGATTTTCTCTATTATATGGCACCAGGGTCTGCCTATTGGATATGGATACAAATAACGTCTCAGTTTGATGAAATGAAATATTCTTCAGGTCAAGAATAGTTGCAGGGAGTAATTTTTATTAATAAGTATCCAAATTATAATTATCGACCAACTTTGGTTGTTCATTACCGGATTACCGACCTACGGAATCGCGAGTAAATAGCCAGACATTGTGTTGATTAATGAAGTAAAAGTCAGGAGACGATTCGTATAGATTGCATGAACTTTATGTATGCTTGATTACTATGATGTCTTATGGATTCGCATATCGTCAATTAAATGTATTTTTGTGGACTCGTACCACCTTGGACTTATCAACTCACTATTGTTGAAGTTTTGGTCAGTTTACACCCAACATTCGGCCAACATAATATAAGCACGATGTTCAAGATAAAATAAGTCATAAATGATAAAGAGAATCAATTCAAGACATGGCCAGAAATAATGTACTCTTTATTAATAACGGAAATGGTTAAAAAGGTCAAGCAATAAAGACAGACCTCCAAGCCCCAAGCAAGCGCAACAAAGTGGTCTAACACCCCTACTATAACAATGCCCCTTATCAACCACTCTATTTTTAACAGTCATAGATTGGGTGATGCGCCAGACAACAGAGGGTAGTCCAAGAGGAATAAGATGGACTACATTTTCTACACTGGAAGATCTGGAATATGCAGATGACATTGCACTACTAGCACATTCACATCAACACATCCAGGAAAAAACGGATAGACTTAATAAGTTTAGCCAGCAGGTGGGCTTGAACATCAATTTAAAGAGGTCAGAGGTCATGACGCTCAATGTGAGCAACCCTGAGCCCATATCAGTAAGGAATCAGCAACTGGTACAGACAGACACCTTCACATACCTAGGATGCATAGTAACACCAGACGGTGGGGCAGGCAAAGACATCAACATCAGAATGAATAAGGCAAGAACAGCCTTTTTTAGCCTAAACAACATCTGGAAGTCCTCTCAATACAGCACAAACACAAAATTAAGATTATATCAGAGCTGTGTGCTTTCTGTGCTTCTCTATGGTGCGGAATGCTGGAGAGTTGCAGAGAGGGAAATGTCGACATTGTCCTCTTTTCACACAACATGCTTAAGAAATATTCACCGAATCGTTTGGCCGAATACCATCACCAACCAAGATCTGCTTACTCGGAGCAAGCAAGAGGACATGCACACCATCATAGCTGGCAGATGCTGGAGCTGGTTTGGCCATGTCCTCAGAAGAGACCCCGGTGCCATCACAAGAACAGCTATGCTTTGGACACCTGAAGGAAAATGAAAGAGAGGCCGACCAAAAACAACCTGGCGGAGGACTGTGGAGGCTGAGATGCAAAGAATGAACCAGAGTTGGGGCACTGTACGAAGGTTGGCCGCCGACCGAGCAAAGTGGAATCGATTTGTTGTTGCCCTACAAGACGCCCCTAGGCGTGATGGCCACTGACTGCTTTGACGGTCGGTGGCTAAGGATCAAAGAAAAGAAACCTTAAGCTAGTGTTGGTCAAAACCCCTGCCCATATATGTGATCCATAGTTTATCCGTTTTTCACGTCTGTACGTATTTCTGTCACAAAATTGTGTGTACGTGAGGGTAGTGTAATTTGAATCTGTACCAAGTGAGAAAGTGCGTCTACTTTAAATAGAGTCGTAAAAGATAGGCTGGATTAGAGCAATTACTCAACCCAAGACTGTTCTTTCTCTTACACCAGTTCTCCTCGTGAAACAGGAACTATTTCTTACACCTTCCTCTCACATAGCTATCACTATCACCTCTGTTAGTACGGGACCATAAATATCTCAGTCCTATCTTCTCAAAATTTACGACAAGTAGGCATCACTAATAATACAGATACCTGTTACCTCTTCTTGTAGGAAAACTCACACAGAAGATAGAGTTGGTGATAGCTGAAGATTGCTAAGAAGTGTCGGAGAGATTTTCTGCTTATCTTTCCTAATGATAAAATTTTGATGAATGGTATCTAAAATGTTGCTTCTACTTGATGGCTCTGCTCTCGCTCTCTCTCTATCTGCTCACAACATGCTGCGCTCTCTTTTGTCAACGTGATCTCAGTATTTCTATTCCGACATTTCACGTTAACATTTCTCACGCACTGCTTCATCTATTGGCAGGTATCATATTTGATCAAATTCTTGCTAACTGTATTATTTTAGATAGCAAGTACGTATGGATACTTCTAAATTTATTGTAGTTACTAGCATCGTACAAAGGTTAGGGACCTTTCCTACATCTTTTGAGAACCACTGCAATTGTGAACTTTTTCAGTCACTTAGTGCGACCTATCTATTAATCGCTTCCACGCATAGCGGGTCATAATGATCTGTGTGTACTGTAGTGACGTCACTGCATACTTTTATTTAAAATGAAAACCTAACTGGTGCAAATAATTGTCGTTCTATATAGTCTGCTAAATTATCTAAAGTCTTCTTAACCGTATTTTAAATCGCCTGTGCCTCGCACGCGGCTACAGCTTTGTCGTTGCCCCATCGGCAAAATCTTAGGGTTCTTGAAGAAACGCGGAGACGGTTGTTTTGTGTAATGGTATTTGGGGTTTTCAAGAACAATTGTAATGATACATGCCCTTCCATATGTATTAAAATACCCTGCCAGTATCCCCCCCCCCCCCCCCCCTTTCCCCCTTACATGCGCCAAGAGACAGAACACTATTCATTTGACAGACAAAACTTCCTCTATTAAATTAGTAGATATACCTCACACAGCCTTGCTACAAGTAACACGATACTCAGCCTGCTAGTAGCTAAGACACACACACAGAAGCTAACAAAAACAACAGACACATTTTGTTGTTGGTGTCAGAAGCGGGCGATATGGCGAATGTACTGACCCTCAGCAGATCAATACTGAGCCAGATCTGGTGTACACACAGCGGTCTCAACGCATTTTACCCACACCGTCACTATTTTTCGCGGAATTCCCAGTGAAACCTGGCCGTGAGTCTAAGAAAATATTTTACCACCAAACCCAACAAAGTACCGGATGTTCTCAATGACTAACAAACAGCTTCATGCACGATTCTACGCGGTTCCTCAATGACATCACTCTTCATTCACTGATAACACGTTCTTGAAGGAAACTTGCAGTTACGGCAGTAAAAACATGGGTCTTAGTTTAAACAGCTAGAATAAGACAACATGGCCATCTCTATGAAAGGACATTCCCCAAAACAAGCTTAACACGAATAACTTGAAACACTACTACTCGAGCTTATCCGTGAAAATATTAACCGGGACGCCAAGCCAAATGAAAAAAAATAAAATTGGAATGGAATGGAAGAAGGTGGTTGCTTAAAAAGCATGGCATTCGACAGTCTCCAGCGCCTAAGTAGTATTAAGTATGTATGTAGTAATAGCAAAACGTACGGTACGTTATTACGTATTCATAAGATGGTAAAATCAGGGTGGCGGAATGAAAAGAAAAAGACACAGTAACGTATTATAGACACAGTATGTACACTGGATATTGTCCCTGCTATGTTCGTGCTAAGTGACTTTTTTTCGCTACGCTGTAACTGAAGTGTAGTGGTGAGCTGGTGTAGTGGTGAGCTGAACGTTTGGGCTCTTGGGCCAGTGTGTTAAATTGGCTGCTGTGAGCTAGTGTTGTTGCAAGATTCCTGTGTCGTTGTCGATCCATCTGCCGCTTGGTCTTCCCCGTACCTTGAAACCAGATATTCTGTTGCAGGTGCTTAGTGGTAACTGGTGGGGCTCAATTCTCATTACATGGCCAAACCACTGAATATTCTGTCTTGCTATATAGCTGATGCAGGATGTAGTTCCTACAATTTTTCTGTCTTGCTATATAGCTGATGCAGGATGTAGTTCCTACAATTTTTCTGTCTTGCTATATAGCTGATGCAGGATGTAGTTCCTACAATTTTTCTGTCTTGCTATATAGCTGATGCAGGATGTAGTTCCTACAATTTTTCTGTCTTGCTATATAGCTGATGCAGGATGTAGTTCCTACAATTTTTCTGTCTTGCTATATAGCTGATGCAGGATGTAGTTCCTACAATTTTTCTGTCTTGCTATATAGCTGATGCAGGATGTAGTTCCTACAATTTTCCTGTCATCATTTCTCATTCAGTCTCTTCTGGTAAAATTAATGGCTTTTCTTAAGCATCTCATCTCAAAGGGTGTGATTTTCCTTTCCTGTTCTTTACAGTTGGTAAGAACATACTATTTATCAACTGCCGCCTAGTTTCCTTAGTGATATTCTAATGTTTGAGTAGTGGCGACAGTTGGTAAGTCGCTGCACTGGATTTTTCACATCTTGTTTCAATGTCTCTGTCAAGTCTTCCATTTTCTGTAAAAATGCTTCCTAGGTATTGTTCAAGTTGTGCTTTAACTCAAGCTGAAACTGAGCTAGATTATTTAGAGCAACATGACAGTACCCGTGCGGAGAAACCGAAGCAGAGAATTCTGCGCAGCTCCATTTGTGGAAAGGCTAATGAAGGGAAACAAGCATACTTCTCTGTTAACCAATATTAAATAACTAGCGTAAAAGCTCGTCATAAGTCGGGAATTAAATTCAAAAGCACCAATACCTAACGGCAACAAAAGTATTTTTTTTAAAACCACTATGCATCACCACTGTATACGAACAACGTAGCAGCAGCGAGGATCCCAATGAGTTAATACGTGATCACACATTCTATAACTATTTTTGTGCACACCTTCATTTGCGCATTCTTCTTTGGTAAGTGTTACTATTTTCGGGAGAGTACATACAAGGGAAACTATACAATTAATGTCTAACTTTCAACCAAAGTTGCTTCCCTTAGCGTTATGTACTGACAGAAAAAGCTGGGATTTTATATATAGGATAATGTAAGTTATATCTGTTGTTTTTTGTTCGATTTTCTTCTATATGAGTTTCTGTTTCTTTTCTTTTTCTTTCGATGCAAGTTTTGCATAAAATCAACTTTAATTAAAGAAAATATTTCCTGTGAATGGTAACTAAACGGGATTTTACTAACCTGCTTTTTCCCATATGCTCCCGGATAATCGAAAATCTACTGCAATACCGATTCTGAAGTACAGCTCTACCAGGACATATTATTAAATGGTACAGATGAAAGATGCAACCTAGAAATAAAGAACGCCATTCACTCCCTTCAGTTCCCTGAGGAGCATGGGCCTTTAATACGTTCACGCCAAGCCTCCCTGCCCTCTGCCATCATTTCAAAGTCGTCCATGCCATCTTATCTCTCTCGTGTCTGTCTCCACTTCGCTTCTCTACGTGTTTTTAGTCTCATTCTGCCACACTTACACTCACGATTCCAGAAAAGAACCGCCTCATAAAGTTATAAACAGGTTATCTTAATGTGTGTCTTATCAAACTCCAGCAAATACTGAAACATTCTAGCACTAGAGACAGGAAATTGTGATGGGAACTGAGGGAGAAAATTCTGTCTCCAAAGAATTTTCCAATGTTGAATGTCGACGTTAAAAAAAAAAAAAACTAAATGTATCGGATCTGCGCTCCCCACGAGCCGGATAAATTCACACACAATCAAATAAGGGTACAAATATTTTATAACATTAAATCTGAGAAGGTACACGTTTCTAAAAATATCTAAGTTTTGCATGTTCTCCAATTATGTAGTTCCGTGTGCTTGTAAGACATGTTTGTAGTCTGTTCTTACACAAACTTACACACAACTATATTTTATCTTTCACCTTTACTTAATACTGTCGCTTCATTTCTGCATTTTCACGTTCATTCGATAATTATTTAATATTTACTACATCACTGACATTTATAAAAACAATGATTAAACGAACCATCTATTATGTGACTATACTTTACAGGGATGGGTCATAGTTGTCAAAATCTATTTCGTAGAAGGTATTTACATGCGGGAAAAAAAAAAAAATATATATATATATAAAGATCTTTATTTTGACTGTCACAATCAATTCAGTGGTGGATTTATTTGTGTGCCAAGTTTTAAAAAAAAGGGTTATACATGAATTTTTCTCTTTTCGATGAACGAAAAAAAAAATTAATCCATTCTCTGTCCTTTCACCAAATGAAGATACAATTACATATGTCCTTTTGCTTAATATAAAAACAAAGCTACAATCTCTGCGTGTACCCATGCTTACAACGTGGATATGAAGGGTTTTAAACGGTCAGTTTTAATAAATGACCTCATGAAAGTAAACTGAAAATGTTGCCAAATGGCAAATCAACTAACGTTTGAAATAATCACACTACAAAGTTACTACATATTTTGTACAAGGTAAGAACAATAATAAGAGAAGGAAGAACGTTGGGCCTAAATAATGTGCAAGAGCTAAGAGGAGTGGCGTCACAACGAACAACCTGGAGAGCACTGGTTTCTGCCTTATGCGCCGTGTTTGGTGCTTAAAGAATTTATTATTATTAAGAACAATTTCACAAACTATATTTCAGCATTCGTATATATGTTCCCTTCAGAACTAATGCTCATCTATACAGGTTGTTGACAGCTGACATTTCTCTAACTACCATGCACTTCCAATGTCTGTTCTTCCACCACCTAACCCCTCTCTAACACACGTATGTTTCGTTCCTTCCTTCCATAATCTCCCCTTAGATCACAAATACACGCTACGCTTTCCTGCCCCCATACCATCCGTTCAAGGTCTTTCAGTGTCGTCTATATCCCTTTTATGTCTGATTCCAATTCTCTTCTTGTGAAATTACGGCTTGTTTGCTTTTTCGTAATTTCCTCTTATCGCCTTTATTATCTATTATTTCGGCATATTTAACGCACATACTTTCGTGCCTATCCTCTACTCAGAATTGTTACCCTTTTTCCCTACTATCATTGTTCACGTTTCACGCTTCGATGCATGGCAGGGCCAGACAATTGCCCATACCTGAGAGATTAATTGAATCACTAAGCGTGATACCCTTTTTTTCCCTACTATCATTGTCACGCATAGACATGGTAAGAGAATACAATTTTTCAGCTGTCGTTTAGTTTCCATACTGATATTCTGACGTTTAAATATTGGTAACTCGGTAAGTCACTGCACTGGCTTTTTGATATCTTATTGTTTCAATGTCTCTGTCTGTATCCTGCAGTATTTACGGTGTCTATATCCTGTACTATTGTGTGACTAATTTTAGCATTCTATTTGTTCATTTATTCTTTCTTTCTTTACGTTGTCTGTCTTTGTGACGTTATGGCTCGTTTGCTTTTTCGTTATTTCCTCTCATCGCCTTTATTATCTATTATTTCGGCATATTTAACGCACATAATTTCGTGCCTATCCTCTACTCAGAATTGTTACCCCTTTTCCCTTCTGTCATTGTTCACTTTTCACGCTTCGATGCATGACAGAGCCAGACAATCGCCCATACCTGAGAGATTAATTGAATTACTAAGCGTGATAATACCACACTGACTCCATGTAAATGCGAGCATAAAGTGTTTGTTCAAGATTGCGTAATCACTTCCGATCCGACAGTAGAATGGGCTTGCAATACGGGTTTAATTGTAAAGACCACGATTTGTCTAGACAGGCAGTTGGATTGTGACAAGTCATGTGATACCAGAGATCGGCAGAGTCTGATAAACTAAGTAATCAGACTTCCTTGGGATAGGTAATTATAGATAAATGAAATCTTGGAAGACATTTCAAAGAGTGAGCGGGAAAATGTGATATAAGTAAACTGTGACAACACTTTACGGAAATCGCAATTCCATATAAGGAAGATGGCTGTTTAAATTCTCAAACGTATGAGTCACGCAGTAAATTCTATAAGCACTACTCTATCATAACATGTACTTTGAATGTCACTGGTTTGGCAATTTGAGTTGCCGTATACAATCGCTCTGATTGGGAGTTTCCTAGTAGTAGACCATAAGAGTGCGTGGGTGAAGTCTGAGATATAATGTATGACTTTTTAGACATACGGCATTGCATTCCCGAAATCGTCAAGCAGACAGCTCGGACTGAAGCCAAAAAACAATAGATTCTAACTTTATAAAGTACCGGACTTAGAGGAACACTTCTGAACACTACAGCAAGGAAACCCTAAGTTATTCATACAGAAACCGGACTTATACAGGACTTACTCACAAAGTTGCAGAGGGATTGTTAACAGAACTAAATGAACCGACGTTCTAGGCATCTATATCAAGTTGCCAAGACCATTTACCTGAGCAAGAAGTCTAAGATTTCTCAATTATTTAGGTGTAACATATTTTTTATACTGAATTTGACATGTTTATACTTGCTGGTGGTGGTAAAAGCCCATAAGAGGCTGGCAACCTCAGCATGTGAAAAGGATACATTCATGAACCACCACAGCAAGCACATTGCTTCATGCTAGTTCTCATGGAAGAAACAAAAGCAGAGGTAACCCCAGACTCCGAATGAAGCAGGGAATGAGTGATGATTACATCAACCTGTGCACAGTTGTGTATTATCATTTTTTGAATGTATGTAAACTTAATATGTTCCTTCAGGCACAAGCCACTGTCGCTGTCCAGTCACACATTTTTCATTAAATTAACTGATATACTGGTGATTTTTTATCACATGCCCTGAGTGATACGATATACGCTCAGGAGAGTAAAAAAATCTGAGAAAACAAACGGCTGACGGACAGCGGGCAAGTTGCCTGATTAACATCGGGAAAACAAAGACTTAGCTGCGGAATTTGTTCTTTTATTCCTTCTTAAGTTTGTGGTACCAGCAGGAGGCGACCCGACTATTTGTGGTACGTTCCGAAGACACCATTTGATGTACTACCATTCTGTCGCTCAAAGCTTGTAATTGAGACTTGAAACCTACCTTCCACGGGTTGTGAAGATTCTTGCCTTGACCAGGAGCGGTTACTTCCTGACTGATCTGGAAACGTGCCCTTACCACAGAGACGAATTTACGGAACCAGCAGCATCGACACTTTAGCATTGTGGCAAGTCCAATTTTACCCGGCCAAACAAAGAAATTTCTTTTCTAAAGTTGAGCTTACGAAAGCCGATATATTCCATGACGAGACTTACTTTTTATTAATCACTAGTTCTTATTTATTACTTACTTACTTAGTCGTTCCTCTTCTACCGTGAGGTGTAGAGGTTTGGAAGAGAGAGCGCCAGACTATCCTATCGGCTGTCTTCTTCCTGGCCTGGTTCCATTCTAGTCCTCGGTCCTTCAAAGATTGTCTAATATTGTCCTCCCAGCGGACTCTGGGTCGTCCTGGAGGTCTGGATCCCTGGCTCTTTGTTTCCCATGCTTGTCGTGGTAGCCGATCTTCTCCCATTCTGCAGACATGGCCAAACCATCTTAGTCTTATTTATTTACAAGTGTAAAAGTAATTGATCAATAAATTATTATATGTTGTTTTTTCTACAAATTCATAGTTGCATTAATTATTACAGAGAAGTGCACACGTGTGAATAAGTATTTCTAATATATAAAGTTATATCTACATATAAAAATCCAATACGAACAATAATAACAATAATTATAATAATATGCAGAGGAATTCAGTTGGGGCTTGAACGAGCTAATATTATATCTCTCTTATGGGAGCCGCGCTAGCGTAGTGGTTACAACACTGCTCTGGCGACCGGGTGATTCAGGATCAAACCCGGGCGACGGCATTTGAGGATTTTTTGTCGACCGGGATTTGGACTGGATTAACTCGAGACCTGGCGAGAACATTTGAAGGAGTGTCGTCGACCAGGGATTGGCGGCTCCTGAGCCGACCCAGCTCTAGTGGGTACCTCCGAAATCGGCGAGTATCTGCCTGAATGGCGAGGGACCCCTGTCTCTGTACAAGAAAAGGGATAGTCACGTAAAATCAATGTCAGGTTAGACATTAAATAATAACCTGAGATTTCGCCTCGAGTATTAGCGGGCGTACGAAAAAAAAAAAAATCTCTCCACAAAAGGCGATGGGAAAGAGTTTACGTGCTCAGACCCATTCAGCATTGTTCTCGACTTCTTGAATATCTTGTGAATATTCCCTCGAGGTAGAAGTATCATTATCCTTCTATTTACAACTCTGCCAAGAGTAATCTTGTGCGAAGGTAGACACCTTTGAAGACCCACATTAGATACTCTAGGTTTTGGTCACTGTTGAACCACTACTACAGAGCAAGGGGAGGCAACCCGTGAAACTTCTCCGTGCGCTTTACATGGTTTATTTCAACGACGCAATTGTTATGGGCTTGACATTTGTTTTAAAAATGAAAAGTGGTATCAAATATTTTGTTAGGAAAAACAAAATATGACGGATACGATCTACTAACAGAAAGAAGTATGCCCAACCGACTAGACAAACAAATCACCACTAACTGACATGGTTGCGGACTCAGGTATGTAAATAATGGGTGAAAGAAATATGTATATTATAAACGTCTCACGCTGGCGGATTGTAGTCATCAATACAGACACAATGAGATGTGAAGAAATTGGAGAGTTCGTGACAATAATAACATGCGCCAGCTTCATAGAGACAGAATATAAACTGGTACGGATACAACGTTAGAATACAACAAGATATCAAGTCTAATCACTGCGCGGGTCATATACCCGTATGCACTTCAGCGCGAAGCCAAACATAGGAAAGCAAAATGTGAGGACATGAATATATAGTAATATCTGAGGCCATACCTATTACTGCAGTTAGCATTATGTATGTTACACATTTTATTGCAATACGAATTTAGCGTAATCAAAGATACAAAAAGTTTCATTAACAAACAATTGTGCTCATAACAACTGCATTTATCCGCCGCAGAGATGACATTGTTATCAAACCGGCTGACAAAGGAGGTGCCATTGTGGTATGGCGCAAGGACCTGTACCTCCAAGAAGGTAATAAGCAGCTCACCAACAGCTCCTTCTACCAGCGCCGTGACAATGATGCGACAGTCCTCAACAATCGTCTGGTCCATGACACCATCAAAAGTCTTATCGCCAACAAGTCCTTACCTTCTAGCGCTTCTCATCTCCGTATTGACAATAGTGGTCTGGGTAAGCCTGTGTTTTATATGCTTCCCAAAATTCATAAACCCTCCAACCCTGGGAGACCCATTGTCTCTGCGTGTGCCTGCCCTACCGAACGTATATCAGACTTCCTCGACGGCATCTTCCAGCCTATTGTAGAGCAGCTTCCTTCCTTCTTAAAGGACACAAACCATGCTCTTACTACTTTTTCCTCTATTCAGCTTTCTCCAGACCGTACCTACCGTTTATTTCTGTTAGATGTTTGCTCACTTTACACTTCCATTCCTCACTCTGATGGTCTCCGAGCTCTCCGGTTTTTCCTGGACCAGCGCACGCACCCCTCTATCGCTACAGAGACTCTCCTGCGCCTTGCAGAACTGGTCCTTCGACTCAATTCCTTTGAGTTCTTTGACCAAATAAGTGGAGTTGCCATGGGCACCAAGATGGGTCCCAGTTATGCTTGCCTCTTCATGGGCTACCTGGAGTATCAGGTGTGGCAGCAGTATCCTGGACCTTTTCCATTGATGTATCATAGATACATCGATGATGGCATAGGTCTCACCGATATGCCAGAGGTTGACCTATCCAGGTTAATTAATTTCATTAACAACTTCCACCCTGCGATCCAATTCACCTCTCACATCTCCACTGTCTCTGTTAATTTCCTTGACATTGTTGTCACTATCACTCCGCCCCACCTCACCACTTCGGTGTACTACAAACCCACCGATGCACACAGTTACCTCCTTTATACTTCCTCTCATCCTCCGGCTTGTCGGGACTCCTTGCCTTTCTCACAACTTCTCCGACTCCGTCGGTTATGCCAAGATGATGACAACTTTCTATGCCGAGCACAAGAAATGTTGGACTTCTTCCGTAACAGACAGTATCCAGAAGATGTTCTTACCTCTGCCTTAGAACGTGTTCTCCCTATCTCACGTGTAGAGGCCCTCAAACCCCGCCAAAAAACCTCCTCTGATAGAGTCAAGTTAATAATGACCTATCACCCTCACAGCACTGCTGTCAAAAGGATCCTGTTTTGCCACCTACCTCTCCTCCAAGCTGACCCAGTGGCGCGGGAAGCATTTAGTGAGCCACCCTTGCTGGCATATAGACGGGACAAAAATTTGAGGGACCTTCTAGTCCACAGTCGTCTGAAAACCGTCAACGATGGCCACTTTGGAACCAAGCCATGTAACCGTACACGATGTAAGACATGTCAGTATGTAATCGAAACACGTTCAGTCTCGTTCCCTAACGCCAAGTTCACCATCACCCATGGCTTCACATGTGAGTCACGTAACGTCATTTATGCTATTATATGCAAACGTTGCACCATTACGTACATCGGCCAAACGGGCACACGACTGGGCGACCGATTCTGCAGACACCTCTATGACATCTCTCAGTTTAATTCCACACCTGTGGCCATCCACTTCAATGGCCCTGACCACCACGGTGCCACTGACATCCAGGTGACAGCCATCAGATACTGTTCCTCGGACGCCAACAGTCGGTTTCGCCAGGAACAACGCCTCATCCATCTTATGGGTTGCCTCAAACCACACGGTTTGAATACCCAACATTCTTTTGTCTGAGACGCCTTTCTCTATCGAGTCCCTGTTGTATTATGACTTTCTACTTTGATGCGATCACCCCCCCCCCCTTTTTTTTTTTTTATATATTTTATTTTTTATTTATTTATTTATTTTTTTAATTACCATTTTTTAAATTTAATAATTTTATTTACTTATTTATTTTTTTAATTTGTTTATTTATTTTATTTTATTAAAAAATTTTTTTTATTTTATTTTATTTTTTTATTTTTATTTTTTTTAAACTATTTTTTTCCTTTATTATTTTTTATTTTATTTATTTCTTTATTTAGTTTTTATTTATTTATTTATTTGAAATTTATTTATTATTATTATTTATTTATTTATATTTTATTTATTTATTTTATTTTATTTATTATTTATTGATTACTTTTTTCTCACTCTTTTCCAGTCCTTGTTTTTATTATTTCTTATCTTTATGTACTGTCAACTTCCTCTTTCCGGTTTAGTGGCAGCCATCCTGCTTTGCTTCACATGTGACTGGACTTAATATTAAGGGAGTTTTTTTCTCTTATTTTTATAGATCATTTATCTGGGAGTGCATGAGCTTGTTTGAAAAGCTAACAACAAATGGAATTCACGTCTTTAAGCCGCAATAAAGAAACATTACAGCAGTCAAGTTTGCTCATTCCTGACTACTTCTGACCATTGAACTTTGAAAGTCATTCGTTTTTACAAGATTAGTATTATCGGGATTCAGAAAAAGCTACTTTATACTGCAGAAATGCATTTGTTATCTTCTATTTAGAATGTTTAAAGCTAAATCACTGGTGAAAAGCGGGCTCACACAGGTTACGTGCTCGTAAACTTTGATATTATTCAAGCAGTATTACCTCTTAAAGATAGCCCCTTTTTTAAACTTCTATAACTTGCACATTTGTAAACCACCTTCACAAAGCAAATCAATCAGCTTCATGACTTCTACACACTGTTACAGGCTTCATTTCAAACGTACTGCTAAAGAAATCTTCTAGCCCAGTGTTTCTAACTGGTGCTTGTTTTTTTTTTTTTAATATTAATTTTGAACTGGCATCACCTTTCTTCAAAATCTGGCCGAATCAAAACTCCCGGAGCAGCAGATTACCAAGAGTTCAAAATGAAGGCAAAAACTTTACTAGTAATATTGGAAAGAACGTCGCCGATCGTTCCGCTCTGAATATTCCCATGGAGTTACATCCCTTTAGCAGTGTTTCACGCATTAGCGAATTTTCGTGCTTTACCAGAGGCAATTATAAACAAAATACTTTTTTGTAAAAGGGAGGCGATCTTAATTATTCATAATTATCATCATCATCATCATCGACTGCGCAGACTAGGATAAACATTTATTTTACAAATTACAATAATATAGTAAAGGCAGCAATTTTACTCTGAACTTTTGTCTAGAGTGATACACAATTTACAATACAGGTATTACAGTAAAGGCAGTAGTTTTACTGTGAACTTTTGTCTAGTGATACACAACAATTTACAATATTATAGTAAAGGCAGTCGTTTTACTGTGAACTTTTGTCTAGAGTGATACACAATTTACAATACAGGTATTACAGTAAAGGCAGTAGTTTTACTGTGAACTTTTGTCTAGAGTGATACACAACAATTTACAATATTATAGTAAAGGCAGTAGTTTTACTGTGAACTTTTGTCTAGAGTGATACACAACAATTTACAATATTATAGTAAAGGCAGTAGTTTTACTGTGAACTTTTGTCTAGTGATACACAACAATTTACAATATTATAGTAAAGGCAGTAGTTTTACTGTGAACTTTTGTCTAGAGTGATACACAACAATTTACAATATTATAGTAAAGGCAGTAGTTTTACTGTGAACTTTTGTCTAGAGTGATACACAACAATTTACAATATTATAGTAAAGGCAGTAGTTTTACTCCAGACTTCTCTCCCTAACGCAAAACAACATTTGACAAGTTACAACATTATAGTGAAGGCACATTCGGCGACGTTCTTTCCGATAATACCCATTTGACTTTAACAATTATTTATTAGCATCGTGCAACTAAATTAGCGTTTTTGTTTCTTAAAAAGTACACCGGAAATAATAACCTGTGATTTGCATCAATGGTGCTATATCGATAAAACAATACTGTTCTTCAAACTACAAAAAAAGAAAATGTACTTATAATTATTTAACAGTAAACTGTTATCAAAATATTATAATTCGGTGATGGTTTTTGTGAGTCAGTAATAAGGCACATAAAGTAGGTACCGTTATTCTATGTACATGCAATATGTATTTTATATATATATATATATATTGCATCTTCTTGTAGGTCACTGTTTGATAATGTCCTTGCTGGATATTCGAATGTCGATGATACTTGCTGGTGGTGATAAAAGTCCATACGAGGCTGGCAACCTCAGCATGTGAAAAGGATACATTCATGAACCACCACATCTGATATTTATCTGATATTGAATTTAACGTTTGTCATTAATCCATGTTCACAGTGTGTTTCCTGTAACATACCACGCATGTCGTAAGAAGTGACTAAAGAAAATTGGGCTTGAGGTTACCCCATCCTGTAAAAAATGTTAAAGCAGAAAAACTTCAACATACAACATAGACAGTTCAACTACAGGAACTTGTGACACAAGTTTATTGAAGGGTAACCATCTGTCCTCTTTTCCCTCGGATTTTTCCTCTTTTTAACCTTAAGATTTAGCGTCCAGGCTGGCTTTATTTTTTTCTTTCAAAAGTGCATCCAGCTTTTTTTTCCTTCAGAGATTAAAAATGACTTAGATGATGTAAGTATATTCTTTAAGGAGTACTTTTACAAGTAAATATTGAATATATGGCAAAGGAATGTAGTTCAGTTGGCGAAGTTATAAACTGTGATGGACATTCTTTTAAGCAGCGCTTGAGTCAAGTCCGTACCCTTGAAGATTCCGAATATGCTTTTTGAAAAAGAAAATGAAGAAACGGATTTTACAGTTTGTGTGACAGGTTTCACGATGATAATAAACGCAAGTACATCAGTTGTTTAGAAGACTTAGAGATATTGATGAAACCATTAGATTTCACATATTCTTCATGGAAGACTTTACATAGAGTACCAACTTGGGAAGATGTGTGAGCTTCTCGTCAATATTTAATTGATAAAATATGTCGCATTTTATGATACAAGTGTTATGATGAATTTAACAATCTGACATTTGTTGAAAGTAACATTAATTATGAAGGATTCATGCATCTGCCGGCACATGAGAAATGAATCACATTTTTAAAACTATCAGTAAAAATTAAATTTCATTCTGAATTTCTAATGATCGCACAATATTTCTTTGCGGCACCTGATCACAACACACGTGTGGCCTGTCTTATTTCACTGATGTAAAATCATTGGGCAATATACAGAAACAGTTTCTATGTGGATTCCATGAACAAAATTTTGCTTCTGCATTATAATTTAAAAAAATTAAATAAATGTTACACTGTCAATTCTATGGTTATTTAAATGAAAATATTGAATTGTTGAAGATAATGTACCTGTCGTACGGTAGGTTAACTGGGCCCAGTCTAAGTAAAGAGTAAAGGTTGACAGATACACGAGAATGTATAGAAAATAGATTTCACAGGTGGTAGGTTGAGGGAAAGATATGTCTCTGGAGTGAGTAGGTTACTCTCATCCAGCCTATCCGTACAACTGTACTTTGTTCTAAGACAGTCTTGGTCTCCTTTCTCTAATGAAAGAACAGGTTATTCTACACACACACAACAATATGTGACAACAATGACACACAAACGTGAAAAAAACTAAGGAAAATGGGTATGGGTCTGACCAACACACAAAGTTAAGTTTCTTGTTGTTTATTATCACTAAACTGTTTTACAACATCAAGTTACCCAAAGAATATCAAGAAAAGTATTTACATATAGAGGAAAATAAAGAAGGATGGTGCGCCTTCACCGTATAAAGGAAAAATCCCACAAAAAAACTAATGAGGTGAACGCCGAATAAGTTTACTTCCACGATAAATCGTGGTAACGGTATGAGTCATAAAGGGGTGTCTTCATTGTTCTAAAAAAACTAGCACTGTTCCTCTGATGGATGCACAGGGGAATGTGATTCTAGATACAGGAACTACAACTGAATAATTTCGTTGTGACAACCCTTGCAGTGTTGAGGGCGGGCGGGGAAAACAGTCCTGTTTCCCGCTCGGCTGGAACGTCTATTTGTATATATATAGGGTTTACTACAAATGTTGAATATGTGAGGGTCATTGGTGTTTACCGTTGTAATAGAGTGGAACACTTCTAAAAAATCTGGAAAAATCCGGTTGTTACAAATGATGATGATGGATTTTCTATCGGCCGACTCTTTGTCAGAGTGCCAGTCCCTAGGGGCACAGCGCTTATTTTAGTACTCCACTTGGATTACACTGTCATGTGTTGGGAAAAATAATAATAATAATGTTTCAGGTATACGCCACTGTTAGCTGATAAAATAGTATCCTGGATTTGGTAAGTCCAGTATTATACGTTACAGTCATACAGTATCACTGCTTGTACAAACTTAACCATGGAAATGGAAACGAAAAAAACGCTGGTCCGTCCACTTGGATCAGGTCTGCTAAAAATATAAGAAACATTTTATGGGAAAATGCTACCACTCTATGTAAATATAAATATGTATAGACGGGGACACCATAGTCTCTCCTCCGCTCTGTCAAATCCGGACGAATTAAAATGATACACAGTGTTCTTCCCTACGCCTTACACACAGACACCGCTGGCCGCGGAGGTGGGTCAGACTGAGCCGATGAAGACTCTTCCGCCCCTTCTCGTGACTGGCTGGGGTCACATGCACAGTGTGTTATTTATTATTTATTTCTCACAATGCGCCACGTAGAAATTATCACTTAGTAGCTAGTAAATTGTCGGTATCTGTTAATTTGTCAAATGGCATTTAAAAAAATAATAGACGCTATAACAACAATAATTATAAAATGAAATATAAACAATATTTATTTCCCTCCCCCTATCAGTCGTTCTAACATCTCTAAGTTCGGTCTGGTAGCCGTGTACGCTGTAAACACAAATTACCGTCTCGTCTCAGCTAGGTAGCGGTCGGGAACGGTCAAACATTTTAATTGAATATCTGGTTATGGAAATCGCTACGCGCTATTTTAGTTAATACGCCTTACTAGCAAGAAAAAAAGATCTAAGTGAAGTATTTAACTATATGTTTAAAGTATATAAGTGTTTAACTTTAAATCCTATCACTGTAAAACACTTCTAACACTTAGCACTATTTCCCAGAAATTCCAGAATAACAATCTCCACAAATCACTTTTTAACCAGTAATCCCAAGAAAAATGGTTTAAAGCTGCGTGCTAGATTCTTCTCAAACTCTGAGTGACGATTGATAGATGAGTTATAGAAACAGTAGTATATATATCATTAAATTTCTTTCATCTCTAATGGCATTATTTCACATTACTGTGTGAGACCAAAAATTCAGAAGCGAAAGATGAAAGTTCAAAGGCTTAAGTCTCGGTCATTCCAGCGGTTCTCGTCTGGAGTTGTGACCGATATCAAATACTTTCGCTCTCCTAGCGGTTTTACCTGTAGAATGCCCGTGTTGCCAGATCAAAGAAACTAGGGATTTCTATACTTTCCCTCGACAACTTCAAAGGGTCAGATCCACCTTTCTCACGTGCTGTCTGTCGAGTATTATATGATTGACAGATAAGCTCGCGTGAGTGGAAAGGAGTAAAATAAAGTGTGATTTGTTTCCTGTTATGACTGACTGGTCAACGAAGATAATAAACACAGCGTTGGCTAGTATTTAAAGAAAAGAGGGCGGGGACAAAATGGTATATTGCAAACATAGACAGTTGGTATAATGCATGTTTAGCTAGCAAATCAGAGAGCGGATAGAAGGTTACAATATGCTGTCAGATTACTGTAGGCTCTTTTCCAGTCCACGTCACAGTACCAAACAAATAAAAAACTTTTATTTACATAATAATAATAATAATAATAATTTTAGCAATACTGATTAACATGTGAAAAGTTAATTTTTAAATTTAAAAATGAATTAAAAACAAACATTTTAAAGGTTTGATTTGAATTGATTTTAGTTTTAAGGACTATCTTCATTCTACACGAACTACTCATCAGGGCTCCGATCTCCCTTAGACAACACAAGGAGGATCTCAGCACAGTGCATGAACATTTTAAAGGACATTTTATTTATATTTGTTCTAACCTTTTTAAAAAACTAGCTCTAGTCGTTACAATTATGCATTAATAAATTGAAATTAATAAGTCATATTTTTTGTCCTACTTTGTTGTCTTGCATTGTCCTCTTTTTTTTTGCGTACAAAAAAAGTCAGAAAATGGCGGGTTAAAAACAATATGAAGCTCTATATGAAGCTGAAAGGTGATGATGTTGATTAAACTATGTTAATAAGTTTTAAAAAAAAAAAACTAACATTCAGGGAACTAAAGAAACGAGCCATCCATGGATGACCAATATTGGCGATAATTAATAAAGCGCCCATTGGCTGTGGTGTTCCCGATGACCCGAGTGTTATGTAGCTCGTAACGTTACTGCTGGTGATAGATTATTGAAGAAATACCGTCTATATCCCTCTTATTAGACATGGATATGAAACATTTAGCTTTGGTCATGTTCAATACTGCTAGTTAATATGTAGTGTTTTTACTTACTTACTTAGTCGTTCCCCTTCTACCGTGAGGTGTAGAGGTTTGGAAGAGAGAGCGCCAGACCATTCTATCAGCTGTCTTCTTCCTGGCCTGGTTCCATTCTAGTCCTCGGTCCTTCTAAGATTGTCTAATGTTGTCCTCCCAGCGGACTCTGGGTCGTCCTGGAGGTCTGGATCCCTGGCTCTTTGTTTCCCATGCTTGTCGTGGTAGCCGATCTTCTCCCATTCTGCAGACATGGCCTAACCATCTTAGTTGGGACTGTTCTATTTGGGTCTGCAGCAGATGGGATTTTAGGCCTTGACGGATCGTCTGGTTGCGGACCATGTCTCTTCTTGTTACTCCAACCACTTTCCTCAGATACCTCATTTCTGAGGTTTGGATCTGGCTTTTGTGGGTTGTAGTCATTGCCCACGACTCGCATCCATATGTCAAGACTGGGACATAGGTGGAGCGGTATACAGCCATCTTCGTTTTCTTACCAACCTCTCTCTTGCTGAGGAATCCTCGATTGATGGCCTGAAAAAGTCTCCCAGCTGCTGCTTTTCGAGTGGCCAACTCTTCTTTGATGCCTCCCTTTCGGTCTATAATAGCTCCGAGATATTTAAAGTGGTCGACCTGATCCAGGACCTGTTCTCCCAACTTAATCTGATGTTTTCTTTCTTCTCGTGATATCACCATGGATTTTGTTTTAGAGCTGCTTATGACCATCCCTCTCTTCTCCAGCTCTTCCTTCCAGACTTGCAGGTTGGATTGGAGATGTGCCTCCGATTTAGCAATCAGGGCAACATCATCAGCAAATGCCAGCTCCGAAATATAGACCTGTCTCATCTTCCAGTACCCCACTGAATACTTTCTTGTTCTCTCCTTACATGTAGTGTTTTTTCGTGTTTTTATTATCAGGTTTTTATTCCTCCACTTGGCACGCAATTCTGAGGGACAAAATCTGGACTTCTGGGAGTTGTCTTTTCTCTTCGCTTGCTCTCATATGGCTACATTTCTTAAATCAGGAGGTATGTCTCCGGCTTCTCTCCTCGCTATGCAATTTCTCCCTCAATGGTCATGATAACGCCTTCCTGACAGAAGAAAAGATTCGACCCGCGATACAATTCAGCAAGATGACCTCGCCAACAGAGCGAGGGCGAGTTGGCCTCCCCCCTTCCCTCCATAAAAAACCATTGTACTTCGAATACACTATTTTGACCTACTACCTGATAGCGTCCGATTGACAGAGTGGTTAGAGCGCTGGTATCTCGCGGCAAAGGGGCCGTGTGTCATAGATTTATGATAGGGGAATTAAGACACAGATTGGTCCCTTCTGAATAGACTAGAACCTGAGGTGACTCAGTGAGAGATAATAATAGAAATAGATTTTTTTCACGAGTGAGATGGTGGAAACTAGGTAATTCTGTCCCTGAGACTCGAGACCCTCTCGCTCAGCCTATCTCTACAACAGAAAGTATTTGTCAGACAGATAACTCAGTTATATAGATGTACTATATATCAACCACTCACCGACACACTCACATAAGTGACGACAGTTTGACATACAAACGTGAAAAACTATAACAATGGAATATGAATATTTTGGGACGAGCTGATCGACACACTTGAATAAGTTTATGTAAATTTTATTTATCATAAAGAATTTCACAACACAGTAAATAAATTTAGACTATCAAATCAATACACAAATAAACATAGGTTAAGGAATCAATAACAGAGTTGCCCCATAGGTGTAATCCTTTCCCCCTCTGTTGAACCAAGATCCCGTTATAAGAGAAGTTATTCGCCCCAAAGAGTCATAGATTTATACACTACGGTCTAGGATTTCTCTCTACCGTAAATAACAGAGGTTTTTCCTATAATCTACTCTGAAATAGATAGCATATGTAATCTTAAGAAGAAAAACAATCAATGGATATATGAATTATAGAATCAAAGAATTAATTATCCCTGCATTTTCTCGCTCTGACACACTTGTGATCACAAAACATGCATTGTTACCTAACAGGCACTCTCACCACATCTGGAACAATTGTTTAAAGAACATTACAGCCCATCCAAGGGTGTGTTTTGGCGAAACAAGCTCCAGCTTCTCCAAGGCTAATACATTCAAATCTTGGGAAACGCTCGCTTCACTATGGTACGTAGGATGCTGATAAATGTCACTTCAATTTTTGTCCAGGTAGTAAAATAATTAAGATGTCTAATGTTCACAAGGGTACAGTAGCTTGAAATAATCGATCGTTACCTCGAGTAGCAGGTAAATAACTCTGTTTAGGATTTATCTTCTTCTCAACACAGTGGTTGTTATACAAGTAATGTCACCGGTTTGATTCTGTTAAATGTTTGATTTAGTCGCCACCACGGGCCGACTGTAAAACTTTGATTATTGGAAAAGAACTCTGGAAATCAATGCCAGTTACAATATAAATTTCAGAAAAATAGTTCTTTTCGTCTAGTTATTTTCTGCTATACATAACAGAAACCGCTGGTAGGTTTTGGGCTTGACCCAGATACTGTATAAGGAAGAGAAAAACATAAATACTCAACCCTAAAAGTCTACACAATCTTACGCGTAAATAGAATATGTTCACTTCGGTCATTTACCTTAAATTATAAACCGCAAACTTAGAGCTTGTCTTATCGTTTAAAACTCCCGTGAAATAAATTCTAGTCATTAAAAAAATCAATCATCATGAATTAGAAATAAATACATATCTCGTCTACACTCATGATGAATCAGTACATTTACTTAGTTAGTTAAAATGTTCTCTGACTGGTTACTAGCAATTAAATTAAATTTATTTATAGCTGAATGAGTTTTAGCTAGAAATTATAATTTATTCTGCTATCCACTGTAACACAGTAACTTAGAGAATTATAATGACGATTAAACTAGTAAATCACTCTGCGCACAATCTAGTGAAGATATAATTCGAACTAATAATTCTATCACTCGACAATACTAGTCAATATATATTTACCTCACACAGACTACTTAAGACTATTCTCCAACGCAAACTGAGATTTTACTTAATAAAGAAATCTATAAACGCAGTTAGATATGTCAAGAGAAACTGCGGAGTCTGAATAGTATAAGTAAATAATTAAGGGGCTGCAGTAAAACTGGTAAGGAATATAAGTTTATAAACTAATAAAACGGTATTTAATCAGTTTTACTAATAACAGTTCACATGAGACAAGGGACGTTTCGGGTTTTACCCTTCGTCAGCCACAAACAGGTGACAAAGACAAAAATTACATATAGGTACTACAAAACTATACGATGATGAGAAACAAACAACAAATGAGCGATCGTAAAATCTAAAAGAAAAGAAATACAGAAACAAGAAAGTAAATAATCCAACGAAACGAAAAAAAGAAGAATAAACAAAACTGTGGAACTAGTTAAAGTTAGCTTAGCTCGATGTAAATAATCCGTGGAAGAAAGCGGTAGTCTCTTGTCACAGGATTCGCAAGGAAGTGACGTGCGATAGCGACAAAACAAGAGATATAAAAAGATACGAAACGAACCAAAGCAAAAACACAAAAAGATAGATCATAAAGACAACGAATAAAGAATGAAAAAGAGAAAAGCTACCAGAATTTATGCAAAATGATGTTGAATGAATGAAGTCAGATTTCTGTGGTATACAGATTTCTGTGGTATATATATCTGAAACTGACAAAGAATCAAAGGGAAAGTTGTAACTAGCAGACTCTTGCCAGATGTTGGCGCATTTGGGAAAATCTACATAAATTCTATCTCATTCTGCGAATCAAACAACATTTATCGCACCAATGCCGAAGCCAGGTCTATATTAAGATTTAGATGAAATAGAATCTACATATATTATCGCCTCACTCTCGCCATCTGCAGAAGTGGTCGTAAATGAATTATAGCGAGAGTCTTTGATATGGCGGTTCGCATCTTGTAAATTAACTTACAACGAACGAATCCAGGCAAAGGTAATAGACAAATTGTCTCCCCTTCCCATCACTGACTGATCTCATTATGGCGATTTTTATGATCGCTGCCGAGATAATTACAGGTGAGCGGGACTAGGTCTGCTCGTAAACCTGCATCAAAGAGAATGCAATTAAATGCTACCAGCCATAAACTGCTTGCTAAATTATAAGACAGACAGAGGTTTGAATATGTGAGGGTTAAATTCCTACAGGCGTAGGTGACAGAGAAGGTAGAAGAAAAAAAATGAAGATAAAGAAGAAGATATATGAAATCACTTAATCATAATCTACCACACCGTGTTAGAATCCCGGTATCGACACGCTCCAGTCTACACACCTGTAAATGGGTACCTGACTTTGAGTTAAGGAAGGCAACTGGTCACCCCCACCTCTCGACGCTAGACCTAGTATGGTGAAGTCTCTAACACTTCACTCCCCTACGGCACTATCTTCTATGTGACTACCCTGACCTTGTTTAACCTGATAGCAGTAAAACTGGCAAGAAGAAACTACTATAGCTATTAACTGTTCTTTGATCAACACCTCAACATTGTACATTTCAATCAGGCCTCCTTCAATAAACAAGTATGGACAGACAACTGGTTACCTATATATATAGTACCGTGGATCAACTGCGACAAGAAGACCTGGCTACAATGACCATTTATTGATGAGGAAATAAAAAGAGTGTGGCTTGGATATGTTTTGTCCTCCTTGTATTACGCGATTCAGATTCCTCAAAAGCTATGGCTGTTGGCGTAGGCGATTTTGTCTCTCCACAACTTGCCGTGAATAGTGCTGCTTACAGTTCATCTGTTGACTGTTTTCCCCAAGCCAAGTTCTTGAGATATCACGTGTTTTTAATCTTTGTCGTCCTCTGTCTGACTTCCATCAAGTTTACAAGTTATCCCACTGTATTCTAGTTTTCATCTTCTCCTAACATGCCCACAGCCTGCTTCCTTCTGTGATGTGTAAGTTTTCTATGCACACTGGGCCTCTTCCCAAAACACCCGTTACTATTTTCAGCAAATTCGCACAGAATACTTCTCATTGCTGTTTTTAACTTAGGGTATTCTTTATATCTGAAATGCGATTTCCACTCTGATGTGATTAGTGTGTTCATGTATTTACATCTATTGAGGTGCGTCAATATCAACACAGAAACAAAATGTTCAAACAGACCGCAGTTCTGCCAGAATACAAATAAATGAAAGAATAATAAACCTCTGTAAGTCCATACGATACAGTGGCGCTAAATGACAATGAAGAATTGTAAGAGCTAGTGAAACAGTCAACAGAAGCCGTCGTGAATATGGACTGCACATTAATGCTCAGGAACAAAAAAATGATTATCACAAATAAAACATACTAAAGGCCAATAATAAACAAAAGTGAAAAAGGCATAAATTGGAAAACATAATCATATCTTGAACGCAATAACTGGGGATAAAAGAAGTGAAACAAAGGCCAAGAAGAGTCTAGGAATGACAAACATGCATTCAACAACATTATGAAGTCATTAATGTCCAAACTAATTAAAAACTTAAATTAAAATGCAAGTCATCGAGTTTTATCCATATTCGTTATTATTGTACGGTGCAGAAACACAAACAATGAGCATGCAACTAGAAGAAAGACATGCAGAAATATGTACAAAAATGGGGTCTAGTCACAGAAGAAGAAGAAAAAAAAACAAATCAAGAAATCAAAGAAAATTAGAAATGAAAAGAAAATTAATGGAACAGATGAAAATAATAAAAGCATAATATTGTGCACGTACAAAAATGACGTAACACGGTTGAAAATCATAGAAGGAAACGTTAAAAACAAACGGGTACAATGACGGCAGCACAGCAAGTGGAAAGGAAAACAAGGAAATAGCAGTGTTGTCGACTCGATTCAATCAAGTCGGACTCGTGTCAATCGACTCGGTCCAATCGACTAGGACTCAAGTCGGACTTAAGTCAACAAAGCTACTCGACTCGAGACGACTTGAGATTTAGGTACCAGCGACTCGACTCTAGACTTACCAATTTTGGTGAAACAACTCGCCGTCCTCATTCATAATGCACTCTTTATTAATTAGAAAAAAAAATGCTCTTGAGTTAAGCGATATCACCCAAACATTATAAGAATTACATTGAGCTAACACATTTTACTTCATATTATCGGATATAATTAGGTACCCCAAATTGCCCGCTTTGAGCTGTTGCCAGTTGTCATAAAATTAACAAGTGATACAACGTAAAAATATCTCCAAAGGAGAAAATGTAAGGATAAAAACATAATGCGTAAGCTGCTGATAGTACATGATCGCCCTGACCGCGGGTCATCACCCTCCATAAAAATTGACTTGCTAGACGGGAAATCAAAACGGTTACCATTTGAACGGGATGAGAACGGTGGATCAAAAGGAAAAAAAATATGACTGAAAAAATTGCGTGAGACTAGCAAGGCTAAGGAGACGCAATTGGGGGAGGGGGGGGGGGGGGGGGCGGAGAAAAAGTCACGTTTCCCAAGTTGACATAAAGTAAGGAACTCGACAGAAGGGACCTTGGATATGATACGCCACAGTCATTTATTGGACGCTTTTGCGATACCAAGCCTTTTATTTGAATTCAGCGGCAAACGCAGATGCTTGAAATATTACAAAATTTAAAAAGTAACTTTTCTTAATATTAATGTTAGGAATATAAAAATTAGCTGGCCGGATGGCCCATTCTGAGCAGTGAAATAATATGCTTTTATTTATACAGACGGATAGCTAATAATGAAGATAATGACAAAAGACAGTGTTGTTCACATCAGCGAAAGACTGCATTGAATCTAACATATCACTATTTGCACAAAAATCGCGACCTTGAGACGCAAGTGTTCAAATCTAGTTAGAATGAAAGAGAAGGGACATTGGTGGGAGCTGTGGCTAAAAATAACTTTTCAGGCAAATTTGTAGAGGGGAAGGATAGGTTGGTTCAAAAAAACAAGTACGTTTTTGTGAAAACGCAAGTAGAGACGGACGGACTAACAGATAAAAATCCATACTTGACTGAAGCATGACTGAAATGACTTTAGTGTAGGAAATTTGAATTTAAAAAAACCAAGGCATTGATTGGCCACAGACAATCATATTATCGGCGCTCAGACGCGCATTTGGGGCCATTCCTCAATAGTTGTCCAGTGATAGACACAGTAAATTTCAAGTGTGGTGATTTCCAAATGAAATAAATTGAAATAAGTTCAGGGACGCCATACTATAGCCAGCAGCTCAGCTGAGTTTTGCTAGCATTTCTGTGTTCTTTATTCATAATCTGAGCTGTGAGTTTTTTTATGTTGACACCAAAAGGCGGTGTCAAATGCTGGGTAAATAATTGACAGTGAGGACCCGTGCAGTGTCGCATCTCGACAGAACAGCCTTGTATTGCCCCAAGCACGGAGAGGTGGGGCCACCCGATATATTGCCCCCAAGCACGGAGAGGTGGGGCCACCAGATTCCAGCACCAGCACTACACCTTCAAAGTTACGTAAGCAGGCTGGTCTGCTGGATTTACACCAACTTCATAGACATAACACCCAAAGAGAATTCCTACGAAAACATCCCATTTACTTCCATCATTAATGGACAATGTTTGGTAAACTTAGACAGGGAGGGATGAAGCCACCCCAACAGCACATCTATTCATCGTTCTCCCAGGGAAAATAAAATTATAAACTGTAGAAATACTAACTAATCTTAAAATTTGTATACGTACACACATTTTATTTATCATGTCATTTATTCATGCCATTCACTCATAAATTCCAAAATCTTTTCATATGTTCTGGCCAAATAAAACCTTGGTTCAGAACAAATAAATTTAAAAAAAGATTTACTTTCTAAAATTTCACCAGCTGGATTTAGTTCATTGTGTTCTAAATTTTATTGATAATATATTATTTAATATCTGTGTGTGTGTGTTTGTATATGTCAATACAACACATTACATTCAGTACCCTAGATTATAACGTAGCCACATTCATTAGGAAAAAAGATAGGTGTGAGGTCGTAGTGGTAGCAAGAAAGGCCTTCTGAAAATTCACAACTACATTTTATCTCAGGAGCCTTCACAGCTGACCTCATACATTACACTTAGTAATATCACCATCATACAATACCATCAAAACCACTACATATATTGGGGGCTCGTCCTGGATAATTAGCATAAACAGTAATATAAGGATCTCCTGGTGGGAGAAATAAAATTAGGGGAACAAAATTGTAAAATTCCCTTAAAATTAAAAGTGTCCCTTTAAATTAAAAGGGCAATTAGAAGTTGGTGAATCTTCACAGCCAGTGTTAGTTAATTAGTTAATTAGAATTATTTTGGTCTAGAATAATTATAATTACTTTAGAGATTGGAAATTTTACTTTGCTTATTGCTAGATTTGTTTAGAAAGTATGGCGGAGCTAGCAAAATTTAGATCAGCTGCTGTGCTGACCACAAAGGAGATGGGAATGGATGGTCAGATTTTAATTCAATACGTAACGGCTGAATGTGATAAATATATTGAACGGGAAGAAAGGAGATTAGAAAAAGAGGCTGAAAGAAAATTAGAGTCTGAAAGGTTGGCTGAAGAGAAGAGGTTAGAGGCGGATAGAGAAATTAAGAGGCTGCAGATTGAGGCAGAAGACAAACGACAGCAAAGGGAGGCAGAAGAAAAAAGATTGACTGCCGAAAGGGAGGCAGAAGATAAAAAGGCCGAAAGGGAGGCAGAAGATAGAAGGTTGCAAAGGGAGCACGAATTACGACTAAGGGAGCTGGAGTTACAAGGCCAGGCTCCTGAAAATGGTGCCAGCCCTTTTGCCTCAGATGCTACGCCTAGTCTGGGAGCCTCAAACTCAGCTATGGGGTTTCATTTAGACCATTTTGTTGAGAAAGACGATGACATAGAGGGGTACCTAGGACGTTTTGAGTTATTAGCTACTACATATGGGTTAGAGAGAGAGAGGTGGAGTTTAAAGCTATCACAGGGACTGAGAGGTACTTCTTATGAAGTCTTTGCTAAAATGAACAGGGAAGACCAAGACAATTATGACATGTTAAAGCAGGCTTTGTTATTAAGGTATGAGAAGAATGGTGAATTTTATCGTAAGAAATTTAGAAATGCCAAACTGTTGTCTGGGGAGACATACCACCAATTCTCTGCTAGACTGGAAACCTATTTGGAGAAATGGACTGCTCTGGGGAAGACCCAAGATCTTAAAGAAATGATCATGATTGAGCAATTGAGGGAGTCCATGGCTCCAGACATGAGAAAATTTCTCATGGAACAAGGTGCAGAGAAGTTGGGAGAGGTTTTAAATGTCGCTGAGAGGTATCAGGCAGAGGTAAGTGGTGCTAAAAAGAAGCACATAGACAATTTTAAAGCTCCACAGCAATTTAATAAATTTGATAATAGAGAGCAGGGAAATAAAGGTAGGACAAACTTTGAGCGGCCAAGAAATGACTATCGCGACAGAAACTCACAGTTCAATGACCAAAAGTTCAATGAAAGAAAACCGTTGAACCAAGGAAAAAGATGGTGTAAATGGTGCAAGAAGGATAACCATAACACCGAATTTTGTAGAAGGAAACCTTCAAACATTGCTGCAATGAAGTCGGGGACGCAAAGATTAAAGGTTAATCCTAATGGACAACAGGAACCTTATCACCCCCCAGTTTGTGAGGATGTTATTTGTAATGGGGTCACCATAAGGTGCCTTTATGATACAGGTTTGGATTATGATTCAGTTGTGAAGTCTAGCCTAGTGGACCCAAGTCAGTATACCACAGAAACAGTGGAAATACAAGGGGCGACTAAGGACATACCACTCATGACACTTCCCATCGCAAGGATAACGGTGAAAACTCGCTATGTGGAAGGAGAAATCAGAGCAGCAGTGATAGATGAACCAATCTACCCTCTGATATTGGGGTGTAGATACGTCTTCTTGGGGAATCCCGAGAAACCTGTGATCATGGCGACAGTGCAGACCAGGTCACAGAAGAAGGAGGAAGAAGGTGAACCTATAAATGCTCATCCAGAGGAGATGAGGAAGGCGCAGGCTGAGGATAGGACACTCAAGCCATGTTTTAAAAAATTGCCCAAATGCCACACACCTCCGAGCAAGGGGGAATATTTCATGAAGAACAAACTATTATACAGGAAGGCCGGAACTGGAACAAATGGTCACAACCAGCTGGTTCTTCCCACTTCATATAGAGATAAAGTGATGGAACTCGGGCATGCGATTCCCTTCAGTGGTCACATGGGGATCAGCGCCACAGGACAGCGTATAGCTTGTCATTACTTCTGGCCAGGGATAACGGAGGATATAAAAAGATATGTCAAATCCTGCCCAGAATGTCAAAGGGTAGCTCCAAAGCACTGGACTGCTCCTGCAACTCTAGGGGAAATGCCCATAGTGGGAACACCTTTTGAGAGGGTTGCAGTGGATATTGTAGGACCTCTCACTCGGACCAAGAGGAGGAACAGTTACATCCTTACTCTGGTGGACACTTGTTCTATGTGGGGAGAGGCGGTAGCCCTGCCATCAATTGATTCAAAACATGTAGCAGAGGCACTACTTACAATATTTACCCGATTAGGATTCCCGCATCAAATCTTGACGGATAATGGTTCTCAGTTCAAGGGGAAACTAACGGAAGAAGTTTTTAAGCTATTTCAAGCCAGACACTTTCATTGTAGTCCGTACCATCCACAAGGGAACGGCCAGGTAGAGAGGTTCAACGGGACTCTCATTTCTATCCTGAGAAAGCTGGCACACGAAAAACCGGATCTGTGGGATCAATTCCTGCCCGCCGCATTGTTTGCGTATCGGGAGGTACCACATAGTTCAACCGGGATGGCTCCCGCAACTCTGCTATTTGGGAGGCCAATAAAAGGTCCATTAGAAGCTTTATTAAGGACCTGGACAGATGAGAAGGCGGAAGAGACTGTTACCTCATCTTATCAATACGTGAACGAACTGACCACTCGTTTGAAAGCTGGATGGAAACTGGCAAATGATAATTTGAAACAAGCCAGGAAGAAACATGCAGCATATTTTAATAGGAAGGCAAAGGACAGAGAACTGGCAGTGGGAGAGAAGGTGCTGCTTCTACTACCCGGAAGCCAGAATAAATTACAAATTGGTTGGCAAGGTCCATATACGGTTCTAGAGAAGGTGTCTAGAACAAACTATAAAATTGACAAAAAGGGGAAGGAGAAAGTTTATCATGTAAACCTGTTAAAGAAGTATCTGGACAGACCACTCCAGGAAAGCACCCCCTTATTGACCTTGGCTATTGCAACCCAGATGCAAAAGGAACCACTCACCTCACATGAATACCCATTACATCCTTGTGAAACAGCAGCACAGGTAAAAGTCAGTAAGCACCTGACTAAAAACCAGAGGGAGAGAGTTCAACAGGTTCTGGAGGAACATACAGATGTATTAACAGATAAACCAGGCCATACAAATTTGCTACAGTATGACATGAAACTGGTAGACTCAAACCCAATCTGTATGAGAGCCTATTCTATTCCGTTCGCGAAGGAGAAGGCATTGAAGGAAGAAATAGATTATTTGTTGAAGGAGGGGATTATTTCGCACAGTGAATCATCTTTTAGTTCTAGTGTCGTTTTGTTGAGAAAACCGTCTGGGGAACACAGACTGTGCATAGATTACAGGAAACTGAATGCTGTCACAGAAGGACAAGTGGATCCATTACCAGACACAAAACAGTTATTTGCCAGACTGAACAAGGCAAAATACTTTTCAAAGGTGGATCTTAGTAAAGGCTATTACCAGATCCCAGTGAAGCCTGAAGTGAGACCTTATTTGGCTTTTAGCACTTCGGATGGACATTATGAATTCAATATGCTACCATTCGGACTGAAAAATGCTCCGAGTGTATTTTCAAGGATGATGCGCAAATTGTTGGATCCCCTGAATAACCCATGTATCACGAATTTCATGGATGATATTCTCGTCGCCACAGAGACATTTGAAGAACACATTGAAGCTCTAGAGATGTTATTTAATAGACTTCGGGAGGCGAACTTAACTGCTAGGCCAACAAAATGTTGTATTGGATGCAAAGAGTTGGAATTCTTGGGACACACTGTATATCAGGGTAACATGACCCCTGATCCTAAGAACTTGGAAAAACTGCAGAGAGCACCTAGACCACAAACAAAAAAGGACGTGCGATCATTCGTGTCGTGATGCGGATTTTATCAGAAATACATCAAAAATTTTAACGCTATTTGTGCTCCTCTGACTGATCTGACTCGCAAGGGACTTCCAGATAAAATTATTTGGACTGCACAATGTGAACTAGCGTTCCAAGAGTTAAAGGAAAAACTCACTAGCAAGCCTATTCTCAAACTGCCTGATTTGACACAGGACTTTGTCTTAAGAACCGATGCAAGTAATGTAGGACTCGGAGGGGCTTTGTTGCAAAGATCATCTTCACCTGATGGGGAACTGAAACCAGTCACTTATGCAAGCCGCAAATTGAATAAGGCGGAACAAGGATACTCCACAAGCGAAAAAGAATGTTTAGCGTTAATCTGGGCAATAAAGAAGTTTCAAATCTATCTGTATGGTAGGACTTTTGTGGTCGAGACGGATCATCAGCCTCTCGTATTCTTATCTCAGGCTAAGCATGAAAACGCAAGATTGCTGAGGTGGTCTTTATTGCTTCAACCTTATCAGTTTAGTATCCAATATATCCCAGGCAAATTGAATGTCGGTGCAGATTTCCTCAGTCGGCACCCCTGTGATCAAAATTAGAGTAATGGCAGACGTGAGGAGAGATTTTATCTATGTGTATCACTGGTTTTAGAACTTGCCGTAGGCATGTTTTCAAGTGGGGAGATGTGTCATTGTAGCGGGAGGTTATTTAAAAGTATATATTATGTAAGAGTATGCCAGTAAAGAGTTCTGACCTTACAAGTAATACCCCAGTCTTAGAAATAAGCACTGGTGTATTGTTATCATAAAAATAGTCAGACTGTAAAAACCCTGGTCCAGTTGGTAAGAAGTAGTACCAGGATTTAAGGTGTCTCCTCCCTATGACTATCTTATGATTACTTATATTCTAGGGGATAAGTAAAATGAACATTCACTGAAACCACAAATGGAAGAAGTGAATAAATCCTCAGGTACAGTTAAAATAGTTTAATAATTACACTAATATTCTATTTCTACTAGTTGGAAAAGAGTATACACATATATATATAAATATTCACACAATTACTATTATTGTCTGTTTAGACTTCAAGATCTTAAATAATAAAGTTTCTGAAATCACTGTTATTAGTCCTTTGAATTTTAGGATAACTGTCATCAGTTGACTGAGTTTATGTATGGTTACTTATTGTTTTCAACTATTGGCTGTTTCACATGTATAGGTGGTCAGTGTCAAACAGGACACTTATCTTTCCAACTTGGTACTGCTGAAACTGTCCTTTGCTGATATCAGACTTGGTAGGCCCAACAGTAGGGATGCCAATGACCAGTTGAAGTTCACTCTTTGGGGTCCTGCACTTTTGTGGGATTGCCTCGGATGAACTGCACCGGCTTCTGATACTGGACAGTCTGGTTCGAGTTATTTCATGGAACCTGCAACATATCAGCCTTGGCTAGTATCTGGCTAGACTTGTAGCTGACTAGCACAGATGTCAGACCAGTCAGTCATCAGATGTCACCGTTATACAATCATAGTAAGCAAGGACATCATTTCAGTGATATAGCATTAATATTAACATGTCAATTAAGTGTAACTGACTAGCACATAAGTCAGACAAGTCAGTCATCAGGTGTCAAAGTTATACAGTCATAGCAAGTAACATCATTTCAATGATACAGAATTAATATTAACATATCAGTGTTAAACATTATCTGGTTTATTCCGCTCCTATACATCCCTTCATATGCTATAACTTGATCCTTCCAAATCATATCAAGTACAAATTCAAATACTGATGCTATCCTTAGCATCTACACAAAAGTAATACATAAATAAAGAAAGTGAGTGACCACGTGATCAGGTTGCTTTCTCTGAAACTGGCTATAGAACACTCCAGTTTACCAGCTGTAAATGGGTACAAAGTTGTGCGCTCGAACTAGGGAAGGCAAAGGCAGCGAGGAAGGGGACTAGTCACCTTAACCTCGTAAACTGGGATCTTCCATGATGAAGTTTCTAACACTTCATTTCCCTATGACAATCTCTGCCATGGGACTGCCTTTATCTTCGTAAGCGATAAAGCAATATGATAAATATATCTTCATTAGGCTGTGGGGCTATTTGTGATTAATTTTTGTACAAGCTACAATCATCTCATCCACAATGCACATGTTTAGATCATATAAAAAAATACAATACATTATATCAATGATTATTATACAGGCATATTTTGTGAATTCTATATGAACCTGAAATAACAAATATTATAACCGGTAGTTATCATAATTTCGAGGGAGCCGCGCTAGCGTAGTGGTTACAACACCGCTCTGGCGACCGGGTGATACAGGATCAAACCCGGGCGACGGCATTTGAGGATTTTTCGTCGACCGGGATTTGGACTGGATTAACTCGAGACCTGGCGAGGACATTTGAAGGAGTGTCGTCGATCAGGGACTGGCGGCTCCTGAGCCGACCCAGCTGCAATGGGTACCTCCGAAATCGGCGAGTATTTGCCTGAATGGCGAGGGACACCTGTCTCTGTACAAGAAATAAAGGGATACTCACGTAAAATCAATGTCAGGTTAATAATAACCTGAGATTTCGCCTCGAGTATTAGCGGGCGAACGAAAAAAAAAAAAAAAAAAAAAAATCATAATTTCGCTTACCCTCAGACTTCAGATACTGGACTTAAAAATGTTTCTGGCGATCCGCTCACAATTCATGGGTAGTGGCGAAACTCGGCCTCCAGTCTGGCTCAAACCTCCTTCGATGTGTATCTCTCTCAGTTTACCGATCCGCTACTTATACGCAAAGCGCGGACGTATCGGAGAGTACCGACGTCACAGCCTAAACCTAACCTGAAAAATCCTTCCCGAACAGTGATTTCGGCCGATCTGTGCGTCGACTGAAATTTTGCCTTTATCATTCTCGGCATATATAATATCCATATTGTTCCATCTTATCTAGTTTTATACAGCTGATAAAACTCTATCTTCCTATCCATGTAAATTCCCAAACTGTTATTTGTTGATTTTAATATTTAGAACAGAAGTGGGTTTACATGCTTTTAGCGTAACTGTGGGCAGCCGAAATACGCATATATCTCCGTAAATGAGAACTTCCTACCGTTCCATCTTATATGCAGTTATACACCATCCTTCCCTGTACTGAAATGTAAAATCCTTTTCATACGGATTCCCTTCTATTTTTATTTATCGTTGGCGATTTCCTCTGTCCGATATACATTTCGCTGATACGCCGCCATTTTGAAAGCGGTCGTTCGATCGAGACGGGTTTATAAATCTAACTGATCCCGTTTGCAATGACTTGAAACCAATTTTATGACAGTCATAAAATTAACAAGTGATACAACGTAAAAATATCTCCAAAGGAGAAAATGTAAGGATAAAAACATAATGCGTAAGCTGCTGATAGTACATGATCGCCCTGACCGCGGGTCATCACCCTCCATAAAAATTGACTTGCTAGACGGGAAATCAAAACGGTTACCATTTGAACGGGATGAGAACGGCGGATCAAAAGGAAAAAAAATATGACTGAAAAAATTGCGTGAGACTAGCAAGGCTAAGGAGACGCAATTGGGGGGGGGGAGGGAACGGAGAAAAAAGTCACGTTTCCCAAGTTGACATAAAGTAAGGAACTCGACAGAAGGGACCTTGGATATGATACGCCACAGTCATTTATTGGACGCTTTTGCGATACCAAGCCTTTTATTTGAATTCAGCGGCAAACGCAGATGCTTGAAATATTACAAAATTTAAAAAGTAACTTTTCTTAATATTAATGTTAGGAATATAAAAATTAGCTGGCCGGATGGCCCGTTCTGAGCAGTGAAATAATATGCTTTTATTTATACAGACGGATAGCTAATAATGAAGATAATGACAAAAGACAGTGTTGTTCACATCAGCGAAAGACTGCATTGAATCTAACATATCACTATTTGCACAAAAATCGCGACCTTGAGACGCAAGTGTTCAAATCTAGTTAGAATGAAAGAGAAGGGACATTGGTGGGAGCTGTGGCTAAAAATAACTTTTCAGGCAAATTTGTAGAGGGGAAGGATAGGTTGGTTCAAAAAAAACAAGTACGTTTTTGTGAAAACGCAAGTAGAGACGGACGGACTAACAGATAAAAATCCATACTTGACTGAAGCATGACTGAAATGACTTTAGTGTAGGAAATTTGAATTTAAAAAAACCAAGGCATTGATTGGCCACAGACAATCATATTATCGGCGCTCAGACGCGCATTTGGGGCCATTCCTCAATAGTTGTCCAGTGATAGACACAGTAAATTTCAAGTGTGGTGATTTCCAAATGAAATAAATTGAAATAAGTTCAGGGACGCCATACTATAGCCAGCAGCTCAGCTGAGTTTTGCTAGCATTTCTGTGTTCTTTATTCATAATCTGAGCTGTGAGTTTTTTTATGTTGACACCAAAAGGCGGTGTCAAATGCTGGGTAAATAATTGACAGTGAGGACCCGTGCAGTGTCGCATCTCGGCAGAACAGCCTTGTATTGCCCCAAGCACGGAGAGGTGGGGCCACCCGATATATTGCCCCCAAGCACGGAGAGGTGGGGCCACCAGATTCCAGCACCAGCACTACACCTTCAAAGTTACGTAAGCAGGCTGGTCTGCTGGATTTACACCAACTTCATAGACATAACACCCAAAGGGAATTCCTACGAAAACATCCCATTTACTTCCATCATTAATGGACAATGTTTGGTAAACTTAGACAGGGAGGGATGAAGCCACCCCAACAGCACATCTATTCATCGTTCTCCCAGGGAAAATAAAATTATAAACTGTAGAAATACTAACTAATCTTAAAATTTGTATACGTACACACATTTTATTTATCATGTCATTTATTCATGCCATTCACTCATAAATTCCAAAATCTTTTCATATGTTCTGGCCAAATAAAACCTTGGTTCAGAACAAATAAATTTAAAAAATGATTTACTTTCTAAAATTTCACCAGCTGGATTTAGTTCATTGTGTTCTAAATTTTATTGATAATATATTATTTAATATCTGTGTGTGTGTGTTTGTATATGTCAATACAACACATTACATTCAGTACCCTAGATTATAACGTAGCCACATTCATTAGGAAAAAAGATAGGTGTGAGGTCGTAGTGGTAGCAAGAAAGGCCTTCTGAAAATTCACAACTACATTTTATCTCAGGAGCCTTCACAGCTGACCTCATACATTACACTTAGTAATATCACCATCATACAATACCATCAAAACCACTACACCAGTGGAGAAAACTGAGGGAAATTCGTCAAGTTTAAGTCATCACTGCCCCTTTGCTATTAAGCGGATTGTAATAAAATTTATATCACGATACTCTTTATTTTCTTCTCTTTTGAAATGTATTAATTAAAAAACAATAAAAGCTATTGAAGTATTTTTTTACTAATAAAAACGAACAGCAGCGTTACGCGTAGTTTGCTACGGCTCCGAACGTTTTGGTCTCACCCCGCTTCATTCAAATGAGGATCGCTTGACCAGCAAACGTCTTATTTGCATACGGTTTTCACCATTAGGCGGGTCAAATCCATAGCATTGATTTCGTATAATGCAAGCTGGAGAAAACAAAGTGGAAGATGTAAATTTTTCGAAGTGAAGTCGCAATTTTACAAGATTTGACATTTTAAGTTGTGTTATAATTCCTTGCATGGTATGAGAAGATTCGGGAGCCATTTTTATTTATTCCTGTAAAATATCAAAGACTTTTGATGTTTGCTGGTGAAGCGATTTGACTTTTAGTAACGCTCTCTCAGTCTAGAATTGTAGCGAAAAATGCAGAGCGAGGCTGTCACATCGACCGTGATAAGTCCCTATGTCAATCAAACTCGGCATGCCACTTATGTTGGTTCGTGCTCAAACTTCATCACATCTTCTGATTTGAAGATGACTATACGTAAGTATATCACTTATTAAGAATGTTTTGAACTTTAAATGTAAACTTTACAATAGTTTTAATATTATTTAGCAATTTAACACGATCACATAGTTGTTGTAACAGCGTGAAATGAATGTGTTAAAACCACTTCAGACATTCACGCATCAATCTAATTATTTCACGAGCTTGAAAAGCTAAGAAAGTTACCAATCTGAATAAAAAATGCATGTTTTGATTAATGTGTAATTGAATGAAGGTTTATTTTGCAACATAATAGGGTGAATTATGATTTCAAAGGCGAAGGATATCGCAAAGCGAAAATGAATTGAGTCAAGGCTAGGAGACCGGAAAATTCCATAATTAACGTAGCTGATTCTGTACTGAAGTGTCCGGACTCGCAGTCAATAGTTGATAGTCTTAAAATTCCCCGAAAAGAAGAAATATATATAAACAGCTTTCATAAAAGCTGTTGGACCCAGAATAATAACAGCTTCTTTCAAAACAGCTAAAAAGAAAATTCATGTAAATGTCATCCAATGTTATGCACCAACTAATGACAAAGAAGAGTCTGTGAAAGAAGCATTTTATACTAAACTACAGGAAATTATGGATAAAGTAAAAAGAAGAGACATCACAATTTTGATGGGTGACATGAATGCAAAGATAGGTACAGTCAACACTGGATTCGAAGAAGTCATGGGAAAACATGGGCTAGGAGTAATGAATGAAAATGGAGAGCTATTCGCAAACTTCTGTGCTTCATATCAACTGGCTATAGGAGGAAGCATGTTTCCACATAAGAGAATACACAAGGCAACATGGATATCACCAGACCATAGAACAGAAAATCAGATTGATCATATATGCATAAACAAGAAGTTTAGATCATCATTGCAGGATGTAAAGGTATATAGAGGAGCAGATGTGGCATCAGATCACCATCTTCTGATAGCCAAAGTAAAAATGAAACTCAAGAGATATGCAACAATGCAAAATTATAGACAACAGTTTAATGTAGGACAGCTAAGAAATCAAGAAACAAGAGACAAATTTGCGGTCACAGTATCCAACAAATTCCAAGTGCTCCAACAGCTGGAAGATGTAGAGAATACAGAAGACTATTGGCAGCAGGTCAAAACAGTATGGAAGGAGACATGTGAAGAAATACTGGGGAAAAGGGAAAGACAACAAAAAGCATGGATAACAACAGAAACCATCAATAAGATAAAAGACAGAAAAAACAAGAAAGCAGAGTTAAACACAAGCAAAACTAGAAGCTCCAAAGCCAAGGCTCAAGAAGTGTACACAGAAGCAAACAAAGAAGTAAAAAGAAGTATCAAAAGAGACAAGAGGAAGTATATTGAGGAGTTGGCAAGAGAGGCAGAAGATGCTGCAGCCAAAGGAAATATGAGAGAACTGTATAGCAGCACAAAGAAGCTAACAGGGAAATACAAGCAAACAAGTTGCCTCATAAAAGACAAGAATGGGAAACTGCTCAGCAATATACAAGAGCAAATGAAGAGGTGGACAGAATATTTTGGGGACCTTCTCAATAGACCAGCTCCACAAAACCCGCCGGACATCCAGCCAGCAGAAGAAGAGCTACAAATTAACGGTGAAAGACCAACGAAGGAAGAAATAAAGAAAGCCATAAAGCTTCTAAGAGAGGGAAAAGCGTCTGGACCTGATGGCATTCCAGCAGAGGCCATCAAAGCAGATATCGACACGGCTACAGAGATGTTATATAAATTACTTGGTAAAGTCTGGGAAAAGGAAGAGATACCAGCAGAATGGAAGGAAGGATATCTGGTTAAGTTGCCTAAGAAGGGAAATTTACAAGAGTGCACAAATTATAGAGGAATAATGTTACTATCAGTGCCAGGAAAAGTATTAAACAGGATTATCCTTGAGAGATTAAAAGAGTCCATAGACAAGAAACTGAGAGATGAACAAGCAGGTTTTCGACAAAACAGATCATGTACAGACCAGATAGCCACTTTGAGAATAATAGTTGAACAAAGTCTGGAATGGAATTCACCACTATACATCGGATTTGTGGACTACGAAAAGGCATTTGACAGTGTAGACAGAGAATCACTTTGGAAATTGATGAGGCATTATGGAGTTCCCCTGAAGATCATTAATTTAATAAAGAAAACATATGAAGACATGACATGCAGAGTTCTTCATGAAGGACAGCTTACAGAACCGTTTGGGATAAGAACAGGAGTGCGACAGGGATGCCTCTTGTCTCCATTTCTTTTCTTGCTGGCAATAGATTGGGTTATGAGATCATCGACAACACACAACAGAAATGGAATCCAGTGGACTCTGACTAAGCAGTTGGATGATCTGGATTTTGCTGATGACTTGGCTCTTCTGTCCCATAACCGTAATCAGATGCAGGACAAATTGAAAACACTCGATGAGAGGTCACAGCAATTGGGTCTGAAAATACACAGGGAAAAGACAAAAATAATGAGAATAAATGCAGGTAATGATAACAGGGTTGAACTTGAAGAAACACCAATACAAGATGTAGAATCATACACATATCTTGGCAGTAATATAGACAAAGTTGGAGGGACAGACAGCGATATCAAAATAAGAATACAAAAGGCAAGAGGAGCTTTCATTGCATTGGGAAATATATGGAGATCAAGAGAAATTGGATCCAACACGAAAATAAGAATCTTCAACTCAAATGTGAAGTCAGTCCTATTGTATGGCTCGGAGACATGGAGAACAACAAAGACAACAACCAAAAAGCTACAGACTTTCATAAATGGGTGCTTGCGTAGAATAGAGGGATTAAAATGGTATGACAAGGTTACCAACGTGGAACTGATGACAAGAACTAGACAAGTGCCAGTGGAACAAGAGATGAGAAGAAGACGATGGCGATGGATAGGACACACACTGAGGAAACCTGTTGATAGCATTACAAGGCAGTCCTTGTTCTGGAACCCCCAGGGCAAGAGAGGCAGAGGAAGACCAAGAAGTACATGGAGAAGAGAGTTGGAAACAGAGGTGAAAATGATGAGGAGAACATGGAAAGAATTTGAGATGATGGCACGGGACAGGAGGACTTGGCATGTGTTTGTTGAAGGCCTATGCTCCTTTGGGAGTGGAGGGTTATGAATGAAGCTTTCATAAAAGGAGCCGCGGTAGCTATATATAATATATTATAATATAATATGGTAATTTCCTATTACTCGTACCATTTTGCTCCATAGTGAATATGTGTAGTTATGTGTTCTTTCGTAGCAGTTAGGTTTAGGATTAGGGTTAGTGTTAACCATAAAGTTAGTGTTAACCCTAAACACGAGTAATGTAATACTATAATAGACTGGAATGGAAGAAACGAAGTAAAGAATCAGAGAGGGCAGTTAAAGAAAAAATCAAACAGCGAATAACTGACAACAATAGGAGGAAAAAAGAGAAAGATGTTAAGAATGCAGAGAAGAAGTTAGAGTTATATAACACAATCATTAGCCATAGGGGTCTGTGCACCACAAAGGAGGATGTGGATACAATTTGTAAAGGACGAAATGTCCTTAGAATAGAAATCTTAAGGCTCAGTTAAGATACAGAAAATTAATATTGAATGATAAGGACATTAATATTGAATGATAAGGACATTAAACTTTTAGGAAATATCAAAGAATTGTATTTTGGACTTCTGAAGCATTTAGGTTTTGAGGCGTCATTGCCCTCTCGCAGGGAAGGAGTGCGCCTTGATCATTCTCCTCCAGTTTAAAAATGTCTTTTTAAATGCTAATAACCAGTTGTTTAAAGAAAATATAGCGTTTAGATGTTGTTAATTATTGTTTAGATGTTGTTAATTATTGCCTACACATTTTTTTAAATGAAATATGGACAGTATCTTAAAAAAAAAATTTTTTCTTCATTTTCACATTTTTTCTTCCCATGCGACAAATTGGCCTCTGGACACATTTTAAAAAATTATACAAGAACAAATAGATGTTTAAATCCTGTGAAAAAAATTGAGATATATGTGTGTAGTATGCAGATTAATATGTACAAATTTAAAGCTTATACCTTTTATATTTTTTGAAATATGATGTTGTGAAAATTGATGTTCATGCAAAATACTACATTTTTTGGTAATGATTTGCAATATTTGGTCTAAAATATATTGATAATTATTCATGATATAGCCCTATAGTTTTGTTTATGTAATCAGTATATTGCAGACTGTATGCTGTTTATCAGAGAAGGTTCTAAGATTATATTTAAGAAAACGGGAGCACTCTGAAGTTGGTGTGATGTAACTTTTTTAACTTTGCGAAAGTACATACACTTTTAAAAATGCCGTAACATTTTTATTTTTTGTCCGATTTAAAAAAATTAAGTACCCAATTTCATGGTTTTCCAAGAGCTTCCAAACTGCATTGTTTTCTCTGGTGCTTCTGTGCAAACAAAAATCACTTTGTGGTACCTAATATAATTAGAAACTGTTGCTAGACAAACATTTCAAGACACAGCAACTTTCAGAACAATAATATTCTTTGGCTATGTAAACATTACCATCCCGCAATAGGGAGAAATATACAGCTACCATTTACTGGCGGAAAAAAAACTACAGCATCTGTTCTTAGTCTGTAAATTCGCTTAAGATTTAGTGCTGATCAAGTTGTATCATTCCATTATAGGCTGGGAGGCAGTATGCGTGAAAAGATAATATTTCTAAAATGAAATTCTGAAAAATAACTTTGGTCTAATAAAAGATCAGTAAATAAAATAGTAAAAAAAGGTAAAGAAACCCGTTACACGCCCATTGAGGCATATTGGGAATATGGTGTTAGGCCCATATTATCTTGACCGTCGGCACACTAGGGGTGATGTGGTCGGCATCACGCCGGCCGCCTTAACCTTCCCAGAGTTGCTCTGGTACCCATTTGGGGCTGGGTCGACCCAGGAGCCGTTTGTGGCCTAAAAAATTCCCACCTCATCTGGAGATCGAACCATAGACCACTGCGCTAGGAAGCCAGTGCACTGACCACTATGCTACCGCGGCTCCCTAAATAAAACATAAATAAAATAGTAGTGTACTGTTACGTACATTTATTACCTATGGGGGTAGTCTTCGGTCCTGCCAAATGTACGCACCAGTTTTATATAGTTATATTATTTGTGCGTTCGATTGATTCACGCACTGACGTGCACAATGCTGTGTGAGTTGCTTTGGACGCACGTGTAACCTAGTTGAGTAGATTGTGACGTCATGATAGGGGCAGCTCGGACGACATTTTATGTCCGCAGTGTTATTCTTTGATTCCTGGCAAATTTGAAGAAGCCATCAGTTGTATTCGTATCTATTGGTCTTCATGGCGAAGCCAATAGTGGATGTATGAAGTAAGTGTCGCCCCATTTCTTATGGCAAGTTTAATTATGTAAATTAAAGTATCAGGCCGCTCCTATTAATGGTCTAGCGGGAATTCATCGGAGATGACATTCCTAGAATTGGACACACGGAGTCGATAGCCTTTGGAATCTTTTGTAGAGGGAGAATCCATATGTGGAATCAAGTTAATGAATATATATATATATGCTTCACGTGTTTAATATGCCGTTTTACCTATGCCAAAGTCGTGGTATGGATACCGAGAGGTTAGCCAAGATGAAACACTAACCTGGTTGTATTGTTATATCTGCCTTTGTTTGGATTGGATATGCTATCTAAGAATTTTATGAAGAAAGTCTGGGATGCTTACAAGTATGATATAAATTATTGCTCCGTGAGAATGAATCCGTTTGCCTTAATAAACGTCCTTGGGAGAAGGTCAACGGACGTTAATACCATGTCTGTTATATGGTAATGGAAGTGATCCTTAGTCACTGGAATATAAGAGAACTTAACTGTTAGAGAATCTACAACAACTATTAACAGTGATATTAACATTTTGACGTATGATCTTCGCATCTGTAACTATGATTGTCTTGTTCCACTTCGTTGGTGTCACGTCAATAAAATATAAGTACTGTAATCACCGACTTGTGTGCTGCCAATATTTGCCCAGTTCATACCACTTGTGATGATGATGCTCCTATTTCACGGGAGTTGTTTGCAACATTGCAAAAGAATGATGATTCATTAAAAAAAATTTTTCAGTATGTGAACAAAAATAATACCAGCAACAAACTTGCAAAATCTAGACATGATTTTATACTTAAAAATGGGATTTTGGTTAGAGTAATACGAGAAAAGGATTCATCCTTATGTTCTCAGATTATAGTCCCATCCTGTATGAGATCTCGTATATTACGACATGCGCATGACTCGCAATGTGCGGGCCATATGGGTTTTTCGCGTACCAAATCCAGAGTGCTTTCGGCATTCTACTGGCCAGGCGTCCATAAGGACATCACTCTCTATTGTCGGTCTTGTTTGATATGTCAAGAAGTTAAGGTACGGGGTCCATTTCATGCGGCTCCTATTCAAGCTGCGGACATCCCGATTAGACCATTTGATAAAATGGCTATAGACATTATTGGTCCTATGCTACCATCTGCTAGAGGGCATACGCATATTCTTACGTGCATTGATATGTGCACTCGTTGGCCTGAAGCCATCCCTCTCAAGAACACTTCATCTGCCAGTGTAGCAGAGGCATTGATGTTAATCTTTTCACGCATTGGTTTTCCACGGAAAATCTTGTCGGATCATGGGGTTCAGTTCATTTCTGAATCCATGTCTCAAGTTATGAAGACATTAGGTATAGACAGATCTCTAAGTTCTATTTATCATCCGATGTCAAATGGGTTAATTGAGCGTCTAAATAGGACACTCAAGCAGTTGTTGGGTAAGATAACTCAAGACCACCCACAAGACTGGGATCGGGTCCTACCCGCTTGTCTCTTTGCGTATCGCGAAGTACAAAATCAAGCAACGGGGTTTTCTCCATTTCAACTTGTTTTCGGCATGCAACCACGCGGTCCGATGTCGTTAATCCACGACTTATTGGTTGACGAGAATATTGAAGAGGAAACTCAATCCTCTTATGAGTATGTGATCTCTCTGAGAAAGAGAATCATAGATGCTTGTAGATTAGCTACTGCATCATCCGAACAAGCCAAAGAAAAAGCTCGTCTATTTGCAAACAAGTATAGACGTCTTCGCCAGCTCATACCTGGTGATGAAGCTTTTGTCTTACTACCTGCGCATAACAATCGTCTTTTAATTACCTGGAGAGGTCCTTTCAGGATCATCTCAAGAATATCCGATGTCGACTACATCGTTGATGTTAATGGTAAACATAAAACCTTCCACATTAATATGTTGAAGGAATATTACTCACGTCCTGATTATCTACAATCAGTGTTCCAAGCAACTGACGATCCTACACCTCCTATTCAACACTATTCTAGTTTGTCTGTCATCCAAGAAGAGGAATCTTCTTTCGATGATGTACAACTACCAATACCAGTTGTACCACTCCATTCCACTGAGAAATGGAATGATGTTACTATCTCATCTACTCTTACTGATGATCAACGTCAGCAAGTCTCTAATATTCTACACACGTATGAGGATGTCCTCACTGACATCCCAGGTCATACGTCAGTCATCCAACATGACATTATTCTGACTGACGATACACCGATTCGAGTTCGCCCATATCCTATTCCTTTACACTTTCGTGATAAGGTTGATAGGGAATTGGATGAGATGCTTCAATTAAATATAATTGAACCATCTTCATCACCATATTCTTCTTCTATGGTAATCATTCGGAAGAAGGACAACAATATACGTCTTTGCGTAGATTACAGGAAATTAAACAAAGTTACAAAATTCGATGCGGAACCATTACCTCTTTTAGACGACTTATTAGAGAAATTGTCTCATGCCACATTCTTTTCGAAATTTGACCTTTCAAAGGGTTATTGGCAAGTGCCATTAACCCCTAAAGCAAAGCCATTCACCGCTTTCTCGACGCCACGGGGTCTTTTTCAATGGAATTTTATGCCATTCGGTCTAATGAATGCGCCAGCTACCTTTGTACGCATGATGCGCCGCATATTGTCTCATCGTCCCGATGTCATTACTTATATAGATGACATCTGTCTTTTCAGTGACTCTTGGGATGAACATATTCAGGGTTTAAAATCTTTACTTTCTACCTTACGGGATTATAACTTAACAGCGAAACCTTCAAAGGCTTTTGTCGGTTTTCATGACATCTCATTTCTTGGTCACCGTATAGGTCGCGGTTTAATGTATACAGAAGACAGTAACGTCTCTAAAATTTTAAACATCTCAGCACCTAAGACAAAAAAACAAGTGAGGTCGCTCTTAGGACTAATACAGTTCTATTCTAAATTCATCCCTCATTTGTCTACTATAACTGCACCTCTTTCTTCGTTACTGAAGAAAGGCACACCTAATGTAATAAAGTGGTCGCAGGATCATCAAACGGCTTTAGATTATATAAAACAATTTTTTTCAAATAAGCCTTTTTTAAGGTTGCCTAACAAAGATCTCACCTTTGTTCTTCGCAGTGATGCTTCTTCCTACGCTATCGCGGCAGTTTTAATGCAGGAATACGGAGGCACCTTATTTCCGATTATGTACGTATCCAGAAAGCTTACGACGAGCGAGATGAAGTATTCCGTCCTAGATAAAGAGCTCCTCGCTCTTGTCTGGTCAATCACAAAACTGGATCGTTATCTCCTCGGATCACACTTTGTGGTGGAATCCGACCAGAAAGCTCTTACAGCACTGAACACAGGGAACGTGAAGTCATCAAAGTCAGCGCGTTACGCTATTGCGCTTCAACCGTTCCATTTTGAGATACGAGCTATTCCTGGAGTACAGAATGTGTTTGCAGACTGTCTTTCAAGATGCCCTAGTGAACACGTCGAAATTAAACCACTTCCAGATGGTGAAACGTCCTCACAGAAACATGAATAACTTTGTACATGGTCACTGATTATACATCTGTGGAGACTATGTGTAGTTCTGCAGTATTCGTATATATATAACTTTCAGAATATACTTACGTATGGATTATAACATTATTTCTTGTGAAGTAACGTTTTGTTAGAACGGGAACAGTGAAATTAAAGTAACATTTTTTTTTAGTATGGAAACATTGGTAAGAGTGACAAATAGACATTCACTATTGTTATGGAACAGATTACACTACATATCGTGTTCGTAAACTTATTTCAGGCATGGTACATTTAGAACATATTCTTGTCGATTTAACTAGTTCTAAAAGAATATTAACAATGAGTGAAATTGAAATCACTTAGAATAAATTAGTAATTAGTTATTTGTTCATAAATTAAGTACTATTAATTAGAATAATTCAATTTAATCAATTTGATTGATTATAAATCACACATCTACTAATTTTATTAGTGTTTCGCAATACGTGTATTCACGTATCCCACTACATGATATCTCACTTTTAGATAACTAGTCAAACTTACTAATGTTAGGAAATAGTAAGTGCGTTGCTTCTTAAAGTGTTTAATTATGCTTTGTTTCATTTTGCATGTTGTATTTTAAAATTTTCTGTTTTATTGATTCTTTTATCATTGATCATCATCAGTGTTGCTGTTCATTTTCATTTTTGAAATCATATGTTTCAAATTTCTTTTAAAACAATTTTGTTGAATTTTATTATCATCTCTTTTTTTTATGGTTTATTTCATTTTCATTTTCAACTTCTTTTTACTTCGAATATTACCACATCGTTCCAAAGTAGGTCGATGGTGGATGTGTGCTTTAATGCATACTATCATTTAGTTATATTGTTTTCATTTAATATTCTTTTCTTAATATGATATAATTTTATGCATGTCATAAATCTTGTTGTAGTTTTGACTCACCTCTCTCGAGTAATTAGTTCGAAAAAAATTAATAGAATTAATTTTTTTAAGGGGAGGTAATAAGGGAGCTGTTACGTACATTTATTACCTACGGGGGTAGTCTTCGGTCCTGCCAAATGTACGCACCAGTTTTATATAGTTATATTATTTGTGCGTTCGATTGATTCACGCACTGACGTGCACAATGCTGTGTGAGTTGCTTTGGACGCACGTGTAACCTAGTTGAGTAGATTGTGACGTCATGATAGGGGCAGCTCGGACGACATTTTATGTCCGCAGTGTTATTCTTTGATTCCTGGCAAATTTGAAGAAGCCATCAGTTGTATTCGTATCTATTGGTCTTCATGGCGAAGCCAATAGTGGATGTATGAAGTAAGTGTCGCCCCATTTCTTATGGCAAGTTTAATTATGTAAATTAAAGTATCAGGCCGCTCCTATTAATGGTCTAGCGGGAATTCATCGGAGATGACATTCCTAGAATTGGACACACGGAGTCGATAGCCTTTGGAATCTTTTGTAGAGGGAGAATCCATATGTGGAATCAAGTTAATGAATATATATATATATATATGCTTCACGTGTTTAATATGCCGTTTTACCTATGCCAAAGTCGTGGTATGGATACCGAGAGGTTAGCCAAGATGAAACACTAACCTGGTTGTATTGTTATATCTGCCTTTGTTTGGATTGGATATGCTATCTAAGAATTTTATGAAGAAAGTCTGGGATGCTTACAAGTATGATATAAATTATTGCTCCGTGAGAATGAATCCGTTTGCCTTAATAAACGTCCTTGGGAGAAGGTCAACGGACGTTAATACCATGTCTGTTATATGGTAATGGAAGTGATCCTTAGTCACTGGAATATAAGAGAACTTAACTGTTAGAGAATCTACAACAACTATTAACAGTGATATTAACATTTTGACGTATGATCTTCGCATCTGTAACTATGATTGTCTTGTTCCACTTCGTTGGTGTCACGTCAATAAAATATATGTACTGTAATCACCGACTTGTGTGCTGCCAATATTTGCCCAGTTCACCCAATGCAACGATACTTGTTGGAATTTTCGTTTGAAGAACTTTGTTGACATTCATTCCGTTTTAACCATTCGCGTTTCTATTTACCTCTTCACTGAACTCAACGATAAAATGGAGTCAACATGTACTAAAATATATATTAATATTTTTCATTATTATTTGTAGTGATCGATTGATTGTTCGATAAAGCGCTATTGTGGCTATAAACAGTGTTAGATCTAAAATGAGGCTCGACTTGGGACTCAACTTGATGCCAGTTCTGACGCTGGGTTTGAAATTTGGCCCTAGGGTTGAGCTACCATCCCCCCTAACTTCTTCTTGATTGTAGGCACGCCCATTTGTCAACTTTTAACTTAACATAATATTTATTATATTCAGGGACCTTCACAGCTGACCTCATTCAGTACACTAAGAGTACATAACAACATTTCTTAACATCAAATCCACCACAGTATGGACCTTTATTTCAGTGTTCCCTGCAGAAGTAGTAGTAGAATATCTGGCCCAATAATAGTGGGAGTTTGAAATACCGAGACATGAGAGGCAAGCTCATTGGTACCCATCTAGGTTGATTATTCTGATGATTCTTATCATTACTAGCATTGTTTGTCTCTCAAGTTTGTTAAACGCATTTTTAGGATTTGATGGCTTGTGATTGGACATTTTTTCTTGCATTGCCATAGTTTTGTTAATAAATTAGACAATCAATCTGCAGATCAGTCGACTTTTCTATCTGTACTTGTACTTGATTGTTTGTGGAGTCACTAATGTGCACTGGTCCTTACTCCTAGCAGAGAGAGAGGCTTCAAAAGTAGTTTTGAAACATAGTCATTGAGTGGCAGGAGAGGAGAGTCATTAGCTGATCTTTTCCTCCTGATAGCTATAATTCAATCCATCCACATCCAACACCATAACTCATCTATCTTCTCAGTCCTAACTCAGACTTTTGTCTTGTCTCAAACGTCACTCAGACTTTTTGGTCTTGTCTCAGACAGACTCTGCAAACCACTCGTGATACCAGTGTTAGGCACTTCAACTCCGCCCAAGCCCGGTTGAAAAAAGGAGGAGGGCGGCTTGCATGAAGGCCATAAGGTGAAAGTCCCTCCATCTTGTAATGGCACAACAGGCCAATCACCTGTTTGCCTTAAAACCTGATTACACGAAATGCAACGTATGGAACACGGAATATAAGGGGTATTAATAGGAAAGAAGAGGAGCCGGTGGAGGAGATGAGGAAAGTGAAACTAGAAATCCTGGCGGTAACGGAAACGAAGAAAAAGGGACAAGGATTTTTGGATCTCAATGGTGACACGCTGCTCTAAGTTTGAGTCCCTGCATCTGAAACAGCTAAAGGGGGAGTGGGTTGCATTGTGGCTAAAAATCACAAGAATAGCATAAAGGGGTGGAAATTTGTCTCGGAGCGCATTAATTATGGTGATAAAGCTGAAAGAATGAGAAACGATAGTCAACCTTGACATTGTGTATGGGCCAAATGAAGATGAGAGAGCAGAGGTCAAGGAGGAATTCTTCGAGCTGCTTCAAAAGACAGCGAACGACTGCCTGGATGAAGTTATCCTGCTCGGAGATTTCAATGTCAGAATTGGAAATAACCATGCTAGATGGGGTGAGTTATCGGAAGGTATGGAGAAGATACACTTAATGACAACAGAAAGCGACTCTTTGACAACAGAAAGCGATTCCTTAGATTCTGCACTGAGCAAAACATTATCATTACAAACAAAGTTTCCCCAAACGCGAATACATGCATACACTAGTTGTGAACCAATAAAGAATGAAAAATCACGATCGACTATGCCATAGTTAGGATGAGCTCATTCAAGTATGTCCAGGATCCTAGAGTCTGGAGAGGGCCAGAGATTGGAAGTGATCACTACCTGCTAACATTTAAAATAACAACTGAAAGAGTTGCTTGGCAAAAGAATTGCCTATAATCACGCAAGAAGCTAAGTAAATGAACAGGGGAAATAAGCATTAAGAGCTACAAGCTGAGAGAGCCAGAAGTTAGACCAGATATTAGGGGCTTATTGCTACAGCAGTGAGAAGACAGAAGAACAACATGATGACTTGGAAACCCTCTGGCTTAAATTCAAGGAAATCATAAAGACAGCTGCAGCAGAAGCATGTGGTGAAGTCCGACTTATGAAGAGAAAGAGGACACCTTGGTAGACAGAGGAAGTTAACGAGAAAATAAGAGAGAAGAAAAAAGCATGGAAACAATACTTAGGAGCTTATAAAGCACAGCAGGAAAAACACGAAATATAGAGAATATGTTATACTCAGAACAGAAACAATGAACAAGGTACTTTCACCAAAACAGAAATCCTGGGAAGAATTTGGAGAAAACCTAGAAAAAGATGCTCAAGAAAATCAGAAATCGTTCTACAAGACCCTAAAGAACATAAGAAAGGAAAAACAGTGCTACATTAAATTTATAAAGGACAAGCAAGGCAAATTGCTGAATGCCCCAAATAAAGTAATGGAAAGAATATTTTCTCAGAACTCCGTGATGTCACGCAAGGCCAAACATCAGATATGATAACCATTAGCACAGAAGAGGAACCAATGGTGGCGAAGATGGCATCAAGATGGAAGAACTGAAGGCAGCACTGGATAACATCAAGATGGGCAAAGCAGCAGGGCATGATGGTATAACATCAGAAATGGTTAAGAACATGGGAGCAGTTGGCGACCTATTACTACTGAGTGTCCTACATGCAGCTTGGTGCAACAAGATCATACCATAGGATTGGGAGATTGTCATCATAACACCCATTTTCAGAAAGGGTGACAACCGACAATGTGGAAATTATGGAGAAATATCCCTTCTCAGTGTCCCCGGTAAAATCTACGGAGCAGAGACTCGGACGCCTAGCTGAGCCACAAATGGATGAGGTTCTATGTGGCGTTCGAGCAAACCAAAGTACTTAAGACCCAATCTTCACATTCAGACAGCTGAGTGAAAAGGTCCTTGAGTATAAAGATGATATGCTTCTTTGTTTCTTGGATCTGGAACAGGCATTTGACAAGGTCCCCTGGAGCAAACTTTGGGACTGCTTGGCAAAGAAGAACATTCCAGCACCTTTGATTCGTGCTATACAGAGCTTCTACAAGTCTTGCAGAAATTATGTGAGGGTGGCAAACCATAAGTCAGAAGAGTTCCGGACCACCACTGGTGTAAGACAAGGTGATATCCTGTCACTATATCTATTCATACTCTTCATGGATGATGTCATCAAAGCATGTAAGGAGAGGACAAGAAAATATCCAGTAGGGTACTGGAAGATGAGACCCCACTGTATTTCAGAGCTGGCATTTGCCGATGATGTTGTCCTGATTGCTAAATCAGAGGCACATCTTCAATCTAACCTGCAAGTAGGGACCAAAGAGCTGAAGAAGAGAGGGATGGTTATCAGCATCTCCAAAACAAAAACCATGGTGATATCACGAGAGGAAAGAAGGCATCAGATTAAGCTGTGAGAACAGGTCCTGGAGCAGGTCAACCACTTTAAATACCTTGGAGCTGTCATAAACTGGAAGGGAGGCATCAAAGAAGATTTGGCTACCCGAAGAGCAGCAGCAGGGAGACTTTCAGGCCATAAATCGAGGATTCCCCAGCAAAAGAGAAGTCGGCAAGAAAACGAAGATGACTGTATACCACTCCACCTATGTCCCAGTCTTGACGTATGGATGGGAGTCATGGGCAATTACAACCCACAAAAGTCAGATCCAAACCTCAGAAATGAGGTATCTGAGGAAAGTGGTTGAAGCAACAAGAATAAACATGGTCCGCAAACAGACAATACGTCAAGGACTAAAAACCCAACCCCTGTAGATGCAAGTAGAACAGTCCCAACTGAGATGGTTTGGCCATGTCTGCAGAATGGGAGAAGATCGGCTGCCACGGCAGGCATGGGAGACTAAGAGCCAGGGATCCAGACCTCCAGGACGACCCAAAGTCCGCTGGGAGGACAACATTAGACAATCTATGAAGGACCGAGGACTAGAATGGAACCAAGCCACGAGAAAGACAGCCGATAGAATAGTATGGCGCTCTCTCTTCCAAACGTCTACACCTCACGGTAGAAGAGGAACGACTAAGTAAGTAAGTAAGATATAAGAAGCTACAGCTCGGCACAGTGCTACAACCCTTGATTACAGAACAAAATTTTTTTTTAAAGTATTTATGCTAAATATGTTAATGTGTGGTCAACCTTAAACGTAATGAATACAAGGCAGAGTTGCCTCGTAGAGCTCACGAAGCTTTTCGAGAAGGTTTGGGGTAACTACATTCCGCTGCTGCTGGAGTCAGACAAGCAAGCTAGGCCAGAGGTAGAAGAATTCTGATAATCTTCAAGTCTGATTTCCAGTTCGTCCACAGGCATTCTATTGGGTTAAGATTATAATTATCTGCAAGCCAATGAATTCTACGAGATTTCTTTTTAAAGAACGTAGTTTACTGCCCTTACCCAATGTGACCTGGCATACAAACTGCATCAGATATAGCTTGCTTCACAGCCAGCATGAGAAGAGGGTGCAAAATCTCGTATCCTTATGGTGCACCCAGTCAATCTACCGACAATGTAGCAGGAATGTGTTCTGTCAGTGTGCTCCCAGTCAGTCTACCAACCATGTAGCAGGAATGTGTTCTGTCAATGTCCACCCAGTCAGTCTACCGACCATGTAGCAGGAATGTGTTTTGTCAATGTCCACCCAATCAATCTACTGACCGTGTAGCAGGAATGTGTACTGATGCACACGTAAAATATCAGACACCATCCAACAAAGCATTCAACGTAATGACCACAACATCACTGATGGGCTCTAATGGCTCTTTTCAAATTGTCACTTGCCTATTTATGGACTGTAGAATACAACAGGACTCATCTGTCAACAATTCCTCACCTCCCTGTTCATGTTTACAAGCACAATGTTAGATTAGTCACTGCATGCTTTCATATTTGTTTTTATTTTTGGTGAAAAATTGAAGAAAAACTGAGCCCTTGCTTCGTGAGGCAAAGGGACCGGGTTCGAAACCAGGTCCCGTAGCGTGACAGGTTTTTAATAGTGAAATATTATAAAATCCACATTACCAAACCTGTGAAAATGGGTACCTGATTCTGCTTGTGAGTTTAGGGAAGGGCAAAGGCGGCGAGGACGGGAACTAGATTCAAAACTCGGGCGCGTTACGCTCCAGTCTACCCAGCTGTGAACATGTACACTGCCTCTGTTCAAGGAAGGGAACTTGTCACTGCACCTTTAAAAAAAAGCTGAGACATAGTACATGTGAAGTCTCTAACGCTTCCCTCTCCTGCGGTAGTACTTGCTACGAGACTACGGTTACCTTTATTTTACAAATACAATTCATGTCTTCATAGGGTCCTTAACTTCTGTATACAAACATTCTGGCAGCAGCGGGCATTTATGACTGGTTCTACAAATAGTGTCAGAAAGTAAAATGTTTTTAAAACATTTTGCCGTGTAACCTTTGAACTCCTTTACCTGAAAAAGGGGGGGGGGGGGGGGGTTGCTCCACATTAGGAAAACTGATGTGGGACTACTGTTGCCTTTTTAATAAGATATCCGCTGTGATAAAATGTTCTGCCACAAGAACTACACTCCCGAGTGTGGTGATCGTTCACGGACATCCCAGAGTACCGAGTTATGTCATGTTCTGGCCTGAAACAAATGACAACCCACCTGTTCCTTCAAGTTATATTTACAACAAGACTACTAGGTACACTATGACTCAAGCTTTAGTCGTCCCAGGCATGTTAACTGACCATAGGCAGGCGGCCAACAACAAAAAACATGAACCATAAATAAAGTGCAACATATGCTAGGAACGTTATCCAGTGTGAATCACGCAATGTTTTTGATACTGAAATATTAGAACAATCAGCAAAACCAAAACAAAACAAGATATAGTATATAACACTGTGACGACCTGTCAGCGAGTCAGATCACTTGCCGGCTAGGCGGGGACAATAAGCTGATCTATTTATAAGTTATACCAGCACACATTTTTCAGTCATAGAATCAAGCGCGTTCAAACTTTAGGACATGTCAACTCATGCCAACGTGGTACATTCAACCAGTCAATATTACAATGTCCACATTTGTCTGCATGTTTGTTCTTTTACTCTAGAATCTTTTTTTTCCCTTTGGACTGAAGTTTATGGGAAGAACATTCTCTGTAGTAAAGCGATGACTTATGACTTAAAAATAATAATACCATAAATTAATTATAATTTTTATTTTTTATATAGTACGCTAATTCAAAACAACATTCGGGATCCGATATGTTTGTCTGTTTGCGTTCCCTCTTAGCCATATCTCTCTCTTACAATGCTGGCCGTTAGTTTTGAGCGGTCAGTACGTTGTGTCGGAGTTCACAGTTAGGCTGCGATTGCGCCTTTCGGCGCGACACATCAGATTTCAGCAAGCAATTTTTATGGGTTTGCTTCCCTGTCACCTCACGCTTATATGTATGCTATACCTCATGTTCACTCAATAGTGCAGCGTGCAGTGAGGTGGCTGCACCAGTGAGCGTCACTGGAGCCGAGACGCAACTCTGCCCCAGATGTGGAAGGCTCCGTTTCCGGGAACACCACACAAAGCCAATTAAGGCATCGTTCGCCGTTTGAACGGGCACTGATATGTTTCCCTCTATCTTACTTCCGATTGTGGTATGGTAAGATTACTAACGTGGAGCCGATGACAAGAACCAGACAAGTGCCAGAGGAACAAGAGATGAGAAAAAGATGATGGTGATGGATAGGACACACACTGAGGAAATCTGAGAGCGTTACAATGTTGTCTTTTTTGGAATCCCTAGGATAATAGATGTGAAGGGAGACCAAAGAACACACGGTGAAGTAAACTGAAGACAGACATGAAGGTGGTGGAGAGGCATTGGAAAGACCTTCAGCTGATGGCACATAACAGGAAGACTTCGCAGTGTTTGCTGATGGCATATGCTCCTTGAGGACAGTGGTGGATCTACATTTTGGGGGCCCTGAAGCTTGAACTCTTGGAGGGGCCCTTTTATTACAAAAAGCGTTGGAGGCTGGGAAAGAAACTTATTACTTAGAAAACTGGACTTGGGGCCCCTAAAGCTCAAGCCTCATAGTAGATTCGCCTCTTGCTGAAGAAATGAAAGGTGGTGATCATGACGATTTAATACCAAAAATGATTACTTCCGCTTAGTATACCTGCTTCGTGGATGTGCATGAGGTGAGAAACGAGTAAAAACGGGTACGTGGCTGTGGTCAGACTTGGACGAGAACGGTGAATAAAATAAAATGGACATGGCTCGACTGACTACAGCAACGTCATCAAAACATCTAAATATATTGGCCACAGCATGTCTTTATTGTAATGGTAAGGTAGTCCCATTGCAGATACTGCTGAAGAGAAGTGAAGCGTTGGAGACTTCACTATACTAGGTCCAGCATCGATTGGAAGGGGGAGGGGGGGGGGGGGGAGGGAACCAGTTCAATGGAAAATATAGGAGGGAGAAAAGGAAGCGCAACACAAATATATGAATAGTCAATTCGAATGTCGAGGCAGTCCAGTCCTACTGTACGACTGTGAAACATGAACAACAACAAAACCAACAACTAGAAAGTTACAGACTTTAACCAATGGTTGCTTGCCCAGACCAGAAGGATACAATGGTATCACAGAATCACTCATGTGGAACATCACGGAAAGAACCATATAAATAACAGTGGGATAAGATGTTAGGAAAACGCGCTGACGTTACACAGGACATAAGAGAACCAGCTGACATAATTTTTAGCTAGTCATATACATCGAGAAAAAGACCGTCACCTTTTTTTTTTTTTTAAATTAATGATGAAAAATATCCCTTTCAACCTCATATATTAGGATATATATTGTTTTCAATTCCAAATACTATGAACAACTGCTGATACGGGAAAATGGTATCACACCTATCAAATCATTGTAAATAGGGCAAATCACAATTACCTATTATGTCTGCATGTTAAAAAAAAACCCTCAAACAAACAAAAACGAGATAAAACTGAACAAAATCAAACAGAAACTCCAAACAAGAATAATATTAAGGGGGAGGGGTGTAAAGGAACAAAAACAACAAAAGTTAATATATAGTAATTGGGAATGTGTAGGGCTGATGCTGTTCTTACAATACATATGACTTTTAACAGGTGAAAGTCAATTAAATATCTGTTAAAGTCAGTTATATAACTGGAACCACCAGGCCTTTACACACCTGCTCGTCACCACTTCCCCCCTCACCCAAAATAAGGAAAAAAGACCTAGACAAGGAGGTAAAGAATACATGAAAAGACCTTGAACAGCTAGCGAACAGCTAGCAAACAGCAGGAAAGCTTGGCGTGTATTTGTTGTAGTCCTGTGCTCCACGCGGAGCTCAAATGTAGTGATGACGATAATGTCTTCATGAGCAGACGAACATACATGAACCAAATGTCACTCAAAACACAACATACAATTAACCTAATGAAAATACAGAGTAAGAAAAAAAATATGGAAAGAAGAAATGCAGAAACAAAATTAACAAGGTGAAATAAAAATCAGAAAATCACAGAAACAAAATTAACCAAAAAAAAAAAAATAAAAAACAACAACAACAAACAAACAAGCAAAAACCAGATTATCACAATAAAATAAAAGGAAGCCTAAAAATTAACGACAGATGAAACAATTGAACCAGGCCAGGAGGAAGACAGCCGATAGGATAGTATGGCAATTTCATTATATATTTGGCAATTTCCAAACCTCTACACCTCACGGTAGAAGAGGAACGACTAAGTAATATATATATATATATATATATATATATATATATATATATATATATATATATATATATATATATATATATATATATATATATATATATATATATATATATATATATATATATATACACATACATACATACACAGAAGAAATAAAGAAAGACTGACAGACAGGTAAGCAAGTAGATACAAAGGCAGAGACAAACATATTTATTGAGACCTCTAAAAACTCTGGTGTAAGCTCAAGTGAAGCTGCATATATTCATTTTTATTCTGATTGTATCCACTCTTGGAAGCTAGATCACAATGTCCGCAGTACCCGTATACCGTAATGAACGGTATTGCCACATTACTCAAGGCTCGATAAAATACAACAACATAAAGAAAACACCCTGCTTTTTACAAACCAAATAATACATTTCAATAACATTAATACAGCAGGTCCATACAGTTTGTGGAAAAGGGAAGTCTGGTGTTCAAATACGTTTAATATTGTATATTTCAACACACAGTCCCTCATCCTTTTGCATCGAACATCATTAAAAAGTGGACAAAAATACTGATTTCACTGCAATATTTTCCTGATTCTCCACAAAGCTGTTTTCGGCCTTGAATTAATCCACTTTCTATCGGTTTCTCTAGCTGACGCTGCCCTTTGTAACGTTTTTTTTTTTTAAAGACAAAGTATCCGGTTCGACACTTGATGGGTTATAATTTTGATTTATAGAGTAGTAAATTCAAGATAATAAAATCTGATTTCCGATATCTAAATATAGTATCTTCTTCACCTTCTCCCCCCTCCACTCAGACCAAATATAGTAAATCAAAGCTGTAAAACTGTGTGAATGTATGTTTGTGTACAGAAGCATACACTCTTGGGTTCAAAACGCGAGAGTAAGGGGATCTATTCATTTCTGTCACATCAATACATTCAGGACAACGTTCAGAAATGATAACCGCGGAAGTGTTCACAGGTAATCGGGAAACGACAACTGCCAAATGTGACCTCGCCACAATGTATTCCAGGAAAAAGGATTTCCAGCGTTTTACTTCCATGCAGCTGGAGCAATGGAGTCGTGAAGTACTGTGCTGCACAAAATGACCGATCTGGCAACTCTAGTCGACGAAATACTTGCGTCATCTTCAGCATTTGGGAACGCGATGACTCGTTATTATAATCTCAGAGGCCTGGAAACTGTAAGCATTCTGTGTAGCTTTGAACCGTGTTTTTCAAACTTTTTTCTGGTTCACCATTATGTTACTGTTGATCAGAATTGACATCATTCCACTCCGGGCAAACCCACAGGTGTTTAGTCTCCCTCAGCAAAAGTCGAAGGGTATAAATGCTGTCCTGTTCCGCGCTAGTTGTATACATGCTGGGTGCATACTCTCATGCGTATACCTCTGCTAGTCTTACCTTTGATGCCGAATTCCAGCAATCTTAGATGTGTTGATTCATCGCCTGCACTGTAGTCAACCGAGTATGAGTAAGACAATGTTGCCAGTGGGGAAAATAACATCAAGAGATAGGAAACAACCTATCAGAATGTACCATCAAAGCAATAGCCAAAACATATTGGACATCCACTGTTTCCAACCTTCAATGCAAAGACAGCAGCTGATGATGATCTTTCGTAAATGTTCCTGGCTTGGTATTCAAGTTTGATAGCAGCAGAATTTTTGTATTAATTTTTTACTTATCAGCCACAACCATTAGGATCTTTTGGTGCTTCCAAATTTGGGTGAGATGACTGGTCACTTTAATGGCATTTCTGCATTGTGTGTCTAATATTACTTACTTACTTAGTCGTTCCCCTTCTACCGTGAGGTGTAGAGGTTTGGAAGAGAGAGCGCCAGACTATCCTATCAGCTGTCTTCCTCCTGGCCTGGTTCCATTCTAGTCCTCGGTCCTTCAAAGATTGTCTAATGTTGTCCTCCCAGCGGACTCTGGGTCGTCCTCAGGGTCTGGATCCTTGGCCCTTTGTTTCCCATGCTTGTCGTGGTATCCGATCTTCTCCCATTCTGCAGACATGGCCAAACCATCTTAATTGGGACTGTTCTACTTGGGTCTGCAGGGGGTAGGATTTAAGGCCTTGACGTATCGTCTGGTTGTCTAATATTACAATGGATGAAAATTAAATGCTGGTATGTGCATCATGTAAACAAAGTGGTGACTCAGATAATAATCAGCACTAATTTTAGATTTATTCACCCTAGAATATTCATTAGTCGTAATCAGATAGGTTTGAAAGTTATTTATGGTCCCATCTGAGTAGAGTGCATGGTGATAAGTACGTGAGAATAAAGGTGTGAGAAATAGATTTCACGGGTGAATAGCTTAATTAAGGAGAAGATCTGTCTCTGGAATGAGTAAGTTTCTCTAGCCCAGCCTATCTATATGACTATATTTTAGTACAAGACAATTTTTCCCTCCCCATACATATAAATATGAGTTTAACTACACACACACACACAGCTATATGACGACCAGACACACAAACGTGAAAAACTATGGTTAATTGGGTATGGGTCTGACCAACACACAAAGTTAAGTTTCTTTTGTTGTTTATTATCATTAAACTTGACAACATCGAATATCTAAAGACAAATCAAATCAGATTTACATACATAAGAAATAACTGAATAAATGTGCCCTTCCCCTCTTGAGAAAAGAACCCAAAGAGTTATTAACTCAAAGGTCAAAGGTTAGCACTATGTTACAGAATAGACAGTAAAGAAAACAAAGTTCCTACTAAATGCTACCCAGTAAAGTAAAAAATTTTTTTAAGCAAAATCAAGGATGGTACAGTTTCTGTAACAAAGAAAAATATTCACTCTCTCTGTCATACGTGGCCACTCAATCACTCCTTACCTACTCTTGGTGATCCCTTGGGAATACAATTATCCTGAATATAAAATTGCCAGTGTGTATCTTCCAAATTGGCCCCAGTCCATCCCCTAATAAATAATATTAATAAGGTGGACGCCTAATTTGGTGGTTTATTCCTGGATGGACAAATGTCACTTCGAATGGTTAGTGTAGAAACCGAGATCTTGGGTTCACAGCAAGCAGAGGAAAAATACTTCCAGTATTGGGAAACATCTGGTTGCAAAAAACTGTTACAATTGATAAATGATGGTAATCCTATCGGCTGGCTCTTATGGTGAGTACCGATTCTGAAACAGCATAACTCTTCTGGATAAAAATCCACTTGGATACGACTGTCAAAAGTCGAGCGTAATGTTATTTGTTTTACGTCCCAGTGGGCTGATAAAATTGAACAAAATATTTCTGGGTTTTATAAGTCCAGTTAAATTTACCAGTTAAATGTTTATTTGTCTCTTTGGCCAATCCTGTTCACAATGAACTTGGGGACGCACCAGCCAAGAAAAAGACAACATTAACCATTCAGTAAATGGTGGAAAAGAAGTAAGAGCGCTGGACACACTTTGATCAGGTCTGCGAGAAATAAACAAAACATTTATGAAAAAAATGCTACTATTCTATATACACGCACGGGAACAAGACGATCTCTTTCCCACTCTGTCAGTCCTGATTAAAGTTAAAAGGCACACAGTGTTTTTAGCCTATCCTACTGCACGTCGCTTTTCGCCCGCGCTGCAATTTCAGGTCGGATGAAGGTATGCAACCCTCCCCCGCCCCTTTGCGCGCTTTAACGATTAGTGTAAGGTAAAGGTAAAGGAACCCGTTACACGCCAATTGAGGCATATTGGGAATATGGTGTTAGGCCCATATTATCTTGACCGTCGGCACACGAGGGGTGATGTGGTCGGCATCACGCCGGCCGCCTTAACCTTCCCAGAGTTGCTCTGGTACCCATTTGGGGCTGGGTCAACCCAGGAGCCGTTTGTGGCCTAAAAAATTCCCGCCTCATCTGGAGATCGAACCATAGACCACTGCGCTAGGAAGCCAGTGCACTAACCACTATGCTACCGCGGCTCCTAAAACGATTAGTGTACAGTGTCAATTATTATTTAATTATCCCTTCACGCACTTACATAAATATCGCCTGTCGTTAATAGCTATTAAATTGTCGGTGTATGTTGGTCATCGTATGGTATTAAATAATAATCACTTACTATAAATACACAAAATGAAATATAACGTGAATTCTATCTTCCACTATCAGTATCGCCTAGCATATAATATCAGTCAGCTAAACCGTAACATCTTGTGTAAGAAAGCGGGTGGTTAAAATTAACATTACAACTGAAACATCTGGTATAAAACAGCTACTCGTTATTATTTCACTGGTTTTAGCCGCTAGAACTCTAAGTGAATTAAAATTGTAAAAGCTTTAACATTTTTAACACTTAAGCACTAATTTTTATTACCAAAGCATCAGAATGACAATCCCCACGAATACTATTAACACATCTTCCACAATGGTTCTAGACTACGTGTTTAGACTATCTGAAAAATTATGAGTGACAACTGATAGCTGGTTTCGGAAGACAGAGTTTATATATCATAATGTTTATCTGATCTCTAGAGGATGCTACTTTTCACACTATAGTGCGTAGCAGAGAAACAGAAGCATGAGTCCCCCAGATGAAAGTTTTCACAGTCGCTCTGTCGGGCGTTGCTAATCGACATCAGAGAATTAAGACCGTGTAGCGAGGGCCTCAGAGATTTTGCCCCTGCGGCTACTTCAAAAAGGTCCGGTGTTTTCCACGTGCGGTCTGTCAGGAATCCGATGATTGCCAGATCAGCTCGCGTGAGAAACTTGATAAACAAACCTGATTCGCTCCCTGTTATGACTGGCAGGTCGCGAAAGTTGGTAAACAACTTCGTTTGTTTATGTTCAAGAAAAAGAGGCGTGGATGAAAAATAAGCTTGTGTGAGTAAGACACGCAGAAAAATGCATGGTTTTGCTAGCAAATCATAGAACGCTAACGGGATCACAAAGGCTGCCAGATACTGTAGGCTATATTTCCATTATACGTCACAATTATGAATAATGCATATCGACAAATAAATTAAAAAACTATGGCCCAAAGACAACTGAGAGCATTCACAATACAAATTCTAATAACACCAAAAACACTGGTGGTGTTTGTGTGTGTGTGTGTGTGGGGGGGGGGGGGAAGAGTGAGAGATAGAGATAGTTTGTAAATGTAATGTATACTTTGTGTCATCTTATCCACCCTGAGCATTGGACTAATTGTAAAACAAACAAGTAATCACTTTCACCAACATAAACATATTCATCACCATTTTTTCTTTGTGCTCCTGACAGAACACTGAACCACCACTCCAGTTGGTCCCCCTGCAGCAATTAGTCACATTATCTTGCAGCGGCGGTTTCTGTGGCAATTTGATCTACATGATGAGGTTGCAAACCTCACGCACAACCTCATATTAGTCATCTTGTACGACATGCCTGAGTGTGGGGTGGTCCTATTCTTTGTCTCTTCAGAGACCGCTGGCAACTACGTAGGACAGCATGAACATATCAGACACAAAAACAATTTCAGCATAACTCTCTGTTAATTAATGCAGAAATGTGGACAAGATAGTTTTCTGAGGAAGCAGCTAAAATGCAAAATTACTCACAGCATTATCTGCTATCCGCTCTCCATGAATAATATACTCCGGTTTTATTCTATAGTTGTCAGGTGACGTTTGTTGTCGATCTCCATTATTGTTGCTCCCCCCATTGCCACTACTGCTTTCCAAGGGGGACAACTTGCATAGTCTAACTTTGCTCAGCCCACCACCTCCCATTGGTACCCAGCCTCCTGTAGAATCATCACGAGTCATCACCTGTGCAGAAACTTGCACAAGGTAGTCTTCACTGAAAAAACAAAGAAGGAAAAAATATCCTTAGAACCCACATTCAAATTCATTTTCCTAGACATCAATGACATAATTTTTAACTTTTAAGAAAGCTTTGGCTCAGAACCACAGAGGCAAAATATTATTTTAAAGTTCACACCCACTCACTACGCACTAGTCAGTTGTTTTTAACTTTAAAAAAATAACATCTCAAGATGGTATGTTCATCCTCGGTGTTGATAGGATTTGGAGTCAAGCTACATGTGTGGCGAATTTCATGATTCCACTGACCACATCAAAGAAAAAAGTTCAAAAATACTTTGATTAAAGGGGAAAATTGAAAAATTCTATCAAATGACTTTATTCAAGCATTATGCCTGCTTATAGTCAAATACAAAACAAGGAGGTCATCTGTACCTTTATACTATTAAATTATAGAATGACCTCCCTTGGAGTGATAGACCATAACTTTTACAATCAAAACAACAAACATCGCAAGCGGATGTCACTCTAAAATGTACTAGTCTAAAGGAAAGGATTACTATCATTGAAGGAGTAATATCAATCTTTCAATCGTTAGGTCTGACCAGCTGATAACAAGGTGCCTAAACATCTCAATTTGATAGACCCGTTGATTCATATGGATGAACCCCTCCAAGTATTCAGGACAGACTAGAAATAGCGTATTTTCAATGTACACATTTTTTCCACGAAATTTTTGTTGAGTATCATGCCATGTCTAATAATTCAATTTGTCACCCTTGTGTTGCCTAAGTCGCCATGTTTCCCACACCTGGTACAGATGACTTAACTTTCCGAAGTCTGTCTATTCTTGACATCTTTTCTATCGTTTTGAGTGAATTGCATGCCTGTAAACAATCTAATATTTGGATTCTCCCTCCTTCATACATTTTATTTATGATTTATATTAAAGTTTTGTTCACATTATATACAGTAAGAATCTTCTATTATACACTAGCCCACTCCCAGTTGTAATCTGAGAAGTTTTTTTACTGCTGTAAATTTTTAATTCCCTAGATATTGGTATGTTCTTGTTGGAGCTTTGAGACAGCTTATATACATGTCTTCCTTTTAAATTTTTATCCCAAGCTACTGTTTATTCATCTTTTACTATTTTTAAAAATTCAGCCTTTGATCTCTCTTCAACTATTCAATTATGTTTTCTAGAACACTTTTATATTTCTGATATTCCAAACTAGTCAGTCACTCATAATGTGTGTTGAGAGGTGTGGTTTATTTATATTTTTCGTGCTTATTCCTGCCTTTTGCGTTTGCACGACTGTTTGTTTGTATCCCATATAGATAGGAATGTGATGTCCAGGGTTCTCTCTTTATGTGCCTGGCGAATAAACATTAATTCTTAGTATTAACTTACTTTGTGCACACATCTCTTTCTCCAATGAAAGTAATAATAACTGAGTGACGGTTCTGTAACTTTAATACACATTACAACGAACTTCACATTAGACCCATTGATGTGGTCAGGCAATAAGAACACAATCAAGATTAATAATAATAATAATAGTCACTCATTTGCATGAACAATTATGAATGTTAAATATGCCATACAGTAGAATACTTCCATGTAAAAACAGGAATATACATTAGGGCTTTCCACACACGTCCAAACACACATCTTTCTCCTCCTAACGGCTGGTCATTCACTGCCCCCTTCGCTAACTCTCGTTTTTCACCCGCCTCGTTAGCAATACTTTCACAGCCAGTCTCATCACGTGACATAGAGTGGCTATTTGGGTGAAATGGCAAAGTGCCAAACTCGGCGTTAAAATTAATGCATTTTCTACTCCCAACATTGCCCCCCTGTTCCCGAGCGGAAACCAAGGGTTTTCGCTTGAGAACAGTGGATAGTTAGCCCAAGAACTATTAATCTATTAGAAAAGAAAAATCCTACTGTTCAGAATAATATATATGAAGTATTAATTGTAGTGCGAAATGACATGAAAACAGATATATGTAAACAGTTTAGACAAAATGTAATCCAATCTTTCAAAAAATGCAATTAAAGTCATAACATGAATGTTTCAATAGTATATCACCTGAAAAACAAAACAAGATCAGACAATGTCAACATCTGGCACAAACAATTTCACTTTCCAGTTACATTCCTTGACAATAAGTCTGCCAGAAAGTTTTCTGATCCCTTGATGGGGATAATTGTATATCTATATTCTTGGATAAGCAAGAACCATCTGTGTAATCTACTGTTTGTTGTAGTTTTTTTATTTAGGGATGTTAGTGGACGGTGATCCGTCTGGAGGTAGAAGTGTGCGCCAAGTAAATAGCGTGATAACTTGCCCATACACCAAATGATGGACAAGAGTTCTCTTTCACTGGTGGAATACCGAGTTTCTGCTGGTAGCAACTTTCTGCTTACATACAAGCATGGATGTGGAGTATCATTGAACCATTGCAACAGGCAACCACCAATGCCAGTCTGAGAAGCATCAGTCCTCAGAAGAAATGGCATAGTGATATTAGGTAACATCAAAATAGGTGCCTTGGAAAATAGTTTTAATTTTGTTCAAAGCTCCACTGCAAGTATCGGACCAAACAATTTTATTAGGAGCTCCCTGTTTAGTCAAAGATGACAGGACAGAAGAAATAGATGAAAAGTTCGGAATGAACTTGTGATAGAAGTTAATGAGTCCTAACATGCTCCTAACCTGTTTCTTTGTCCGAGGGATATCTAATTCTAATATGCGTTTGACAGTGTGCTCATCAGGGTATAACATGTGGTTACCAACACGGTGACCAAGAAATGAAATTTCTCGACAACCAATCTGAACCTTTGAAGGTCTAACTGTCAAACCATGCTTTCTGAGTAGCATTAATAAAGATTTTAATCCTGTGATATGTTCTTGCCAAGAACTATGGAATAAACAGATGTCGTCTATGTATGTGATGACATCAGATCTATCTCCTAAGAGTCTCCGCATCATGCGCACAAAAGTCGCGGGAGCATTGACAAGGCCAAAACACATATAGTTCCATTGGAATAAACCATATGGAGTCATAAATGCAGTTAGAGGTTTGGCTTTATCAGTTAAAGGGATCTGCCAATATCCCTTGGAAAGATCTAGTTTGCTAAAGTATGTAGCCTGGGATAGTTGTGATAAGAGATCCTCCAAAACAGGCATAAGCTCAGCATCTGTGAGAGTGACACTGTTAAGACGTCTAAAATCAATGCAGATGCGAAGAGATTTGTCCTTCTTTCTAACTAGAACCATAGGAAAAGAATAGGATGATTCAGAAGGAGAAATGATGCCCATGCGTAGCATATCCTTAAGTTCACTATCCACCTGAGATCTGTAGTGTAAGGGTATAGTATACGGTCTGAGTTTGATAGGGTGATCATCAGTCAATGTAATATCATGAGAGATAACATCAGTGCGACCTGGAAGTTCAGTCAGCACATCAGAGAAAGATTCTAAAACAGCAAGAGCCTGTTCTCGATAACCAGAATCTAAATCAACTGATACAGTTACATCTCTCCAAGATTCGGAAGATGTTAAAGGCAGCAGAGGAAAATTAAAAGAAATATCGCTCGCTGTAGAATCATCAGATTCCACAACAGCTGACAAAGTCTGTCGAACTGGTTCATCAGAAATACTGTCCAAGATAGGTTCTAACTCTGCAGGGCGCTCCACATATAATTTTAACATATTGATGTGAAATGTTTTAACTTTGCCCCTTATGTCAATGGCATAATCTACATCAGTTTTCTTCTCAACCACCTTAAAAGGGCCCTGCCAGGAAATTAGCAGTTTATTTTCCTTGGTCGGAAGAAGTAGCCATACTTGTTCTCCTGGTAGGAACGAACGTAATTTTCGAGATTGGTTGCAGCGCACTCTCGACCTCTGTGAAGCATTACGTATCATACCTGATGCATAAGTACATGCATCTACAAGGCGTTGTCTGAGATCAATGACCAGTTCATAGCTGGTGCGGACAGTAACATCCTCCACTGATCCCAACAACAAATCCTTGAGTATGTGCATAGGACCTCTAGGGTTGGCACCATATACCAACTCAAATGGCGAAAAGCCAGTGCTCTCATGGGGCACTTCTCTGTAAGCAAATAAGACTGCTGGTAACATTCGGTCCCAGTCACGAGGACATGTCTCGGTGACTTTGCCTAACATCTGCTTCAACGAGCCATTGAAACGCTCGCAAACGCCATTGCTTTCCGGATGGTATGGGCTTGTGAACGAATGCTTAATTGCTAACATGTTCTCAATATCTTTCATCATTTGAGACATAAATTGAGTACCACGATCTGATAAGATTTCATCAGGAAATCCTATGCGACAAAAAATAACAAATAAAGCATCAGAGACAGCTGCTGAGGTGATAGTCTTCAATGGTATGGCCTCCGGCCAACGTGTACATAAGTCTATACACGTTAGGATATATCGATATCCTCTATCTGACATGACTGACATAGGACCAACTATGTCAATTGCAATCTTGGTGAAAGGCCGTAATGGCACATCAGTGACTTGTAAGGGTGCAGCGTGGTGCTTGCCCCTACGTGCTACCTTTTGACAAGTTGTACATGACCTGCAGTATAGCTTTACATCTTTGTTAACACAGGGCCAATAAAAATTTGAGGTGACACGAAACAGAGTACGCTTAATCCCCATATGACCAGCTAAAAGCGAGTCATGGGCAGTATTCAATACAATAGGTCTAAAACTCTTTGGAATAACTACCTGTCTCCTGACTAAAACATAGTTGTCAAAGCATCTAGTCAGTACTGAGTTTTTAAATTCAAACCAATAACGTGAAGTTTTTGTCTTCTTCACATGCTTGCTCTCTGCTAGAGCAAACAATGGTTGCAAAGCAACATCTTCGCGCTGTTTGGCAGCGAACGACTGGGGGGAAACATTCTGAACATTCTGAAGAGTTGCTCTCTCACCAAATGGTATAGCTGGCTCTGCCTTGGATTCAGCAGCATGCTGGGACCACAGCGTTAGCCAACATTGGGTGAGATTCAACCCATTTATGTATCTCCTCTGGGGAGCAATCCTTAATACCTGGTATATTACCAAGGATAATGTCTGATACTGGTTCATCAAGGACACATGCCCTTACCTTACCTGTAAAGAAGGGTGTGGCAATATCTATTTCTGCCACTGGGTAACACTCTATACTCCCACCAAATGTTATGCACTTCACTGTTTTACCAGTAAAGGCAGATTCATCAATTAGCGATCTACGGACTCCGACAGTGGTACAGCCAGAATCACGAAGGACACTTACATGCCTGTTATACAGAAAACCAGTATATAACGTGAGGCGTCCCACGTTCTCACAAGATGACATAGCAGGTAGAGCATGCCCGCAGATCAATCTGGGCTGTGAACCAGGTTGGAATAAAGATTTGCATCCATAACAATTTTCATCATTAAGTGAGCTAACAATACATGCATTGGCATGGTCGGCTCCCTTCTCATCATTCTTCTTTGCAGTTACACATGCATTACCCTTCTCATGATTGCTATTGTCATTATGCCCACAGTGTTTGTTAGTGCTGTTTCCATAATATTTCTTATAAGTTCTATTCCTAGCACATGACCAACATCTGCCATTATTCCTATTACCACTGTAGGATGCATTGTCTTGTGTGGGTCTATGATCCATCCGTTTGTGATGCATTTCCTCATTACGGCTAGAATTCTGCCGCCACTGACCTTGGTTTGAATAACCATAGTCTCGCCTCTGTGGGAAGTTAGATGGTGACCTCTGCCTTGGGAAGTTATATTTTCCTCGGTAGTTGGATCTATAACTTTGCCTTACTCTGCTGTCCACACTCTGTGATCGAGGTCTATGACCACCATCTCTAAAGTCATGACGAGCCACACATACTGGGAGTGCGTCCTTTATAGTTGGTTTGTGAACCTCTTTATCTGGGTGAGCTGTCATATATTGTCTCCCAAGTATCTCCATTGCCTCAAGGTCTTTCGGTTTTCTTTCTTGAAAAAATGAGGCAAGATCGGTGCTACATGCCGACAACACCTTGTCACGTAACATTAGATCAAGTAAGCCAGTGAAGGTCTTATCAATTCCGGACAATTCTATCCATCTTTTAGAATATAATTTTATTAATGAGATAAATTCTCCAAAGTCAGCTTTCCTGCTAGGCAGACAGGAATGAAATTTATCACGGAATCCTGCTTCTGTAAGCTGAAATTTACGTAGCAATGTCTCCTTGACAACATCGTAGTCTTCTCTACTACCGCTGTCCAGAGCAAAATAAGCCTGTAGAGCGTCCGCTGTTAAAAAATCGCATAATGTTGCACTCCATTGACCCTTGGGGATCTTCAACGCACTGACCTTGAGCTCAAAACGTTGTAAGAAACTATCGACGCAGTCGATTTGTTGGTTGAAATTAGGCAATCGTATCCGGTTTGTGGTCACAGGTGTACTAGATGATGTGTTTGGAGCGTCCAACTCCACTTTTCTTAGGGCGACAGCAACATCTATATCTTTCTGAATACGCAATTTCTCTATCTCCAAATCAGTTGCTTTCTGAGCAGTTGCAGCAGCTAATCTTAATTTTTCTTGCTCAGCGTCAATCTTTAGTTTTTCTTGCTCAGCGTCAATCTTTAGTTTTTCTTGCTCAGCGTCAATCTTTAGTTTTTCTAGCGCAAGAGCTTTTTCTTTCTCTTCCATCTTCATTCTCTCCAATTTCTCCTTTTGTTCTAACTTGTCCTTCTCCAAATCTTGTGTCTTTTTCTTCTCATCATGTTCTAACTGAAGACGTTTTAATTCACGTTCATTCTGTCTTTCAATTCTTGCATTATAGCTGTCAAATTGTGCAGTAGCAAACGCCTCTAGTTCCGCTCCTGATTTATTAAATTTAATCCCAATTTCTATAAAGTCCTGAAAGGAAGACATGGTTTCCTACCAGAAACTACTTTCTGTTCAAAATATAGTGATATTTATAATGATGAACAATACAAAACTCAATACCTATGTAAGTCGTACAAACCCACCAAGGACATAATTAGAATGTGTTAAATTATGGTGATATTGTTAATGAACACTGTAGTGCTCAATACATGTTATAATTAAAAGAAAGAAAAAAATATGCAAAATTATGCCATGTATATCAATGGGTCCAGACAAATGTACAATGAAAAGATGAAGGCAATGATGTCAATGACAATGATGATGATGATGGTATATTTTCAAATACAACACACACAAAAACAAATTAAAATTAACTAAAATAAGACAACAAAAACAATATTCTATATTAACATGTAAAAAAAAATTATTATTATTAGACACTACAAATAATTCACAACTAAAACGAAACAACCGTCACATTAACAACTAAAGAGAAGAAGGTATAGAAAGCACTATTACAACAACTGACAATGTGAGACATATATACGAAACAATAACAAAACGTGATACCTAATGCCATATCTAAACAAAAATGAAATGTTCGCAATGCAAAAAAGGACTATCAGTATGAATGCGTCAAAGTGCTAAAATTCCTTAAATGCAAACCTCACATAAACCTATAGAAAATCACCTTTCATCATACTTCCGAAGATGAATGAAAAAAAATGATACCTAAAAAAAAAAAATTGGCAACACTGAACATATAGAATAGAAAAAAAAGAAAAATAGCAAAGATGGAGCACGCTATGAAAGCACAAGATGTTTTAAACAAGCTTTTAAAATGAAGCTAAACGTATCGTAAAATGCAGACTAAAGTGTTTTGGTCTGAACACGGCGTAATTTAGTTTACACTGTCTCGCATGAATCAGGAACACTAAGCCAAAATAGAAACTATAGTTCTGAAAACTTGTTTTATAATATGTCGTCTGGTCGAACTATTTAAATAATAAGGTCCGTAAAGTTTCTTTTATAGATTTATAAATGTTAGTACACGTATGGTCCCTGAAAGCCTTCAATGTTTTTGGAAAAATAGGTACTTCGTTTGTCTTTAAAATATTCCATCAACAGAAATCATGCGTGTTTGTTGACGTAAATTCCTGCTGCCGTTAAAGGTCACGGGGCGTGGCTAATTTGCCGCAGTGCGTCGAAAAGTTTCGCTTTGTACGGGAAGTTCATTTGCGCGATTGCTGGTTTCACCGCAGTGTTTGCAAAAAGGTTAGTTTGCACGAAAGTTCATTTACACGAACAAAAAGTCATTGTTATACAGCGCAGCACTTCAAAATAGCTTAAAACACGTTGCCTTAAAAGTGCATCTGAACTCCTGTTTTATGTTCACTCATATTATAGTTCAATTGATGCAAATGCATTTTAGATAAACTTGGTGCACATAATTAATTCAGGCACAATGGCTTGGCTACCCATCTGTTGAGAGGTGTGGTTTATTTATATTTTTCGTGCTTATTCCTGCCTTTTGCGTTTGCACGACTGTTTGTTTGTATCCCATATAGATAGGAATGTGATGTCCAGGGTTCTCTCTTTATGTGCCTGGCGAATAAACATTAATTCTTAGTATTAACTTACTTTGTGCACACATCTCTTTCTCCAATGAAAGTAATAATAACTGAGTGACGGTTCTGTAACTTTAATACACATTACAACGAACTTCACATTAGACCCATTGATGTGGTCAGGCAATAAGAACACAATCAAGATTAATAATAATAATAATAATAATAGTCACTCATTTGCATGAACAATTATGAATGTTAAATATGCCATACAGTAGAATACTTCCATGTAAAAACAGGAATATACATTAGGGCTTTCCACACACGTCCAAACACACATCTGTGCCGCCTAACGGCTGGTCATTCACTGCCCCCTTCGCTAACTCTCGTTTTTCACCCGCCTCGTTAGCAATACTTTCACAGCCAGTCTCATCACGTGACATAGAGTGGCTATTTGGGTGAAATGGCAAAGTGCCAAACTCGGCGTTAAAATTAATGCATTTTCTACTCCCAACAATGTGGTACCCACTGCAATATTACAATCTTAGTACACTGATCTGATGTTATCCAACACCCATCTGCGCATCTCAAATTTTCTAACACCCTCTACAGCCTGCCTTTACTAACCTGCTCAAATGCCTTCTATTAGTTTACAAATTAACACTGTGTTCTGATATTCTGCGATATGGCTGTTCACGGAGATACTGTATCGTAAATCAGGCTTCCGTAAAACCTCTTCATTTCTGTGAAACTAAACTCCTTGCTGCTTATTTGTGGCTGCACTATTGGTCTCATTCATGCTCTAACATTTCTGCATGTGACTCCTATGTCAGGGATTCTTAACCACTGGGGTACCCGTCCCAGAGATACATAGGTAATAAATGGGAAGTGTGATATGCTTCCCTGAAATCTTGATCGTCGCTTGACTTGGAAAACCCAGATTGAATAAAAACAGGACAAGAGCAAGGCAGAGAATGGCAATCATGAAAAAACTTGCTGGCACGGGTTGGGGAGCAGACGAGAGAATACTAAAGAAGCTATATACTGGGCAAGTGAGACCAGTCTTAGAATATGGCATTGCAGCATGGTCAACGGCAGCTAAGTCGAACTTTGACAAAATAAACAGAACCCAAAACCAAGTATTGAGAATCATAACAAGCATTGAGAATCATAACAGGGGGCATGAAGTCAACACCCATTGAAGAGTTGGAAAAGATTACTCACCTCCAGCCTATGAAGGATAGAAGAGATAGCAGAGCCCAGCAACAAGCCGAGAAATTCAGGAGGCTGATAGACCACCCAATGCACCAGAGAATAAATGGACTTGGAAGGGGAAGACTGAAGCGAAGCAACTTTGTAGAGACAGTCAAAACAAAGATGAGAGCAGACCCCATAAACGCAATATCAACAGCTACGCCCATATGTACTGCACACAAGCTACCCATTTGGAAACAACAAAGCTTCCCTGAAATGATAGAAAACGTTCCTGGTATTGAGAGAAAAAAAAAGCCAAAATGAAACAGAAAGTAGAGTCCTAACCACAAAATATATAGAGAAACATTACCCAAGCAACACCTGGATCCATGCATACAGATGGATCAGCAACTAATGCAACAGAAGATGGGGGTGGAGGAGTCTTCCTGAGCTTAAGCAATGGCACACAAAAAAAGATAGCAGTCGCAACAGGGAAATTTTCAAGTAACTTCAGAGCAGAGTCAGAGGCCTTAAAAACTGCATCAGAAATTCTAATGACAGAAGAAAGCTCAGAGAACAGTAGCTATCTTCTCAGATGCGCTGTCAGTAATTACAATGCTGAAAAGTCAAAGTAATACTGAACTGGATGACCTAAGAGTAACACTTCACAGACTATGTCAGCAATACAAAAGAGTCGTGATACAGTGGATCCCTTCTCACTCCAACATCCCTGGAAATGAAGAGGCTGACAGATTGGCAAAGGAAGGGGGAAGCTTCCTCAACATGACACAAATATAACTTATGAGGAGGCCAAGAGTTTTATCAAGCGCAGGTACAGGCACAAGTGGGAAGAAGAGCATCCAGGCCACACAAAAAAATGATCCGTATTACCAGCTCAGCAGATGTGAACAAGTGGTAATCTTCAGACTTTGCACAGGTCATAACAGATTGAGATACCATCTATTCAACAAATTAAAGATAGGAACTACTGATGAGTGTGACTGTGGCACTGATAAAATGACTGCCGAACATCTGCTTCAAAGGTGCCCAACATATGAGGAACAGAGAAAACACATATGGCCATCACCAGTACCATTCCTGGAGAAAATCTACAGAGATATCAACAGCCTCAGGCTGACCACTGCTTTCTTTGAACTTATTCAAGTTGACATCTGTGGGTGAACGAAGAAGAAGAAGAAATTACTATCTGGTCTGTACAAGATTTACTTTGTTGAAAACCTGCTTGTTCTCCTCTCAGTTGTCTGTCTATGGCCTCTTTTAATCTGTCAAGGATGATTCTGTTTTTATATTTTTCCTAGCACTGATAGCAACATTATTCCTTTGTAAATTAAATCTGCGACTATTAAATTAACGAAAATAAAATGGTATGGGCATTTCATCAGCAAAGCTGAATCAGCAACAAGCACAACCCTTCAAATGCATATCTTGCTACAGGATAAGGGATGCCCAGGAGTCAGGTGGAGAAATAATGTTTTTAAAAACTTGATGACGCTGCCCAAAGCAACACTTACACACAAGACACAAGAACTACATGCCTCACTTATACATCTACAGATAGAATTTCTTCCTTGTTCACATGAATAAATCATGTACATAAGTAAGGGACTGGCTCTATTATACTTTGATTTCCATGGGCGGTTCTGACAATCATAGCTATAAGACTTCAATAAACTTGGACACAGGACACATAACTATCCATTCTTTTCAATCATGTTCATTTCAAGCATCTTCGTCCAACTTATGGTGTATGAGCAGTCACATTATGCCATTAGATAACCAGTCATATTATGCCATTAGATAACCAAGTTATGATGCAACACTAGGAGTCTGATATTAAAATGATAACCTGGAACACTTTTCCATGCTATGCCATCTTTGAAAAAAAGGTAATAAATACATTAAACTGCATACATAATTAGAAAAAATAAAGTGACATAAACTTGCTTTTGTTTTATTTAACAAATTTTTTATAACATGCCGGAAGGATCTCTTTCTTAATCTAGTAATTCTTTGGAACAAAGACTCTTGACAGATCCAGTTTACTAAAAATATGTTAACAAGGAAAAACAAATTCTAAGCATGCCACATCGCTGACATGCATTAGCACAAACAATAAAGAATTGACAGTTGCCAAACTGTAAACAGTGTTGGACTGTCCTGACAAGTCATAATGATGAAGATCGTACAAACTCGATGAATGATAACAGAGTGATTCTTGAGGCAGCAGCATATACAAGCGGAAAATAAAGCAAAAACTAATTTTTTAAGCTTCGGTCAAAATTTAGCAGAACACAGTTTACAAGCAGGACTGTCCCACGAAAATCAGGACAAAGGAGAGCTCTATGCAACATTCTATATAAACCAGATTTTTAATCATAAGTTCCCAGGCTCTGGTGTAAATCTGCATTTCTTCTTAATCCCCTAAGCTGCTAGTTAAAACACATGCACTTGGTGAACTTGGTATTATGAGGTGAGCACAGAAAGTATAACCAAGCAAAGGTAAGGTATAACCTTTTTTTTTTTTAAACATTAAAAAAGTAGTACAAATAAAAATGTGTTTAAAGAAAAACAACGGAAACAAAAATCTGTGAATAAGAATACAGCATTAAAAAACTATTTTTCAGTAAATTTTTAAAAGACCTCTAGGATTTTTATGAACAGTTTTCTATAGAGACAGCCTTTCAACATGTAATCACAATTGTAAGGAACAGTTTTCTACAGAGACAGTCTTTCAAAATGTAATCACGATTGTAAGGAACAGTTTTCTATAGAGACAGTCTTTCAAAATGTAATCAAGATTGTAAGAAATAGTTTTCTATAGAGACAGTCTTTCAAAATGTAATCACGATTGTAAGGAACAGTATTCTATAGAGACAGTCTTTCAAAATGTAATCAAGATTGTAAGGAACAGTTTTCTATAGAGACAGCCTTTCAACATGTAATCAAGATTGTAAGGAACAGTTTTCTATAGAGACAGTCTTTCAAAATGTAATCAAGATTGTAAGGAACAGTTCTCTATAGAGACAGTCTTTCAACATGTAATCAAGATTGTAAGGAACAGTTTTATACAGATACAGCCTTTCAAAATGTAATCAAGATAGTAAGGAACAGTTCTCTACAGAGACAGTCTTTGAAAATGTAATCAAGATTGCAAGGAACAGTTTTATAAAGAGACAGTCTTTCAAAATGTAATCAAGATTGTTAGGTACAGTATTGTATAATGACAGTCTTAAATACTGTCCGGTCTAATTTTTAGATTATAGACTGGCAACACATATAAAATTGTTTCTTACAGCTATGTTTTATATTGATGAGAGATTGATAAGAGATAAATAAGAGCGAGACTGAGAGGGAGATTCACTAACATAACCATAATACAATGATAGGCACCAAGTAATGACTGACAAAGAGGACAAGTATGCGTTTTACCAACAATTACAAAAATAAATAGAATGTACACCAAGGTATGATCTTATCACAGTGTTGCAAGTGGAAGTGTTGCAAGTAGTGGTTTGGTTAGCTCTGAACAATGTTCCATATAATGTCAATAAAGTAATTATAAATTCTGGCCATTGTTTTATCTTCTTGATATTCTTGAGTGATCGTGTATCGTGCCTTCTATGTAAGATTACGCGAATGCAGGGGTGGAAGATTCTGAACAATAATTGAACCTTGGAATACGATTGATGTGACAAGTCGGTTCCATTGAGTCCACAATTATTTAATACAGATTACACGTCAAGACGATTCATGCATGTTGATCACAAAGGTACATATTATAACTTGAAAATATATGGCATAGATATGTAGATATCCTATCAGTCCTTGTCCAATAATCAAATTACTGTATGCAGATTGTCATAGCTGTATGCACGCGCGGTTGGGGTTTTCCAACGGCCGACAGTGAGTCTATGAGTCTGGCAAAATCAAATACTATGGACTGTAATTCATCCTTCCTTAATTTTTACTTTCGTACTGACCTTTAATCATTTCAAATCTTCGTAATAGCAATGGACTGACCCATGTCCGTACTTGCATAAAATATATCTGTATGGCAATACCATGCCCAACATTGGAAGGAGAGTCAGACGCGTCTTAACAGCTTGACGGTCAATGTGAAAAGGGTAGCGTTTCTTAGTTACCGACTGTGTCCTAAACAACGCTATACACGTCATAATCGATCGTGTATAAAGCGTTCATTAATTGAAACATCTATCGCAATATATTAAATGTCTTAACCTTTATAATTGCACGTCTGGTAACCTTTAGCAGACGGCGTTAATATCATATACCGTAACAATTCCCTGTACACCGGGGAAAAAAAAAATCGATAGATTTTTTTTCAATATCTATCCGACTTAACAATTTTTCAAAAAAATTTAACACAATTGTGACATATGGCCGACGATGTTCTGAGTAGAACCGTGTTGCGGTCGTGTCAACTAACTATTTGTCATAGTCATCTAATCATAAATCACATTATATATCAATATTATACATGTCATTATATCAACTAAATAAATGTCCAATGTTAATAGTGAATGATAAAATTAAATTAAAGTAAGGTCTGTCGTATTAGTATGTCATATAGGAATTAATTTGACTAATTAAAATTAAATTAATTAATTAAATTAAGAGTTAAATTATTAAGGTTCTAATGTAACGCGATGTTATGAGAGAAGAAAAGACAAAATAAGTGAGAAGAAATAGAAAGAAATTCGAATATAAGTTTTAACTTAATTGTGTGTGTTAAGTGTTAGTGAATAATAACTATCTAATTTAACTAACTAAATAATGTATAGGTACATTAAAAAAAATTATTAATCTAATACTTGTGTGAGATTTATTTTCTCTTTTCATAATTTCTTCTTTTAGTATTTCGTTCTCTTTTTTTTTTTTTGTTCTTTCATTTCATTTTTTTCTCACATTTCATTTTATTGATAATAATTCAATTAAGAAGTTAAGTTAACTAATTAATTAGTATAGGATATGATGATCCATCCGTAGTCTTGATCCTGATGAATTCTTTTAGGCAAAAATGTTCAAACGTTTACGTTGGAAAGAAATGTCATTTATCCCAGCATCCAAGAATTAAGTATACACAGGAACATCAGTTCGTTTTGTCGTCAGACATTGTTTCATGATTGTTCAACGACTATTCATATCTCGTGTATGGACATTAGACGAAGTTCGAATGTAAGTATATATACCTTGATTGTCTTGTCGTTCAATTCTGTGATGCATATAGTGTTTATAAAGTTTGAATTGAAGGCAAGGTTAGTTCCTTTATAGTTGATACTTCGTTCAATCCAATGTAGTTCTGATTGATGTAGTTTAAGAGTGTCAATGTTGATTATTCGTCGTCAATAGGATTACGTGACAACGCATCTGCCACACAATTTTCAGTGCCAGGTATGTGTTCAATGGAGAACTCGAATGGCTGTAGGATGATTGAATATCTGGCAAGTTTTTGGCTTTTGTGGTTGGATCGACGCAAGGATGCGACCGCACGTTGGTCCGTCTGTATGGTAAAGGGGGCACCGAGTAAGAATTTCTCCAGCTTCGTTATTGCCCAGATCACAGACAAAAGTTCCTTGTCGACTGTGGAATACTTTGTTTCAGCCGGCTTCAGCTTTCTTGATATATATAAGGTGGGGTGTAGAATGCCGTCATGGTTCTGGAGCAGGCATGCACCAATGCCGTAGTTACTAGCATCTGTTCGTAAGAAAAATCTTTTGGAAGCATCGGGAAGTCTTAAAATTGGTTCATGTGAGAACAAATTTATAATTTTGTTGAAAGTTTCATTGCATGTACCAGTCCATGTCACCTTCACCGGCATATCTTTTTTTAACAATGAAGACAATACAGCCGTGATGGATGACAAGTTTGGTATGAATCTACTGTAATATTGAACAAGTCCTAACAAACTCCTGACCTGTTTCTTCGTCTGAGGAACTGCTATGTTTAGAATTTTGAGACTGTACTAGGTAACGTTCGGATATATCCCGATCCAATGATATGTCCCAAAAAGGTTATCTCATTACACGCGATTTGCACCTTTGTAGGTTTAGCAGTTAGATGATAATTCCTTAGAGTGTCAAAAACATATCTAAGTCCCGAAACATGTTCCTCAAACGACGAACTAAACAAGCATATGTCGTCAATATATGTAATAACGTCTGGTCTACCTGATAAAATTTGTCGCATCAGGCGAATGAAGGTAGCTGGCGCATTAACAAGCCCAAAAGGCATCACGTTCCACTGGTATAGACCTTGTGGCGTGGAAAATGCGGTGTAGTACTTAGCCTTTTCGGTCAGTGGTATCTGCCAATAACCTTTAGTTAAGTCTATCTTACTAAATATAGTTGCGTTGGATAGACGTGGCAGTAAGTCGTCGATAAGTGGATGTGGTTCGCTGTCAACTATAGTCTTAGCATTTAATTTTCTATAATCAACACATAGTCTAATGTTATTGTCCTTCTTCCGGACAATCACTAATGGAGAAGAGAATGGCGAATTACTAGTCTCAATGATTCCCAGAGACAACATCTGTTCAAGTTCCTTAGTAGTTTTAGCAAGGAAATGTAAAGGAACAGAATAGGGATGTACACGAATAGGTGTATCGTCATTGAGAGTAATGTCATGACTGATAGCCGATGTGCGACCCGGAACGTCGGTCAACACATCTGGATAAGATTGTAATAGATTAGCAATCTGTAGACGCTGTTGCGGTGTAACCGTTGAAGAGATGGTTACATCCCGCCAAGATTCAGTAGGTTGAACTACTGGTACAGGTAACGGTAACTGTACCTCAGGAAAAGAAGATTCTTCTTCCTGGATGACAGATAAGTTAGTATAATGACAAGTGGATACTGTGTTGTCATCTAGTTCATGAAAAATTGACTGTAAGTGTTCAGGACGTGTATGAAATTGCTTGAGCATGTTAATATGAAATATCTTTTTGTGTCCCTTGATATCTAAGACGTAATCAACGTCGGAAATTTTATCAATGACTTTGTAAGGACCATTCCAAGATATCAATAATTTATTGTTATTGTGAGGAAGTAACACATAAGCCTCGTCGCCTGGGAATAATTGGCGTAATCGTCGAGACATATTTTGTAGAGATCGAGCCTTAGCTTTTGCAGCCTCAGAAGAAGCTGTTGCCAACTGGCAAGACTCAATAATGTTCTTCCGAAGATTAATCACGTACTCGTAAGATGACTGAGTGTCCTGAGTCATCTCGTCGTCAATTAATAAGTCTTTTATTAGTCCCATAGGACCTCTTGGGGGAGCACCAAAAACTAATTCAAAGGGAGAGAAGCCAGTTTGTTCATGCGGTACCTCCCGATAAGCAAATAGAACAGCTGGGAGTGCTCTGTCCCAGTCATGAGGGTGCTTAGCAGTAACCTTATGTAGTAGTTGTTTAAGTGTACGGTTAAGTCTTTCAACCGCACCATTACTCATCGGATGATAAATACTACTTAAATTCCTATCAATGTCCCAAGTTTTCATGACTTCCTTCATGGTGTCAGATATAAACTGTGACCCATGGTCTGATAAAAGTTTTCTAGGAAACCCTATTCTAGAAAAGATGAGATGTAGTGCATCAGCTACATCTGTGGTAGTGGTGGTCTTTAATGGGATAGCTTCTGGCCATCGTGTGCACAAATCAATGCACGTAAGGACGAATCTATGTCCTCTGGCCGATGGTAGCAATGGACCAATAATGTCTATTGCCATCTTGTCAAAAGGTCTCACTGAGATATCGCAAGCCTGAATAGGCGCCGTGTGAAAAGCTCCACGTGCTTTCACTTCTTGGCATGTAGTACAGGAACGTACATACTGCGAAATATCTCTTGACACCCCTGGCCAAAAGAATGAAGACAGTACTCGAGATCGTGTTCGAGTATATCCCATATGTCCAGCACAATGTGAGTCATGTGCATGTTGAAGAATGTACCGTCTAAAAGTATATGGGACCATAACTTGTTGTTTCATTTGTGATTTGTCATTAAAACATCTAATCAATATGCCATTTTTAATAACAAAACAATGTTTGTTATTATTACCTGAGGATAGATTGTCAACTTTATCAACCAACGTAAAAAATTTTTTTAAAGATTTATCCTCTTTTTGTTTGGTTGCAAATGTTTCCCTGTCAATAGGTGAATTGACTACAAATTCCTCTTGGTTGTCTGCATCCATTTTATTATCATCAACTTTCTCCATGAGTTGAGTCTGTGCTCTAGTCGTCACGGCGTTTCCAGTGCATAGGTTATGTTTCTCCCATTCTATAATCTCATCTGGAGTACAATCTTTACTGCCGTGTATACGACCAACCATCAAATCAGCTATAGGCTTTTTTAGCATACATACTTTTACGTTTCCTGTGAAGAAAGGAGTGTTAACATGAATAATAGCTGTGGGGTAAAACTCTATTGTTCCACCAAACGTCATGCAACGAACATATTCCCCCGTTGCACAGCTGGGATGTACCAGCGACTGTCGTACACCAATCGTTGTGGATCCCGAATCCCTCAACACTGAGACGACGGATCCATTAACTAATCCCCTGTTAAAAATTAGTAGGCCTGTTCCATCGTTGACTGCAAGACCTACCTGTGGTATAATATGTCCGCAGTTAAGCACTGTTTCTTTCGCCTTCTGAAAAATAAGATTGCATTGCTGGCAACTATTTGCCACATTATAATTAATAGCAAAACATGCAGCAGAAGACTGTGTTGTATTATTGTCAAGTGGGACCTGAGCTATAGGGGTAGTATTATTTGTAACTGCCGCCCCTGTATTATGGTTGTAATGAGATGATCCCCGAGAATGAGATCGATTCCGAGTATAATTGTTAGAATTATCTCGTCGTCCTCTATAGTAACTATTATCTCGATGTCTCGAGCCATGATTATTACCATTCCAGTTACTATTATTATTGGGAGTATGTGATCGATTATAATGAGTGTTATGTTGACCATTGTGGTAGTTTGTTTGAGGTGAATAATTTCTATCTCGTGATCTACCTCTGTTGAACTCATTTTTATTGTTGAAATCATTATTATGTCCCTTCTGAAAGTTAACATTGTGATTTCTTTGGAACCTGCTTCTGTCTACACTGTGATGTCTTTGTTTGTTATTGTGATTGTAGGCCATATTAGACGCCACAGGTAGAGGTTCTCTTAATGAGGAGTTAGAAATGGTTGCATTCGGATGTGCCGAACAGTAGTTTAAAGAAATTTTTTCTAACTCATCCATAGTACCTGGTTTACGCTCCTGCAAATATGCAAAAAATGGCTGGCTAACTGAAGATAATACCTTATCCCGTAGTAGTAAATCAACTAATTTGTCGTATGATTTGTTGACTTCTGCCAGTTCAACCCATCTATTAAATGTATTGCGTATATTCGCAATGAATCCTGCAAAATCCCTTGGAGATTCAGGTAAAATTCCTTTAAATTTCAACCTACAGTGTTCCTCGTCCAGGTGAAATCTTCGTAAAAGCAAGGACTTAATAGCACCGTAGTTATTAGCTATTGATGGGTCAGCATTTTGAGAAGCTGTCAGTGGTTCTCCAACCAAGAATTCATTTAACTTGAGTACCCATGACTCTTCAGGCAAATGGTTAGATTTGCAAGTCTGTTCAAAACGTGCCAGGAACGATGAAAGGTCGTCGACGTTCAAGTTGAAAATGGGTAATTTAAAGTTGTAGAAGTGTTTAGGCTGGCTGGATGATGATCCATTTTGTGCGTTATTATTCTGGTTTGCATCAGCACTTTGTGCTTGTAATCTTGCTGTCTCCAATTTAATACGCGCCAATTCCATTTCTTGTTGTAAAATAATTTCCTCTCGTTTCAATTTATTCTCTTCTTCCTGCCTGGAGATTGCTCTTTGCTCTTCTCTTTCACGTTGAGCAATCTCTCTCAATCTATTTTCCTTGGCAATTTGCTTCATCTCAAGTTCTGCTTCCTCTTTCTTTAATGCTGCCTTTTGTTCCTCTTCCTCTTTCTTTAATGCAGCCTTTTTCTCTTCTTCCTTTCTTTCATATTTTTCGAGTTCTGATTCAGCAAACTGACGAAGTTCTTGAGATTTATAACCATAATCACGACCAATTTTAACGAAATGGTCTATAGTAAGCATTTTGACTTTTATCTGTAAGTAATTATTGATAATTACTGATTAAATTAGTCAATAGTAGCTTCAGAGTAATTATTATACTTACTCAACTTAGAAATATTCAATATAAGTAATCACAATAGTACTGAACTTAATGTCTAAGTTCAACTAATAGACAATATTTTGTAACAATATTGTATCTAAATAATACTATATCATAAATAGTTATGATATCTGTTAAATATAATGTAATTATATCACACAATTAATCTCAATATCCAATAATGTTGGGTATAATTCCTAGTAATTATATTGTTCAATGTACTAAGTCACTCTCTTAGTACCAGAAAAGTATATTAAATAATATACAATGGGTCTATTACCTCAAAGGTAGCTATAAGATTATTTATTTTGTCAATATATATATTATATTATTATGCCCTAGGCATCTATGATAAATTGTAGTGCTACTTTCTTGGACTATCACTGCATAATTATGCAATGTCCCATATTACCCTTAAATTTCAGAAAAAATTAATTAAATTAGATTACAAGTGTATTATTGCATATAATAGCATATTATTAATGTAATATAAATATATATTATGAGGACAGACAAGCAATGATGCAACTAAAGGGTACAAACAATGTCAAGACGCAAACAAGACATTTTCACAATTAAAAATGAATTTATGAACTAAATAAAATAAGCGGAAATGTCACAGACCAAATGAAAGGTCATGGTCTGACCCGAGGTCAACTTAATATTCAAAGTACACAAAAAAATGACTGCGAAAAATGATGACGTCACAGGACTCATAACGGACGAAAATTTAATAATCATAAAATAAATGATAGTCAGAGGAGAATGGACGAAATAGTAACGAACATGGTACAGAACTGAATAAAATTATTAACTGAATACGAATAAAATACACCAATTATCTACGGGACAGTACAGCTAACGCAAATTGTCAAACGGTAGCAAATTTGGACAGACTGTCCAATGGCAACCTCAATGGGCTTCCAAAAGTGCGATCGTTTAAGTTCCCTAAGAACGACTGAAATCTAGGTGGTCAGCTGTTCGCGACATTCCCAGAGATTTCAGTTCCCTCTCCAACCGGCCCACGAATTAACAACAAATACATACGATGGAAAACAAATTTAACATATATACATGAAAATACATAGACATGCCTAATCAAAGCGAAATGGACTCAGTATTACGGTTTTGCAATGACGACAATTTAAACAGCTAGACTTATCTTTCCCGTTGCTTCGGTCAGTGCTATAGGTCGTCAACAGCTAGGCTAATGCCCTTGACTGCCTGCTCCTGTAGTCCATTTCTTGTGTCTGCTTCAAATGACTTATTTTTCCCTTGGTTAGGCTTAAAAGAACGACTTCAGTTTTTCTCCGATAGTTTCACCTACACGAATTTCAGTGACGTCGCGTTGTTAGGCATTAGACTGAGTACTGCGTCATAGGTCATAATTCAGCACATCATGTGATCGTAACTTGATCGTAAACATTTCATTCGAAAGTCATTCAGAAATTTTTTTGTCGATCCCCAGACACCGGACACCACTGTTGCAAGTGGAAGTGTTGCAAGTAGTGGTTTGGTTAGCTCTGAACAATGTTCCATATAATGTCAATAAAGTAATTATAAATTCTGGCCATTGTTTTATCTTCTTGATATTCTTGAGTGATCGTGTATCGTGCCTTCTATGTAAGATTACGCGAATGCAGGGGTGGAAGATTCTGAACAATAATTGAACCTTGGAATACGATTGATGTGACAAGTCGGTTCCATTGAGTCCACAATTATTTAATACAGATTACACGTCAAGACGATTCATGCATGTTGATCACAAAGGTACATATTATAACTTGAAAATATATGGCATAGATATGTAGATATCCTATCAGTCCTTGTCCAATAATCAAATTACTGTATGCAGATTGTCATAGCTGTATGCACGCGCGGTTGGGGTTTTCCAACGGCCGACAGTGAGTCTATGAGTCTGGCAAAATCAAATACTATGGACTGTAATTCATCCTTCCTTAATTTTTACTTTCGTACTGACCTTTAATCATTTCAAATCTTCGTAATAGCAATGGACTGACCCATGTCCGTACTTGCATAAAATATATCTGTATGGCAATACCATGCCCAACATTGGAAGGAGAGTCAGACGCGTCTTAACAGCTTGACGGTCAATGTGAAAAGGGTAGCGTTTCTTAGTTACCGACTGTGTCCTAAACAACTCTATACACGTCATAATCGATCGTGTATAAAGCGTTCATTAATTGAAACATCTATCGCAATATATTAAATGTCTTAACCTTTATAATTGCACGTCTTGTAACCTTTAGCAGACGGCGTTAATATCATATACCGTAACACACAGTAATGGTAGATCTTCTCAATGCTAAGTTAGGGAATACATAATACATACAACGAAAGAGTAATACGGCATCAGAACAACAAATTCTTCTTCTTCTTCTTCGTTCGTCTTGAAAAGGACGTTGGTTGCGTTGTGTCTGTTTACAGCAGAGCTGCGATATCTGCGCCTTTCGGCCGGCACATCCAACTTCAGCACAGCATTTTTTGAGACCGGGTTTGCCTTCCCTCTTCAGTCCCTACTCTCTCAGCCAGACTGCAGTGATGCAGCCTGTTTCCAGGACCACCACGTGGAGGTGGAGTAAGGTCTTGGTCAGCTCTGGTTCGCTGACCCTGCCTTGTCATTGGTGGAACACTATTTCCACCCAAGGAAATCCACAAATTAATGTGGGAGTCACCAAATGGACCCCTTCATGAGAAAAGCATTTGTATCTGAAATAAAGAAAACGTTATTACTTCCAAGAGTCAGGAAGAGACAGCAGTTCAAAATGCTGACCAGAAATTCAGTACAATTTCAACAGTATGCAAGACTGGATAACACCAGAAACGTTGAAAACCATTGGGGCAAGAAAAGAAATCAAATGAAAGAAAACAGAAGCAAAGTCCCCTAGGCTGAAGGAAATATATGGTGACAGTCAGCTGAGCAAGGAAATAAAACGTCAAATCCGAGCTGACAAAAAGAAATTCATAGATAACCTTGCAAGTCAGACAGAAGAAGCAGCAATGAACAAAGCATGGTGTACACAGTAACAAAAGCGATCAGTGGAAAACAACATTACACTAGTGGGAGACAAGGGTGGACAATCTTGTCACCACAGAACAGGAGCAAGAAGTAAGATGAACAGAACACTTCAGAGAAATACTAAATAAAGCACCTCCAGAGTCACAACGGAACATTCCAGAGGCTGAAAATGATCTAGATATAAATACAGATATTCCATGTAAGGAAGAAATCACCACAGCTATCAAAGAGTTGAAGCACAGAAAAGCTCCAGGCCATGACAATCTAAATGCAGAGCTATTTAAAACAGATCCTGGTATTAGCGGCAGAGCTATTAAAACCACCATTCGCACAAATCTGGCAAACAGAGACTACACCGGTGGAGTGGAACCGAGGAATAATTATTAAATTGCCAAAGAAAGGTGACCTCACTGCAACAACTGGAGAGGAATTACTCCTATCAGTTCCCAGCAAAATATTGGACAGATTTCAAGATTTAAAAAAAAAAATATTAATGATGAAAAATATCACGTTGAACCTGATGGGTTATAATTAGGACGTATACTGTTTTCAATTCCAAATAATATGAACAACTGCCGATATGGGAAAGTGGCATCACACTTAAGAATTTCCAGAGCACTAGACCATAAACTGAGGAAGGATCAAGCAAGGTTCAGAAAAAACAGACAATGTGCAGATCATATGTTCGCCCTCAGGAACATTATAGAGCAGTGTTCAGAATGGCAGAGGCAGCTGTATATGAATTTTGTTACTTTGAAGTCATTTGACAGCATACACAGAGACAGCCTATGGAAAATACTGAGGGCTTATGTAATCCCTACGTGAATGGTCTCCATCATTAAAAGCCTGTTTGCTAATTTCACATGCAGTGTTGGGCAGAGAAACCTAACTTTAAAGGTGAAAATAGGAGTGCGGCAAGCACGGAGGGTTGGGCATGGGGCTGGTTATCCCATCCCATAAAAAACTTTTTACCACAAAAACTTCAACAAATATGGACAAGTCAAATAAAGAATATAAAACAACTCAGCCGCCCAAGACAGAAGAAGGTCCTCTGGAAAGAAGGCGCATGAAGCAACCCAGAGAAAGCCGAAAGGAGTCTGGGTTGCCGACTAACCTTTTTTTCATCTAGGAAAATCTCCAGGATTGGCACCTGGAATGTTCGCACTCTGTGTGAACAAGGGAAAACTGCACAGGTAGCAGCAGAAATGACAAATTACAGGATTGATATCCTGGGTCTCTGCGAGACACGGTGGAAAGGCATAGAGAAGAGGAGATTGATCACAGGAGAAATGGTGTTGTCCTCAGGACATGAGGAGGAAAGAGCCTACCACAGTGAAGGGGTGGCTCTAATACTGTCCAAGGAAGCACATAAGGCACTTATAGAATGGGAAGCAATGGGACCCCGAATTATAACAGCAAGGTTTAAATCAGCCAAAAAGAAAGTAAATATAAACATAATTCAGTGTTATGCACCAACAAACGATAAAGAAGAATCTGTGAAAGAAGACTTTTACACCAGACTACAAAGTGTCTTAGAAAATAAGAAAAGAAAGGACATCACAATTTTGATGGGGGACCTAAATGCGAAAATAGGAACAGACAACACTGGCTTTGAAGAAATCATGGGAAAGCAGGGATTTAGGTATGATGAATGAGAATGGGGAACTATTAGCAAACTTCTGTGCTTCAAATCAACTAGCTATTGGAGGAAGCATATTTCCACATAAAAGAATACATAAAGCAACATGGATATCACCAGACCACAGAACTGAGAATCAGATTGATCAGTTATGCATCAGCAAGAAGTTTAGGTCATCATTGCATGATGTGAAAGTATGTAGAGGAGCAGATGTTGTATCAGACCACCATCTTCTGTTGGCTAAAACAAAATTAAAACTCAATCACAGTATCCAACAAATACCAAGTACTTGAACAGCTGGAAGATGAAACAGATACGGAAGTCCACTGGCAACAGTAAAACATATATGGAATGAGACATGTGAAGAAGTACTGAGAAAAAGAGAACATCAGCACAAAGCATGGATAACAACAGAAACCATTAGTAAGATGGAAGACAGGAAAAACAAGAAAGCAGATTTAAACAGAAGCAAAACCAGAAGCTCCAAAGCCAAGGCTCATGAAGTGTACATAGAAGCAAACAAAGAAGTAAGAAGAAACATCAAAAGAGACAAGATGAAATATATTGATGATTTGGCAAGGGAAGCAGAGGAAGCTGCAGCAAAAGGAAATATGAGGGACCTGTACAACAACACAAAGAAGCTAACAGGGAAATATAAGCAAGCAAATGGCCTAATAAAAGATAAGAATGGAAAATTGCTTAGTAATATACAAGAACAAATGAAGAGATGGACAGAACATTTTGAGGAACTTCTCAATAGACCATCTCCAACTAATCCCCCAGACATCCAGCCAGCAGAAGAGGAGCTACAAATCAGCTGTGAACGACCAAGTCGAGAAGAAATAAAGAAAGCCATAAAGCTTCTGAAAGATGGAAAAGCAGCTGGTCCAGATTGCATTCCAGCAGAGGCCATCAAAACAGATATTGATACCTCTACAGAGATATTATACAAACTACTTGGCAAAGTCTGGGAGAGAGAGGAAATACCAGCAGAATGGAAGGAAGGTTATCTGGTCAAGTTGCCTAAGAAGGGAAACTTACAAGAGTGCACAAATTATAGAGGAATAATGTTACTATCAGGGCCAGGAAAAGTATTAAACAGAATCATCTTGGAGAGATTAAAAGAGTCCATAGACAAGCAACTGAGAGATGAACAACCAGGTTTTCGACAAAACCAGATAGCCACATTGAGAATAAAAGTTGAACAAAGTCTGGAATGGAATTCACCGCTATACATCAGATTCGTGGAAATTGATGAGGCATTATGGAGTTCCCATGAAGATCATTAACTTAATAAAGAAGACCTATGAAGATATGACATGTAGAGTTCTTCATGAAGGACAACTTACAGAACCGTTAAGGATTAGAATGGGAGTGAGACAGGGATGCCTCTTGTCTCCATTTCTTTTCTTACTAGCAATAGATTGGGTTATGAAAACATCGACATCACACAACATAAATGGAATCCAGTGAAATCTGACTAAACAGCTTGATGATCTGGATTTTGCAGATGACTTGGCTCTTCTGTCCCATAACCATAATCAGATGCAAGAGAAAATGAAAATTCTCGATGAGAGGTCACAACAAGTGGGCCTGAAAATACACAGGGAAAAGACAAAGATTATGAGAATAAATGCAAGAAATGATAACAAGGTTGAACTTGAAGAAACACCACTAAAAGATGTAGAATCTTACACATATCTTGGAAGTAATATAGACAAAGTTGGAGGGACAGACAGTGATATCAAAATAAGAAAACAAAAAGCAAGAGGAGCTTTCATTGCATTGGGAAACATATGGAGAACAAGAGAAATCAAGTCCAACATGAAAATAAGAATCCTCAACTCAAATGTGAAGTCAGTCCTATTGTATGGCTCTGAGACATGGAGAACAACAAAAACAACAACCAAAAAGCTAGACTTTTATAAACGGGTGCTTGCGTAGAATAGAAGGACTGAAATGGTATGACAAAGTCACAAATGTGGAATTGATGACAAGAACCAGACAAGTGCCAGTGGAACAAGAGTTGAGAAGAAGACTCTGGCGATAGATAGGACACACATTGAGGAAACCTGTTGATAGCATTACAAGGCAGTCCTTGTTCTGGAATCCACAGGGAAAGAGAGGCAGAGGTAGACCAAAAAACAGTAGACCAAAAAGGCATATGCTCCTTGGGGAGCTAAAGGGTATTGATTGATTGACGAATGCCCCTGATCAATCACTCTGTTTTTAACTGTCATTGACAACAGCAGATTCTCCTAGAGGAATAAGATGAACAACATTCTCTACACTGGAGGATCTAGCAAGCGCAGAAGATGTTGCACTATTTGCACACTCACATCAACACATCCAAGAAAAAACAGACTGAATAAATGTAGCCAACAGGTGAGACTAAACATTAATCTCAAGAAAGCACAACTCATGACACTAAATGTAAGAAATCCTATGAAAATATGGGATCAAGAGCTGGAAAATACAAACACATTTACACACTTAGGAAGCATAGTAGCACCAGATGGTAGAACAAGCAAAGTAGCCAAATGAATAAAGCCAGAATAGCCTTTACCAACCTAAACAACATCTGGAAATCCTCCCTGTACAGTATAAACACTAAATTAAACATATATGAGAGCTGCGTAATTTTTGTACTTATGTATGGTGCAGAATGCTGGAGAGTAACAGAAAAGGAAATGTTAAAATTGTCCTCTGTCCACACAACCTGACTAAGGAAAATTCTTTAAATTTTATGACCAAACACCATCACCAACCAAGAACTGCTACTTCGGAGCCACCAAGAAGACATGCGCACCATCATAGCGGGTAGACGCTGGAATTGGGTTGGTCACATCCTCAGAAAAGACACTGACACATCAACAGAACTGCCATGCTATGGACTCCAGAAAGAAAACGAAAGCAAGGACGGCCAAAAGCCACCTGGCGGAGAACTGCAGAGGTGGAAATGCTGAGGATGAACCAGAGCTGGGGCACCACATGAAGGATGGCTGTCAACCGAGCAAAGTGGAGACTGTTGCTGCCCTACACGACACCACACGATGTGATGGTCACCGATTGCTTTGTCAGTCAGTGGCAAAGGACCAAAGAAAAAGAAAATGTTTTATATTAGAAGATGGTCACTTGATAACACTGTTAGCTCCAATCTTGATTAATTTTTTTAAAGATTGTTACGGTACAAAACTGTCAGCTCCAATCTTGATTAATTTTTTTAAAGATTGTTACGATATAAAACTGTCAGCTCTAATCTTGATTAATTTTTTTAAAGATTGTTACGGTATAAAACTGTCAGCTCCAATCTTGATTAATTTTTTTAAAGATTGTTACGGTATAATACTGTCAGCTCCAATCTTATTTAATTTTTTTTAAACATCACTATAAAAAAAACTGTAGGTCTAATTTTTAGATTGCAGATTACCAACACATAACATTTACTCTCACAAACTTGTCTAATAATAATGGTTTCTTACAGCCTTGTTTGATTTTTAAGACTGTCATTATATAAAATTGTTAGTCCAAATTTTTAGATTTTAGACTGTACATTTATAAAAGTTATCCTTAAAATTATGTGCTATTTATTTAAAAATATCTGTCACTATATAAAACTGTTACTTACAATCTTCTCTACCTGTTCCTTACCAGCTGTTTGAACTTTAAAAATACAAATTGTCAATATATTAACTATATTCACCACTGACTGACAAAGCAATCGGTGACCATCACATCGTGTGGTGTCGTGTAGGGCAGCAACAGTCTCCACTTTGCTCGGTTGACAGCCATCCTTCATAAAGACAGTGAAATGAGAATTCAATAAACAAACACTGCCATCTCGTCTCCACTTAGAAGTATTCAAATGTCCAAAATGGCTGCAATGAAACCACAAACAACACATTCCTTATCTCAACACTGTGCTTTCAATGTCAGACCTGGATAGCAAAGAAAGAACACGAAATTAAGAATAATTCTCTGAGGTAAATTACTAACAATACATGAAAAGATCTAGTGAGAAAACAGATCAGGGCCATAGTTGTAACAGTGCTGGTGGAGGAATGTACTCTGAAGCAAAGGATGACATGTATTCGACCCCAGCTCAGGATCATTCATTCATTTCCTTTTTTGCTCTTTACAGAGCACGGAACCACCAATCTAAAAACATCATCATACTGATACTGTATATTTATATCTGAGCAAATAATTTGTTTTCAGTTTTAAATTCAGTTGCTCAGAAGCACCCACTACTGCCACTGGCCCCCTTGCAGGAAGTCTGCAGAAAAGCTCCCATGCTTGTGGTATTTTCTGTAACAATGCAGTCAGCGACCCATAGCTTGACTGCTTGCGTCAGCGAACCAGAGCTGACCAAGACCTTACTCCACATCCAAGTGGTGGTCCTGGAAACAGGCTGCATCACTGCAGTCTGGCCGAGAGAGTAGGGATCGAAAAGGAGAGGCAAACCCGGTCCAAAACATGCCATGCTGAAATCAGATGTGTCGGGCCAAAAGGCGCAAATATCACAGCTTCGCTGTAAACGGTGACACAACGTAACAAACGTCCTTTTCAGGATGAACGCAGAAGAAAAAGAAAACAAAGTTTTATATGACTAACTTGCCAGCCCCATGCAAAATCCCACATTAGCCACCTCTTATGATATGCCCAAGGCAGCATAAGTTCTATTCTTTCTTCTGACCCCTCAGAGACCCTAGGATGAATTCAGATTAACCAGGATTAAAGACATATAATCTCCAAATCAGAAGAGACCAGCCATACAGGATGGATTGAGACATCTCAAAGAAATACAACACAACAGCACACCAGCTTGCATAGACATGCACTAGATCAGAAACCATTAATCTATTCCACTTGTAATGATTCAGTGAATAAGCAGCAGACGAAAAAGATAAAGGACAAGTAACTATCTAAAATGTTCCTTACACTGTTATTAAACTTTGAATATTTATTATACAGCAGTCACCTCTTCTATTCAACCTAATTATCTTGTATCTCGGTTACTGCACATTATTGGATTTGATGTTGCACTTCCCCATTTTCTACCATGCTACACTGCTTGTCAGCCCATCTTTTAGCATACTACAAAGCACACCAGCTATGCTCTAAAGATAAAATGTATGATTTACAATTCTAGGGCACAAGTACTTTACTCATGCAACAGCTGTGATGATTCCACTCCCTTTAGTCAGGGTGAGTAACTACAATTTTCTGTTTTTCTCTAAATGAATTTGCAAGTATAATGAGGAACTTTTAACTCATCTCCAATACTAATTTGATGATTGGCATTTAAAAAGATGCTCATTAATATGTAGATTAAGAAAGTGCAGGTGTGTTCCACATACGCATGTACGTATTTGTGCCACCTTATTTGCTTAACTACCAGTATTGTTCCACCAATGAGTTCATGGAAGACATAATTTTATCACTTCACTGTACATAATTTATTTCTTACCAAGTCCGGGACTGACAATTTACTTTTTAATGTGTAAAAACTACATGGTTTCTTCATGTTAACATTTAAGAAAAAAAAAAAAACACTATCTCTTGAATAACTAAAAACAAAAATTGTATCCTTCATGTTCTCAACAGCTGTATTTCTACCAACGCCAGATTCATCGCAATTTAAAAAAATATTATACACTGGCAATTTTGTTAAAAATGTCCACTGCCCTTATTCTATGTCTCTGGTGGCATGTCCTCCATCTGTGACAACACTAGCTCTCCCCCATGTGTTATACAGCTTTCCCTTCTTGCTTTACGCAGTCAAAGTTTATCACTATTGTGTCAAATTCATCACCATTTACAGTGTGTTATCCACTGTGAGTTGAGCACTTGTTTGATTCTGTTTCGGTTCTTTTCTGCCAATGCCATTATCAGGATCGTTAAGCTTCTAAAACCTCATAAATGAAGTATCTGAGGTAGGTGGTCAAAGTAACGAGAAGGAACATAGTCCACAACTAGACAATACATCATGGCCTTGAAACCCAGTCCCTGCAGACCCAAGTAGAACAGTTCCAGTTATGATAGTTTGGCCATGTCTGCAGAATGGGAGAAGATCGGCTATCACAACAAATATGGGAAACCAAGAGCCAGGGATCCAGCCCTCCAGGACGACCCAGAGTTCGGTGGAAGGAATACTTCAGACAATCCTTGAAGGACAGAGGATTGGAACCAGGTCTAAAGGAAAACAACTCATTTGAGCATGGTGCTCTCTCTGGCATCTGGCAAACTTCTGCACACCAAGGTAGAAGAGTTACTTATACACCTAATTTAGCGTTACAAAACTAATATTAAAAACATCATCATACTGATATTGTATTTTATATCTGGGCAAATAATTTTTTTTCAGTTTTAAATTCAGTTGCTCAGAAACACTTACTGCAGCATTCTAAAATCATTATCATTTTTATTTTCTATACAGTTTATGTTATGAGGTGGAAGACAACTGAAAGAGCCATTTGATAAATAATTATTGATATCAATATTCCCCTACAGCTTGGAGATCCGGAGACGTACTAACCCAAGTCAGCAGATCAACAGAATTTGACAACAGAAAAATGAGAATATATGGCTAAACTAAAGATACTGAAAATGGAAAATGATTTATAGTAACAGACAGAAAACAATACGAGTAAAGTCTCCACCAATCAACATTCTACAATCTTAACAAGCTAAGATTGCTGGGACATAATGAGAAAATGAAAGCTAAAGCAAAGCCTACCTAAAAGAGAATGTGGACACATGTCAAAAATGAAAATGGACAGGCAGTACAGAAATGTAACTGAAAGAAATTAAAACAGAAAACTGGAGGCAGACCACAACAGATACAAAGTTATGAATGATAAAGACAAGGAAGCTAAAAACAAAGCCTACCTAGAAGAGAATGTGGACACAATGTCAAAAAAGAAAATAGACAGCCAGTACAGAAATGTAACTGAAAGAAACGAGAATAGAAAACTAGAGGCAGACCATAACGGATCCTAAGGCATGAATGATGAATACCGCAGCAAAGAAACAACAGTTAAGGAGCCCCATAGTAGATACTGCCGTTACAGACTTCACTATATTAGATCTAGCTTCGAGAGGTGGGGCAACTAGTTCCCTTCCTTGCTACCTTTGCCTCTCCTAACTCAAGAGCCATATCAGGAACCTATTTACAGCTGGATAGAATGGTGCATGACGATATCGTGTTTCGAACAAGGTATCTTAGCTGCTAGAAACCACTCTGCCAGTTGGATGCTACCGAACAGTACCGTGCTAATTAGTAGTACCAAAATAAATAACTTTTGTAAATGATGGCTTGAGGGGGAAAAAAAATCCATTTCCTTATGCCATTTTCCCGTGATATATATTTGTTGAATAGTAGGCATTACACTTTGTGAATCCATTTTTATAAGCTATTAATTTATTTCTATCTGAGCTGCCTTACTGATCTGATCTTATTGAATCTAGCAGTGACTGTAGACCAGCAAAAAAAACTTCACATACCCAAGTAAGCCACGCAATAAGCACATCTCTCACTCAAACATTTTTATTAGTTTTACCTTGCAAGCTGGAAGAGACAACTAAACGTGCTCTGACTGAACTGCTGACTGCACCTAAGTGTAACCAAACATTAAAATGTTTGTATGTGTGTGTGTGCAATTTGGGAGAGGGTGAGGTTTTCTTTTTACAGGTTTGGTTTCCATGTTATGTCTCTGCTGTCATATTATGATTAACACATTAACTACTGAATTGAAAAACACACTGTGGCCGAATTAAATTTTTAACCCATTTTTATCCTGTAGGTGTTTGCACAAAGTAAGCGGTAGTTTTCTTAATTGTTTACAGATTTTTATGAGTTACAGGTCATTTTAAAGATAAATGAATGTACTATTACAATAAGCACCATTTGTAACTCTAATAGAGGTTGTTGCTATTTAACGGCCCTCCGTCGACCGAGGACTTGCAATATTTTCACAATTATAACTGCTTGCACCCTATCTCTATCAAAATCCTTATTTCAATCAATGTACACAACGTTTTCACTCTTGTCCTCTTTGCTAGATCTATCAGTCAATTGTTGAAACAAGTTTCTAGCCTATTCAGCCATTAGACGAGATGTACAAGCATTTTTTGTGGTCCTATCACTAGTTGCCACGGTAAAGTTTTACACAATTTGGTAACTAACCAAAAACGCTGAAAAACATGAACATAATATCAATTTTCTAGTGTTCTACAACAACCATGCTTTGGTAATTTGTTTTCCGGTAGCAACTTAAAATTTTGAACTAGATCAGAAAGTGTTTCAGTACATTTTTCATTCGTTTTATTACTAAAATTAGATCGACGCTCTGAGCGGCTTGCGGTCCAAATGATAGGATTTCAAAAGCCGGTCCCACCAGCTTGCGGTAGTTAATGTGTTAAGGCACCTCTAAAAAAAATGTCTTTTATTATGAGCAGGGTTCTACTAACATTTTTAAAATATTTATTTTGTGGCTGTTCATGAACTTCTGAAATTATAATGTTGTTGTCGAGGAACACATGGATAAGAGAAATGAAGGGCACGAAGAAGACAATGAAAGACCTTGAGATGATGGCACAGGACAGGAAGACTTGAGATGTTTGTTGAAAGCCTATGCTCCTAGGGGAGCTGAATGGTGGATGATGAATGAATGTCTTGAATACCGAGAAACAAAAAAGCTTTTGCTCTGTATTCTATGAATTGTACTATTCAGCAAGAGCAAATGGCCTGTCACTGTAAGAACGTATCCACTGTGCTGCAAAATAAATGCAGAACAATGCAAACATTTCATAACACGTAACTTTTGCTTGTCCACACATGATGTGATATAAGAAAATTGCAGCATTATCACTGTTAAGCTTCTGCTCCTTTCTTTCACGCCATCAGCATAAATTACTATTCTTCATCTCCACCTCTTTCCTATTAGTCAGAGGGGAAGATTATCACAAGATCACTATGATAACAAGGAATTGATGACAAGAATGAGACATCTGCCAGTGGAACAAGAGATAAGACCATGATACAATGGATAGGACACACAATGTGGAAACTGGCTGACAGCCTTACAAGGCAGTACCTGTTCTGGAATTCCCCAGATAAGAGGGGTTGAGGGAGACTATAAAAACATATGAAGAAGGGAACTGGAGTTAGATATTAAGTGGACAAAGAAGACACGTAAAGACCTTGAGCAGACGGCACAGGATGGGCCTTGGTATGAATTTCTTGAAGAACCTCCTTGGGGAACTGAAGATTGTTGAATGAATCATGGATGAGGAAGATAAGGATTGCATTATCAGTCTAAATCAAGACATGTCCACAGCACAGCACCTTTTTTATACTTCACTATAATTCAAGAATGCCTTTTTCTTTCTTCACAGTCTGTGGCCAAGATCTTGCCTATTTTAACAAACATCAGAAACTATTTAGTGCCTTTACTGAAATGGATAGTTACCATATTGAATTATTTGGTATCTTTTGTGAAAAGAGAATTTGTTTGCAATCATTCAAAGATACTATATACCATTTAAATATTTTCAGGCTCTTCACTATTCACAACGCGTCTTTCAACATTTCTTCTTCTTTAAATGTTCTGCCGAACTGGGGTCATCTTATTCCATAACTTTATGTCACTAGCCCTGTATCACTTCTGATGTTGCCATTTTTCCAAAGGTTTACAATGCCACAAGCTGGCCGTATTATCCAAACAATCCAACAGAACAATAAATTGTCCTTTAAAGTCCCAGCACATGGGCATTCCACTGTACTGGGTTCTAGCTTCTTCAAGCTCAGTCCCCACACTTCACTTGACTATGTGTGTCAGTTACATCTATCATTTCACATACTTCAAAGCAAACTACAAACTATCAATGGCTTATCTTTAGTTCATGACACAACACAATGTACACCCAGTAAAAAGAGAAAATGCGAAAAGGGGGCATCACTGCCACACCAGCTCTCAATTATCTCAAACGGCTCTGTAAGTTGTCCTTCACGAAGAGTTCTGCGTTTAATTTCTTCATGTTTTGGTTAATGATCTTCAGAGGGACTCCATAATGCCTCACCAGTGGTTCCAAAAAGTGATTCTCTGACTAAACTGTCTAAAATCCACGTAAAGAGGCAAGTTCAATTTCAAGCTTTGTTTAACTATTATGCACGTGCGGCTATCCACTCTGTACATATATATGTTTTGCTTCTTAATCTCTCAACTGTCTATGACCTCTTTTAATCTCTTCAGGATGATATTGTTTAACATTTTCCCCTGGCACTAAGTAACATTATTCCTCTGTAAATTATGCACTGTTGTAAATCTCCCTTCTTTAACAACATGACCAGATATCCTTCCGTCCAGTCTGTTGGCATTTCTCCTCCCTCCCAGACTTTGCCAAGTAATTTGTATAATATCTGCAGAGATATCAAATTCTACCTTAATGGCCTCTGCTGGAATACCATCTGGGCCAGGAGCTCAGGGGATTGTGGAGCTGGTCTATTTTTTCCTCAAAATGTTCCATCCATATCACTATTGCTCTGTTACACTGCTAAGCACTTTTCCATTCTTGTCCTCAATCACGGCCATTCAATTGCTTGAATTTTCTTGTCAGTTACTCTGTACTGTTGTGCAGGTCCCTCATATTTCCTCTGGCTGATGCCTCCTCTGCCTCTGTTGTTAAAAATATAAATATATTTCATCTCATCTCTTCTAATGTTTCTTCTTACTTCTTTATTTGCTTCTGTGGACAATTTCATGAGCATGGATCTGGAACTTTTGGTTTTGAGTCTGTTCAAATCTGCCTTCTTATTTTTTCTTTCCTTTATCTTACTGATGGTTTCTGCTGTTATTCATGCTATGTGCTGACGTTCTCTTTTTCCCAGTACTGCACCCGTTGTTTTGTTCCACATATTTTTATCTTATGCCAGTGATCTTCTGTATTAACTTTTCTTCTAGGTGTTGAAGCAATTGGATTTCATAACTGACATTTTTCCTGTTGTGTCTAGATATCTGAGACAGTCCTACATTAAACTGTTGTCTGTATATTACTGTATACAGCTTTTTAGTTTCATCTTTATTTTGGCTAAAGATGATTGTGATCTGATGCCACATCTGCTCCTCTACATATTTGTACATCATGTAATGATGATCTGAACTTCTTGTTTATATGTATCTGATTAATCTGATTTTCTGTCATGTCTGAAAAAAGGTAGTCCCATAGCAGATCTGCCATAGGGGAGTGAAGTATTAGAGACTTCACACTATACTAGGTCCAGCATCAAGAGGTGGGGTGACCAGTTACCTTCCTCGCCGCTTTTTCCTCCTCTAACTCAAGAGCAAAGTCAAGTACCTATTTACAGCGTGTCTATACCATTAACTGAACCCGGCACCTTTGCTGCGAGAGACCAGTGCTCTAACTACGTCTGCCAACCAAACAAGATAAAAATATGGAGCATTTCCAACAGCCCTAAGTAACAGAGAAGCACAATATTAGATTATTTACAGGCATGTAATTCACCCAAAATTATAAAACAGATGTTGAGAACAGACAGACCTAGGGACCTGCACAATAGTCAAACAGTATTTAACAAAAACAAAAATTAATTTACAGCAGTTAGTGAAAGTATACTAAGAATGTAAAGATCCAGTAAATATCTATCAAAACATTTTACTAACATCAAAAATCCCGAATCCACCCCTCTTCCACCCCGAAAAAAAATGCAGCTAGTACGAAAAATTCACCATTTTAGGGCAAAGAAAACATATGCAAACGTACATACACATTTAGGAAATTGTCATGTACTCTATACACAATAACTGAGATACTACCACAAGCAAATCACTGCATGTGAACACTTTTCTAAAATCTCAGACACTGCATATCCTAAAAAATGAAAAGACAATAATGTACTTCAGTTCACAAGATGCATTGAAATGAGAATGCTGATAGACTATCAACGAGGAAGAAAAAAACTGAGGACTAGACAAATGCACTAATTAAAAAGAAAGGGAACATGCTCCAGACATTTCTGAAGGGCAATTTTATTATTAGAGAGTCATTTACATGTGAATCTAGGAATCTTATTTATGCCATTATCTGTAAAAGATGTAACATTACTTTACATACACTGGTGAAACTGGCAGACGTTAGGCAGATAGATTCCGCGAGCACTTAAATGACATTTATCACAGGGAACCTAAACCTGTAGCCCTTCATTTCAATAGCCAACACCATTCCAGTTCCTGTGATATTCAACAACTGGAAAAACTGTATGATGATGAAAAAAACCTTAGATGGCCGACCAACTTTATGATAGAAACTGATAAGGTCATATGACAACAAACGAAGATGTCCCTAGTTTACTGAAGAACAGAACCAATCTGTTGCTAATAACTACATCTGTTCACTGCGTTCATTTTTAGTTAATCTGAACGAGGAAGAAGTTACTGTGTTTGCTTTCAACACATGAAAGTTGCTACTATTTTTCAGTGGTGTGTTCCTACCTAAACAAACAACAATTACTGACCCAAATGCATGCACCGATGACAACTTTGGCAACTTCACTAAAAAAATCACCAACGCACTTCCTGTTTGCATTAGGCTGTAGAGCCCCATGTGTACTCAACATGTAGTCCTAATTCAAACTGCACACATTAGCCACCACTTAATTTTATACCAATCTGAAAAAAACTGCATAAAAATTCCTGATATAAAACTATTGATACATAAGGAAGATCTTAAATGAGACTCATTATCATCACTCTTTCAAGTAATTTCAGAGAATGGCAACTGTCTATCACAGGTAACAGTGGGAGTAAGAGGTAACTTACAGATGAAGATGGTGGGCCCCATAACGTTTCCAGATGACAATGTGTACAGAAACTTTTACAGGTGATAATGAGCGCCATATCTTTAACAGATGATACCAATGAGCACCATAACTTTGACAGTTACCAATGAGCACCATAACTTTGACAGATAATGAGCACCATAACTGTTATAGATAATGAGCACTATAACTTTTACAGATAATTAGCACCATAACTTTTACAGATAACGATGAGCACAATAACTTTTACAGATGATAATGAGCACCATAACTTTTACAGATGACAATGAGCACAACTTTTACAGATGATAATGAGTACCATATATTTTACAGATAACAATGAGCACCAAATCTTTTACAGATGATAACGAGCACCATAACATTTACAGATAATGAGCACCATAACTTTTAAATATGATGAGCACCATAGCATTTACAGATGAGCACTGTAACTTTTACAGATAACGATAAGCACCCTAACTTCTACAGATGTTAATGAGCACCATAACTTCTACAGATAACAATGAGCACCATAACTTTTACAGATAACAATGAGCACCAAATCTTTTACAGATGATGAGCACCATAACTTTTACAGATGACGATGAGCACCATAAATTTTACAGATAATGAGCACCATAACTTTTACAGATAATGATGAGCACCATAACTTTTACAGATAATGGTGAGCACCATAACTTTTACAGATAAGCACCCTAACTTTTACAGATAATGATGAGCACCATAACTTTTACAGATGTTAATGAGCACCATAACTTTTACAGATAACAATAGCACCATAACTTTTACAGATAACAATGAGCACCAAACATTTACAGATGATAATGAGCACCGTAACTTTTACAGATAACGATGAGCACTATAACTTTTACAGATGATGATGAGCACCATAACTTTTACTGATGATAATAAGCACCATAACTTTTACAGATGATAATCAGCACCATAACTTTTACAGATGATAATTAGCACCATAACTTTTACAGATAATGATGAGCACCATAACTTTTACAGATAACAATGAGCACCATAACTTTTACAGATGATCAGCACCATAACTTTTACAGATGATGACGACCGAATTTCACACACTAATAGTGCATATTTCAAGTTTTAGTTTTGTTTCTGTGATTTGTTTACAACACGTATAAATATTAACGACATTCACTAAACAACAAAAAAAAAGAAATGTTAAGACAAATGATAGGTGCTGTAATTTAGTTTATCTCCAATCGGTGCCCCATCTCCAAGTGAAAAACTAGCTGCCCTGGGCTCACAAAAACCCCTTATAGGGAAAGAGAGGATTTGCTACTGAACAAAGGAATTCAATGTGGCTAGTGTTATATATAGTTTTTTTTAAATAAACATGAGTGAATAAGCTATTGAGCTATGCAAATTTTAAGTCAGCTGAATGACTAATAACTAGAATGAAGTTCACCGCTATACATCAGATTCGTGGACTATTTGACAGTGTAGACAGAGAATCGCTTTGGAAATTGATGAGGCATTATGGAGTTCCCATGAAGATCATTAACTTATTCAAGAAGACCTATGAAGACATGATATGCAGAGTTCTTCATGAAGGACAACTTACAGAACCGTTTAGGATTAGAATGGGAGTGAGACAGGGATGCCTCTTGTCTCCATTTCTTTTCTTACTAGCAATAGATTGGGTTATGAAAACATCGACATTACACAACAGAAATGGAATCCAGTGGAATCTGACTAAACAGCTTGATGATCTGGATTTTGCAGATGACTTGGCTCTTCTGTCCCATAACCAAAATCAGATGCAAGAGAAAATGAAAAGGTCAAAACATGTGGGCCTGAAAATACATAGGGAAAAGACAAAGATTATGAGAATAAATGTAAGAAATGATAACAAGGTTGAACTTGAAGAAACACCACTAAAGGATGTAGAATTGTACACATATCTTGACAGTAATACAGACAAAGTTGGTGGGACAGACAGTGATATCAAAATAAGAATACAAAAAGCAAGAGGAGCTTTCATTGCATTGGGAAACATATGGAGTACAAGAGAAATCAAGTCCAACATGAAAATAAGAATCTTCAACTCAAATGTGAAGTCAGTCCTATTGTATGGCTCTAAGACACAGAGAGCAACAAAAACAATAACCAAAAAGCTACAGACTTTTATAAACGGGTGCTTGCGTAGAATAGAAGGACTGAAATGGTATGATGAAGTCACAAATGTGGAATTGATTGCAAGAACCAGACAAGTGCCAGTGGAACAAGTTGAGAAGAAGACGCTGGCGATGGATAGGACACACATTGAGGAAACCTGTTGATAGCATTACAAGGCAGTCATTGTTCTTGAATCCACATGGAAATAGAGGCAGAGGTAGACCAAAAAACACATGGAGAAGAGAACTGGAAACAGCGGTGAAAATGAAGAGGAAAACATGGAAAGAACTTGAGCAGATGGCGCAGGACAGGAAGACTTGGCATGTGTTTGTTGAAGGCCTATGCTCCTTGGGGAGCTAAAGGGTACTGATTGATTGGTTGACTAATAAGCACTAACTTAGTCGTTCCCCTTCTACCGTGAGGTGTAGAGGTTTGGAAGAGAAAGCGCCAGACTATCCTATCGGCTGTCTTCCTCTTGGTCTGGTTCCATTCTAGTCCTCTTGTCTAATGTTGTCCTCCCAGTGGACTCTGGGTCGTCCTGGGGGTCTGGATCCATGGCTCTTTGTTTCCCATGCTTGTCGTGGTAGCCGATCTTCTCCCATTCTGCAGACATGGCCAAACCATCTTAGTTGGGACTGTTCTACTTGGGTCTGCAGGGGGTGGGATTTTAGGCCTTGATGTATCGACTGGTTGCGGACCATGTCTCTTCTTGTTACTTCAACCACCTTCCTCAGATACCTCATTTCTGAGGTTTGGATCTGGCTTTTGTGGGTTGCAGTCATTGCCCATGACTCGCATCCATATGTCAAGACTGGGACATTGGTGGAGCGGTATACAGCCATCTTTGTTTTCTTAACAACCTCTCTCTTGCTGAGGAATCCTTGATTTATAGCCTGAAAAAGTCTCCCAGCTGCTACTTTTCGAGTGGCCAACTTTTTTTGTGCCTCCCTTTCGGTCTATAATAGCTCAGAGGTATTTAAAGTGGTTGACCTGCTCCAGGACCTGTTCTCCCAGCTTAATCTGATTTCTTTCTTCTCGTGATATCACCATGGATTTTGTTTTAGAGCTGCTTATGACCATCCCTCTCTTCTCCAGCTCTTCCTTCCAGACTTGCAGGTTGGATTGGAAATGTGCCTCTGATTTAGCAATCAGGGCAACATCATCAGCAAATGCCAGCTCTGAAATACAGACCTGTCTAATCTTCCAGTAAAGGTAAAGGATCCCATTACACACCCATTGAGGCATATTGAGAATATGGTGTTAGGCCCATATTTTCTTGACCGTATCATCTTCCAGTACCCACTGAATACTTTCTTGTTCTCTCCTGACATGCCTTGATGACATCATCCATGAGGAGTATGAAAAGATAAGGTGACAGGATATCACCTTGTCTTACACCAGTGGTGGTCCTGAACTCTTCTGATTTATGGTTTGCTGTCCTCACATAATTTCTGCAAGACTTGTAGAAGCTCTGTATAGCATGAATCAGAGGTGCTGGAATGTTCTTCCATGCTAAACAGTCCCAAAGTTTGCTCCAGGGGACCCTGTCAAACGCCTTTTCCAGATCTATGAAACAAAGATGGATCTCACTCTTATACTCAAGGGCCTTTTCACTCAGCTGTCTTTGAGTGTGAAGATTAGGTCTTGAGTACTTCGGTTTGCTCGGAATCCGCACTAGACCTCATCCAATTGTGGCTCAGCTAGGCATCGGAGTCTCTGCTCTAGGATTTTAGAGTAAATTTTACCAGGGACACTGAGAAGGGATATGCCTCTATGGTTTCCACATTGTCGATTGTCACCCTTTTTGAAAATTGGTGTTATGATGGCAATCTCCCAATCCTTTGGTATGGTCTTGTTGCACCACGCTGCCTGTAGGACCCTTAAAAGTAATAGGTCGCCTGATGCTCCCATGTACTTAACCATTTCTGGTGTTATACCATCATGCCCTGCTGCTTTGTCCATCTTGATTTTCTCCAGTGCTGCCTTCAGTTCTTCCATCTTTATGTCATCTTCCTCACCATTGGTTTCCTCTTCTGAGCTAGTGGTTATCATTTCTGATGCTTGACCTTGCTCACCATCAAGGAGTTCTGAGAAATATTCTTTCCATCTTTCCATTACTTCCTTTGGGGCAGTAAGCAATTTGCCTTGCTTGTCCTTTATAAATTTGAGAGGGCATTTTTTTCCTTACTCATGTTCTTTAGGGTCTTATAGAACAATTTCTGGTTTTCTTGCGCATCTTTTTCTAGCTTTTCTCCAAATTCTTCCCAGGACTTCTGTTTTGCTGCTAGCACCTTGTTCTTTGCTTCTGTTCTGAGTATCACATATTCTCTATATTTCTCTATTTGTCCTGCTGTCTTTTTAGCTCCTAAGTATTGTTTCCATGCCATTTTCTTCTCTTATTTTCTCTTTGACTTCCTCTGTCCACCAAGGTGTCCTCTTTCTCTTGTTCCCAAGTTGGACTTCACCACATGCTTCTGCAGCAGCTGTCTTTATGATGTCCTTGAATTTAAGCCAGAGGGTTTCCAAGCCATCAGAATGTTCATCTGTGTTTCTCACCGCTGTAGCAACAAGCCCCTGATATCTGGTCTTAATTTCTGGCTCTCTCAGCTTGTAGGTCTTAATACTCATTTCTCCCATTCGTTTACTTGGTTTCTTGCATGATGTTGGGCAGTTCCTAGGCTGAGCAACTCTTTCAGTTGTTCTTTTGATTGTAAGCAAGTTGTGATCACTTCCAATCTCTGGCCCCCTCCAGACTCTAGCATCCCAGACATATTTGAATGAGCTCCTCCTAACAATGGCATACTCGATCACTGACTTCTCATTCTTTGTTGGTTCACATCTAGTGTATGCATGTATGCGCTTATGGGGGAACTTTGTGTTTGTAATGATCAGATTCTGCTCACTGCAGAATCTAAGGAGTCGCTTTCCATTGTCATTGAGAGTATCTTCTCCATATTTTCCAATAACTCCACCCCATCTAGCATGGTCATTTCCAACTCTGGCATTGAAATCTCCGAGCATGATAATTTCATCTAGGCAGTCATCCACTGTCCTTTGAAGCAGCTTGAAGAATTACTCCTTGACCTCTGCTCTCTCATCCTCATTTCGCCCATACACTATGAGCAGGTTGACTATGGTTTCTCCTCCTTTTAGTTTTACAACCATAATGCGCTCCGAGACAAAGTTCCATCCCTTGATATTATCTTTTTGGTTTTTGGCCACAATGCAACCCACGTCCCCTTTAGCTCTTTCAGATGTGGGTACACCACTGAAGAGCAGCGTGTTGCTATCGAGATCCATGACTTCTTGTCCCTTTTTCTTTGTTTCCGTTATAGCCAGGATTTCTAGTTTTGCTTTCCTCATCTCTTCCACGAGCTCCTCTTCTTTCCCATTTATACTTCTTGTGTTCCAAGTTCCATAAGTCATAGTAAGTTCCAGTTCGTCGCCTTTAGAATCATTCCGGTTTTCTTTCTTGTAGTTCGCGTAATCATGATTTAAAGCAAACAGGTGATTGGCCTGTTGTACCTTTGCATGGTGGTGGGGCTGTCTCCTTAGGGCCTCCATGCAGGCCGCCCTTCTCCTTTTTCAGCCAGGCTTGGGACCGGCCTAGGCGAAGTTGACTAATAAGCACTCTGGACTAAAATGTACGGGCACAAGCATCGATATGAATACAAAAGAACAGAAATGGATTTCACACACTTGCCCTCTTTAACAATTTGTTTTGCACTAAACTAACAATCCAACTACGCCGAAACATGGCAGCCTATCAGAATTAAAATCCAGCTTTAGTCCCAATTATCAAAACAGTAATATCTTGACTAAATCATGGGCTAAAAAGTGATAAAGCTGTTCAATGCAAACCTAAGCTTCTTCTTCTTCTTGCGATCGCATCTTTGATGATTACACCGTCAGACGAGTTCTCATGATGAATTCGACTGTTGTTTGAAGTTCCTCTTTAACTCCATATAGCTTTGAGTTTAGTGTTGAGTCATTGGGCCAGTATATCTTTCTTAACTGGTCATACAGAGGACAGTCCTGTAGAACATGCTCAGCAGTTTGTTCGTTTAATCCACATGTGCACAGTGGTGAAGCAGACAATCGTAGCTTGTGCATGTGTTTATTCAGTTTGTTATGCCCTGTCCTGAGTCGAAAAATAGTTATCTGTCCCTGCCGGTCGAGAGTGTGATAGTCGTCTTTGGGTTGGTTCTGTTCTCTTCTGATAGTCTGGATAGCTCTCTTTTTCTCAAAGTATGTGACTTCATTATCTTCTTGTTCACATTCTCCTCCCTTTTTTGCAAGTTTATCTGCCTTTTCATTTCCGGGTACACCACAATGAGATGGTACCCACTGAAGTATGGTTCTCTTTTTGGCAGCTACCTTGTTTAGTTCATTTCTCAGATGCGGGAGTTTACCACCCTTGAGAGCTTGCAGGACAGACAGTGCATCTGTGAGGATGACTACCTGGTGGCAGTCAGAGTTGGTGTTATAAATCATATTTGCAGCTTGCTCTAGAGCTTGAACCTCAGCTGTATAGTTGGAACAGAATTTACCAGTGGGAATGTGCCTAGTCTCATAGTGGTTGTCAGGATATGAGATAAAGATACCGGCACCTCCATTCCTAACAGCATTAGTTGCTGATCCATCTGTATAGGCATGTATCCATGATTGATCGGGATAGCTTTCTTGGATCATACTCAATGTAGCAGTTCGTTTTTGCAGATCATTATACTCACATCCACTTGTGAGACCACTGACTGATGTATTAATTTGGAGGGCACTGCTGGCCTGCTCCCATGGTACAGGGTATAGGGTGGGCTTCAGTGGTGTTGTCTTCATGGATAGGTCTTCTTGATGCTGTCTTATAAGTCTTTTCCCCCGATGCACAAAGCTGCTACGCTTTAGACGTCCCAATGCCAGATCATCTAGTCTTGCCTTCATTGGGTGCATTGGCATACTGTTGTACTTTTCCATCTGGATCATGGTTTTTGTGTCTCTTCTATGGGACAATGTCTGTAATCCAGCAACCTTCTGCATCTCTGTTATTGGTGTAGTTTTCATGGCTCCTGTAATGAGCCTGAGAGCTTGATTTTGCACCTTGTCCAAAGACTGCAGATGTGAGTTAGCAGCTGATGACCATGCTGCTGAGCTAAACTCTAAGTGTGGTCTTATTACTCCATTATAAATCTTCTTTAGATTTCGTTCATTTGCTCCCCAGTTGGTACCTGCTAATTTTCTGAGTATGCCTAGTCGTCTTCGGGCCTTTCCTTCTGCATTTTCAATATGCTTATTCCATGTAAGCCTTTGGTCAAATGTCACCCCAAGATAGGTGGGGTAGCTTTCTTCCTTGATCACGGTTGTCCCTAGGTGTATGTTAGCTGATTTGTCCTTGGGGGCGAGGGAGAACAGTGTTGTGGAGGTTTTGTCTGTGTTTATTGTGATAAGCCATTTCTCTGCCCATGACACTAGCATGTCTGCTGCCCGCTGCATTCTATAATTTGCTGTGGTGACATTTTCATCAGCGCACCAGAGTACTAGGTCATCTGCATATAAGGCAGCTTTAACTCCTGCAGGGAGATCTTTCACCAGGTCATTGATGTAAACAAGGAAGAGTGTTGGGGAAATTACTCCTCCTTGAGGTACCCCCTGATGGAGCAACACTTTTCTGCTCTGCAGACCGTCAAGAGTGACTCTAGTTCTCCTGTTATGCAAGTATGACTGGATCCATTTCATCATGTTGCCTTGGATTCCACTTCTCCTAAGTTTTGCAATGAGGCCATCTTTCCACACCTTGTCAAAGGCCTGCTTGAAGTCGACCCAGATCGTTAGGACCTTTTTCTTCTCCTGGAAGGCATCTTCTATTGCTTGAGACAAGTAAGTAACTTGGTCTTCTATACTGTAGCATTCTCTAAATCCAGCTTGTTCCGGCACCAGGATCTGCTCAGACTCTAAATACCATTTCAATCTGTGGTTGACTATTCGCTCCATAGTCTTCCCAACACAGCTTGTGAGACTGATTGGCCGGTAACTTGCAGCCTCGGTCTTACATTTCCCTTTCTTTAGTATGGGTATTGTGATGGCTTCTCTCCATACTTGGGGTACCGTTCCTTTCAACCAGCTGTGGTTGAATATCTCAAGCAGTTTTGTCTTTGCTGCTGAGCTCAGATTTACTAGCATTTCGTTGCTGATTTTGTCTGGGCCGGGTGACTTTTGAAACTTAAGCTTGGAAATAGCCTTCTGTAGTTCTCCTAGTGTGATGGGTTCCCTCATTGGGGCAGGAGTATCTGTCTGTCCCATGGTTGCCAGTATTTCTTTTCTTATCTCTCTCTGATGATCTATGTTAATGGGTAAGTTGCTTTCTGAACTGTATCTTCTAGCAAACAAGTCTGCAGCTTGTTTTCCTCTGAAAAGTTTGCCACCTTCATCCAATGTGATAGTCTGCCTAGGTGAGGAACGCTCTTCATTTAGAGACTTGACTAATCTCCAAAGTTTCCTGCCGTCTTTCTCAAGGTTCAGCGATGCCGTTTTAGTTCTCCAGCTTTTCCGTTTTTCTTCTAGCTTTGTTCTCTGAAACTCTGCTACAGCCTTTTTCCATTTGTTGTGAGTTTCAAGTGAAGGCTGAGACTCTGCGTCCTTTCTAGCCCTGTCCATAGCTTCCTGACGTTCTTGGAGTGTGCTGGACCAGTATGGTATGTAGTTACGCCGGCATCCTTTGGGAATGGTTTCTTTTGCAGCTTGTAGTATGCATCTGTTGAAGTCTTTTACCACTTCATTAATGTCTCTGTTCTGTACCTTGAGGGTAGACAGCAGCGTGTTCACCTGATGCCTGAATAAACCCCAGTTGGCTTTTTTGTAGTTCCATCTTGTAATGGCTGGGCCTGTACTGAGAGTTGCACTCTGGACAGTAAGAAAGATTGGGCGATGGTCGCTTCCCCCTAGTTGGTCTCCTACTTCTCTACTAATAGATCCAGCTATATCTGGTGTGGAGAAGGCAAGATCTGGTGTTGAAGTTGTGTGCCATCCTCTGGAGTAGAAGGTAGGAGTATCTGTGGCATTATTGACTAGGATTAGGGAGTGATCATCTTGCCAAGTTTCAACCTCTTCACCTCTGTGATCCAGATGGTTATAGCCCCAGCTCTGGGAGTGGCTATTAAAGTCTCCAACTGCTATAAAGTTGGTGGCTGGTACCTGTATAGAGCTGAGACTCAGGGGTTTGTTGTTCGGACAGTAATAGTTCAGGAGTTCTATTTCCATCTTGTCTACCTTTATCTGCAACAGCTGATATTCTGCTCCATCCATGAAGGTTTTCCTTTCGTGTGCAGGAATGTTATTCCTTACAAGAGTAAGTACTCCTCCTTTTCGTCTATCTTTTCTGTCGGATCTGAAGCATTGATATCCCCTTATTTTAAAGGTTTGATCTGCTTTCAAGTGAGTCTCTTGGATACAGCAAACACTGACTTGCTTCTCATACAAGATGTTTTCCAGCTCTGTCTTTTTGCTGTATCCAGCCTGCTTGCTGTTCACTCCCTCTGCATTCCAGTGCATCATGACAAGTGGCACTCTGGGTTTCTCTTTTTCTGTTTTGTTTTGGTCAGTAGTTCTCCTCCGCCGTCTGCTGACTCCACAAGACGGTCTAGAGGGTCCTCCAGTAGCTGAGGGTGGGCTCTGTCGAGGCTCAGAGCCCGGCACTGCACCTGCCTGGTGGAGCTCCACAGGGCGAGCACCAGTACGAGATTTATTTGACGGTGTACTCTCCATAGAAAAAAAAAAGCGAGTTGCGTGATACTGTGGTTTCCGGTGCGCCTTCTGGCCCAGTATCTATGACTTTAGCACCTGTTCAACGGGAGAGTGGGCTCATCCCTAATCTGTTTATGTTCCCAGTAGTAGACTATTCGCAAGCAGCCTGGGGGTGTCACTGCTCTGCGCGGACCTTGTTTACCGAGGCGGCGTCCGAGCTCGTATGGTGAAAATATGGTTGCATTATCTTCAAAATAGCCCTGTCTTTCCTGCCATCCTGCAACTTTGAGTTAGGGAGTTCTGAGCTCCAGTCTCTTTCCCAGGCATTTTATCCTGGCCTGGCACGCATACAGAGGACCCCACTTCTGGTTCTAAGTTAGCAGTTGGGGATAGGTGGGGTAGCACACTGTGCATTCCCCGTCATCCAGGGGGCTCTCCAACTATGCAGAGCTTGCACAATGCTGTGCTCTGGTTCTGGGCTCACCCAAGGAATCCTCACGTCCTGCACAGAGCCACTTCCAGATACCCACCACCTGCCAACCCCCCATTGTAGAAATCTCCTGCATGCGGCCATCCAGTCAAGAGCCAGTATTAAGTCTGGTGCCCAAGTGATCCCCCCAAGCTCAGTGTGCAATTCTGGGTTCTCATCATGCTGCAACACAGGGGGGATTGTGATGCTCAGCCATCTCTCTCAACTCTGCACCGATAAATGACATCGGGGACTTAACTGTGTCTCAGTACTGGGAGGCCCCGTTTCCGGGTACACCACACACAGCCAGTTGAGGCAACGGTCGCCGTGGGCGTGTCTTCAGTGGGGAAGTTGTGGAGTCTTCCTGTCCATGTTCTTGCACATCCTAACACTGCCCGCAAGACATCGGAGGTTTGGAGAGTGGCCTTCTCTGCTTTTTTGAGCCGGGGTGGGCTCCCCGGGCAAGTCTCGATGGGGATCGGGACGTGTCCACGCGCCAGTGGGCCCAGCATCGGCCGCATCTGTTGGAGGACTTGCTCTGCCAGGTTTGAGTTAGTAAATTCCAACTTTGTCATCTTCTTGGCATTGTGATGCTGGGGTGCCTGTGGATTTCCTAACGCCCCGGGTAGAAGCCAGAAGTGTACTGTGCCAGCTCTGGGGGAGATAAAGGGGGTGTTTCTGCGTCTCCTTGTGATACGTAGCCAAGGTAGGGCTCACAGTGCTCTTTCCCCGCCACCAAATTGCCTGCTGGTTACGCCGAGTTCTCCGAGGCTCTAGGCATGTGACCAAGAGTTGAAGGCAATAGGATCGTCACGTCCTGAGTCTCTGTGCCTGTACGATGGGTTCCGATCTTCAGGGAGCAGTCCACACTCGTTCCCACTCCCAAGACTTGTTCAGTATCCATCTGGCTCCTTCCCACCCACAGAGGGCATGTACGGTGTAGTGCACCGGTTTTATTATCGAGGTTTGCTCCTCTAGATCCGTTGTGTTTAGCCTGAGGATTCGCACCCTCAGTTACCAGGACTACCTCGAGGAGGGTGTGGCTCTTCACCACGCACAACGATCTTGGGGTATGAGAGGTTTTGCTAGGCCAAGAGACTAACACCGCAATGGTCGCTCCTTTGATGAACAGAATTCACTAGGCCTAGGGTGAAGCAAGGGGGGAAACCCACTACCCACAACACCAGCACATCATACCCCCTTGTCTGTAGACTTTGCCCCCCTAAGCTTCAAAAGTTGAGAATCAGATCTGCAAGTTATTAGTTAAGTTGAGCCTTACTTTCATACACAGTGCCATTTGGATAAGCAGAAGTAGCAGAGACCATCTTAAATACTTCTGCTTATCATAAGTCTGCTCTAAGATAATTAGTCAGAATAAGAAGTAAATCATGAGGTCATTATTTTAACCATTCAGATATAAGTATTTCAGTATTTAGTTTTCATTTTATGCATGTTTTAAAATTTTTCAAAGGCAATTTAATGAAGCCTAAAACATAGACATAGTTGGCAGCTGAGGATCAAAGAATGAAAGAAGAAAACATAGTATGAAGTAATTTGCTAGTAGCTTAGTTACAAGAGCCAAAATATTTGTAAGTCTAATGTCCTAATCTTAAATCATGTACTAATTCAGAGTATGACATGGTAACTAGAAAATCTGCAATGATAGGACATATTAAACATTCAGTTTGTCCATAAAAGCGTTGTATAAAAACAATGAATTGTTAACAATGCAGTAATTTTATGTAAATGATGACTCTAGGCACTATTCTTCGCTTTTTTGGCTTAGTATTTTTGTGTACTCAATGGTGTAGCGGGAGGTTATTTAAATTTATTTATTATGTAAGAGTATGCCAGTAAATAGTTCTGACCTTACAAGTAATACCCCAGTCTTAGAAATAAGCACTGGTGTATTGTTATCATAACAATAGTCAGACTGTGAAAACCCTGGCCCAGTTGGTAAGAAGTAGTACCAGGATTTAAGGTGTCTCCTCCCTGTGACTATCTTATGATTACTTATATGCTAGGGGATAAGTAAAATGTACATTCACTGAACCCACAAAATGGAAAAAGTGAATAAATCCTCAGGTACCGTTAAATTAGTTTAATGATTACATTAATATTCTATTTCTACTAGTTGGAAAAGAGTATACACATATATATAAAAATATTCACACAATTACTATTATTGTCTGTTTATACTTCAAGATCTTAAATAATAAATTTACTGAAATCACTGTTATTAGTCCTTTGAATTTAAGGATAACTGTCATCAGTTGACTGAGTTTATGTATGGTTACTTATTGTTTTCAACTATTGGCTGTTTCACATGTATAGGTGGTCAGTGTCAAACAGGACACTTATCTTTCCAACTTGATACTGCTGAAACTGTCCTTTGCTGGTATCAGACTTGGTAGGCCCAACAGTAGGGATGCCAATGACCAGTTGAAGTTCACTCTTTGGGGTCCTGCACTTTTGTGGGATTGCCTCGGGTAAACTGCACCGGCTTCTGATACTGGACAGTCTGGTTTGAGTTATTTCATGGAACCCTCAGACTCCAGACACTTAGACTGAAATTTTCTGGCGATCCGCTCACACTTCAGATGGATTTAGAGTCGTGGCGTTATCTGCCCTCAGTCTTGTCTCAACCTCTTGCGTTGTGTATCTCTCTCAGTTTACCGATCCGCTTTAAATACGTATAGCGCGGACGTATCGGAGAGTACCGACGTCACAGCTTAAACCTAACCTGAAAAAATCCTTCCCGAACCGTGATTTCAGCCGATCTGTGCGTCGACTGAAATTTTGCCTTTCTCATACTCAGCATATATAATATCCATATTGTTCCATCTTATCTAGTTTTATACAGCTGATAAAACTCTATCTTCCTATCCATGTAAATTCCCAAACTGTTATTTGTTGATTTTAATATTTCGAACAGAAGTGGGTTTACCAGCTGTTAGCGTAACTGTGGGCAGCCGAAATACGCATATATCTCCGTAAATGAGAACTTCCTACCGTTCCATCTTATATGCAGTTATACACCATCCTTCCCTGTACTGAAATGTAAAATCCTTTTCCTACGGATTCCCTTCTGTTTTTATTTATTGTTTGCGATTCCCTCTGTCCGATACACGTTTCGCTTATACGCCGCCATTTTGAAAGCGGTCGTTCGATCGTAGACGGGTTTATAAATCTAACTGATCCCGTTTGCAATGACTTGAAACCAATTTTGCGACATAGCTCCCCCATATTTTAAGCTGGATGATATCTAGCTTAACTATTGGGTACAAGACAATTGCAAAACGACCATTCCGAGGTTAGTTTTCCTTCCTTCTATCCTCCTCAAGCTCTGTGGGATGACGACTAAGAAAATCTGCGCCCACATTCTGTTTTCCAAGAATATATTCATCCTTTACTATCTCTCTCCTTCCTGTTCGGCTTTTCATCCAGGCTCTTACTGCTGGTGAAACCGGGTCGGTAGGTTTCCCATGAAGTTTACCGCCCTCTTTTCGTTGATAGTTGGATGTGGTTTTCCCTCGCAAATCCGTAGGTGTTTGATTTTCGCTACGTGATTTGTTCCTTTTTTCCAGCGCATGGGGTTCAGACTGCAATTGAACCTGTGTGGGATGTTTCCTTTCCCCTCCCGTGCAAATCTCGGGAGTACCCCTGATTGCTGGTTTGCTTGTAGATTTTTGATGAAGACTCTTCCGTCGACTTTCTGAATCTACATAGGTGCACTCTGGACAGGAATTTACATACTGATTTATGTCTTCCGTAATACCTGGCCAGTAGAACTGGGTGGCTATTCTTTGTTTTGTGGCACCATTACCCAGGTGTTCACTCAAAGTTGATATGTGTCCCCAGCCTATAACCTTATTCCTATAGGTGGATGGTACAACAATTTGACCATGACTTTTCGTCCCTCTGCCAGCTTTCCTGTACAAGAGTCCATGTTCCCTATAGAAGTGTCCTTTCCTTGGTGTGTTATGTGTCTTTGACAATTTGCCAAAACAAGGCTTCAATGTGCTGTCTGCTTCTTGAGCCCGTTTCATTTCAGTTGAATGAAATTTTAAGTTGGTGTCCCTCTCTATGTTCCTGGAGTCAGCCTTGGTCTGGATTCCTGCCATAACCATAGGTTTTACAGGGTCTCCTAAGAAAACATATTTACGCCCCAACATTAGGGGGTAAAAGGGATCATCTATCACAGCTGCATTTATCTCCCCTTCCACATAGCGACAACTGACATGAATCTTTGCTATGGGTAAAGTAAGGGGTGATGTTCCTTTTAGTGGCCCTTGAATGTCTACTGTTTCTGTGGTGATTTGTTCAGGGCTCACCAGAGATGCACACACGACTGCGTCATAGGACAAACCTGTGTCATACATTCCTGTGACTTGTTTGCCATTAACAGTCACTATCTCCTGGGTAGGTGGGTGATGGAGGCTATTCTGACTCACAGTCAGTTCCTTCCTAACAGAAGTCCTCACCTGTAAACATGCAGCATGATGAAGGGGTTTTTTCCTCCCACATTCATCAGTGTTGTGGTTGCTCATCTTACAAAATTTGCACCACTTATCTCCCTGTTTGTAGGGTTTCTTTTCCTGAGTCTGAGGGTTCTTGTCCTTATTATCAAATCTTGGTTTATTTCTGTATGGATGATCCTTCTGGTCAAACTGGGTATTCTGCGGTGGTGGCTTATATCCTTCTACCTGCTTCCTTTTTGTTCCTACCAATTCAGCTTGAGCTGCTTGGTATCTCTCTGCACATTTCAAAATGTCTTCCAGCCTCTCTGCTCCTTGTTCCATCAGGAATTTCCTCATTTCTGGAGACATGGAATCTTTGACTTGCTCTAACATAACCATTTCTTTCAGATCCTCGTAGGTTTTCTGATACTTACCTAAACTACTCCATTTCAACAAATACGTTTCTAGCCTAGCTGAGAACTGGTTATATGTTTCTCCAGGTAGAAGTTTAGAAGTTCTAAATTTCTTCCTATATGCCTCAGAGTTCTTTTCATACCGGATCAGTAAGGCTTGCTTTAGTATTTCATAATTTTCCTGATCTTCTTTGGGGAGTTTCAGAAACACATCATATGCAATACCTCTCAATCCCTGGGATAACTTTAGACTCCATTTTTCCTTTTCCAGTCCATATGTAGAGGCTAGCCTTTCATACCTATCCAGATACGACTCAATTGCGTCCTCCTTTTCAACAAATGGATCTAGGTGGAAGTTCATGGCCCCATTTGCTGGGTTCTGAAAAGAGCTATTCGCAGAATGAGGTGAGCTATTACCATGGGTGATAGTCCCAGCCTGAAGTTCAAGATCAAGCTGTCTCATTTTCAGCTCATGGTCTCTCTCTGCTTGTAGCCTCCTTTCTTCTCTCTCAGCTTCCAATTTCTTGGCTTCTCTTTCTGCTTCCAATTTCTTGGCTTCTCTTTCTGCTTCCAATTTCTTGGCTTCTCTTTCTGCTTCCAATTCTAATTTCTTGGCTTCTAATTGCTTTGCTTCTCTCTCGGTGTACTTTTCACATTCCGTCGTGACATACCGGATCAGAACGTCACCATCCATGCCAAGCTCTTTTCCCACCTGCAGTGTAGCAGACCTAAATTTGACCAAGTCAGCCATGATGTATCTGTAGTCTAGTAGGGCAAGTGATCTTACTCAAACTAATTTACTACAATATAATTAACTTAGTTAAAATTAAAGTTAATTAAACTGACTTCACCATATATGAAACAGCTTTCTTTATCTGTACTCAATGGTACTCCTAAAATTATAATTATTTCCTACTATGTTACTCTTTCCAAAAAATTTACAAAACAAAATTTCTACACAGCAGAAATAGAAAGTTGGCTCAGGAATATCAAAGATATATCCCGCAGACGAGCCCCCACTGTAGCGGGAGGTTATTTAAATTTATTTATTATGTAAGAGTATGCCAGTAAATAGTTCTGACCTTACAAGTAATACCCCAGTCTTAGAAATAAGCACTGGTGTATTGTTATCATAACAATAGTCAGACTGTGAAAACCCTGGCCCAGTTGGTAAGAAGTAGTACCAGGATTTAAGGTGTCTCCTCCCTGTGACTATCTTATGATTACTTATATGCTAGGGGATAAGTAAAATGTACATTCACTGAACCCACAAAATGGAAAAAGTGAATAAATCCTCAGGTACCGTTAAATTAGTTTAATGATTACATTAATATTCTATTTCTACTAGTTGGAAAAGAGTATACACATATATATAAAAATATTCACACAATTACTATTATTGTCTGTTTATACTTCAAGATCTTAAATAATAAATTTACTGAAATCACTGTTATTAGTCCTTTGAATTTAAGGATAACTGTCATCAGTTGACTGAGTTTATGTATGGTTACTTATTGTTTTCAACTATTGGCTGTTTCACATGTATAGGTGGTCAGTGTCAAACAGGACACTTATCTTTCCAACTTGATACTGCTGAAACTGTCCTTTGCTGGTATCAGACTTGGTAGGCCCAACAGTAGGGATGCCAATGACCAGTTGAAGTTCACTCTTTGGGGTCCTGCACTTTTGTGGGATTGCCTCGGGTAAACTGCACCGGCTTCTGATACTGGACAGTCTGGTTTGAGTTATTTCATGGAACCCTCAGACTCCAGACACTTAGACTGAAATTTTCTGGCGATCCGCTCACACTTCAGATGGATTTAGAGTCGTGGCGTTATCTGCCCTCAGTCTTGTCTCAACCTCTTGCGTTGTGTATCTCTCTCAGTTTACCGATCCGCTTTAAATACGTATAGCGCGGACGTATCGGAGAGTACCGACGTCACAGCTTAAACCTAACCTGAAAAAATCCTTCCCGAACCGTGATTTCAGCCGATCTGTGCGTCGACTGAAATTTTGCCTTTCTCATACTCAGCATATATAATATCCATATTGTTCCATCTTATCTAGTTTTATACAGCTGATAAAACTCTATCTTCCTATCCATGTAAATTCCCAAACTGTTATTTGTTGATTTTAATATTTCGAACAGAAGTGGGTTTACCAGCTGTTAGCGTAACTGTGGGCAGCCGAAATACGCATATATCTCCGTAAATGAGAACTTCCTACCGTTCCATCTTATATGCAGTTATACACCATCCTTCCCTGTACTGAAATGTAAAATCCTTTTCCTACGGATTCCCTTCTGTTTTTATTTATTGTTTGCGATTCCCTCTGTCCGATACACGTTTCGCTTATACGCCGCCATTTTGAAAGCGGTCGTTCGATCGTAGACGGGTTTATAAATCTAACTGATCCCGTTTGCAATGACTTGAAACCAATTTTGCGACAAATGGTTCCTACCAGGATTGCTACAACGTTAACCACTGACAGACAGGTAAGCAGTTGTAAGTGTCATCTAACCCTGACAAACGATTTTTTCTGTTAAAATTCACTTGTCTAGTGTTTTCTTTCTTTCTGCCACATACTTGTTTTTGTTTATTATTTACTATTCACGTGCCTCGGGTTTCATTCTGTTTCAGATCCAAACAGCATAGTTTTGTTGCTACTGAATCTGAACTGAAGCCCTTTTCTCACTAACCAAGGTGATCCATTGTTCATTGGGTAGACAAAAAAATTGCATGCTCGCTGGTGTAATATATGTTAGCATTGTAGCGTATAGCTGGATGCTCTGACACTTATTAATTTTTTATCACCTGTTAACCTAAAAATTAAATAATGGCTACATAGTGCAGTAATTTAAGTGATGAAGGCAGAACTTCTACTTATGTGAGGCAAATATGAGTTGTGGCAGAAAAATTACCTCGACTTATCAAACAATTCTAATTATCAGAAGACTCTATCTAGCTAACTTAACCGAAGTTTTTTTAAACAAAACCAAAGAAGACAACTGGCCCGAACATCCAGAACTCTTCTAGTTAAGCAAAATTTGGCTTAAGCGAATTCGGCTTAAGTGGACAGCACTGTGTGGGGATATATAAATTTACATCTTGCACAGAGGTTTCTTTATGTGCAATCTGGCTATTATTTGCCATATTTATTATCATAATCTTTGTCTTTTCTTTGTATCAATAAATACACTTAGTTTTTTATGTGACAACCAAGTAAAAATGAAATACAAATCCTTAGGAAAACTTGGTTCAATATGTGTCCGCTCGTTTCAAAATTCTGGTCTCCAATGGTGAGCTGGTGACAATGTTCCTTCTAAGTTGTGCGTGTGTGTGCAAGCACTGAGGTTATGAAATCTGCACATTGGAAATTTAACTTCCTACAAAATGTTAAATTAAAATAAATATGGTAATAATAAAACAAACACCTCCATTGACAAATAAGTACACTCAATTGGGTGCGCCAAATTTTTTGGCACTTGGGAACAAATTGCACGTTAAATTTTTGTGTAGGGCCTTACAGAGGCCATTACAAATTGGAGGGAAAATTCTGGTGACCAGAAATCTTGTGCCGTTATATATTCCTGTAACTCGCCCATCTTCTACAACTATGTGGAACATGAAACTTTTATCACTGTTAACTTAGGCCTAACGTTGACAGTGCACCAACTTCAATTATGTCTCTGACATAGCTGAAAAATTTACTCTACAATTTTCCTAATCACACTCATATTTTAAAAAATACTAGTGGTCTGAACTATTCTGACGTAAGTCATTGTAATGAAGAATAAACTTTAAACACTGCATCCTTATCTTAAATTTAAAGTCAGATTCACTGTTAATTATCAAATCACAAATTAAGTAAAGCCATAACGAGAAGCACCCCTAGCGTGCCGATGGTCAAGAAAATATGGGCCTAACACCATATTCCCAATATGCCTTAATGGGCATGTAACAGGATCCTTCCCTCCCCTCCTATCATGAGAAGCTAGGGAAAAAATGATGGACATTATGATTACCATTAGGCTAATGATACTGTCTTCAGTTTTTGTGTTATTAAAGTTTTGTTGCTGTAAAAACAACTTTCATTTTTTTTTATTTCTAAGATGTCATGTTTGATTGACTTCATTATATTGAAAAACTGAACATTTATATGGTTAATTCAGGCGGTTCTTTGCTTATAACTCCAACTTGTCTATGTTAATATCTTTGCTGTTTCTGTATTTTTCACTCAGTATATTTTCAAATTATGATAGTTGTTTATGCTATCAATGAAATGTGTTAATTATTATTTTACAGACCAATATTAAAAGCTTTCACAGGAAATGATACCTAAGTGTTGTCCATAGCCTAATCAGACCAGAGCCTCTAATAATAATGAATTAATTTTCTAGAACGGTTGATAATATGAATAGGCCTACTGAAAATTTAGTGGAATTTTTTTTTATAGTATAAATGACAGCTTTTAAACATAAGCCCCTGTCCGGTTATTTCCAACAGCGAAAAGAAATAAAACTGGAAAGTTATCACTGTGTTCATTAAAAATAAAAGCACTGGTTTAACTTTTAATGGCCTAATTTTCATCCCATTTGCTGTTCATATGTAGGTTACTAACACTGAAAAGTACAACTCCTGCCACACACTAACACATGAAACGTGTAATGCATTGCCATTGTTGTGATGTAAGACAATGAAATTTAAGTCCAGCTACCTCACAATGGTCATGAATGACCACAAATCTCGGATTTTTCCACGCTCTGTGCCGTGACCTTTACCATTCACAACAGTTTATGAATGAACAATCGCGGACTAATTTGTATACAAAACACCCCGTGTCAAAATGCCTGTGTAGCAGAAAAGTATCTGCATTCAATGCTATATAACACTTCTCAAATAACTGATTCCGATAAAAATTTCTATAAAATTAATAATGACGCAACGACGACGATATGCCTTCATCACAGCCTCGGTTGATATAACGGCAACTGAAAGCTGATGTTCCTCCATGTCTATCTCTGTCAGCAAGCTTGCTGACGGAATCGGTCACCTTACGTATTTTAGACCGCGTAAACACATAATTCAAGTATTCTTCTAAGTCAAAAGTACTAGTACTTACTTTTCGGCCGGCCCTTTTATCATCTTTGTCGGCTCATTTTTTATTAGGGGTTCTTGCTAATCGGCCACATAAGAGAATAAGTGGATGATACCTATCTCAAGAAGTTTACCAGAAGACAGGAAATGCAAAGCACAATGGAAGGTACCTTGGGCTTGATAAGAAAATAGTCCCATATTGGAAGAACTTTAACTATATTCTTCGAAACAGATTCTCTTTAGTCAATTATCTGTTAGTTTTAAAATAATTTTAGAGCAGTTCAAACTTATTAACTGATAACTATGCTAAATATTTATAGTCATTTTTATGCGCAGTAATACACAGACTGGGAGGAAAAAAAAACAGCAGGATTTGAAATAGTGCATACTTCATTATGCAGCTAGATAGTCCTTTCAATGTGAGACGTCGGGGAAGGGATAATCCTCACTTTGTATTAGCCACTAATGCAAACAGCACGTTGGCTAATGAGAATAAATGACTTGTGAGGAAAAAATACACGCACACTGTCAAAGGTGTAGTTATGTCGCCATATTGGCCTTTACTTTATGGACAGCAAACATGAAGATCTCAAACCGCTTTAATAGCGAGTACGAAGTTACTACCACCAATCAATTCTGTACTGCCAATCATGGGGAAGGGGGGGGGGGGGCGCTTAAAAAAATACCGGGATGTTATGTCATCCTATTCATATTAAGATTGCTCCGCCCCCCTCCGTCTAGTTTATCAGCCGTGTAGTTATCGTCGCCTTTCCAGTGTAAACAAATATCGCAGGTGACTTTGTGAATGACACAGCAATGCAGGGCGTGTGCTGGTAATTATTGATTGCGATGGTCTAGTTCATTCATAGCCTAAGAGGCCGTACTAAACGCGTGTTTAGCTTTGAATCTCATTCAAGCACTCACCTCGGCTCGGACGAAACAAGCGCAGCCTTAGAGGAGGAAATTGGTGAGGTACAATTTTCATTCTACTGTTATGCCTTAAATACACTAGAACGAGTTCCACATATACGTAGACAGCGTGAGCAGTTTTGTTAACCTGGAGGCATGGCTGAAAGATGGGGTGAGCCTTTGCAAAGAAATGATATAGAAACTGGGGATATATATATACACAGTACTGATGTTTGAACACATGGCAGATTCAAGTCAGAAAGTCGAATTGTAACTGCGAGAGGTGAAAAAAAGGAAGGGATGGGGGAATAGTCTGTTCGTGAGCAGAAAAAGAGCCTAGAAATCTTTCATGTAAAATAATATTAACGCGCTTATATATGAGATTAGATTAAACAACAGTATGATTAATGTCTCCATTACATTAATATGAGTGTTTTTACATCGAAATTTCCATGTTCTGTACGACCCTATGATTGCACTGGTGCTAACATCACTCCATAATTCTCGCCGTTTGTACGTCGGTCACATCTAAGGGATGCAACTGTGGTTGAAAGTTATACATTAATTGTAGCCTATTGTTTCCCTTATACGTACTCTCCCGAAAATAGTAACACTTAACGAAGAAAAGTCGGTGAATTGTGCAACACAAAGTGAGTGACAGTGATATATGAATAAAATGTAAGTTTTTAATTGTAGAACCCAGTTTCATTCCAGAAACGGATTTAACTCATCATTTTGTTAAAAATAACCTTAAAATGTAAGTTTTTGATTGTTTCTTCAAGACAAAATTTTAATTTAATTTATTGCAGACTTATTGTTGGAGCTACTCGCTGTTGTGAAATGACGTCTGTCTCACATCACGAATTCTCTGACCATACCGTGCGCCATACATTGTAGAAAGATATGATACACTAACCAATGAAAACGCTTTCTTGGTCATGTGTTTACTACCGCTGGGAAAATAAAGATGGCAAGGCTCAATCTGTGTAACCTGATTAACTTCGGAATTTTACTACAGCATTTTAGAAGAAGTACCAATTGAAAGAGGGTACCAACACAATATTAGGGATATTACTCGACCCGTAAGGAATAATACTTTTACTAATACTAAGATAGGACGGGAGAAATCTTGGGTTGAATGCATTCTAAGCTTCAGGTTGTCCTAAATTTAGCAGTTTAAACTATGCATACTATAAAATGCAATTTGGAAACTAAAAGATTATTACATAGATATATAAAGCCTAATCCCAAGTATAATTTAAGCTTTGAGGGAATAAAATCGCATCAGGAATAACGGAGATAATAAAAAAAAAGTAGTTTTCCTACATTGAACGATAGGCAAAAAGGTACCCATATTTTCTGATAGTGATTACATTCCTCGGGATGCCCATCTCGTACGTCCGAGGTCACACTATAAATAGACTGGCCTAACAAACTCGGGTCAGTCACTATTATTTGAATACACAGAAAGCGGGGGAAAGAAGAGCATATGTTAATGCAAGTGTTTACCTTCTGTACCTGTTCTTCTTCTTCTTCTGTCCTTAGCCACCGACCATCAAAGCAGTCAGTGGCCATTACGCCTAGTGGCGTCTTAGGGCAACAGCAGATAGGTTTTCTTTGCCATTGTTTCCCATCACGCCTAGTGGCGTCTTTAGGGCAATGGCAAATCAACCCATTTGCCGTTGTTTCCGTAATCGAAGTGTCTGGCAAACGGGTGATCAGCCCGTTGGTTCTGTACCTGTTAGCAGATCTTAATCAACCATTGAGGGCTAGTCTGTGTGTGCCTGAGGGTAAGAACATATATATATATATATATATATATATATATATATATATATATATATATATATATATATATATATATATATATATATGAATGTATTTATGTGTAATTCAATTGATTAATCCATCTGTGCGATAAGACGTGTATAGATGTGTTAGGAATGGACAGTGTGTATTGATGAAACTTACAGGCTGATGTATAATTCTAGAGGCAAAGCCTGCCTTCGGAAATATTTAAAATATTGAGAATGATGGCCAAAGTACGACTGTAAGTTTGATAAAGTATTTGAAGAAGTATTTCTTGAATGGAATGAGACACCTACCAGGAACATAAGGAAAGATGAAAGGGATTGTAGTACTGTATAATTTGACCTATTACTTAGTAGTTTTATTCACAACCAAATTATTGTAAGGAGGCGAATCATGGGAAACGAATGACAATTAAGAAGGTAGAAGAAAATTATGATCACACTGAACTAAAATGATTGTTGCTACTTTACTATACCTTGTGCATCTGCTAGCACGCTAGTCTGAAACTGTCTATCGTCCCCGTCTGTGTCATAGAGGGATATTGATAGGCAAATACAGGGATTGCGTGTAACTTCGTTTCAGGTTTAATCCTTTAACCTAAAGCCTATAACAAATAAGAAGAGGCTTCTCTTACTGACAGTGCAACGAATGCAGTGCCAGTCTATGGAAAAGGGCCAGACATATTGTGTGTACAGTTGGAAAGTTTTCATCTGAAGATTCTATCCAGCATCAGAGGAACCCATCTGCAGTGACTCAGATAAGTTGCTCTCAGGGCAACTGTGTAGCGTATGCCGGCTCACCAAAAAATAAACGCATCCAGTTCATGATGAACAGAACAGCGTAGAGCTTAATTAGATTGTAAAGATAACACTAATAATTCTTCAGTGAAAGATCAAGCAAGCTAGACTGTTTACCAAGAGATAGACATCTTAACACAAAAGAAAGACATTTTTGTTGAACTGTTCTTATTTATTTACCTTTGTAAAATATTTGATTTTAATGCTTTTCAAACAGAAAAGAGAAAATGTATAAATAAATTGTAAATATTTATCAGCAGACTTACTTAAATTTTTTAAGTTAAGTTTTTATTCAATGTTGGTAAATTTTAATTAAATAATTTCCCCTAGCAGAGTCAGAAACAATATTAACTACAATAATCACAGAGGCGTATCAGGAGATGTAGCAGTTAGGGACTCAGAGTACTACATCACCATCTTCTCTGGGAACTTACATAGCTTGACCCTACCTTTGTGTCTATACACCCTACTCTCTTCAGAGAAGGGGGTATTACTGATAAGACCAGACTCTTATCTGGCACTATCCTGGTATCATCTGATACACCTTTATGTCCAGGATATCTTCTTATTTTCAATAACATCTGAACCTCTCGCGACATTCGCTGGAAATGAAACGGTTTATTGGAGCATAGATACCATGATTTCCGATTATCCCAATGACGCAGTTGATTTCCCAACTGAGTTCCTTAACGAGCAGTGCCCATCAGGAATGCCACAGCATTTGCTGAAATTAAAGGTTGCTGCATGTATCTGAACGCAAAAAAGGACTATTGAATGGCACGCGTTTGGTCATAAAAGTCTTGCATCGGAATTCCATTGATGCAGAAATTATCACTGGCAGTAATAAGAGAGAACGAGTCTTAATTCCTCGCATTGACTTAGAACCTTAAGATAACTGATGTTGTTGTAGGACACACTGACGTGTACTGGAAAAGAGCCTACAGTAATCTGACAGCTTATTGTAACCTTATAGCTGCTCTCTAATTTGCTAGCTAAACATGGATTATACCAACTGTCTATTTCGACAGCTCACCCTTTTGTCCCCGCCCTCTTTCATGTAAACACGGGCTAATGCAGTGTTTACAATCTTCGTTGACCTGTCAGTCATAACAAGAAACAAATCACGCTTTGCTTTACTCCTTTTCACTGTCGTACGGAAGAGATAAGCAAGGACATCTCATCACGACAGCAGAGGGACAGGAAACAAGATGGGCAGAGCACTTCAGAGAAACTCTGAACAAGGAACCACCAGAGACACAATTGAATGTTCCTGAGGCTGAAAACAATCTAGATGTAAATACAGACATTCCACGAAAAGAAGAAATCATCACAGCAATCAAAGGGTTAAAGAACGGAAAAGCTCCTGGCCATGATAACTTAAATGCAGAGCTATTTAAGACAGACCCTGAGCTAGCAGCAGAACTATTAGAACCACTATTTGCACAAGTCTGGAAAACGGGGACAACACCATCAGAGTGGAACAAAGGAATAATTGTCAAATTGCCCAAGAAGGGAGATCTTGCAGACTGCAATAATTGGAGAGGAATCACTCTTCTCTCAGTTCCCAGCTAAATACTAGGCAGGATAATTATACAGAGAATTTCAAAAGCAGTAGACCACAAACTGAGGAAAGAACAAGCAGGATTTAGAAAGAACAGAAGATGTGTAGATCATATATTCACTCTCAGAAACATTATAGAGCAGTGCTCAGAATGGCAAAGACAGCTGTACATTAATTTCGTTGATTTTGAAAAGGCTTTTGACAGCATACATAGGGACAGTTTATGGAAAATACTGAGGGCTTATGGAATTCCAAGCTGCATAGTGTCAATCATAACAAGCCTCTATGCCAACTTTACGTGTAGTGTTGGGCAGAGCAGCCTAACCTTTGAGGTGAAGACAGGAGTACGACAGGGATGCCCCTTATCAACCACTCTATTTTTAACAGTCATAGATTGGGTGATGCGCCAGACAACAGAGGGTAGTCCAAGAGGAATAAGATGGACTACATTTTCTACATTGGAAGATCTGGAATATGCAGATGACATTGCACTACTAGCACATTCACATCAACACATCCAGGAAAAAAACGGATAGACTTAATAAGTTTAGCCAGCAGGTGGGCTTGAACATCAATTTAAAGAAGTCAGAGGTCAAGCCGCTCAATATGAGCGACCCTGAGCCCAAATCAGTAAGGAATCAGCAACTGGTACAGACAGACACCTTCACATACCTAGGATGCATAGTAACACCATCAGAATGAATAAGGCAAGAACAGCCTTTTTTAGCCTAAACAACATCTGGAAGTCCTCTCAATACAGCACAAGCACAAAATTAAGATTATATCAGAGCTGTGTGCTTTCTGTGCTTCTCTATGGTGCGGAATGTTGGAGAGTTACAGAGAAGGAAATGTCGAAATTGTCCTCTTTTCACACAACATGACTAAGAAAAATTCTCCGAATCTTTTGGCCGAATACCATCACCAACCAAGATCTGCTTACTCGGATCAAGCAAGAGGACATGCACACCATCATAGCTGGCAGACGCTGGAGCTGGGTTGGCCATGTCCTCAGAAGAGACCGCGATTCCATCACAAGAACAGCTATGCTTTGGACCCCTGAAGGAAAACGAAAGAGAGGCCGACCAAAAATAACCTTGCGGAGGACTGTGGAGGCTGAGATGCAAAGAATGAACCAGAGTTGGGGCACTGTACGAAGGATGGCCGCCGACCGAGCAAAGTGGAATCAATTTGTTGTTGCCCTACAAGACGCCACTAGGCGTGATGGCCACTGACTGCTTTGACGGTCGGCGGCTAAAGATCAAAGAAGAAGAAGAAACTGTCGTACGGAAGGTTAATAGTTTTATTTGTCCCGTCTAAGTAGAGTGGATGTCGACAGATACTCGAGAAAAGGTATTTAAATAGATTTCACAGGTGGTAGATTGAGGAAAAGATATGTCTCTGGAGTGATTAGGTTATCTCTTCCAGCCTATCCGTACGACTGTACTTTATTACCAGACAGCCTCCCCCCCCCCAATCAAGAATAGATAAGTTACTCTACACACACACAGCTATGTGACAACAAGACACACAAACGTGAACAAATACGGACAAATGGGTATGGGTCTGACCAACACACAAAGGCTAGTTTCTTTGTAGTTTATTATCATTTAAACTCGACAACATCCAAATATCTAAAGGAAAAGATCAAAGAGTCATTTACATGCATATGAAATAAAGCAGAAAAGTGCACCCTACCCGAATGGAGAAAAAACCCAAAATTATTAACCCAAAGGTTAAAGGTTAGCACTCTGTTACAGAATGAACAGTATTGGTACTCTATGAGAAAGTAAAGTAAACGAAATTTAGACAAATCAGATATATGGATAGTTTCCAGCAAACAAGGAAAATACTCACACACTCTCCCAAACAGTGGCCACTCTCACACTCTTACCTAATTGCCTGGTATGGTAGATCTGTAATATCCCTTGGTAATAGAATTAGTCCATGAATATATTATCTAATTCACTTAATATTATGTCACCCCAGTTGTCGCAGATGCAAATTGGCCTCAGTTCATCCCAGAACAAACTAGTGAGGTGAGCGCCTAATATGGTGCTTTCCCTGGATATAAGTGTTACTACAAATAATGAAACTGTGAGAGTTCTTGAGGTTCACCCTTTCACGGGGAAAATACTTCCAGTATTGGGAAAAATCTGGTTGCTAAAAAATTGTTACATGTGATGATGATGGTTCTTCTATCGGCCAACTGTGTTAGAGCGCCGATTCTGCACAGCATCTGTATCTAGGGAGATACTCCACTGGAATTACGACTGTCAGGAATCTGGAACGAAAATAATGTTATATGTACCACTGTCACGAGAGGGTAGATGTTATTGAAATTAATAAAGATATCCTGGACACAAAGGTGTATCAGGTGATACCAGGATAGTGCCAGATAAGAGTCTGGTCTTAAAAGTAATACCTACTTCTCTGAAAAGAGTAAGGGTGTATAGATTTCATAGGTAGGTTTAAGCTGTATAAGTTCCTAGAGAAGATGGTAATATATTACTCTAAGTTTCTACTGGCCCCTCTCCAGATCCTCCTCTGTTAATATTATTATTATTAGTAACTCTGCTAGGGGTATTAACTAATCTATTTACCAACAAGAACTGTAACTGAACTTAAATAATTTAAGTACGTCTGCTGGTAAATATTTACAATTTATTTTTACAGATTTTCTTTTCTGTTTGAAAAGCTTTCAAGAAAACTCAAAATTCAATTACAAATTTAAATAAATAGACATTTGAAAATTGTTCAAAAAAATATCAAAGTCTCTTAAATTGGTTGAAGGTTCTCTCTTGGATGAACTCACTCTTGTAGAATATCAAGGCTATATCTTTATAACACTGTGATTTCACTGTCCCCTGATTTTAAGATATCACTGGCTATAATCATGCCCCAACATGGGTCATCATATTATTATTACTGTCTGTAATCTTGGTGTGACTGGAATACTATACAGTAGCCTTGTTTGGCCACTTATCTTGTAACTTGAAGCCGGTTCCACTCTTGTCCTGGAAGGAAAGATTAACTGGACTTCCTCCAGGCAGTAAGTACTTGATGACTGGCCCTCTAAACTCAAAAGGCGCTTGCACCAGGAGTCCCTTCAGTAGTGGCTGACTTTTTTATGTGTGGTTGGGTTTACAGGAAATAAACAGAAACATATTGGATTAACCACTATATTTTCTATCACTATCCCTTTATTATAGATGTAGGGGATGTGAGACAGTTTTCAGACAATGTGCAAGCAGACGCACAGGGCACAATAGCAGTAATAACTTAATCTATTTCATCGTGAATATATCTTACTCTCATTTCCTAGTTATAGCCATTTGTCCATGATTCGCCTCCATACAATGATTAGGTCTTGTATAAAATACTAAGTAATAGCTCAAACAATACAGTAATACAATTCCTTTCATCCTTTCCTTAGTTCCTGGTGTGTGTCCCATTCCATCAAGAAATAATTCTTTAAATGCTTTTCTAAAATTATAGACACACTTTTGCCATCATTCGCAATTTTTTTGAATATTCACAAACTTGGCTTTTGCCTCCAGAAATTTACACAGTAGTTCAAACACATCTACGCACTTTCTAATGCACACTGTACTTAATCAATAGAAATACATATAATTATATATATATATATTCTTTCTTACCCTCAGACACACACAGTCGAGCTGTTAATGGGTATCTATTAGTCTGATCTCAGATACAAAAGGCAAAGGCAATCTGCATTAACACGCTGATGCTCACTGTGTTTTTGAAATTCTTATGGCCTGCTTTTTTTATTTAGGGCACATCCTATATATAGCCCAAGGCCGGACGCCAGAGGGAGCTTACTACCCAAAGTGTGTTTTGTGTTCCGAAATTGTATGCAAATCTGTCTATGTGTACAAATCAGGAAAACTAAGATTTTATTTATCTACGTTATTCCTGGAGCGATTTTATTCATCTAAGGCTTAAAATACGCTCTGAATTATCCTTTAACTTCCTAGCTGTTGCGTGCATATTTTGACGCACATATTACAAAAATCTATATGGCTATTTTATATGGGAAAAATATAGACATTCATTCATTTGTGTATGAAAATGCTGTCTATGGTAAAAGCGAGAGAATCCATGTTTGATTAACACTTTTGATTATAGGAGTAATCGTTCTTGATATTGATCCGGCGCACGGATACTGCTCTTACGTTTGTACTTATTTTTTAGGGCCAGAAAATAGATTAATTTGCTTATTATGTTTATGGCCTGAATTCATATGTATTACTTATTATTAGTACAAGTAGAATCAGTCCTATATTGTATATTTTGGATGGGTAGGCGGGACTAGATTCTTGTTATTCCGGTCTAGCGGAAGTATGAGTTGTCTTGACAAGTCGTGATGAGTTCCGATGTACCGTGATAATGGCGGGTACGCACTTTTCAAAGGGCTGGTAGATTCTTAAGGAAATATGATTTATGAAGTGGTTTTCTTCTAAAGGAGATGGTATCTCTACTAGAGTTTATGTTAGAGACTCTCCTAAGATACGGTACAATGTATAATTCGGACTCCATGTATTGCCAGACCCTATTTTGATGATCTCATGTCGATTCGACCTAGATGGAACATTGTGCTTCGTATCGCTAGGGTCGTGTTTTGTATCGACGAAGATGACAGACTTTCCTACAGCGGTTATGGCTACGTGAATTAACCTGATCACCGTAGAGCTGTATGGAAACATTTATGAAATCATTTATATACCCATTATAAATTAACTCTGGCTTATATTCTCCTTCCTATGAATGAGTGAACGACAACTCAGGGAGGCGGCCATGTTAGATTTCGGTCATCATATGTTTTGATCACTGCCAAGAGAACAGATTATTTATCCTATTATCGGACAGTGACAGGGAGATCTCAATCTTGCTAGAAACCCCCTTTCGTGGTTTCATAATATATACTACAAACTATGGACGTCAAGTAACTTTAGTTATTTACCGATCTGCCTTCACTGACGCGTTTAGTCAGATAGGGGATGCGGCCATAATGTATCATGACATTGAACTTTTGATGTACTGCCCATTATTTCTGAATGTGTCATGACTTCAGATCTGCTATGTATACCTACAAATTGATATGTCAACATACCATGATGTACTCGTATGTCCCAGTGTGTACGTCTGAATAAATTGAGTAAACAAAGATTCCAGCAGTCTGCATTGGTGCCTTGTAGACACAAGTGTATGAGTGGTTATATTGGTCAGCACACGAACAGTACACCATTCGCGGTAATCACACTCTACACTTCTACTCATACATACACCATCCTGCGTCGGTTGAAGTGACCAAGTTTAGGGTCTGCTTCCCCTGGAGCCTTTGCCTTCCCTAACTCAGGACTAGGGTGAGTTACCCATTTACAGCTGGGTAGACTGGAGCATGCCTGATCTCAACAACACACCACTCTTCCTTACAGAGCATACAGACTGACACTTTATAGAGTGGGAGATAAACAAAAAAAGAAGAAAGACACCTTTTACAGTGGCGAGCCAGATTCCTTGGTCCAGCTTACGCAGTTTTATGTTGAGAATCACAGTTTACAGCTGAAAGAACATTTGTTTAACCACATCAACACCAGTAGGACAGCTATACAGTCGATGTCAGCTTGACCTGTATTACCGATAGGATGCTGTATCTAGGTCAGCGCTTGTTGACAGTTTTTCGCTGTACAGACAGTATTACACAGGACAGTGGTATCAAGTGTAGAAAATATCTGGAGCAGTATTGTTGACATTCTCAACGTACAGAAGAATCACAGTGTTGTTGAACATAAAGTGCATAGTTCATCGTTGGATCTTCAAATGCTCAACAACAAAAAAATTGACAGTGTAATAGTTTAGAATTAAATCTATTACTGAATAAAGTGGCAAGTTATTAGTATTAAAATAAACTGTGCCTGCTTTGCAACACCATACCTGCAACACATTCCATTCATGACATAAATTATATTGTATGCTATATGCTATTTATGCTTACATGTTATTTGTTTATATGTGTAGGTGTTTATATTTTGTGGGCCTGGATGGGAGGTGACTAGAACAGGAAATACCGAATGATATTGGTCTTGTTCTGGCGTTCGATAGGGAGCAATTTCTTAATTGAAATTTGCATGCAACATAGTTTGCAAATATTTGGTTAGTTGTGACGACTGTTTCATATTTGTATTTGTAACATTTTTTCTGTTCTTTATTTTTGTTTGATTTGTTTGTATAATTGTAGGTCTCATCTTTCCTTTCATTTCAGTTTTTTACACCCTTATGTTTATACACTGTGGCGTTATTTGTCTTGTTATATTATTGCAGTTATCATCACGGTTTCTGTGATCATTTTTTTCATTTCTCCTATTTAATTTAATTTGATCTCTGCAAATGTGTTCATATTGTCTTTTCTTGTCTGTCCTTTGTAATGTCTTTAGTTGACATATGACATAGGAGTTATAGTGGTATACATTGATAGTATAGTAAAGATCAGTACTTTATGACTATTTTCCACAGGTACCCAAGTGATCTTTGATTACATTGAGGTATACAAGACCTTTGTAAGGCTTGTCTCTCACAGTATTTGAGATACAGTTATTGTTGTCCACAGGTACTCAAGTTATCTTTGGTTATTATAAACCATACAAGTTTGGACTAAGACTAAGTCTATGGTATAGACTTGTCTCCCATTAAAGTGAAATAGGGTAATTTATTTACTTTTTCAGGTTTCTGATTTAAGAAGACAATATGTCTACATTAGATTATTTTATTGCACAAGGAAAATCTCTTGATAAGACAGGGATAGACTTAGAACAATGGGCTGTTGCTCAATATGACAAAGCATTAGCTGCTGAAGAGAGAAAAGCTGCTGCAGAAGAAAGAAAAGCTTTGGCTGAAGAAAAAAGATTAGAAAGAGAAGCAGCTGCTGAAGAAAAAAAAGCTGCTGCTGAAGAAAAAAAAGCTCTAGCTGAAGAAAAAAGATTAGAAAAAGAAGCAGATATTGCTGCTGAACTAAAGAAATTGCAGATGCAAGTGGATGAAAGGAGATTTGATGCAGAACAGAAGAAATTGGAAGCTGCTGCAGAACAGAAAAAATTAGAAGCTGCTGCAGAACAGAAAAAATTAGAAGCTGCTGCAGAACAAAAAAAACTAGAAGTTGCTGCTGCTGCAGAACAGAAAAAACTAGAAGTTGCTGCTGCTGCAGAACAGAAAAGATTAGATAGAGAAGCTGAAGAGAGAAAAGCAATAAGAGAACATGAGTTTGAATTAGAGAAATTAAAATTGACATGTATGAGTAATGTTAATCAGGCATCTGGTGGTAATGGTAAACCCTTTGTGTTCAAGGTCAAGGTACCAGCGTTTAACCCTACCAGTGATGACATAACATTTTGGCTTTCTAGATTTGAACGGGCTTGTCGATCTCATAATGTTGACAAATCACAGTATGTGAATCAGTTGTCTGAAAATCTAAAAGGGGAGTCTCTGAGTAAGTTATATTTTGTTGAAGAGGCCGACAAAGATAATTATGATGCTGTTAGGGCAGCTTTGATAAAGAGATATCAGCTGTCTGAGGAAGGTTATCGTCTTTTGTTTAAAACAATGAGACCTGAGGTAGGTGTAGAATTCTCAGAATTCATCTCAAAAGCACGAATTACACTTTCACGATGGATTGAATTATCCAAAACAGAGAAAACATTTGATGGTCTTACGGATTTATTGCTAAGAGACAAGGTCATGTCTTCTGTAAATAAATCATTCCTAGAGTTCTTACATGAGCGTAAACCTAGTACAATAAAGCAAATGGAAGAATATTGTGACCAGTATGCCACGGCACACCCTGACATGATTCTTAGTAACTCTAACATTAAAGAGAGTATGCCAGTTGCTTCGGCAACAGAATATAATCAGAATTACTCACACAAATTCCAAGGAGCTAAAAATAAATTTGATAAAAAGGTTAATTGGAATAAGTATCAAAACCAAGATAACCACTCAAATCAGAGTTCTTCTTCGAAGAACTGGAATCGGGCTGATAGTCCTCGACACGCGAGGGGTGCCCATAATGTTAGAAATTCTCGGAAAGGGAGTAGCTATAGGAACTACCCAAGTGCTTCATGGAGACAAAAGAAACAATATTACAGGGATACTCAATATAATGAGCATGATGATTATGATCATGAATATTATGATTCAAACCCAAATAGGGGTTATAACAGAGGCAATAATAATTATAGAGACAATTATAACCGAGGTAGATCACAACACAAAAGACATGGTAAATCTTATTACCAGGCTAACTCTGCACAACAGGAGTTCCACGACACCGATAATCAGAATAATGATAAAAAAGAGTGTAGCAAATTCCGCTTTCGATTTTGCTAGAGCATCTGAGTGTTCGCAATGCAAAACATTATTCGATCCAACCACAGTGTCTACTTTAAGCTGCGGTCACCCGCTTCCCGCTCTCCATGCGTCAATTGCGCATAATGGAAGGGGTGCTCTTGTCTTTAATAGGGGCCTAATAGATGGTACTCCGGTATCAATTCTTTTCGATTCGGGGTGCACTACCATTGGAGTGAGGCAATCACTCGTAAATCCTTCTCGAGCTACAGGCAATATAGTCAAATGTGTAACATTTGGTGGCACATTGGAGAAGTACTCCACTGCCATTATCAATATTGCTACGCCTTTCTTTACAGGAGAGGTGCAAGCATGTCTCTTGCCGAATCCGATCGCTGATCTTATCATCGGTCGCATTCATGGAGTGAAAGAATGCACTCCACAGCAAATTTCTAATTGGGAAAATGTTAATATGCAATCTGCTAATGCAGTAATCACTAGGGCTCAAGCTCTTAATATGCCACAATCTTCACATTCTGAAGATAATGATGCGCAGATCCAAGATGATCCCTTGGAGATTTCCCACGATTCCTTTATCAAACAGCAGGAAGATGATCCTACTCTAAAGAAATTCTTTACTCTGGCAACAAAAGGTGATCCGAATAAGGATACAAATCGTAAATCTTGGATTACGATGAAGAATGGCGTACTTGTACGTATGGTACAAGACTCCGCTAAGTCCATTCATTCTCAAATCCTTGTGCCTAAAAATATGAGAGTTAAAATCTTACAGCACGCTCATGATTCGCAGTGTGCTGGACATATGGGTTTTTCCCGTACTAAAGCTAGAGTTCTTCAATCTTTCTTTTGGCCTGCTGTGAATAAGGACATACGAATCTATTGTCGATCTTGTAAAGTATGTCAAGAGATTAAATCCAGAGGTCCACGCCATGATGCACCTATTCAGGCTGCAGACATTCCCATTCGGCCATTTCAAAAAATGGCGATAGACATCATTGGTCCATTTAAGATAAAGTCTGCTAGAGGACACCAATTTATTTTGACGTGTGTTGATATGTGCACACGTTGGCCGGAGGCTGTTCCTCTAAAGAGCATAACTACTGCTGATGTCGCAGATGCTCTTTGGTTAATATTTTCTCGTCTGGGGTTTCCAGCAGAAATATTATCCGACCATGGTACCCAACTCATATCGGATACCATGTCTCAAGTAATGTCGACTCTGAAGATAGAGAGATCGCTGAGTAGTATTTATCATCCTATGTCCAATGGGATGGTGGAACGTTTGAATAGAACTCTGAAAAACCTACTAGGTAAGATAACAGAAGATCATCCTCAGGATTGGGATAGGGTTTTACCCGCGGCTCTCTTTGCATATAGAGAGGTCGCCAACGAACATACAGGATTTTCTCCCTTTGAACTTGTCTTTGGCGCGAAACCGCGAGGTCCTATGTCCTTACTTCATGATCTTATAACTGCTGATAATATTGTCGATGACACAAAATCCTCTTATGAATATGTCATCGCACTTAGACACAAGATTATTGAAGCATGCAAATTGGCAACTGCTTCTTCTGAATTTGCGAAACAGAAGGCAAGGGAATTTGCCAATAAAAAGAGATGTTTGCGACAACTTTGTCCAGGTGACAAAGCATTTGTCTTGCTACCTTGTAGGGAAAATAGACTTCTCATTTCTTGGAAAGGTCCGTACGATATAATATCAAAAGTTTCCGATGTTGACTATATCGTCGATATTGACGGGAAGCGTAAAACCTTCCACATCAACATGCTCACGGAATTCCATGAACGTCCTGATTATTTACAACCTGTTTTCCAGGCAACGGACGATTTTCCAGTCCAACATGGACAGTACTCATCTCTGTCAGTAATACAGGATGAGGAAACGAGTTTCTCGGATGTAAATTTACCTTTTCCAATGATTCCTCTTCACTCTAATGAATCATGGAAAGATGTTGCAATTTCTCCAGAATTATCTCCAGGAGAGCAGAAACAAGTTTCTACTATGTTAGAACAATTTCAGGATGTCCTTACTGACATTCCTGGTCAAACTGATGTCATTCAACATGACATTATTCTTACTGACCATAGTCCTATAAGAGTCAGACCGTATCCTATCCCGATACATTTTCAAGCACAGGTAGAGAAAGAGTTAGATGAGATGATAGAGTTAAAAATTATTGAACCATCCACATCAGCATATTCTTCGCCGATGGTTATAGTACGAAAAAAAGACAATAACATACGTCTTTGCGTGGATTATCGCAAATTGAATCAAGTGACTAAATTCGATGCTGAACCTATGCCTTTACTAGAAGAGCTACTTACGAGACTATCGAATTCTCACTTCTTTACTAAACTCGATTTGTCTAAGGGATATTGGCAAGTTCCACTATCCGAACACGCCAAACCGTTTACTGCTTTTTCGACGCCTAGGGGTCTATTCCAATGGAATTTCATGCCTTTCGGTCTTATGAACGCCCCTGCAACATTTGTACGCATGATGCGTCGAATCCTATCTCATCGCTCAGATGTCATTGCGTATCTTGATGACATCTGTCTTTTCAGTGATACTTGGAACGATCACTATAATGGTATAAATGAACTATTGTCTATCTTACGCGAGCATAACCTGACAGCGAAACCATCGAAAGCATGTATTGGTTTTAGCGAAATATCTTTCTTAGGACACCGTGTTGGTCATGGGTTCCTAAAAACAGAAGACCATAATACAAGTAAGATACTTAACATTTCTATTCCTAAGACTAAAAAGCAAGTACGAAGTCTCTTAGGTCTAATACAATTTTATGGACGATTCATCCCGAATCTGTCCTCCATTATGTCACCTCTTTCTTCCTTGCTAAAGAAAGGGTCTCCTAATGTAGTCCATTGGACTCAAGAATGTCAATCCTCTTTGGATAAGGTTAAAACTATGTTTTCTACTTCACCTATCCTAGTATTGCCTTCTAAGGATAAGACATTTATTCTTCGTAGTGACGCTTCATCCACCGGGATTGGAGCTGCACTAATGCAAGAGTACTCTGGAACTCTGCATCCTGTGATGTATATTTCTCGGAAATTAAATGCCGCAGAGAAGAATTACTCGGTCCTAGACCGTGAATTATTGGCTATGGTTTGGTCAATCCTTAAACTGCAAAGATTTCTTCTGGGCGCGCATTTCATTGTGGAAACTGACCAGAAAGCTCTTACGGCTATTCAGAGTAAAAATCTGAAGAGCGCGAGATCAACGCGATACGCGATTGCTCTACAGCCATTTCATTTTTCGGTGCGAGCTATCCGTGGGTCAGAAAATGTGATGGCAGATATTTTGTCTAGATGCCCACATGATTCATAACTGTTATACAACTTTGATACAGTTGTTTCTATGTTGAAATGTGTACACATATGTAATATATCATATATTGATTGTAACACTACTTAGCGGTTCATTGATATTTATTCACCGCTGATCTTTCAATGTTTTTCGTCTTTGATGATCATGATGTTAAGATATCTTAGATGAAATTTATATATAAACTAATGTGGAAATTGTGTCATTGCTAATATTGTAGTATGCGTTGGTGACACCTCTCTGGAAATATTTATACTTAGAGAAGTACTTTCTCTAAGGTCATAAAACTTATGCTTACCATCTGCGCATTGTTATTGGTGCGTTGTGAGCCTATTGTATGTTGCTCCTAGATGTATTTCAAAAAAAAAATGTACCATTTTTTTTCCCGAGGGGTGTGGTAATCTGTTGCGTGCATATTTTGACGCACATATTACAAAAATCGATATGGCTATTTAATATGGGAAAAATATAGACATTCATTCATTTGTGTATGAAAATGCTGTCTATGGTAAAAGCGAGATAATCCATGTTTGATTCACACTTTTGATTATAGGAGTAACCGTTCTTGATATTGATCCGGCGTACGAATATTGCTCTTACGTTTGTACTTATTTTTTAGGGCCAGAAAATAGATTAATTTGCGTATTATGTTTATGGCCTGAATTCATATGTATTACATATTATTAGTACAAGTAGAATCAGTCCTATATTGTATATTTTGGATGGGTAGGCGGGACTAGATTCTTGTTATTCCGGTCTAGCGGAAGTATGAGTTGTCTTGACAAGTCGTGATGAGTTCCGATGTACCGTGATAATGGCGGGTACGCACTTTTCAAAGGGCTGGTAGATTCTTAAGGAAATATGATTTATGAAGTGGTTTTCTTCTAAAGGAGATGGTATCTCTACTATAGTTTATGTTAGAGACTCTCCTAAGGTACGGTACAATGTATAATTCGGACTCCATGTATTGCCAGACCCTATTTTGATGATCTCATGTCGATTCGACCTAGATGGAACATTGTGCTTCGTATCGCTAGGGTCGTGTTTTGTATCGACGAAGATGACAGACTTTCCTACAGCGGTTATGGCTACGTGAATTAACCTGATCACCGTAGAGCTGTATGGAAACATTTATGAAATCATTTATATACCCATTATAAATTAACTCTGGCTTATATTCTCCTTCCTATGAATGAGTGAACGACAACTCAGGGAGGCGGCCATGTTAGATTTCGGTCATCATATGTTTTGATCACTGCCAAGAGAACAGATTATTTATCCTATTATCGGACAGTGACAGGGAGATCTCAATCTTGCTAGAAACCCCCCTTTCGTGGTTTCATAATATATACTACAAACTATGGACGTCAAGTAACTTTAGTTATTTACCGATCTGCCTTCACTGACGCGTTTAGTCAGATAGGGGATGCGGCCATAATGTATCATGACATTGAACTTTTGATGTACTGCCCATTATTTCTGAATGTGTCATGACTTCAGATCTGCTATGTATACCTACAAATTGATATGTCAACATACCATGATGTACTCGTATGTCCCAGTGTGTACGTCTGAATAAATTGAGTAAACAAAGATTCCAGCAGTCTGCATTGGTGCCTTGTAGACACAAGTGTATGAGTGGTTATATTGGTCAGCACACGAACAGTACACCATTCGCGGTAATCACACTCTACACTTCTACTCCATACATACACCATCCTGCGTCGGTTGAAGTGACCAAGTTTAGGGCCTGCTTCCCCTGGAGCCTTTGCCTTCCCTAACTCAGGACTAGGGTGAGTTACCCATTTACAGCTGGGTAGACTGGAGCATGCCTGATCTCAACAACACACCACTCTTCCTTACAGAGCATACAGACTGACACTTTATAGAGTGGGAGATAAACAAAAAAAGAAGAAAGAACCTTTTACACTAGCTAAGTGTCTTTTACTTTCCTAAGTCCATTTTATTCTATGCGTAACCTAAACAGCAAAATTATGGACTAACTTGAGGTCTCGATGCCTTCCATCAGAGATTTCTTCCTTCCTATACTTCTATTCGTGGAAGTCTCTGCACAGACGCGTAGAGCAACATTCCTAATATTATATTAGTGACCTCTTCCAGGTGGTACTTCGCTCATAAGGTTGTAGTTAAATGTCATCTTCCGCTTGTTTGCACAAATTTGGACTGGCCATTTTGACTGACGAATGCTTTGGTAAACACTGCATGAAGGTACCATCCGACTGGTCCGTGTATCATGCAGTTTTCATAAAGTATGGCGCGCTTGTTTGGGCAAAATACTCAAAATGACGTGTTGTGAATCAGATCACTTCACGACAACCACTGTGGCTGGTAAAAATATAAATCTGGATTTGGTAAGTCCAGTGGTTAAATTTTATTGTTCTCAAATACCATTTGGCGAGTGAACGTTTCTAAATGAAATTGGAAACGCACAAGCCAAGTACAGGAGAAAAGTAACAAACAGAAGAAGACCGCTAGACGCCATTGTGATCAGGTCTGCGAAGAATACAAGAAAACATTTATGGAAAAAAATGCTACTACTATATATACACACAGACGGGGACAAGACGATCTCTTCTCCACTCCGTCAGTCCTGACTAGGTTTAAAAGGCACACGGTGTTTCCTTACGCCTACACGCTAGCTGACGTCGCTGGCGCTGAGTTCGGTCAACCTGAGTTATGTTAACTCGCCCGCACCTGCTCGCGCCGGCGGTCAGCGAACAATGTAAATTATTATTTAATTTCTCCATACGCGCTCCCTAAACAATGATCGCCTGTCATTAAATAGCTATTAAAGTGTCGGCGGCTGCTAGTTTGTCGTATGGTATTAAAATAATAGATACTATAATATCAAATATACACAATGAAATATAACGTGTATTTCTATACTCCCACTATCAGTCGCTTTAATGCCTATAAGTCCGGTCAGCTAAACCGTCGGGTTTATCTCTCTCCTGTAGAGATTAAGTGTCGCATCTGCCTACACTGTTAACCTAATTACCGTCTAAGGTATGTAGGTAGCAGGTGGCGTGATTTAACATTTTAAATGAATATCTGGTATGAAATCGCACCGCGTTACTCTATTTCACTCGTTTTACTAGCGAGAAAAATCTAAGTGAAGAATAAATGTTAAACTATCAATTTTTAAAATCATTAGCACTATTATCCTTTTACCAGAAATTCAGAATAAAACTCTCCACGAATCAATAATACGACACATCCACAAGAATTGGGTTCTAGGACTGCGCGCTAGAATATTCAAAATTCTGACTGACTTCTGATAGTTGGGTTAAGAAAACATCAGTATATATATCATTAAATTGCTCTGATCTCTAATGTTGTTAATTTCACGCTACTGTGAGAACGAAGATTTTCAGAAACTAGCGCGCAAGATGAAAGCTTACGATTCGGCTACCAGAATCTCTCGTCTGGAGCTGTTGACCGACATCAGAGGCTTTACTTACGGCTAACGGGTTACTCTTTAAAATGCCCGTGTCTCGAGATCAAAGAGCACAGGGGATTATAAACTTCCCTTGAGTAAAACTTCAAAAGGGTCTGTGTTTCGTCTTTTTCACGTGCTGTCTGTCTGAGAGGTATTATGATTGACAGATGAAGCTCGCGTGAGTGGACGAGGTAAACAAACCTGATTTGCTTTCCTGTTATGACTGACAGGTCACGAAGTTTGTAAACACTGTGTTAGCTCATGCTAAAAGAAAAGAGGAGTGACGAAAGAGCAGCTGTGTAAGTGAAGACAGACAGTATAATGCATGTACTTAGCTAGCAAATCACCGAGCAGCTAGGAGGTTACAATAGGCTGTCAGATTACTGTAGACTCTTTTTCCATTAAACGTCACAGTACGTCCATGCTTGAAGATGTGAAACCCATTCATATCTCATTAATGGAAACAGAGCTACTGTCATCCGTAGCTACAGAGTGATGGTTATCCTCACTTGCATTATTCTCTTCGTTAGTTCAATGGCGACTCATAAAGTCAGCGCCTACATTTTCTCTCCCTCGCATGTATTGTACTTTGAACGATTACACACTTAACAAAATAGCCCAACGCATAATTCTTGCGTTAAAATCCATATTGGCGCCAAGGGAGCATGGTCAATTTGTACTGTGAATGGAACTCCATATAAATATTCATGGTGTCTCCTGATTCCGTTGACGAGTGCGAGACATTCTCTTTCAACGGTCGAATTCTTTTTCTCTGCTGCGTTACGTTTCCTGCTACCATAAGCGACTGGAAACAACAGGTTAGGGTGTTTGTCATCTGACTGCAGCAGGGTCGATCCAACCCGTAACACGAAATGTTTCTTGAGGTCAGATAACCTTAGAATGGGATAAGTGATTAGCTGGTCCTTAAGAGTGACGTACGCGTTTTCGCACTCGGCGGTCCAGACAACTTTATCCGGTTTTCCTTTTCGCGTGAGGTCCGTTAATGGCGCAGTAAGTCCGTTGAAGTTTTTAATAAACTTCTGGTAGTACGCGCAGAGTGAGAGAAAAGATCGAGTATCGTTCTTAGTTTTGGGCCTAGTTGCAGCTCGTATTTTCTCGATGTTTTTCTCTACTGGCCACATACAACTTTGAAAAATGGTATGAACTAGGAAGTCAAGCTTTTCAAAGCCGATTAAACATTTGCTAGGTCAGGCGGTCAAACCGGCTTCCTTTAGTCTCCTGGAGAGCATAGTGACCGTAGCAATATGTTCTTCGTAGTTATGCGTTGCAATAAGTATGTCGTCCACGAAATTGTGAATGTTTGGACTTTGCAAGGATTCCAAAAGCTTTCTTTATCATTCTGGTGAAGACTCCTGGTGCATTGTGTAAACCGAAAGGCATAACATTAAAAATATAATGTCCTTCGCTGGTGCTAAAGGCTAACAGGGGTTTAATTTCCTCCTTGACTGGTATTTGGTAATAATCTTTACTCAGGTAAATCTTGGAGAACATTTTTGCCTTGCTTAGCTTAACAGTTCGGCGGCGCTTAGGAGTGGTTCAGGCTGAAATTCTGTTACTGTGTTGAGTAATCGGTAGTCAATACACAGCCGAACTTCCTTATTCGGTTTCTGTAACAGTATGACGCTTGAGCTATAAGGAGATGTGGACTCGCTAATAATCCCAGCTTGTAGTAGTTTGTCTATTTCTCCACGTAAGGTTCTGCTTTCGCATACGGGATCGGATAAACTTTGGTTCTTACTGGCGTCTCATTTGGCGGCTTCATGTCGAATTCTACGAGATATGTAAGACCTGGTATGTCCGTTAAGACTGCTGAATACTGTTTCAATAGCGCATTCGTCTCTGTTTGTTGAGCTTCCGAGAGGATGTTGCCGAATTTAACGTCCTTATATGACTCCGTTGGTTGCAGTGGAAATTCCATACAACTTTCGTCATCTCCGTCATCCTCGGTTGCTATAGCGACTGCCAAGAGATGTTCGGGGGAAGGTACCGGTCTTTCCAAATATTTCTTTAACAGATTTACGTGGTAGACCTTTTCCTTACCCTTTATAGAGATCTCATAGTTCGTTCTAGAGATCTTTTTAAGGACGGTAAACGGCCCTTGCCATCCGATACGCAGTTTGTTGTTTCCGGTAGGAAGTAACAACAAATTTTTTTTTCCTTAGCTGCTTTGTTGTATCTTTTAGCGTGCTTCAGGCGTGCACGCTTAAGGTTGGTTGTCGCTAGGTCCCATCATAGTTTTAGCCGTTCCTTTAACTCAGATACATACTTAGATGCTTAGACAACTGTCTCATCAGCCTTCTGGTCTGTCAGTGACCATCGTAAGGCTTCTAGCGGGCCCTTAATAGGTCTGCCGAATAAAAGTGTTGCTGGCGGTAGCCCTGTAGAGGCCTGGGGGACTTTCCTGTAGGCGAACAAGGCTGCAGGAATGAAAAGGTCCCAATCTTCTGGTTTTTCCTGTCCCAGCGTACGTAACATCATGGTGAGGCTTCCGTTGACACGGTCTACTAACCCACTTCTGGCCGGATGGTACGGGCTTATGTAGATGTGCTGGTCCCTCAATATCTTAAAGATCTCCTCCATTAACAGGCCACAGAACTGGGATCCATTATCCGTCAAAACTTGATGAGGAAATCCCAACCGTGTAAAATTCTGCACTAGGGCTTCTGCGACATGCTTGGAGTCCGTGCATGTTAGTGGGATAGCTTCGGCCCACTTAGTGCAGGTGTCAACTAAGGTCAGGATAAACCTGTTCCTTCGTTTAGTCCTCTCAAGGGGTCCTATGATATCGACTGCTACCCGTTCAAATAGAGTCCCCACTATCAGCATTTCTCCCATAGGAACTGGGGGTATCCAATGCTTTGATGCCACCCGTTGGCACTTGGCGCAGGATTTAACATATCTGATAATGTCAGTATTCATTCCTGGCCACCAATAGTGAGTAGATATTCTCTGTATAGTGGCGTTTTGTCCCATATGTCCGCTAAAGGAAAGAGAGTGCCCCATTTCTAGGATTTGTTCTCTGTACTGCGTCGGTACTAGGAGCTGATTATGTCCCTGTTCAGGGTCGCCCGTTCTTCGATACAGCACTCCTTCCTTAGAAAATATATCTCCGTTGTGTCTGGGGTCCTTGGCCATGGGCAGTTTCTTAAAGCAGGGCTCTAAAGTAGAGTCCTTTTGTTGCGCCTCTTTCAGTTACTTAGGAAACAGGTTGGGTGCAGGCTCCCGTTCCTTTTGGGTTTGCCCTCTTGTGGTTACTGCTGCCACAATCGGCTCTTTCGATCTCCCTAGAAACACATATCTACAGCCAAGTATGACGTCGTAGATAGGACCCTCCATTATCGCCGCCTCAATAACATCACTGACGTATTCCGAGTCTATCTCTACAAGCGCGACAGGGAGTATTATGGGTGCATCTCCTTTAAAAACTCCACATATGTCGACGGTTTCTCCCGTGTCTTGGCCTGGTTTAACCACATGCCTCGCGACTATACTATCAAAGCTTAATCGCTGTCAAAAAGACACTCCGTGAAAGTTCTGTTAAACATAACCATACCTCGCGTAGAAGGCCTCTCACCCTCAGGTTGAGAATCACTGACCTTGCTATTTTGCGGTAAGGCTGTTTGCAAACACGGAATCCGCTTGGGACTGGTTTGCTGGTTCAGATCAGATTTATCTGGTGAAGGGGTTTTCCCTTTTTATATCCTTTCTGGCTTTGTAATGGGGGTCGCTTGAGGTCATCACGGTTTTCGGTAGTGTATCTGGGTTTATAGAATTTCGATTTATTTTGGGGAGGGTTTTGGTGTACAGTTTCTCTTGGATTTTGGTTGGAAAATTTCTGGGGAGAATGCTCTAGATTAGTGTTCCGAGAAGGCACATCTGTAGGTTTGAGTTAAGAGCCTGGAAGCTCGGATAGTGCGTCTGCATATCGCTCTGCCTTACTCAAAATGTCTTCAAGTTTTACCTATCCCTGTTCAGCAAGAAATCTACGGGTTTCATTTGACAAAGTGCTTTTGATTTGTTCGGCTAGAATAAGTTCTTCTAAACCTTCAAAAGTGCAAGGGAGTTCTGACTGTTCCACACACTTTGTCAAATATCCCTTTAGACGAGAAGAGAAATGAGCGTACACCTCGGCTCCCTCCTTTCTGCTGTTTCGGAAAAGTTGTAAAAACTTGCGAGCGATTATCTCGAAGCGTTCAAGTAAACCTTTCTTAAGCATGTCGTAATTGTCTTGACTGCTGCTTCCCAGTTTCACATCGTACGCATTGCCTTTGAGGGCCTGGGATAGCTTCAAGCACCATCGCGAACTGTCCAAACCGTACAGGGTTGCCATTCTCTCAAATCTTTCTAGATAGCTATCAATTTTCTCATTGGGGCTTGGGAAGGTTTCTAGGGCAAAGGTCATAGCAGCTAACTGGGAAGACTGGCTATTTGAGTAGTCCGCTGAGGGTGATTGTGGTGAGGAAGACTCTCCATTGCTGGAGCTAGACGCAGCACACCGACTTTGGACCTCTAAAGTCTTAAGCGCCAATTCATGCTGACGTCGTTTGTCGTTCTCTCTTTCCTCATGTTGTCTCTCTTTCTGTCGTTCCTTCTCCCTGCGAGCTTCCATTTCCGCCTCAATTTTCCTACTTTCCAATTGCCGCTCTTCTTTCTCTTTCTCCCTAGCTTCTCTTTCTTTCTCTCTAGCTTCTGCTTCTTTCTCTCTAGCTTCTGCTTCCTTCTTCTCTGCATCATATTTGTCTAGTTCGTCGTTTACAAAAGCTAGCATTTCGTCTCATTGTAATCCTGTTTCCCTTGCTTCCTCTCTTAGCATTGCACTAAGCTTTGCTCGCTCCGCCATGACAAATATACCTGACTGCGAAGTACCAGAGAAAGAAAGAAGAAAAGGATACACTGCTCCATAACCAATTAAGAGAATACAAAAAATTTTTTTTACTGTTTCCTTCTTGTTTCTCAGTTGTCTAATCTATCGCTGCTGTTAACTGGCAAAATGGCTCCTAACGCAGTCGACTTAATCCATAGGGATGGTAGATTAGGTTAAAAAACTTTAAATCTGCTATTACTGAATGTGGAAAAATTTTAAAATTAAGAAGAAAAATATATATTTCTCCTATTTTCTCACCCACACCTGGAGAGTATGGAACTATGGGAAGGCAATTAACATGGCAACTGCCCAATGCTGTTCCTTCGCTGTGGCGAATAAAAATTTGATTGTTAAACAATCACGCGTACCAGCGGTCTTTTTTGTACAAAAATTATTGTATATCATACCACCAACAAAAATCACCGTCAAAGTCTAACTGTAAGTACGAAGGACGTTCAGAAAGTAATGCACCTCATCGTTTTTCTCAGCTATAATGAAGATAGAAGCATGAAATTTTGCACACTTCAAATATGGCATGTGCCAATTGTGTGCACTAAATTGCACTGCAACCGGCCAAATAATACGGCTGCCCTAAACCGTTGAAATGGAGCGTGTTAGCAACTTGCGTTATAAACAGCGAATTGTGATATAATTTCTCGTTGCAGAGAAGGAAACTGTTGTGAATGTTCACAAGCGTCTATGTGATGTGTATGGAAGTTTTGCAGTCGACAGGAGTACAGTCAGTCGCTGGTTTCAGAGAATCAAAGAATCAGGAAGTGGAGATACGGAGCTGCTTGATCTGCCGCGCTGTGGACGCTCTGCCACAGCCACCAACGCAGAAATGTTGAAATGCGCTGAGGGCATTATTCTTACTGATAGGCGAATCACTACTCAACAATTGGCCTTACAGCTGTCAGTCAGCATTGGTAGTGCAAATGCAGTTATAAAAACTCTCGGATTTTCTAAGGTTTGCGAAAGATGGGTTCCTCGAAGTCTCACAAATGACCACCGATTGCAAAGGAAATCAATTTCTTCTGAATTGTTGGAGCGTTTCAATGCTGAAGGAGAGAACTTTTTGGCTGAGATCGTTACAGGCGACGAAACCTGGGCACGTCGTTTTGAACCTGAGACAAAAAGACAGTCAATGGAGTGGCATCATCCGCAATCACCAAGAAGAAAGAAATTCAAGTCAATTCCTTCAGCTGGAAAGGTCATGATCACTGTCTTTTGGGACATTGAAGGTGTGATTCTTGTGGACGTTATGCCAAGAAGAGAGACAATCAATTCGCAAGCTTACATTAAGACATTGAAAAAACTCAATCAGCGTTTTCGCAGAGTTCGGCCGCACAAGAATCCAGCAGACCTGCTTCTCCTTCACGACAATGCGCGCCCTCACACAAGTCTGGCAACTCGGGAAGCAATCACCAAATTGGGTTAGACGGTACTACCCCATCCACCCTATAGTCCCGATTTGGCACCCTCTGATTTTCATCTATTTGGTCCACTTAAAGATGCACTCCGTGGGACAAGGTTTGAAGATGATGAAGGAGTGATTCATGCAGCGACGAAATGGCTACATGATCAAGACAAAATCTGGTACGGGCTAGGAATACATGCACTTGTTTCGCGCTGGCATAAAGCCGTACAAGTTGATGGGGATTATGTTGAATAATACCGATGTTTACATGACATATCTATGTATATTGTATATAAATTTCATGCTTTTTGAATATACAGCTCCTGAGAAAAACGATGTGGTGCATTACTTTCTGAACGCCCCTCGTAAATTATAAGATGCTGTGGAAAGAAAACAAATTATGTCTCTATTTTGTGTGGTCAGAACCCAGGAAAAAAATAAAAACGTTGCCTAGGGGATAGATTATTTTTTCGTGTACACCAACAGGACGTACAACACACTCTAACTAGAGTTAGACTAAGATTCTATAACAGACGTTAAGTCATCATTCTAGATTCAGACTAAGATTCAATCTTGGACCTAGCCACCATTCTGTCGTACAGAAAGTAAGGTTAATTGTTTTATTTGTCCCGTCTAAGTAGAGTGGATGTCGACAGTTACGCGAGAAAAGGTATATAAAATAGATTTCACAGGTGGTAGATTGAGGGAAAGATATGTCTCTGGAGTGATTAGGTTATCTCTTCCAGCCTATCCGTACAAATGTACTTTATTACCAGACAGCCCCCCCCCCCGCCCCCCCCCCCCTAAATCAAGAATAGATAAGTTACTCTACACACACACAGCTATGTGACAACAAGACACACAAACGTGAAAAACTAAGGATAAATGGGTATGGGTCTGACCAACGCACAAAGTTAAGTTTCTTTGTAGCTTATTATCATTTAAACTCGACAACATCCAAATATCTAAAGGAAAAGATCAAAGAGTCATTTACATACACATGAAATAAAGCAGAAAAGTGCACCCTCCCCGAATGGAGGAAAAAACCCCAAAATTATTAACCCAAAGGTTGAAGGTTGCACTCTGTTACAAAATGAACAGTAATGGTACTCTATGAGACCCAGTAAAGTAAACAAAATTTAGACAAATCAGATATATGGATAGTTTCCAGCAAACAAAGAAAATACTCACACACTCTCTCAAACAGTGGCCACTCTCACACTCTTACCTAATTGCCTGGTATGGTAGGTCTGTAATATCCCTTGGTAATAGAATTAGTCCATGAATATATTATCTATTTAACTTAATATTCTGTCACCCCAGTTGTCGCAGATCAAAATTGGCCCCAGTTCATCCCAGAACTAACTAGTGAGGTGAACGCCTAATATGGTGCTTCTCCTGGATATAAGTGTAACTACAAATAGTGAAACTGTGAGAGTTCTTGAGGTTCACCCTTTTAACGGGCAAAATACTTCCAATATTGGGAAACATCTGGTTGCTAAAGAAATTGTTACATGTGATAATGATGGTTCTTCTATCGGCCAACTGTGTTAGAGCGCCGATTCTGCACAGCATCTGTATCTAGGGAGATACTCCACTGGAATTACGACTGTCAGGAGTCGGGAACGAAAATAATGTTATATGTACCACTGTCACGAGAGGGTAGATGTTATTGAAATTAATAAAGCTTAGTAAAAATATAAATCTGGATTTGGTAAGTCCAGTGGTTAAATTTTATTGTTCTCAAATACCATTTGGCGAGTGAACGTTTCTAAATGAAATTGGAAACGCACAAGCCAAGTACAGGAGAAAAGTAACAAACAGAAGAAGACCACTGGACGCCCTTGTGATCAGGTCTGCGAAGAATACAAGACAATATTTATGGAAAAAATGCTATTACTATATATACACACAGACGGCTGCTAGTTTATCGCATGGTATTAAAATAATAGACACTATAATATCAAATATATACAATAAAATGAAATATAACGTGTATTTCTATACTCCCACTATCAGTCGCTTTAATGCCTATAAGTCCGGTCAGCTAAACCGTGGGGTTTATCTCTCTCCTGTAGAGATTAAGTGTCGCGTCTGCCTACACTGTTAACCTAATTACCGTCTATAGTATGTGGGTAGCGGGTGGCGTGATTTAACATTTTAAATAAATATTTGGTATGAAATCGCTACGCGTTACTCTATTTCACTCGTTTTACTAGCGAGAAAAATCTAAGTGAAGAATAAATGTGTGTGTAGGCGTAGAACGAACACCGTGTATCTGTTAAATTCGTCAGGATTTGACAGAGCGGAGGAGAGACTGTCGTGTCCATGTCTATACATATTTATATTTCCATAGAGTGGTAGGATATTCCCACAAATCTTTCTTGTATTTGTTAGCAGACCTGATCCTCAAACAGACGACAAGCGGTCTTTTTTTTTCGTTTCCTTATTCCATTTTTTATGCTAGAAGTGTATACTAGCCGATTATTGTAATTTAACTACTTGACTTACTAAATCCAGAAATATTATTTTCACAGTTCACAAGTGGTGTATACCTGGAAACATTATTATTATTTTCCCCAACACCTGACAGTTGTAATCCCAGTGGAGTACAAATCTATACACTGTGCAGGAGTGGCCCTCTGGCAAAGAGTCGGCCGATAGAAAATCCATCATCATCATTTGTAACATTTGTAGCAACCAGATTCTCCAGATTTTCTAGAAGTGTTCCCCTCTCTTAAAACGGTAAACACCAAGGATTCTCACGCTATTCAATATTTGTAGTAACCCTATATCCAGATAGAAGTTCCAGAGGAGCGGGAAACAAGACTGTTTTCCCCGCCCGCCCTCAACACTGCAAGAGTTGTCGCAACGGAAATATTCAGTTGTAGTTCTTGTGTCTATACTTACATTCCCCTGTTCACCCATCGGAGGAACAGTGCTAGTTTTTTTTAGAACAGTGAAGACACCCCTTTATGACTTATATCGTCACCAGGATTCATCGTGGAAGTAAACTTATTCGGCGTCCACCTCATTAGTTTTTTTTTTGGGATGAACTGGGGAAATTTGTATCCTCGACAGCTGGGGTGATACATTAGTCAACAGTACCAGTAGGGATTATGTTCGTGGAATAAATTTACCAAGGTATACCACAGACCCAAGAGAAGAATACAAAATAGGTAAGAGTGTGAGAGGTGGCCACATGAATGAGAGAGTGTGTGTTGATTTTATTGTTGCTGAAAAGTATATATATTAATTTTTGGTGGTTTGATTTTGTTTACTTTACTTGGTCATATATTGTACCAATATTGTTATTCTGTAAACCTAGTGCTAACCTTCAACCGTTGGATTAATATTTTCTTTGGGTTATTTTCCTTTATACGGTGAAGGCGCACCCTTCTTCGTTATTTCCTCTATATGTAAATGATTTTCTTGATACCTTTGGTTAATTTGATGTTGTAAACTGTTTAGTGATAATAAACAACAGGAAAACTTAACTTTGTGTGTTGGTCAGACCCATACCCATTTATCCTTAGTTTTTTCACGTTTGTGTGTCTTGTTGTCACATATTGTTGTGTGTGTGTAGAGTAACCTGTTCTTATTTTAGATAGGTAGGCAAAGACTGTCTTGTAACAAAGCATAGTTGTACGGATAGGCTGAATGAGAGAAACCTACTCACTCCAGAGACATATCTCTCCCTCAACCTACCACCTGTGAAACCTATTTTCTATACATTCTCGTGTATCAGTCAACCTTTACTCTTTACTTAGACTGGGCCCAATAAACCAATTAACCTACCGTACGACACTGCAGCGCTAGGCCTAAACCATGATCACACTTACAACGTATCTATTCTTTATCATAGTTATTGGTGGTACCAGCAGAAAGTACTATCTCTGGAACAAGAAGGGACAAGTAGCCTACGCGTTAAGACGAAGGACTAACTTTGTAGACCCTCCTTGACATTTATGGGAAACGAGCTACATCCGACAACCTTGACCAGCGACGAGTGGGAGCAGTGTAAAAAGAACCAACCCATCAAAAGGAGCAGAACCGTCATTGGCAGCTAAGTTCCATATATATGAGCTGCCAAAGTGAACTTTTTTTCATCGTCTCTATTATCCATCAATGATGAAACTTTTCTTCTAAACTTTTCAATTATTTTCAAACTGTTAAAACTTAAGTGATTATTAATTTTTTTATTTGTAATTTTACAAATTTAACTTCGATTTAATCATTTTAAAGTTACTGCATGTTTGTCTCAGTCAATTTACTACATACACCTAAACTGAGCTATACCAGAATAATAAGAATTCCTCTGAGTTAATCAGAGGTGGGGGCTTAATTAAACGAGCTAACATAAACCATTGCTTAATCCTTCACAAACGTTGTCCGCAAATTCTAGAATTAACGTGCTCATTCAACTGCAGCATTGTTTTCGCTTATACGAATATCATGTGAATACTAATTTGTGGTAGAAGCGTCATTAACCTTCTATCTACAAATCTGCCAAGAGTAATCTTGTCCGAAGGTAGACACCTTTGAAGCCCATATTAGATACTCTTGAGTTTTGGCTACTGTTGGATCACTACTGCAAAGCAGGGGATGCAATACCGTCACAACCACATTTACTCCATGTAAATGCAAGCATGAAGTGTTTGCTAATATTGCATAATTACTTCCTACTCGACAGGAAAAATGTTAGAAGTTGTAACGTGAACATCACCAAGAATTGTCAGATGTAGCAACTCCATATATGGAGGATTACTGTATGAAATTTTCAAACGCTTGAGTCATACAGAATACTGCATGAGGAAAAGTTTTCATACGAGTAATATGAACTTTGAATGTATTGGCTGACATTTGAACAACCCGATTGGAAGATTTGTCAGAGCGCCATGCAGAAAGCGTGGGTAGAAAGCTACGATATAACGTAGAACATCTAGCATACGACATTTCATTCCTGAAATTGTCAAAGTAGACAGCTCGGACCTTGCCACTGAAAAAAAAAAAGAGTCAGGATTCAGAATTTTTAGGAACGGAAAAACGTATTAGAGCATCTTTTATCCACTGGAAAAGAAGACTCGCCAATATTAATATGGTACCGGACTCCTACAGAAACTACTCACAAGTCACAGAGGAATTCTAGAATAAGAAATAATATTCCAGATGTGTGTTCGATGCATCTGTGTTAAGTTGCTAAGATTATTTACCTGAGCAAGACGTCTAAAATTTACCTAGTTACTAGGGTGAGTGTACACATTTTTATACTTTGAATTGTACTGGTTTATACTAGCTAGGAGCGTTAAAGATTCATACGAGGCTGGCAAGCTCAGCATGTGAAAAGGATACATTCATGAACAACCACAGCAAGCGCCGATGACTGCTTCATGCTAGTTCTCATGGAAGAACCACAAGCAGAGGTAATCCCAGACTCCAAGTGGAGAAAGGAAGTGGATGATGATAACATCATATGTATATTATCATTTGTAATGAATTGTATGTATGTTTAAAGTTGTTCTTCAGGAACAAGCTACTTGCCGCTGCCCAGTTCAAATTTTTTCATTACATTAACTAAAAGAATGGGGATTTTTCATCACATCCCCTGAGTCATATGATATACACGCAGGAAGAGTACAAATTCTGATAAAAAAATCGGTGACGGACAGCGGGGAAAGGCGCCTGATCTAAATCAGGAAAACAAATACTTAGCAGCGGAATGTGTTCTTTTATTCCATATAAAGTTAATGGTACGGATTGGAAAGACAACTTTAGTTTCTACCCACGTTACCTGCTGTACTAGTCTGTGGTTTGAAGCTTGAGATGTCACGTGAAACCTACATCCCACGGGTGGTGAAGATCCCTGCCTTGACCGGAAGCGGTGGCGGTTACCTCCAGAATCCTTCGGAAACGTGCCCTTGCCACAGAGACGAAGTGATGGAACCAGCAGCATCAACATTTCAGCAATTTGGAAGCTAAGTTATAAGTTTAGCAGGCCACCTCAAAAGACTATATTTTAATCTCCCAAACCGAGATCTATGATGAACCATAATTTCTCATAATTATCATTTCATATTAATTTACATTTGTTTCAAAGTAAGTGAGTATTAAATTTGTATATGTTGATTTTGACAAATTCATAGTTGAATTAATCATTACAGAGAGAAAGGCATATGTATGATCCAGAACCTCTAGTATATATTCATTTATATATATATATATATATATATATATATATATATATATATATATATATATATATATATATATATATATATATATATATATATTTATATTTATATTTATATATATATATATACGAGGTGTGTTCAAATAAAACCCGTCCCAGTGGCTTTATAACAAATATATGTAAGGTACATCAGCAGGACACTGGCTTCCTAGCGCAGTGGTCTATGGTTCGATCCCCAGATGAGGCGGAAAATTTTTAGGCCACAAAACGGCTCCTGGGTTGACCCAGCCCCAAATGGGTACCAGAGCTACTCTGGGAAGGTTAAGGCGGCCGGCGTGATGCCGACCACATCACCCCTCGTGTGCCGACGGTCAAGATAATATGGGCCTAACACCATATTCCCAATATGCCTCAATGGGTGTGTAACGGGTTCCTTTACCTTTTTTTTTTTTACATCAGCAGGAGTAGTAGAATTAAATACAGCAATTGTTATGAAGCAAGTACCCACTGGGGTTCTTTAGAAATAGTCACCATAGGCATTCAGACACGCATCCCACTGCTTGGGTAGACGGCGGATGCCGTCCGAGAAAAATGACTTTGGTTGCTTATTGAACCATTTGGTCACCGAGGCCCTGACGTCTGCATCGGAGTCGAATCGTTGTCCCTTTAGAGATTTTTTTAAGGGTCCGAACAAATGAAAGTCACATGGTGACAGATCGGGGCTGTAAGCTGGGTGTGGCAGAACTTCCCACCTTTTCCTTGTTAACGCTTCCTGCACGATGTTCGCAACATGTGGACGAGCATTGTCGTGCAACAGAATCGCACCACGCAAAAGCATGCCGGGTCGTTTATTCTTGATGGCTGTATGCAGGTTGTCTAGTGTATCTTTGTAGCGGACGGCATTGATGTTCACGCCAGGCTCTTTAAAGTCTACCAATAGAAGCCCTTCATGGTCAAAAAATGCGGTCAGCTTAACCTTACCGGCTGAAATCTGTGACTTGAATTTTTTGGGTTTTGGTGATCCGGGATGTTTCCATTGCATGCTCGCTGATTTGCTGCACCGCTCAAAGTGGTGGCACCACGACTCATCGCCTGCCACTATGCGCAACAGAAATGCATCACCCTCCTCTTCGTAACGCAGCAGGTGGTTCAAACTCCACCCCATGCGTTCTTCCTTATGGTGATTGGTCAGCATCCGTGGGACCCATTGTGAACACACCTTTCGATACTTCAGTTTCTTCTTAACCACCATTTGAACTGTCCCAGAGACACAGCGAATTCCTCTGCTAGCGAACGTAAGCTCCGACGACGGTCAACCCGTATTGCTGCATCAATCTCGGCGATGGCTTTTTCTGTCGCAACAATATGCACCTGACCTGGCCGCGGAAGATCGTTCGTTAACTGACGTCCTTCTCGAAACATTCGTGCTCAGTATTTCACTGTAGTTTTAGACACACTTTTGTCACCATACACTGCTTTCATTCGGCGATGAATGTCGACTGGTCGACATCCTTAGGCTGTTAGGAACTGAATCACCGCTCGCCGATCGACCTTGGACGGATTCCTTATCACACCGGCCATTATTTTAACGGTCTGCAGCACAACCAATGAATACTAGGAGAATGAACACTTACACACTTGTACATTCATATGTGCTTATTACGTCAGATGTGACGTCATCATGCTCCTCCTACGAATGTCCACTTGGCGCAGCACGGTCGGGTTTCATTTGAACACGCCTCGTATATATATATATATATATATATATATATATATATATATATATATATATATATATATATATATATATATATATATATATATATATATATATATTTTTTTTTTTTTTTTTTTTTCTTTTTCTTAACCAGCGGCACTTGGGCTTTCAGCCCTTCGGCCCAATGACATATCATTGCGAGACTGGGGAACCTGAGGACTTTCCTTCCAACCCGGTCAGGAGCTTCGCTCCTTCCCATCCACAGAGGGTTTATCACAGGAGCCGTTCAGGCTATTCAGTCAAATTTCCGGCCGTAAACATTTCTTCAAACGCCGACGCCCGGGTTTGAACCATGAACACCTGGTCGCCAGTACAACGCCGAAGCCATTACACCAGCGCGGCTCCCATATATATATATATATATATATATATATATATATATATACATATATATACATATATATACATATATATACATATATATATAATATATATATATAATATATATATATATATAATATATATATATATATATATATATATATATATATACATATATATATACATATATATATACATATATATATATATATATATATATATATATATATATATATATATATGTATATATGTATATATATATATATATATATGTATATATATATATATATATATACATATATACATATATACATATATACATATATATACATATCTATATCGAGGTAATAAAAGGAATTCGCTGAATTAAATCAGCTTGGGGCTTGAACGAGCAAATCATTTATATCCATCTTCACAAAAGGCGCCAGGTCAGATAAAAGATAGTTGTGTCTGTGTTAACTGTGTGAGGTCAAGCACATGTAGGTCCCTGACTATAAAAGGAATGATGATGATGATGATATATTGATCAGGGAACCTAACGCTACTTCCCTAGATCTCACACAGTCCGTATTTTGATTCTAGTGGCTGGTGTATGATGTCTCTAGTGTCTAGGGGTGAAATGAAGATGATGGTACATCAACACAATACACTTTAACTCACTATAATAAAATGAATAAGACAGTGGTTAAAGTTTTCTTTTAAAATTTGAATGTTTTTTCTTTTTACAATTTAATCTGCCTGTTCCGCCAACTTCTTTTGGACAGGTCTTTGAAAATGAGGAAATATATTTATATATAATGTGGTAACTAAAAGATGGACTCTTTGTCCTATGAATATATGTTAATATAGAGTTCCTATAGGTGTATTCACAGAATCAAACTTTACTAGTTGTTAGTGATTGTCATATGTTATGAGGAGCTGTTGTTTACATCAAGCCCCATATAATTCAATGTTATTTTGATAGGAATTATTTTCTTAGGATGAAATGTCAGAGGTCCCAGCTGATAACTTTCCACCTGGGATTCTTCGTAGGTCGAATATAAGTCAGTATATCAATGTAGAGACAATGTCGATCAGCACCCACACGTAAGCTCCTTCAGGCTATCAGCTGACAGCTTAAACTTTTTAATGGAGACTTTACACCCACTCATCAGGTTTCCTTTCACCGGATGGTAACAGGAAATAAAAACCCTGCAATAAAAAGACACCCTGGCCTTTTCAACCTGATCACAAATTCTTATCCCTATCTATACATGACGGTATGGGGTCAGCCTCTTGTGCATTCATGTGCATCAGCCCCTAATTTATGACTCACACCCTTCTGTGACCACACCACAGGTCCCTATGGCAGATACGCCACTGTACTTTTACATATAAAAAAGAAATCAAATGGTATTTACATCATTAAATAAATAAGATGGAATGTACTTTTCCATAATGAATAATATGGTAAAGGTAACGAGATAATGTCAATTACTTTCTTTCCTAATACTATAATCACTGTACCTGGACTGTAGAATTCACTTTATTGAACAAATGTCCTACATATATCATCCTTAAATGTTTTCTTTATTAGGTGTGGTTTTTATAACTTTATTTTTTTTTGGCTGGATTTGCTGTACAGTGGAACTAGATTCCACCTATCTTCTTAGATGATGATCTGCATCCAACAGGCCAGGATTACACAAACTGCAACTCCAGGCTGGGAACGTGGTATTGTTGAAGGACTTTCGTGTGTGGTTACTGGTTGTGTTGCTTGAATTCTGATCGTGCTAATATTCGTACGCGAATGGGGTGAACCTCATTTTTGGTTTGTCGTAATGTCTGAACTTGGCATCAAGATGTAAACAACTGTTCATCTTATTAACTCAGCAACTTGATATAAAATGCATAATTCATAAGATTGAATGGTGTAACGTGATTCAATCAATAATGCCTCCGGTTCGAGTCCTTCACAATTTAATATGGATTACACACATACATAAACAGTTCAATTCACACATGAGGTACATGCATCAATCAATCAACAGCGTAGACTGCTGTTTTACGTGTCAATGTCCGTTTAAGGATACAATGCAGTAATTGTCGTCAGAACATCACAGCTATATGCACGCGCAGATAGAATGGCTACCTGCCGACAGTGAGTCTGTGAGTCTAATTACTTCGTATAAAGTAGACGATTATCTTTCTCCTTCCAAGGATTTAGTTAATCACTAACCTCCATAAGTTTCCTCTCATGTAGAGTTCTGGGACTGACCCTGGTCCATCATAAATGCACATATAAATGGCTATATCATGCCATTGAATTGGAAGGTTAACAAAACGCAGCTATTCAGCTTGGTGGTCAAGTAGCAAAGGGTAGCGTTTCTTAGTTACCGACTGTGACCCAAACAACGCTATACACGTCATAATCGATCGTGTATGGAGCGTTCAATAATTGAAACATCTATCGCAATATATTAAATGCCTTAACCTTTACAATTGCACGTCTGATAACCTTTAGCAGACGGCGTTAATATCATATACCGTAACAATTCCCTGTACACCGGGGAAAAAAAAATCGATAGATTTTTTTTCAAGATCTATCCGACTTAACAATTTTTCAAAAAAAAATTTAACACAATCGTGACATATGGCCGACGATGTTCTGAGTAGAACCGTGTCGCGGTCATGTCAACTAACTATTTGTCATAGTCATCTAACATTAATCATATTATATATCAATATTATACATATTATTATATCAACTAAATAAATGTCCAATGTTAATAGTGAATGATAGAATTAAATTAAAGTAAGGTCTGTCGTATTAGTATGTCATATAGGAATTAATTTGACTAATTAACATTAAATTAATTAATTAAACTAAGAGTTAAATTATTAAGGTTCTAATGTAACGCGATGTTATGAGAGAAGAAAAAAAAACAAAATAAGTGAGAAGAAATAGAAAGACATTCGAATATAAGTTTAACTTAATTGTGTGTGTTAAGTGTTAGTGAATAATAACTATCTAATTTAACTAACTAAATAACGTATAGGTACATTAAAAAAAAAAAATATTAATCTAATACTTGTGTGAGATTTATTTTCTCTTTTCATAATTTCTTCTTTTTATATTTCGTTCTCTTTTTTTTGTTCTTTCATTTCATTTTTTTCTCACATTTCATTTTATTGATAATAATTCAATTAAGAAGTTAAGTTAACTAATTAATTAGTATAGGATATGATGATCCATCCGTAGTCTTGATCCTGATGAATTCTTTTAGGCAAAAATGTTCAAACGTTTACGTTGGAAAGAAATGTCATTTATCCCAGCATCCAAGAATTAAGTGCACATAGGATAATAAGTTCGACTTGTCGTCAGATATTGTTCCATGATTGTTCAACGAATATTCATATATCGTGTATGGACGTTAGACGAAGTTTCAATGTCAATATGTATACCTTGATTGTCTTTTAGTTCAATTCTGTGATGCATATAGTGTTTATAAAGTTTAAATTGAAGGCAAGGTTAGTTCCCTTATAGTTGATATGTTTTAGGAATGTTAATGTTGATTATTCGTCGTCAATAGGATTACGTGACAACGCATCCGCCACAATGTTTTCAGTGCCAGGAATATGTTCAATGGAGAATTCAAATGGCTGTAGGATGATTGCATATCTGGCGAGTTTTTGGCTTTTATGATTAGATCGACGCAAAGATGCTACAGCACGTTGGTCCGTCTGTATGGTGAAGGGAGCACCAAGCAAGAACTTTTCAAGTTTAGTTATTGCCCATATCACAGATAAAAGTTCCTTGTCCACTGTGGAATACTTTGTTTCTGCCGGCTTTAGCTTTCTTGAAATATATAAGGTAGGATGTAGAATGCCATCATGGTTCTGGAGCAGGCATGCACCAATGCCGTAGTTACTAGCATCTGTTCGTAAGAAAAATCTTTTGGAAGCATCGGGAAGTCTTAAAATTGGTTCATGCGAGAACAAATTTATAATTTTGTTGAAAGTTTCATTGCATGTACCAGTCCATGTCACCTTCACCGGCATGTCTTTTTTTAACAATGAAGACAATACAGCCGTGATGGATGACAAGTTTGGTATGAATCTACTGTAATATTGAACAAGTCCTAACAAACTCCTGACCTGTTTCTTCGTCTGAGGAACTGCTATGTTTAGAATTTTGGAGACTGTACTAGGTAACGTTCGGATATATCCCGATCCAATGATATGTCCCAAAAAGGTTATCTCATTACACGCGATTTGCACCTTTGTAGGTTTAGCAGTTAGATGATAATTCCTTAGAGTGTCGAAAACATATCTAAGTCCCGAAACATGTTCCTCAAACGACGAACTAAACAAGCATATGTCGTCAATATATGTAATAACGTCTGGTCTACCTGATAAAATTTGTCGCATCAGGCGAATGAAGGTAGCTGGCGCATTAACAAGCCCAAAAGGCATCACATTCCACTGGTATAGACCTTGTGGAGTGGAAAATGCGGTGTAGTACTTAGCCTTTTCGGTCAGTGGTATCTGCCAATAACCTTTAGTTAAGTCTATCTTACTAAATATAGTTGCGTTGGATAGACGTGGCAGTAAGTCGTCGATAAGTGGATGTGGTTCGCTGTCAACTATAGTCTTAGCATTTAATTTTCTATAATCAACACATAGTCTGATGTTATTGTCCTTCTTCCGGACAATCACTAATGGAGAAGAGAATGGCGAATTACTAGTCTCAATGATTCCCAGAGACAACATCTGTTCAAGTTCCTTAGTAGTTTTAGCAAGGAAATGTAAAGGAACAGAATAGGGATGTACACGAATAGGTGTATCATCATTGAGAGTAATGTCATGACTGATAGCCGATGTGCGACCCGGGACGTCGGTCAACACATCTGGATAAGATTGTAATAGATTAGCAATCTGTAGACGCTGTTGCGGTGTAACCGTTGAAGAGATGGTTACATCCCGCCAAGATTCAGTAGGTTGAACTACTGGTACCGGTAACGGTAACTGTACCTCAGGAAAAGAAGATTCTTCTTCCTGGATGACAGATAAGTTAGAATAATAACAAGTAGATACTGTGTTGTCATCTAGTTCATGAAAAATTGACTGTAAGTGTTCAGGACGTGTATGAAATTGCTTGAGCATGTTAATATGAAATATCTTTTTGTGTCCCTTGATATCTAAGACGTAATCAACGTCGGAAATTTTATCAATGACTTTGTAAGGACCATTCCAAGATATCAATAATTTATTGTTATTGTGAGGAAGTAACACATAAGCCTCGTCGCCTGGGAATAATTGGCGTAATCGTCGAGACCTATTTTGTAGAGATCGAGCCTTAGCTTTTGCAGCCTCAGAAGAAGCTGTTGCCAACTGGCAAGACTCAATAATGTTCTTCCGAAGATTAATCACGTACTCGTAAGATGACTGAGTGTCCTGAGTCATCTCCGCGTCAATTAATAAGTCTTTTATTAGTCCCATAGGACCTCTTGGGGGAGCACCAAAAACTAATTCAAAGGGAGAGAAGCCAGTTTGTTCATGCGGTACCTCCCGATAAGCAAATAGAACAGCTGGGAGTGCTCTGTCCCAGTCATGAGGGTGCTTAGCAGTAACCTTATGTAGTAGTTGTTTAAGTGTACGGTTAAGTCTTTCAACCGCACCATTACTCATAGGATGATAAATACTACTTAAATTCCTATCAATGTTCCAAGTTTTCATGACTTCCTTCATGGTGTCAGATATAAACTGTGACCCATGGTCTGATAAAAGTTTTCTAGGAAACCCTATTCTAGAAAAGATGAGATGTAGTGCATCAGCTACATCTGTGGTAGTGGTGGTCTTTAATGGGATAGCTTCTGGCCATCGTGTGCACAAATCAATGCACGTAAGGACGAATCTATGTCCTCTGGCCGATGGTAGCAATGGACCAATAATATCTATTGCCATCTTGTCAAAAGGTCTTACTGAGATATCGCAAGCCTGAATAGGCGCCGTGTGAAAAGCTCCACGTGCTTTCACTTCTTGGCATGTAGTACAGGAACGTACATACTGCGAAATATCTCTTGACACTCCTGGCCAAAAGAATGAAGACAGTACTCGAGATCGTGTTCGAGTATATCCCATATGTCCAGCACAATGTGAGTCATGTGCATGTTGAAGAATGTACCGTCTAAAAGTATACGGGACCATAACTTGTTGTTTCATTTGTGATTTGTCATTAAAACATCTAATCAATATGTCATTTTTAATAACAAAACAATGTTTGTTATTATTACCTGAGGATAGATTGTCAACTTTATCAACCAGCTTAAAAATTTTTTTAAAGATTTATCCTCTTTTTGTTTGGTTGCAAATGTTTCCCTGTCAATAGGTGAATTGACTACAAATTCCTCTTGGTTGTCTGCATCCATTTTATTATCATCAACTTTCTCCATGAGTTGAGTCTGCGCTCTAGTCGTCACGGCGTTTCCAGTGCATAGGTTATGTTTCTCCCATTCTATAATCTCATCTGGAGTACAATCTTTACTGCCGTGTATACGACCAACCATCAGATCAGCTATAGGCTTTTTTAGCATACATACTTTTACGTTCCCTGTGAAAAAAGGTGTGTTAACATGAATAATAGCTGTGGGGTAAAACTCAATAGTTCCACCAAATGTCATGCAACGGACATATTCCCCCGTTGCACAGCTAGGATGTACCAGCGACTGTCGTACACCAATCGTTGTGGATCCTGAATCCCTCAGCACTGAGACGACGGATCCATTAACTAATCCCCTGTTAAAAATTAGTAGGCCTGTTCCATCGTTGACTGCAAGACCTACCTCTGGTGTAATATGTCCGCAGTTAAGCACTGTTTCTTTCGCCTTCTGAAAAATAAGATTGCATTGTTGGCAACTATTTGCCACATTATAATTAATAGCAAAACATGCAGCAGAAGACTGTGTTGTATTATTGTCAAGTGGGACCTGAGCTATAGGGGTAGTATTATTTGTAACTGCCGCCCCTGTATTATGGTTGTAATGAGATGATCCCCGAGAATGAGATCGATTCCGAGTATAATTGTTAGAATTATCTCGTCGTCCTCTATAGTAACTATTATCTCGATGTCTCGAGCCATGATTATTACCATTCCAGTTATTATTATTATTGGGAGTATGTGATCGATTATAATTAGTGTTATGTTGACCATTGTGGTAGTTTGTTTGAGGTGAATAATTTCTATCTCGTGATCTACCTCTGTTGAACTCATTTTTATTGTTGAAATCATTATTATGTCCCTTCTGAAAGTTAACATTGTGATTTCTTTGGAACCTGCTTCTGTCTACACTGTGATGTCTTTGTTTGTTATTATGATTGTAGGCCATATTAGACGCCACAGGTAGAGGTTCTCTTAATGAGGAGTTAGAAATGGTTGCATTCGGATGTGCCGAACAGTAGTTTAAAGAAATTTTTTCTAACTCGTCCATAGTACCTGGTTTACGCTCCTGCAAATATGCAAAAAATGGCTGGCTAACCGAAGATAATACCTTATCCCGTAGTAGTAAATCAACTAATTTGTCGTATGATTTGTTGACTTCTGCCAGTTCAACCCATCTATTAAATGTATTGCGTATGTTCGCAATGAATCCTGCAAAATCTTTTGGAGATTCAGGTAAAATTCCCTTAAATTTCAACCTACAGTGTTCCTCGTCCAGGTGAAACCTTCGTAAAAGCAAGGACTTAATAGCACCGTAGTTATTTGCTATTGATGGGTCAGCATTTTGAGAAGCCGTCAATGGTTCTCCAACCAAGAATTCATTTAACTTGAGTACCCATGACTCTTCAGGCAAATGGTTTGTTTGCAAGTCTGTTCAAAACGTGACAGGAACGATGAAAGGTCGTCCACGTTCAAGTTGAGAGTGGGTAATTTAAAGTTGTAGAAATGTTTAGTTTGGCTGGATGATGATCCATTTTGTGCGTTATTATTCTGGTTTGCATCAGCACTTTGTGCTTGTAATCTTGCTGTCTCCAATTTAATACGCGCCAATTCCATTTCTTGTTGTAAAATAATTTCCTCTCGTTTCAATTTATTCTCTTCTTCCTGTTGAGCAATTTCTCTTAATCTATTTTCCTTGGCAATTTGCTTCATCTCACGTTCTGCTTCCTCTTTCTTTAATGCAGCCTTTTGTTCCTCTTCCTCTTTCTTTAATGCAGCCTTTTTCTCTGCTTCTTTTCTTTCATGTTTTTCCAGTTCTGCCTCAGCAAACTGACGAAGTTCTTGAGATTTATAACCATATTCCCTACCAATTTTAACGAAATGGTCTATAGTAAGCATTTTGACTTTTATCTGTAAGTAATTATTGATAATTACTGATTAAAATAGTCAATAGTAGCTTCAGAGTAATTATTATACTTACTCAACTTAGAAATATTCAATATAAATAATCACAATAGTACTGAACTCTAATGTCTAAGTTCAACTAATAGACAATATTTTGTAACAATATTGTATCTAAATAATACTATATCATAAATAGTTATGATATCTGTTAACTATAATGTAATTACATCACACAATTAATCTTAATATCCAATAATGTTGGGTATGATTCCTAGTAATTATATTGTTCAATGTACTAAGTCACTCTCTTAGTACCAGAAAAGTATATTAAATAATATACAATGGGTCTATTACCTCAAAGGTAGACTATAAGATTATTTTATTTGGTCAATATATATATTATATTATTATGCCCTAGGCATCTCTTATAAATTGTAGTGCTACTTTCTTGGACTATCACTGCATAATTATGCAATGTCCCATATTAACCTTAAATATCAGAAAAAATTAATTAAATTAAATTACAAGTGTATTATTGCATATAATATCATATTATTAATGTAGTATTTAATATATATCATGAGGACAAACAAAACAATGATGCAACTAAAGGGTACAAACAATGTCAAGACGCAAACAAGACATTTTCACAATTAAAAATGAATTTATGAACTAAATAAAACAAGCGGAAGTGTCACAAGCCAAATGAAGGGTCAAGGTCTGACCCGAGGTCAACTTAATATTCAAAGTACACAAAAAAAAATGACTGCAAAAAATGATGACATCACAGGACTCATAACGGACGAACATTTAACAATCATAAAATAAATGATAGTAAGAGTAGACTGGACGAAATAGTTAACGAACATGATACAAAACTGAATAAAATTGTTAACTGAGTACGAATAAAATACACCAGTTATCTACGGAACGGTACAGCTAACACAAATCGTCAAACGACAGCAGATTTGGACAGATAGTCCAATGGCAAACCTCAATGGGGCTTCCAAAAGTGCAATCGTTTAACTGCCCTAAGAAACGACCGAAATCAATTCAGGCATCGTGAGAGCCACAGAATCTAATTTCGGTTCATCCTCCCTACCTCCCACGAATTAACAACACATTAAGACAACAAAAAGTACATTAAACATAGGTAAAAACATGCCGATGTAGGCAGAGGGCATGGACTCAGTTAGCACTGTTTGCAATAACAACAGTTAAACACCTAGACTTATCTTTTCCGTTGCTTATATCAGTGCTAGAGGTCGTCAACAGCTAGGCCTGTGCCTTTGACTGTCTGCTCCTGATGGGCAGGCAACGGTAGTCCATCTTGTGCATCTTGATAAATTTGAAGCGAACTAGAAAGGCGTTGAAAAGATGTCTTCTTCACGGCGACAATGCAACAGTGACGTCATGTTGCTATTCATGATCACGTGCGTCACGTCAGCTTCGTAATGGTCATGTGATCGAAACTTGATCGTAAATATTATGGTTAATCTGTGCGTAAGGAACAGAAGTTTGTTTCTTTTTTTCTGTCGTTCCCCGCATTCGGCCGCCACTTTTGTTGAAGGACTTTCGTGTGTGGTTACTGGTTGTGTTGCTTGAATTCTGATCGTGCTAATATTCGTACGCGAATGGGGTGAACCTCATTTTTGGTTTGTCGTAATGTCTGAACTTGGCATCAAGATGTAAACAACTGTTCATCTTATTAACTCAGCAACTTGATATAAAATGCATAATTCATAAGATTGAATGGTGTAACGTGATTCAATCAATAATGCCTCTGGTTCGAGTCCTTCACAATTTAATATGGATTACACACATACATAAACAGTTCAATTCACACATGAGGTACATGCATCAATCAATCAACAGCGTAGACTGCTGTTTTACGTGTCAATGTCCGTTTAAGGATACAATGCAGTAATTGTCGTCAGAACATCACAGCTATATGCACGCGCAGATAGAATGGCTACCTGCCGACAGTGAGACTGTGAGTCTAATTACTTCGTATAAAGTAGACGATTATCTTTCTCCTTCCAAGGATTTAGTTAATCACTAACCTCCATAAGTTTCCTCTCATGTAGAGTTCTGGGACTGACCCTGGTCCATCATAAATGCACATATAAATGGCTATATCATGCCATTGAATTGGAAGGTTAACAAAACGCAGCTATTCAGCTTGGCGGTCAAGTAGCAAAGGGTAGCGTTTCTTAGTTACCGACTGTGATCCAAACAACGCTATACACGTCATAATCGATCGTGTATGGAGCGTTCAATAATTGAAACATCTATCGCAATATATTAAATGCCTTAACCTTTACAATTGCACGTCTGATAACCTTTAGCAGACGGCGTTAATATCATATACCGTAACAGGTATGACTCTAGGTATATAAAGAGCTGTAGGCACCAACAGACTTCCTCTACAGTGGATGTTTCGTACTTTGTAATATCGAGACAGAACCTGGAATGAAAGATAATTCGCATTCCATGTAGGTTCCAGCACCACTCCACACACACACACACACACACACAACATCACATATAAACATTATTCAGATATTGTGCTAACAGTTTGCACAGGACATATAACTTCATTTCTCTTACAGCCAGTTCCATGTGATTATTCATTTCCTGTAAACATCCTATGATAGATTCCTTAGCCCATGATTGGCTTCCATACAATGATTTGGTTAAGTACACAATAGCAAGTGACAACTTGATTACATCATGTTAACAATTCCTGTACTCCTATCTTATGTTCGTGAACAGTGTTTAATTGCAGAATGAAATACTCATTCAAATACCCTATTAAAACTTACAGTCGTAATTTTTGCCCTACTTACAAATATTATACACATTTTCTAAAGCTGGCTTTCGTTTCAAAATCACACAGTATGCACTCAATGCGGCAACACACTAGTCCTGTAGTTTCACTTTCTACACATCACCGAACACATAAGCGGGTATACACAGGCAAATAATCAACAATATATACAAATATATATATATCTTTCTTACCATCAGGCAATAATACACAAGCTGAGACATGCTTTCAATGGGAACTTTAGGTCTGCTCATAGATCACAGCGGCAAAAGACCCTGCAGTAACAGTTTGCGCTCGATTCATTCAGCTTGGTATATTTAAATTTTGTGGCGGACTCCTCTAAGTCCCAGTTCTACATATAGCGCCGTGTCCACCCAATCGGAAGCACGGTCCAAATGTGTGTTTAAGAATCAAAACCTAAACGTTTTTCAGCTTGCCCGTATAATGTGCCTAAGTTTAAATATTTATTATTTTGCTTATTTTTGGGCCGATTTCAATTATTAAAAGCTCTAATAAAACTAGGAATTGATCTCTATCGTTCTAGTTAATAATATTTTAGTTAGCCCTTTGCATTTAGATCTGTGCATACTTTAACTAACTAAATTGGGGATTACCCTGAAGTAAAATTATCATTAAAACTGATTTTTCTCTTTAAATGAATTCCTATTATGAGGCCGTCTTTGTACCTACCTATTAAGTAATATCCCAGGTGTTATAATAGTTATATATTTCCTTTTATATATCGGTATTCTTTAAGAAATAAAATAACTCCTTCCTATCAAATACACAGAATAGGCCCTTTCTGTCAAACATAAAAAGGTTTCTTTATACATACTAGAAAAGGAGCGTCCTGATTGGCTATTCTATCGGTCCATTTATCCTATAGTGAGCGCGGTAAATATGACCGTGTTGTTACAGATTCAAAATACGACATTACCGTTTCCCTCAATACGTGACGTCATATGTGGACGACCACTTTTCACAGTAGTAGCAGCCCGCTCGAGTCCTAATTGACTACGGGGATGATACCCTCTTGAGGTGATAACCATCAGCTGTTTGTATTTATTTTTTGCTTGGAGTTCATTTCAGCGTGTTCTTTTCTCTTCTGCTTGCTCTAAGAGATTCTTTTCTCCCAATCTGAGGCGGCGCCATAAACAGCACCTCCACATGGGTCGATATGCAGCTTTATCCTCCTAGATTGCTGGATTTATGCCCAGTGCCTTCATTTATCTCTTTCATACCTCTCTGAACATCAGCTGCGATCACCCGGTTGCTCCCTTCGTACAAAACCTACACCAACGCATTCAAGTGATCATGCATTGGTGCCATCTTTAGTATTTTACGATACATGATGATCTTCCTAGCCTCAACCTCATAATAATTGTCTGTTACGGTATGCCTGAGGTATATTCTGTGTCTCCTCAGAAATCCCCGGGTAACGACATGGGGCTTACAAGAAGAATATTCACCTAAAAATAATATCCCCATTAGCGGGCACTTAATGTTATTAATGATCAGAATCTGGTTGTATACATACAAGACGGATGTATTCAATTTATTTGACCATGAAACATCCTTGTCTTGATTCTCACAGGTACTCTTATGGTTTAAAATATTATTGTGTACTGTCTCAAGGTAACGTGGTCTCACTGAGTTCTCAAGGCTTTGGATGGACACTTTGGCTGTCGCAGAAGGGATGAATAAACAGAGTTCAGAAGGGTCAACTCAGGACACCGCTCTGTACAGACTAAAGAATGGTGACAGGTGCATCCACAATTTAGCGATCTAGTTTTGTGTAGTAGATAAAAGAGTTCACAGCATTAAGTCAAGTGACTGATCGCCGTAGATAACCTCCAGTCACGTATTTTTCTCGTGACATATCGTCTCCATTGCAACAACTACTCGCTCTGTCATTCAAGAAGACAGCAAGTAATAGATGCAGTTGATCTGGACAGAATTCACAATTTACCAAGACTAACTCGATTTATATATGTATATATATATATATATATATATACATATATATATATATATATATATATATATATATATATATATATATATATATATATATATATATATATATATGTGTGTGTGTGTGTGTGTGTGTGTGTGTGTGTGTGTGTGTGTGCGCGCGCGCGTGCGATTTTTACCGTATTGTATCTGCGCACCAACGGAAGTGCGAGAGCAAGATGACAATTTAAAAGTTTCTTTGGGAATTTGTGGAAAGCATTTAACATTGAAGAGTGTACTATCGCTTATCACGACATGGAATGAAGAACCACGGCGATGCATGAAAGGGTTGTAAAAAAACAATGCCCTAAATTCTGCCATGACTTTGAAGATTTTAGCGTTGAGGACAATAGTATCTAAGCTATGAAATGTTGGTGTCAGAATGGCTTTCAGGAGCTGGCTTAGACGAAAATGAAATTTGCTTGAATCTCAGAAAATAGAACTAAGCAATGAAGAGTTGTCGGCGCTGGAAATGATCACCACGGAAGAAGAACAAGAACAAGACGCAGCAACTTGCACCAGCCAGCAACGACCACCAGGCTGCCAACTTACAGTGAAACGATTAAAGGTGGCCTTCCAACCTCTTGAATCCTGCCTTATAATCTTTGAAGGTGATCCTAACATGAACATGAGCTTTATGGTAGGAGGAAACATGATGAAATGTGCTGTTTCCTATCAAGAAATCCACCGTGAGCAGAGAAAGTCACAAACTCAAACAACCACTGGACACCTTCGTCAGGAAACAATTCATTGCTGCATCGCCTGCATCTCATTGAGATAACTCATCACCCCCCACCTCTCGTTGAATTAGAAGTTGATGTAGATGAAGAAAGTAATGGTCCTACCCTTGTCAATGTAGAATAATTTGTCCATGTTGTTTTCTATACATGTCATTTAATATGAATGTTATGTGTTAATTTTAAACTGTTTATTATTACACGTATTTATTTTTTATTATTATGTGCAGCATTGGCGGAACGCATCCTCCTTACTTTACGTGTATTTGAATAAGAAAATCATGTTCCATTTCGGGTACGCGAATATCGCATAGCAAAGAACTACCTGCAGTTAACAACATTTATTAACTACAGGTAATTATTAGACATATTGAACACAAACTAAATATTGTGTATTTACTGCACTTAAAAAACAATATTATTGGACTTTAATCGCCGCTAATTCCGTCGCTGTTGGCTACAGTTGTTATGGCAGGACTGTCTTCATCATCAGACAACTGGTTAGCAGAAGTTATAGGTGTTGAAAACGTTTTTCTGGCTTCAGATGCAGTAGGCATGGCTGTTTGGTCTATGGTGGAATAAGATATTCAGGAGACTTGCAAAAAAAGAAAGAAAGAAAGAAAAGAATCGAGCTTGCTTTGCCATTTTATTTTTCTCTTCTAGAAACACTTTGTTTGTAGTAACTAAGATTTTGTTCTATGATACGGATAACTGTTACGTGCAGTCTTTGATATCTTACAATATTATACATAGGTAATTTTTTAGTGCTTAAGGGAAAGTCATTATTGAGTTACTTCCCTTGAAAGTTGTGTCGGCTCTTTCGATCAAACTCCGCGGATAAATCCATTTTACTGCGATTTATTCGTTGTTTGGGTAATAATAGATTGTTCTTGCTTCAGAATATCTATGGCCTGAATTTATGTGTATTGTTTGTCTGAGTAGGACGAGTCTGTCTTATATCTGTATATCTTTACATATCTAAGTCGAACTATATGTTCTGTTGTCTCTAGAGAGGTCGAAGGCTATTCGGCGGATGTGTCGCTAGAGTGTGGTGTGATTTGGCTTCGTCCTGATAGGGACTGTGTGTTTTCCATGTCGGCCTGTCGCCGGGGAAAAAGTGATCTCAGTATTTGTGGGGAAGGTGATAGTCGTCTAAACCTATCGTGTATGCTTTACCCCAGTGTTTATTCGTATTGCCAAGGAATGGCAGTTTCATATTTCCTATACCAAGGTAATCAAAGATACTCTTATGAACTCTCGATCGAAGCCACCATTTTCGATAGTTACGATTTGAATGTCTAAGAGAATATATTTGACTCGATGAAAACGACTTCGATTCCTAGCAGCACTATATCCTGTAGATTGCAGTCAATTGTTCATGATCAAATCTACAGAGCAATGAAATGTTTTATGAATGACTAACTTTAGGACAGATTCATTATCTGTATCCAAACGTGAGTGACAGCTCACGAGTGAAGCCATCTTGGAACCAAAACATGTAGTGACTTTCAAGAAGAGAAAAGGGATGCCCGTATTATCGCTTGTTTAGTCCAGAGATCACTGCTACACATGAGAACCCATTATTAGCGGTTCAATATTATTATATGGAAAAATATGTGCTGAACATTATGTTGAAGAATCGTCGCTAGACGAGATTAGGTTTAGAAGCCATCTGAAATATTGTTTATAAGCTGACGTGCTCAGTCAGTGAAGTCAGATGATATATGTATGGGCGATACTGAGTGCTTGGCTACTGACAGTCCATTATACATTATTCTACATGAGTGCCCATGTAACATTGCAAGACCATTTATCCACTGTACTATGATGTATTATGGCAACCTGTGATTTGTCACTATCTGTGCTGTCGAGTGTGTACGTCCAATTAAACTTTAGAAAAGGTACACAGTCGTTGGTGTCGATGACTTCCAGCCATACATGAGTGTGAGAAAAGAACATTTGTCAACACCACGAACCTTTATCATCATTCGCACATTATACACTCAATCCATGTCTACACACCACTGCGTAGGTCAAGTTGACATTCCATACACTACAGTGGAGCAAACAACACCATAGAGATCTTATCAACTGATGATGATGATGATGTCTGCTTCCATCCACTTATATCTATCTTTTGGTGGATATCATTAACGGGAATAAAAATCCAACTTATCAACCTTATCAACTGGTGGACCAGCTTTCTGGGTTTGACCTCGCAGAAGTTCAGAAGTCAACAGATTACCGATACCAGACCGTTTCCTGTGGCTGATACGACACACTTGCAGTATTGGTTTGCTCTTTGTCAACACTTCGTCACGTGACCTGTCAAGTGAATGCAGTATGTAGGTCAGCGTTGTTGACATTTTTTACATTAGACATTATAGAGTTTCACAGAACAGTTGGATCAATTCTTGTCAATGTTAACAGGAAGACAGTATGAGTGAACTAAGAAGTCCTATTTTCATCGATGGATCTTCTTGTTTTCCATATATGAACTTTAATATTTAAGGCCAGAATGTTTAATTGAATAAAGTGGCAGTTTGTTTGTTTTCATAAAAATAACTTTGCCATTACTGTAAAACTGAGCCTATTTTGCAACACATACTATCATACACATAATTTATATATATTTATGTTTACATGTTATTTGTTTGTATAGTATGTTAGTTTCTATGTCAGCGGGTTGTGTTTAAGGTTGGGCGGCGTCCTCACAACAGAATATCCCACGTCATAGAGGGTCCGTTGTGGGCGTTTTCTATAGGTGCAATTTTCTTGATTGAAAATTTGCTGCGACAACTGTTGCTTTTGTGTTAGCTGTGAAGTCTGTAATTATTGTTATTTTTGTAATATTTCTTTGTTCTTTAGTTTTGTTTTGATTTGTTTGTAATTTGTTGGTCTAACCTTTTCTATCTTTCAGTTCTATTCACAATTTATATTCATATATTGTGACGTCATTTGTGTTGTTATTCTTTGCAGATTCAGTGATTATTTTCATTGATTTCCCTATTTGATTTATTTTGATTTCTGCAAACGTTCTTGTATTGTCAGTCCTATTTGTACTTTATGTATTCTGTTGGTTGACATATGTTTTATATAGGTATATTTCATAAGACACAATTGCCTGTGCACTGCACTTGGATTATGGTATAAACCAGTACCTGATTATTATTACTATTATACAAGACCTTATTAAAGGCTTGTGACCCACAGATATTGGGATAGTATACTGATTAATCAAGTCATTGAGAACTTGTGGTATTATTATTGATTCAGGTGATTAGTATTATTGTTAGACATCATGGCTACATTAGAATACTTCATTACACAAGGGAAAGCCCTTGATAAGACTGGTCAACAATTAGAACAATGGGCAGTTGCTCAATATGACAAAGCATTAGCTGCAGAAGAGAAAAGATTAGCTGCAGAAGAAAGAAAAGCTATGGCGGAAGAGAAAAGATTAGAAAGAGAAGCTGAGGCTGCTGCTGAACAAAAGAAATTGCAGATGCAGGTGGAGGAAAGGAGATTTGAGGCTGAACAAAAAAGATTAGATGCTGAAGAGAAAAAAGCAATAAGAGAACATGAATTTGAGTTAGAGAAATTGAGATTGACAAGTATGAGTAATGTTAATCAGGCATCTAGTGGTAATGGTAAACCTTCTACTTACAAGGTTAAGGTTCCACCGTTCAATCAGTCCAGTGACGATATTACATTCTGGCTGGATAGATTTGAACGTTCTTGTCGTACACATAATGTGGATAAATCACAATACGCTAATCAATTATCAGAAAACTTGAAAGGTGAATCTTTGACTAGATTATGCCTTGTAGGAGAAGCAGATAAGGATAATTATGATGTCATTAGGGCGGCTTTGATAAAAAAATATCAGCTAAGTGAGGAAGGCTATCGCCTTTTATTTAAAACGATGGTACCTGAGACGGGTGTAGAATTCTCAGAATTCACTGCAAAGGCACGTCTCACAGTTGATCGTTGGATTGAGCTTTCCAAAACAGAAAAAACGTATGAAGGACTTATGGATTTGTTGCTCAGAGATAAGATTATGTCATGTGTGAACAAACCTTTCCTTGAATTTATACATGAGCGTAAACCCAAATCTCTAAAAGAAATGGAAGAATATTGTTCCCAATATGTCACTGCACACCCCGACGTGACTTTTGGCAACACTAAGATTAAGGAGAGTATGCCAGTTGCTTCAGCAACACCATACAATCCCAATTATTCACACAGATTTCAGGGACCTCAAAACAGATTTGATAAAAAAGGTAACCATAATAGTTATCAAAACCAAGGTAACCAATCATTTCAGGGTTCTTCTTCAAAGAACTGGAGACGACCTGATAGCTCTCGACACAGGGGTGGTCATAATTATAGGAATTTCCGTAGAGGAAGTAATTATAGAAACTATCAGGGTTATCCGTCTTGGAGTCAACAAGATCATAATTACAGAGATACTCATTATAATGAATATGATAATGGTAACCAAGGGAACTATGACTCAAACCCAAATAGGGGTTACAATAGAGGTAACAATAACTACAGAGGTGATAATAACCGAGGTAGATCTCAAAACAAAAGACATAAACCACATTTTCAGGCAAACTCTGCACAACAAGAGTCCCATGAAGCCTATAAACAGAGTAAAGATAATAATGATGCTAGTAATATGGCATGTGCCGCTTTTGATTTTGGGAGAGCATCTCAGTGCCCCCAATGCAAAACGTTATTTGAGCCAACCACAGTGTCTACTTTAAGCTGTGGCCATCCTCTTCCTGCTCTTCCGGCATCAGTCGCGCATGATGGAAGAGGTTCTCTTGTCTTACATAAGGGTTTAGTGAATAACAATCCAGTCTCTGTGCTATTTGATTCTGGATGCACCACAATTGGTGTTAGGCAGTCACTCGTAGATCCTTCCCGTGCCACTGGACAAGTAGTCAAATGTGTAACATTTGGCGGCACATTAGAGAAATACTCTACTGCTATCATTAGGATTGCTACTCCTTTCTTTACAGGAGATGTACACGCATGTCTTCTTCCGAATCCGATCGCTGACCTCATCATCGGTCGCATTCATGGAGTCAAGGAATGCACTCCGCAACAAATTTCCACGTGGGAAAGGCAAAACATGCAGATTGCTAACGCTGTAGTCACTAGAGCTCAGGCTCTTAATATGCCTCAAACTTCATCTACTGAAGATAATGAAGTGCATAACCAAGATAATCCCTTGGTAATTTCTCGTGACTCGTTTATAAAACAGCAAGAAGATGATCCCACTCTGAAGAAATTCTTCATTCTTGCAACTAAAGGTGATCCGAATAAAGACACAAGTCGTAAATCGTGGATTACAAAGAAGAATGGCGTACTTGTACGTATGGTTCAAGACTCCATTACGTCAAGTCATTCTCAAATCCTGGTTCCCAAGAATTTGAGAGTTAAAATTTTGCAGCACGCTCACGACTCTCAGTGTGCTGGACACATGGGTTTTTCCCGTACTAAGTCAAGAGTCCTTGCGGCTTTCTTTTGGCCATTGGTAAACAAGGACATACGGATTTATTGTCGATCTTGTAAAGTATGTCAGGAAGTTAAATCCAAAGGTCCACGGCATGCTGCACCCATTCAGGCGGCGGACATTCCTATTCGGCCGTTTCCAAAAATGGCCATAGACATTATTGGTCCATTTAAGATCAAGTCTGCCAGAGGACATCAGTTTATCTTGACGTGTGTTGATATGTGCACACGTTGGCCAGAGGCTATTCCTCTGAAGAGCATTACTACTGCTGATATTGCAGATGCTCTTTGGCTTATATTTTCTCGTCTGGGGTTCCCCGGAGAGATATTGTCAGACCATGGCACCCAACTAATATCAGATACCATGTCTCAAGTAATGTCTACTCTGCAGATAGATAGATCTTTAAGTAGTATCTACCATCCAATGTCTAATGGTATGGTCGAACGCCTTAATAGAACACTTAAAAACTTACTGGGGAAGATAACTGAGGATCATCCTCAAGACTGGGACAGAGTTTTACCTGCGGCCCTCTTCGCTTACAGAGAGGTACCCAATGAACATACGGGATTTTCTCCCTTTGAACTCGTCTTTGGCGCGCGTCCGCGTGGCCCTATGTCGTTGCTTCACGATCTCATAACATCTGACAATATTGACGATGACACAAAGTCATCCTACGAATATGTCATCGCGTTGAGACAAAAGATTATCGAAGCATGCAAATTAGCAACTTCTTCTTCTGAATTTGCGAAACAGAAGGCAAGGCAATTTGCCAATAAGAAGAGATGCTTACGACAACTTTGTCCTGGTGACAAAGCATTTGTATTACTACCTTGTAGGGAAAACAGATTACTTATTTCTTGGAAAGGTCCGTACGATATAATATCGAAAATTTCCGATGTCGACTATATTGTCGATATTGATGGGAAGCATAAAACCTTCCACATCAATATGCTTACTGAATTCCATGAACGTCCGGATTATTTGCAACCCATTTTCCAAGCAACGGACAATTCTCCAGTACAACATGGTCATTACTCATCACTGTCCGTGATACAGGATGAGGAAACAAGTTTTTCAGATGTAAATCTTCCTCTTCCAATGATCCCACTTCATTCCAGTGAATCATGGAAGAACGTTACTGTCTCTCCTGATTTGTCTCTAGGAGAACAGCGACAAGTTTCAACTATGTTGCAAACATTTCAGGATGTACTCACTGACATCCCTGGACAAACGAATGTCATTCAACATGACATTGTTCTAACTGACCATACTCCTATTAGGGTTAGACCTTATCCTATACCTATACATTTTCAAGCACAGGTCGAGAAAGAGTTGGATGAGATGATAGATTTGAAAATAATCGAACCATCCACCTCTGCATATTCTTCGCCGATGGTTATTGTGCGTAAAAAAGACAATAACATACGTCTTTGCGTTGACTATCGAAAATTGAATCAAGTAACGAAGTTCGATGCCGAACCTATGCCTTTACTGGAAGAGCTACTTACTCGACTCTCCAAATCTCATTTTTTCACTAAACTTGATTTGTCTAAAGGATATTGGCAAGTTCCTTTATCTGAACGCGCCAAACCTCTCACGGCTTTTTCAACACCTAGAGGTTTGTTCCAATGGAATTTTATGCCTTTCGGTCTTATGAACGCACCAGCTACGTTCGTACGCATGATGCGCCGAATCCTATCTTATCGGTCAGATGTCATTGCATATCTAGACGACATCTGTCTTTTCAGCGATACTTGGGAAGATCACTATTCAGGGTTAGATGAATTGCTGTCTACTTTGCGTGAGCACAACCTGACAGCGAAACCCTCTAAAGCCTATATTGGTTTTAGCGAAATTTCTTTCCTAGGCCACCGAGTTGGTCATGGTTTCCTAAAGACAGAGGACCATAATACTAGTAAGATACTTAACATCTCAATCCCTAAGACTAAAAAACAGGTGAGAAGTCTGTTAGGTCTTATTCAATTTTATGGCAGATTCATTCAGAATCTATCCTCTATCATGGCACCTCTCTCAACACTTCTAAAGAAAGGTTCGCCTAATGTGGTCCACTGGTCTCAGGAATGCCAATGCTCTCTGGATAAGATTAAAACACTGTTTTCAACACCACCTATTTTAGTGCTACCCACTAAAGATAAGACATTCGTTCTTCGTAGTGACGCTTCATCCACTGGGATTGGAGCGGCACTAATGCAAGAGTACTCTGGAACTCTGCATCCTGTAATGTATATTTCCAGAAAACTTAATGCGGCAGAAAGGAATTATTCGGTTTTAGACCGTGAGCTATTAGCTATGGTTTGGTCGATCCTCAAACTACAGAGATTCCTTCTAGGCGCACATTTCATAGTAGAAACCGACCAAAAAGCTCTTACTGCTATACAGAGTAAGAATTTGAAGAGCTCGAGGTCTACTCGATATGCAATTGCTCTTCAACCTTTTCATTTCTCTGTGCGAGCTATTCGTGGATCAGATAATGTGATGGCAGACATTCTGTCAAGATGCCCACATGATTCCACATAACTATTAGGGCTTAGACTTCTTGATATGTCTAGTTCTATAGTAGTTCCTTTTCTATATCATGATAGATACACATTTGTAATTTAATAATATAATGATTGTATCACTACATAGCGGTTCATTGATGTTTATTCACCGCTGTGCTTTGATGATTTTTTCTTCATAAATCATAAATTTAAGATATCTAATACGAAATGATGATATGAATTTTTTAGGCATTGTGTAATTGCCAGAATTGTATTATACTTTGATGACACCTTCCTGGAAAAATATACTTGTAGAGAAATAATTTCTCTCAGTTTATGAGACACATTCTCACCAGTCGCTCCATAAGTCGACTTAGCCTCATATTAGGCGTTATAGGTATTCCTAATATTTTCATCTGCGCATTATTCATGCGTTGTGAGCCTATTGTACGTTGCTCCAAGATGTATTTCAAAAAAAAAAAAAATGTTCCATTTTTTTTTTCCCGGGGGGTGGGGTAAGACTGTTACGTGCAGTCTTTGATATCTTACAATATTATACATAGGTAATTTTTTAGTGCTTAAGGGAAAGTCATTATTGAGTTACTTCCCTTGAAAGTTGTGTCGGCTCTTTCGATCAAACTCCGCGGATAAATCCATTTTACTGCGATTTATTCGTTGTTTGGGTAATAATAGATTGTTCTTGCTTCAGAATATCTATGGCCTGAATTTATGTGTATTGTTTGTCTGAGTAGGACGAGTCTGTCTTATATCTGTATATCTTTACATATCTAAGTCGAAGTATATGTTCTGTTGTCTCTAGAGAGGTCAAAGGCTATTCGGCGGATGTGTCGCTAGAGTGTGGTGTGATTTGGCTTCGTCCTGATAGGGACTGTGTGTTTTCCTATGTCGGCCTGTCGCCGGGAAAAAGTGATCTCAGTATTTGTGGGGAAAGTGATAGTCGTCTAGACCTATCGTGTATGCTTTACCCCAGTGTTTATTCGTATTGCCAAGGAATGGCAGTTTCATATTTCCTATACCAAGGTAATCAAAGATACTCTTATGAACTCTCGATCGAAGCCACCATTTTCGATAGTTACGATTTGAATGTCTAAGAGAATATATTTGACTCGATGAAAACGACTTCGATTCCTAGCAGCACTATATCCTGTAGATTGCAGTCAATTGTTCATGATCAAATCTACAGAGCAATGAAATGTTTTATGAATGACTAACTTTAGGACAGATTCATTATCTGTATCCAAACGTGAGTGACAGCTCACGAGTGAAGCCATCTTGGAACCAAAACATGTAGTGACTTTCAAGAAGAGAAAAGGGATGCCCGTATTATCGCTTGTTTAGTCCAGAGATCACTGCTACACATGAGAACCCATTATTAGCGGTTCAATATTATTATATGGAAAAATATGTGCTGAACATTATGTTGAAGAATCGTCGCTAGACGAGATTAGGTTTAGAAGCCATCTGAAATATTGTTTATAAGCTGACGTGCTCAGTCAGTGAAGTCAGATGATATATGTATGGGCGATACTGAGTGCTTGGCTACTGACAGTCCATTATACACTTATTCTACATGAGTGCCCATGTAACATTGCAAGACCATTTATCCACTGTACTATGATGTATTATGGCAACCAGTGATTTGTCACTATCTGTGCTGTCGAGTGTGTACGTCCAATTAAACTTTAGAAAAGGTACACAGTCGTTGGTGTCGATGACTTCCAGCCATACATGAGTGTGAAAAGAACATTTTTTGTCAACACCACGAACCTTTATCATCATTCGCACATTATACACTCAATCCATGTCTACACACCACTGCGTAGGTCAAGTTGACATTCCATAAACTACAGTGGAGCAAACAACACCATAGAGATCTTATCAACTGATGATGATGATGATGTCTGCTTCCATCCACTTATATCTATCTTTTGGTGGATATCATTAACGGGAATACAAATCCAACGTTATCAACCTTATCAATAACCTTACTTACTTAGTCGTTCCCCTTCTACCGTGAGGTGTAGAGGTTTGGAAGAGAGAGCACCAGACTATCCTATCGGCTGTCTTCCTCCTGGTCTGGTTCCATTCTAGTTCTCGGTCCTTCAAAGATTGTCTAATGTTGTCCTCCCAGCGGACTCTGGGTCGTCCTAGGGGTCTGGATCCCTGGCTCTTTGTTTCCCATGCTTGTCGTGGTAGCCAAACGAACAGAATACAGCAGCCATTGATTTGAGAAACGAAGGTCCGGGTTTTGATATTGATTTGTATCCCTCAACCAAGGAGATAAATCCATTGTTTTCGTAATACAGAGGCCTGCAGATCTCACATTTGATGTTAGGCAACAGTCGTTGTGAGATAAAACACGTTGTAATGGCTCAGATATCTTACCTTTCCATCAAAGTAGTTTACTGAGCTATCATGCATTTAAAATTATTATTTCCAGTATAATTTTTTTTAATATTAATGATGTAAATATCCCGTTCAGCCTCTGATGGGTTATAATTAGGATGATTTATAATAAATTATTCTACACAAATACGTAGAATGACTACGTATGACGGACTACGTACCCACACTCGGGGTATCGCCAAAGATCCCAAAAGATTTCGGTTGTCTTCTCTTTGTCCAGCTGTTTTAAAGGGAAGACCTACACATATTCCAACTATTCCAAAATATCACACTCACACACACATGTACATATACTGATCACAACTTTTAAAAAATATATTTATTTGGCTGCGCTATCTTGATATTCGTAACCAGACGCAAGACAAAACTAAAATACTCGATGGAAAGTCACAGCAACTGGGCTTTGAAAGCACACAGAGAAAAGACAAAGATTATGAGACTAAATGCTACAAGACTGCACATGAAAAATAGCTCTACATGATATATATATATATATATATATATATATATATATATATATATATATATATATATATATATATATATATATATATATATATATATATATATATATATATATATATATATATATATATATATACAGAAATATAGACAAAGTTAGACAACAGACAGTGATGTCAGAAAAAGAATACAAAAGGATAGAAGAGTTTTGTTGCATTATAAAATGCAAGGAAATCCTCCCAAAATCAATCCGAACACAAAAATAAGAATCTCCAACTCAAATGTCAAATGTATTCTGAAATACGGAGAACAAGACAAACATAAACAAGAAGTTACATACTTTCGTAATGATTGCGTAGAATAGAAAGGTTAACATGGAACAACAAGATCGTCAATGAAGAACTGACGACTAAAACCAGAAAAGTGCCAGTGGAACCAGATGTGAGAAGGAGACGCTGGCGATGGATAGAGCACACTTTGAGGAAACTTGTTAGTAACATCATAAGGCAGTTTTTGTTCTGTAATCCTCAGGGTAAGAAATTTAGAGGGAAATCGAAAAAAAAAAAAACACATGGAGAAGGGTGCTTTAGATAGTCATGATAGGGATTAAGAAAGGGATAAAAAATAGATAAGGAAGATATGGAAAGACATTAAACATATTTTGCAGAACACGAAGGCTTGGTATGTATTTGATTAAGGCATTTGCCCCGTAGAAAGCCGAGAGATAATGATGAATTATCATGAAATAGAAAGATAAGGGTACACATAGAAAACACGTTAGTGTTGTAAATAAAATACCTCTTTAGCACACTAACTCCCATTTCTCCAGTCCCAAGAGAGCCAGTATGCTAATGAGGCAAAACAGCTTTCTTGAGGGTCGTCCTGTAGCAAGCAGTATGGTGTGAGTTGCTTGACTGTCAAACTGATATGACAGTGTCCGCGTCATTTATTTTAATGACAGGAAGCATGAATAAACAGTTTGACGTTCCAGATTTTGCACTTGAAGAAACACCACAACAAGATGTAGAGTCATACATGGACCATGGCAGCAATATAGACAATGATGGAGGGACGGACAAGGATATATAAATAAGAATACACAAGGCTAGATGAGCTTTCACTGCATTGGGAAATACATCTAGATCAAAAGAAATCCAGTCCAACATAAAAATCCGAATCTTCCACTCAAATGTCAAGTCGGTCCTATTGTATAGCTCTGAAACATGGAGAACAACAAAAAACAACAACCTAAAACCAACAGACATTCATAAATGGATGCTTGCACAGAACAGAAGTTTGAAATGGTATGACAAGATCACTAATGTCGAAGTGATGACATGAACCAGACAAGTGCCAGCGGAGCAATAGATCAGAAGAAGACGCTGGGGATGGATAGGTCAGACAATGAGGACACATGTTGATAGCATTACAAGGCAGTCCTTATTCTGGAATACTCAGGATAGGATGATAGGATCAGCAGATGGAGACTAAGGAGCACATGAAGAAGATAACTGGAGACAGACATGAGAGGCGTGAAGAAGACCTTGATCTAATGGCACGGGACAGGAAGACTTAGCATACGTTTGTTGAAGGCCTCTCCTCTTTATGTAGCTGAAGGACGTTGACGATGATAATGATGATGATGTGTCATTTCTGTTCATACGATCCAGCTAAAGGCATTTGGGGCTTACTGTCACGAAATAAGTTCGTTCTCTTTTTCTGGTCTTCACTCCTCTCCGGCATTATTACTCTGACATTTCTTTTACGTGCAAATTCTTCCAGGATTCGTTGTTTTAGATTTCATCGTTCAAGGTTTTCTTATCACATCTCACCCCCCCCCCCTTTTTCTCCTGGTTATTTTATCCTTTGTTATCGGCGATGCTTAGCGAAGGAGAGAACTTGCCACATTGACGTTTCGCTTATCGTCAGCTCCAGACGGAGTAAGAATCTACACTGGGCGACATTCCTATTGTTTACCCAGACTTTTTGTCTGAGGAAAATACACGAAACCATGTTGTTCCGTGATATGATGCTAGTTTGAAAGCATCCTGTGCCTAAATACACGGCCGCTTTCTTTGAGATGTAGGTGGATAACAATCTTGGTAAAGATTAAGACACGGACAGTATTAATGTTAGTTAAGTATTCAACACGGGAGAGGAAGGTGTAGTGGAAGAAGTGAAAAAACACCCGGCGACCGGGAAAAACAGTGGAGGGGGAGCGCGCGAGAGGCGATGGTATGCAAATTAGGTGGTGAGAGAGGGGGGGGTGATTGTGTCGCGAATGTAGAGATGTGTAGTAGACATTCTATCTAGGGATTGGAGTACCGTACTCTTGTGTTGGCTGGTAGACAGAGGTAACACACACAAGTAGGGGATCAGTCTATTGCGAAGCTCCTCTAAGTAAAGATGCAAGGTCGTCTCTAGTGGTCTATCAGTCTAGTAAATGAAGTGTCGATAGCAATTTACAGTTAACACTCATACATAGTATATACACTACACAATTGCTCGCTGTCGTCTCTAGCTAGCTATCACATGGTTGCGCTATCTTAGAGGCAAGTCAAACTGGCACTAGATATAGGAGCAGTCTAGCGAATTCATCAGAATCAGCGACAAGGAGCACACAGATTAGAAATAAGTGTAAACGAGTCTTTCGCGCGCGAGTTAGGAGGTTTAAGTTAACACATAGAAAGCGGGGAACACACAACATAGCAACTAAGAGGTGTACGAATCTATCTTCTACTCGATCTTATTCACTACAACACATTAGACCAGGTGAGAACTTAGTCACGATGGACGCTGTTGGAGTGATCAATATCTCAACAACATCGCGAAGAGTCTAGCATCGATACCACTTTGAGGTCTTGCTATGCATATCACGTTTGCTTCCTGCAAACATGTATCATCTCTCTCTTATAGCGAGAAGTGGTGGCAAAGTTAGGTGTAGAAGTTGCGTGAGAGCGAGGTGATGTGTAGTCATCGTGTAACACATTGAGAGCGTGAGGTACTCATTCTATGGTAGCGTTTTACACTTTAGTTCATGCAGTCTTCATACATATCACTGTCTGATCTGTTAGTAAGGTACTACTTTCACTATTCGCTAGTCACATGAGTCTTACGAGTCTTTAGCCCAAGATTGAGAGCGGTTCTCTCCTCGCTCTAATCAGTCACAGCGCAAAGCGATCGTGCCGTATTATCCTAGGCACAGGAGATCCTATGTCACTATTCTAGATCTACGCGACATCAGTATGCGATATCGGAGACACATCTCGTAAGGTTCATATGTGGTAATTCTTCCTCGTAGTAAACAATATACGTGAACTCCTGGTGCAACATACAACTACGTGTTATGGTGGGTCACTACATCTGCGAGGCTTGAGTTATGATATTTCATCTATTCACAAGTCTGATGATGATGAAGTCTTCTTTTGTCGTCTGGACACTATCAGGATAGAGTGGGGCACAACGTCATTCTCTACCTATGTGCCTTAATACTCTGCGCTCGATATGATCAAAAGCTGCATTAAAAGATACCAGGAGAAAAAGTGGGAGCTAGCCGATGCGACAGTGTTATGACAGTAATTGAGAGTATTCAAAGATCTTGAACGATGACAACTAAGAGAAATAGACTGTTATCCTCCTGCCCATTCGCACTCATTCTTTGTCCAATGTCTGGTAGCCGATATCAATGATGCAGTTCACAATGCCGGAGAGGTTGGGTCTTATGCATATAGAACAGTACTGATTGATGGCTCATCGATATCTTCGTGGTCACAGGGGAGGACCCATGACTCTTTTGTACTGCTGTACAGCACATAAGCCCAGATTTGACATACAGTCTGGATAAACAGGGGGATACTCATACACTTTGACATATTTTGACTTTCAGCATTCTCTACATTATACACCTAGTACCAGCGACATCTATGAACATGCCACATAGAGATCATGATGACGATATGTGTACGACTAGGTTTGACACTATGCTACTTCGGGGGTGTCTGATCGGAAATTTATGGATATCTCTTGAGATCTATGCGGCGAAAGGACACGAGCACATGTACATGTAGGAGACGAGAAATTCGCGCGAGTCATCTCTCTGGACAAGACATGATCTCAGAGAACATAATTCTCTGTATCGAACTTGGCTTACATCTTCTCTCTAGTTTATTTTATGATAAGTCGTCCTAGGTAAGCACTTAGATTCTGAATACAATAATATTGGGAGGTCAACGGACACACTGCCACACACCGCAGGCTGTTATGAGCGCATTAGTTGCTCTGAGGCTGCAGATCTGACTTATTCGAGTCTGTAACAGAGAGCGTGAGCTAGAGGTAGCAGTGTAGGCGGATGCATGTCTACTTATCCTACTCGAGATACTATTTGTGTCTTATGTATATGTATTACACAAGCTCTAACCTTTCTGTCTCGTGCTTCAGAGCTGTTCTGTTTCATTCATGTACACACATGGACGTCTGTTATTGTATCACGCTGATCAGTCTATCATGGGGAAGCTCTGGTTTGATGAGGTGTGGGTGCCGCGCCTGAACGCGAGAGGAGTGTGGGAGTGATACACTTGTTTGTAATGACGAATTGAGTACACATTATATAGTAGAGTGTCAGGTAGTCTGGTGTGATATTATCTATAGATGGTCGAGTTTTACAGAGGGTGGGTGCCCTGCTTCATGCGGGGAGGCTTTCGTGTTTTTAGACTAGAGTAGCTCTGAGAACACACAGCGATTGCAAGTATGTTAGGCTTCGCCTATGCTATCGTGTTGTCTATTCTATCTCATCTACTCTCAAGAGTCCACATACTTTCTAAGTGTGGCTCTGGGTTTGTCGGGGAGATGCAAATGGGAAAATGGGGTGGGGTTTATATTATGAGGGTTGTGGGGGGGGATGGTTCTATCAGCCATCCTGAATTCTCGGCTTTGTTGCTGGGCTCGCGGACTGGACATGGAATTCTAAGGATTGGAAGAAGTAACCCTAGAGACATTCACTTCGAGTTCAAGGGAGGACAAACATACTGGATACAGTCTTATCGCGGGGACATCAACTCGACTATCCATGGCATATGATATAATTTTTGATGGGTCAGAATCGCAGAGTTCACATGTCACATGCATATGATGAATATATATATATATATAATAATATCAAATGTAATAGATGGACAGGGGAATATATGGAGAAGATCCAATCATATTGAATTGGACGTGCATTCTGGAGAGGAGAATAGGTAGAATATTGTTATATATATTATCTGATCAGGGAGTAAGTAAGATATGGGGGTATGATAGAGTGTTGAATAATATTAACAGGTAGGAAATGGTCGTTCGTATCCACACGACAATATACTATGACTTGACTCATTACACAGTATGATTGAGTGTATGATGGTTAGGATGAGAGAGTCTATAGGAAGTCATAATATTGTCAATGAAATTGGTGACAATACGTGATCGATAAATCAGACTAACTAGTGAGATCGTCTAACGATAAGAGTTATTGACAATAGATAGCGAGTTATAGCAGTTTTGTTCTACATTGACAATTTTCTACAGTCTAGTTCTAAATCTCATTATGACTGTGACTCTGTAATGATGCTACACGAAAAATGAATGCTCTCTATCTGGTGATAGAGTGCAGTGCATTGTCTCACGATGTCGTATGAGGCTGAGATTGCTTATGAGCTGATTCAGTCCATCCAGATCTTCTCAGCAACAACGATATCTTCTAGCTATAAATTACAGAGTAACTCTTCACACACATGCGATCTACACTGAGTACAGTCTATATCATACAGTATGTGGTAGTACTAGTACATCTTAGTGAGATCTATGGAGGAGATGACCAGTATTTATTGCATGGAGCGTACAATCTGCTAGAAGATGAGATGGTGTGTCTAAAAGTCTAGGCGTACACTTAAATGTATTCTATTAGCGAGACGTAATGAACGTAGAGATCCTCAGTCTGATGATGTGACTCGCTCTTGAACTGTTCTATCTATCATGTATGATTTGGAGACACTCTCTACTAGTCAGAGCTCGGCCTTTATCATACAGGATGCGTTCACAACTGCCTAACATCAAACTAGCACCTACCTCAGCCACTTCTCTGATGTTTCTCTCTTACTCTATGTATAGTATCTAATAGACATGTACATATTCTCCATAGTACTACCATATCGTGATCTTAGGAGTTAGTATCACTGTATCAACGTAATCCCTAGTCAGTGAGTGCGGTAATCTAGTGTCAGCACCCTATATCATCATCAATAGGGATGCCGGCGACTACACTGTCATTATTGCTACTACTATACTCTCTACATAGAGAGCGAGTACATATCAACTCGCTACAATAATATTCATCTCCATTACCCAACGTCTGGTGATTATAAACTATCAGTCTAATACACTAGAGAGAATACAACACATTACATAATATACAATCGACATCATTCTTTGGATTTTGACACTTCTTATAACAATCAATAAACTTTTATCACTGTCGTTAGATTTGATGTATCGCATAGCAACTAACTGAGACACCAACGAAAAGTACATCCGAGTGACGTAAACGAGTCCCATGAGTTCCACTCCTGGTAAACAAACTGGACTTGAGCATGAGGAGTCATCTTCTAGAGTCCACTCAGAGTGACTACGACAATTCGATCTAGAAATCCACAAAGACCTCATTGTTGACCCCCATTACCATAGAGCTATTCTCTTTACTATTAGTCCTACTATACATTACGCATATATACAGGAGTGAGTCATGAATCTATGTGCAACACTGTAAACTTAACATTTGCTCAGTGTCACGTCGATCTACTTAAGCAACGAAGGAGTTATCGATATGTTCATTATACATATTATGAGTTTGTAGCTGACATTGATAGATGATTTTTGTAGTAGCGGAGGGTGATTGTTTGTGAGTGATGTTCACTTGCCCGATTGCTGCGGTATTTGGCAGGCGACGGGAGCAAACTCCAAGAACTAGCTGGTATGATTGCCTCATTGTCACACTTGCTCTTATTATCTATGACATTCACACCGCTGTCTGATAGCACTGGTTGACTATCCAACGTCTTAGTCTATAGTGTGGGATCTGACTCACATTACAGTATTTAGGGATATTATAGTACCCCCCATAACTAGTTTACATAATTGCTATACCATACCGGAACGAGTTGGAGTGAGTGAGTACATAGTATCCCATCCACGCACCTCGAGACCATTGACATTAGGATATTTTCTTCAAAAGAGGCTATCATAGACTATACTGTTGGAGCTTTGTGAGCCATATTACTACACAGGTGACTGCACTTCTATCTAGTGTCTCCTCACCTTCATACCGTGCATGGCGATGCACAATGGAAGATGCCGGTTGCCCAGCATTATTCTGACCAATGAGCTCTCACAAGCTATGTCAGTTGGACTAAGTTCATTCACGTCTGGGTAGCGTCGATAATCCTAGCTGGACCGTCTGCCCGTTCTGCATGCGAGTTGCGCCAATCTGTCACATAGCTCGAGTCGACTCATGAGTCCTCAAGCTTGTACTGACTTAGCAACACGACATTCAGAGCACCCCCCCTCGTGTCTATGTTAAAAAGTAGCTCACGTTAAGGAAAACTATCAATAGTAATGGATAAAAATTTGCTGTGGAGCGACGGACATCCGGTGTCTAACGCCATACGTAATTGCGCACCTGACATTTACCCGTTGAAAGCATCTTTTTTTCTCCACAGTCACAGTTGTGCATCGTATCATCTGTAACTGAGTACCCTGACAGCAAAAAAAACTAGTGATGTGCTGGACGATTGGTATTCTAGAGAATCAGACAGAGTCATAGAGCGGAATTACATGCGTCAACGTAACCGATGGCCTTACAACTCGTCTATTCAAATACTACTGCGTGATAAAGTGGAAGTCTGATTTGATATGTTAACCCGATAGAGATGCATTTACAGCGCGTAATGGGACACTGACCAACTTGCACTTGAACGGTCGACTCACCAGCGCATACAAATACGGAAGTGTCAAAGAGCGTAAGAATAATAACCATCGTTGACTCCATTACCGAGTATGTACATGCACCCTCTACGAACAAGAGTTACGGTCAGTAATGATATATCTATGTATACTCAATTCACACATCTCCTAATCTAGTACTAACTGGACCCATCAGGCGTCGAGTATGACTCTGAACTACCTGACACATTCGCTGAGTGATCTAATGTAAATTATCGATCATTATCAGCAAAATGGTCACCATGTACCCCACGTCATTGATCTGAACTACACACAGGAATTTTCCCTGACATTCATAGGCATGCCATGGAGCTTCTAGATAAACTGCTTCTCATTGCGATCACCAAAGGATAAGCTTGATTTGTGTGGGGAAGCAGATTTCGACTATGAGACTAGCTCTATAATGTACCACACATCCCCCACATCTCTCTACTATAATAAGTCAAGTCCGTAAAACAACTGAAGTTATTTCAACTCGTCTAGCCACAAAACTGCATAGCCCATGAATCTGAAGTCAACAGAATCACATCGACTATAATGTTCAGGATCTTAAGCTCATTACAGCTCTACTATCAGATAAAATCAAACACACTAGTATCATGTGATGTCGGAGGAAGCTAAAAATACAATCAGACTCAAGATCAACATGGAACATTTAGTTTTAAACGATGTAGAAAGATCAAATGACAAAAAAAGATAGTTATTACCGATAGTTTAAACACAGATATGCTGAGTCACTAATCAGTCAGCAAGCATGTCCACTCAGACAAAGCTATTGTCTAGCAGCTGGTATCCTCAAAGTACACTATGGACAATCCACCACCTACTTCTCATAAGTGTCGTTCTTGTCTGGTTTTTGATTCGCTCTCATCTACAAGGAGAAGGCTACTCATTGACATACGGAGGTCTATCTATTAGAGAAGGGAAATTATCTCTGATAGATTGACATTGCGCTCAACTGTCAGCAGCGACCATAAGACGCACGCAATGTCTATGTACATCGGTCTTGTTGGGCCAACAGTAGGGTTTAGGAGTATGATTGATAAAACCCAAAGCTCTCTAGCCTTGGTTAGACGAGTTGGAGGAACTAGTAGAGTTATATACTGAGAGTCTATCTAACATTTCCACACACTAAAGCCATTATTCAGTCTCACTTTGTCTGAGCAGTACAAGTCTCTACAATGTTGTGAAAATTCTTACTATGTTACGTGTTCTTCCTTTTATAGGCATGTCACATACTAGTGCCGCTCTATACATATTTTACTTCCATACTAAGTAGATTTGAACACCTGCGTCTCTAGGGCGTGTTTTTTTGTGCAATTAGCGACACTTTTAGATTCAATACAGTCTGTCGATGATGTGAACAACACTGTCTTTTGTCATTATCTTCAATATTATCTATCCGTCTGTAAAATTAAGAACATATTAGTTCACTGCTCAGAATGGGCCATCCGGCCAGCTAATTTTTATATTCCTAACATTAATATTAAGAAAAAAGTACTTTTTATGTCAACTTGGGAAACGTGACTTTTCTCCGTTTCCCCCCCCAATTGCGTCTCCTTAGCCTTTCTAGTCTCACGCAATCTTTCCAGTCATATTTTTTTCCTTTTTGATCCGCCGTTCCCCTCCTGTCTAGCAAGTCAATTATTATGGAGGATGATGACCCGCGGTCTAGGCGATCATGTACATCAGCAGCCTACGCATTATGTTTTTTTTTATCCTTATATGTTATCCTTGGAGGTATTTTACCGTTGTATCTCTGTCAATTTCACTACACATCTCCCCACTTGAAAACATGCCTATGGCAAGTTCCAAAACCAGCGATACACATAGGTAAAATTACTCCTCACGTCTGCCACTACTCTAATTTTGATCACAGGGGTGCCGACTGAGGAAATCTGCACCGACATTCAATTTGCCTGGGATATATTGGATACTAAACTGATAAGGTTGAAGCAATAAAGACCACCTCAGCAATCTTGCGTTTTCATGCTTAGCCTGAGACAAGAACACGAGAGGCTGATGGTCCGTCTCCACCACAAAAGTCCTACCATACAGATAGATTTGAAACTTCTTTATTGCCCAGATTAATGCTAAACATTCTTTTTCGCTTGTGGAGTATCCTTGTTCCGCCTTATTCAATTTGCGGCTTGCATAAGCGACTGGTTTAAGTTCCCCATCAGGTGAAGATGATCTTTGCAACAAAGCCCCTCCGAGTCCTACATTACTTGCATCGGTTCTTAAGACAAAGTCCTGTGTCAAATCAGGCAGTTTGAGAACAGGCTTGCTAGTGAGTTTTTCCTTTAACTCTTGGAACGCTAGTTCACATTGTGCAGTCCAAATAATTTTATCTGGAAGTCCCTTGCGAGTCAAATCAGTCAGAGGAGCACAAATAGCGTTAAAATTCTTGATGTATTTCTGATAAAATCCGCATAACGACACAAATGATCGCACGTCCTTTTTTGTTTGCGGCCTAGGTGCTCTCTGCAGTTTTTTCCAAATTCTTAGGATCAGGGGTCATATTACCCTGATATACAGTGTGCCCCAAGAATTCCAACTCTTTGCATCCAATACAACATTTTGTTGGCCTAGCAGTTAAGTTCGCCTCCCGAAGTCTATCAAACAACATCTCCAGAGCTTCAATGTGTTCTTCAAATGTCTCGGTGGCGACGAGAATATCATCCATGAAATTTGTGATACATGGGTTATTCAGGGGATCCAACAATTTGCGCATCATCCTTGAAAACACACTCGGAGCATTTTTCAGTCCGAATGGTAGCATATTGAATTCATAATGTCCATCCGAAGTGCTAAAAGCCAAATAAGGTCTCACTTCAGGCTTCACTGGGATCTGGTAATAGCCTTTACTAAGATCCACTTTTGAAAAGTATTTTGCCTTGTTCAGTCTGGCAAATAACTGTTTTGTGTCTGGTAATGGATCCACTTGTCCTTCTGTGACAGCATTCAGTTTCCTGTAATCTATGCACAGTCTGTGTTCCCCAGACGGTTTTCTCAACAAAACGACACTAGAACTAAAAGATGATTCACTGTGCGAAATAATCCCCTCCTTCAACAAATACTCTATTTCTTCCTTCAATGCCTTCTCCTTCGCGAACGGAATAGAATAGGCTCTCATACAGATTGGGTTTGAGTCTACCAGTTTCATGTCATACTGTAGCAAATTTGTATGGCCTGGTTTATCTGTTAATACATCTGTATGTTCCTCCAGAACCTGTTGAACTCTCTCCCTCTGGTTTTAGTCAGGTGCTTACTGACTTTTACCTGTGCTGCTGTTTCACAAGGATGTAATGGGTATTCATGTGAGGTGAGTGGTTCTTTTTGCATCTGGGTTGCAATAGCCAAGGTCAATAAGGGGGTGCTTTCCTGGAGTGGTCTGTCCAGATACTTCTTTAACAGGTTTACATGATAAACTTTCTCCTTCCCCTTTTTGTCAATTTTATAGTTTGTTCTAGACACCTTCTCTAGAACCGTATATGGACCTTGCCAACCAATTTGTAATTTATTCTGGCTTCCGGGTAGTAGAAGCAGCACCTTCTCTCCGACTGCCAGTTCCCTGTCCTTTGCCTTCCTATTAAAATATGCTGCATGTTTCTTCCTGGCTTGTTTCAAATTATCATTTGCCAGTTTCCATCCAGCTTCAAACGAGTGGTCAGTTCGTTCACATATTGATACGATGAGGTAACAGTCTCTTCCGCCTTCTCATCTGTCCAGGTCCTTAATAAGCTTACATCTGGATCTTTTTTGGCCTCCGTAAATAGCAGAGTTGCGGGAGCCATCCCGGTTGAACTATGTGGACTTTACCTCCCGAATACGCAAACAAATCGGCGGGCAGGAATTGATCCCACAGATCCGGTTTTTCGTGTGCCAGCTTTCTCAGGATAGAAATGAGAGTCCCGTTGAACCTCTCTACCTGGCCGTTCCCTTGTGGATGGTACGGACTACAATGAAAGTGTCTGGCTTGAAATAGCTTAAAAACTTCTTCCGTTCGTTTCCCCTTGCACTGAGAACCATGTTATCCATTCAAGATTTGATGCGGGAATCCTAATCGGGTAAATATTGTAAGTAGTGCCTCTGCTACATGTTTTGAATCAATTGATGGCAGGGCTACCGCCTCTCCCCACATAGAACAAGTGTCCACCAGAGTAAGGATGTAACTGTTCCTCCTCCTCTTGGTCCGAGTGAGAGGTCCTACAATATCCACTGCAACCCTCTCAAAAGGTGTTCCCACTACGGGCATTTCCCCTAGAGTTGCAGGAGCAGTCCAGTGCTTTGGAGCTACCCTTTGACATTCTGGGCAGGATTTGACATATCTTTTTATATCCTCCGTTATCCCTGGCCAGAAGTAATGACAAGCTATACGCTGTCCTGTGGCGCTGATCCCATGTGACCACTGAAGGGAATCGCATGCCCGAGTTCCATCACTTTATCTCTATATGAAGTGGGAAGAACCAGCTGGTTGTGACCATTTGTTCCAGTTCCGGCCTTCCTGTATAAGAGTTTGTTCTTCATGAAATATTCCCCCTTGCTCGGAGGTGTGTGGCATTTGGGCAATTTTTTAAATCATGGCTTGAGTGTCCTATCCTCAGCCTGCGCCTTCCTCATCTCCTCTGGATGAGCATTTATAGGTTCACCTTCTTCCTCCTTCTTCTGTGACCTGGTCTGCACTGTCGCCATGATCACAGGTTTCTCGGGATTCCCCAAGAAGACGTATCTACACCCCAATATCAGAGGGTAGATTGGTTCATCTATCACTGCTGCTCTGATTTCTCCTTCCACATAGCGAGTTTTCACCGTTATCCTTGCGATGGGAAGTGTCATGAGTGGTATGTCCTTAGTCGCCCCTTGTATTTCCACTGTTTCTGTGGTATACTGACTTGGGTCCACTAGGCTAGACTTCACAACTGAATCATAATCCAAACCTGTATCATAAAGGCACCTTATGGTGACCCCATTACAAATAACATCCTCACAAACTGGGGGGTGATAAGGTTCCTGTTGTCCCTTAGGATTAACCTTTAATCTTTGCGTCCCCGACTTCATTGCAGCAATGTTTGAAGGTTTCCTTCTACAAAATTCGGTGTTATGGTTATCCTTCTTGCACCATTTACACCATCTTTTTCCTTGGTTCAACGGTTTTCTTTCATTGAACTTTTGGTCATTGAACTGTGAGTTTCTGTCGCGATAGTCATTTCTTGGCCGCTCAAAGTTTGTCCTACCTTTATTTCCCTGCTCTCTATTATCAAATTTATTAAATTGCTGTGGAGCTTTAAAATTGTCTATGTGCTTCTTCTTAGCACCACTTACCTCTGCCTGGGCTGCCTGATACCTCTCAGCAACATTTAAAATTTCCCCCAACTTCTCTGCACCTTGTTCCATGAGAAATTTTCTCATGTCTGGAGCCATGGACTCTCTCAATTGCTCAATCATGATCATTTCTTTAAGATCTTGGGTCTTCCCAGAGCCGTCCATTTCTCCAAATAGGTTTCTAGTCTAGCAGAGAATTGGTGGTATGTCTCCCCAGACAACAGTTTGGCATTTCTAAATTTCTTACGATAAAATTCACCATTCTTCTCGTACCTTAATAACAAAGCCTGCTTTAACATGTCATAATTGTCTTGGTCTTCCCTGTTCATTTTGGCAAATACTTCATAAGAAGTACCTCTCAATCCCTGTGATAGCTTTAAGCTCCACCTCTCTCTCTCTAACCCATATGTAGTAGCTAATAACTCAAAACGTCCTAGGTACCCCTCTATGTCATCGTCTTTTTCAACAAAATGGTCTAAATGAAACCCCATAGCTGAGTTTGAGGCTCCCAGACTGGGCGTAGCATCTGAGGCAAAAGGGCTGGCACCATTTTCAGGAGCCTGGCCTTGTAATTCCAGCTCCCTTAGTCGTAATTCGTGCTCCCTTTGCAACCTTCTATCTTCTGCCTCCCTTTCGGCCTTTTTATCTTCTGCCTCCCTTTGCTGTCGTTTTTCTTCTGCCTCAATTTGCAGCCTCTTAGTCTCAGCCTCTAACTTCTTCTCTTCAACCAACCTGTCAGACTCCAATTTTCTTTCAGCCTCTTTTTCTAATCTCCTTTCTTCCCGTTCAATATATTTATCACATTCAGCCGTTACGTATTGAATTAAAATTTGACCATCCATTCCCATCTCCTTCGCGGTGAGCACAGCAGCTGATCTAAATTTTGCCAGCTCCGCCATACTTTTTAGACAATATAATAATATACAAGATAAATCTCTAACCAGTAAATACACTAAGTACTTCTTATGACTATAGTCTAACCAATTCTAACTAACCAGTTAACTAATTAATTATTACTGGCTGTGAAGATTCACCAACTTTTATCTGCAGGGACACTTTTAATTTTAAAGGGAATTTTTACAATTTATTTCCCTACTTTTATTTCTCCCACCAGGAGATCCTAATATTACTGTTGGGCTAATTATCCCTGGACAAGACCCCAATTTATGTAGTGGTGTTGATGGTATTGTATGATGGTGATATTACTAAATGTAATTGTATGAGGCCAGCTGTGAAGGCTCCTGAGATAAAATGTAGTTGAGAATTGTCAGAAGGCCTTTCTTGCTACCACTACGACCTCACACTTAATTTTTTTTTTTAATGAATGTGGCTACGTAAAGTGTCTAGGGTTATGATATGTAGTGTGGTGTAATAGGTTATAGATATACCCACAGATATTTAACAAGACTAATAATATTAATAAATGTTAAAATACACTGAACTAACTCACGTGTGTAAAATTTTTTGATAAAATTATATTACATTTATTTTGTTCTGGATCAATTTTTTAGGTTGACCAGAACTTAAAAGGATTTAGAGATTATGAAAGAAATGCATGGAATATTATATCATAAATGCAATAGTGTACATATATATGTACTATACTAGTTAGTTTTATTAAAATGTTCTAGTAGTCATCTACTTGGGAGGATAGTTAATGTTTGTGCTGTTGGGGGTGGCCTCATCACACCTGTCTATATTGACTACACAGTGTCCAGAAAATGGTGGACATTTTTATGGGGATATTAGTAACTACAAAGCGTTGGTGAATGTCCAGCAGACCAGAGGCTCACTCATCTTGTAGTTGTAGCTCTGGTGCTGAAATCAGGTGGTCCCACCTCTCCGTGCTGGCGGGCAATAATGGTGGTCTCTGTCACAAGTACTGCACAGATACACTCGAGTAAAGTCACCAACTGAATAGACACTGCTTTGTTGACAACAGAAACTCACAGCTCTGCAATCAAAGTATGGGCCATGTGTCAAAATCTATTCTCTACCCACGTCTGGACACAACACTGACACAACAACCACATCATACAGACAGGTCAGATCTCTCTGACCAAACAGCACATTTACCATGGTGGTTTTACATCAGATAGATCCTCCCAGACTATAGATTCTGAAAAATATTTATTAGTTTTCTGCCCTAAAAGAGGATAGGTAATATGTTTCATTATTCTCAACACTTGATCTGTCTTGCCTAACCCTTGCTGGAGTTTATGTACATTGTTGGTCCCTAGACCCTGACTTGGGCGGGGGGTCTAGAGCAAATCCCTACTTGTTTGTAAGGCTAGATTTCGATATGGCAGTATCAAATCACTCAAACATGAAACAATATTCAAAATATATAAAGAAATAATTTCAATCTTACCAGATTATGAATAAATAACACAGAATTGCTAGCAAAACTCAGCTGAGCTGCTGGCTATAGTATGGCGTCCCTAAACTTCTTTCACTTTCTTTCATATGGAAATCACCACACTTTAAAATCTGTGTCTATCACTGAACAACTATTGAGAAATGACCCCAAATCCGCGTCTAAGCGCCGACAATATGCTTGTCTGTGGCCAATCACTGCCTAGGTTTTTTTTGAATTTCAAATTTCCTACACTAAAGTCATTTCAGTCATGCTTCAGTCAAGTATGGATGTTTATCTGTTAGTCTGTCCGTCTCTACTTGCGTTTCTACAAAAATGTACTTGATTTTTGAACCAACCTTTCTCTCCCCTCCAAAATTTTGTCGTTAAAAGTTATTTTTAGACACAGCCACCACAATATCCCGTCTCTTCCATACTAAGTAGATTTGAACACCTGCGTCTCGAGGTCGTGTTTTTTTGTGCAATTAGCGACACTTTTAGATTCAATACAGTCTGTCGATGATGTGAACAACACTGTCTTTTGTCATTATCTTCAATATTATCTATCCGTCTGTAAAATTAAGAACATATTAGTTCACTGCTCAGAATGGGCCATCCGGCCAGCTAATTTTTATATTCCTAACATTAATATTAAGAAAAAAGTACTTTTTAAATTTTGTAATATTCCAAACATCTGCGTTTTAGCCGCTGAATTCAAATCAAGGGCTTGGTATTGCAAAAGCGTCCAATAAATGACTGTGGCGTAACATATCTACGGTCCCTTCTGTCGAGTTGCTTACTTTTTATGTCAACTTGGGAAACGTGACTTTTCTCCGTTTCCCCCCTGTGGTGAAGTGGGATGTTATAAATATTTATAGGGGACTTAGTGTACTGACTGAGATCAGCTGTGAAGGTATCTATATCTATTAAGAGTAGTGTATTATAGATAACCTTACTTGCTACCACATATCTATATATCTCAGTCAGAATTATTCTGGAATAGTGTGATGACTACGTTATGTGTCTAGGGTATGTGTATGATGAAGTGTAAGTCACAACAACAGACAGATAAACAATTTAATTTAATCCACTACTCTTGACCACACTGTGACACTCACATACATATAACACTCTATGAGAATATCTTAAGGAGTCACTGATAACTTTTCAAATAACAATATGTATTCATTGTTGTTATAAAGGTATATGTGTCCTGATTCAAATACAAAGGAACCAGGGATCACAATCAATTTTAATTACAAGTATATGTACAGACTTTATCAATATGAATATTGTAGTGACATATATTATTAAAAATATCCTATGTGTGTCAGTTGTGTAGTAGTAATATGAGGTAATACTGGTTTTGTTTTGTTCAAGCTCTGTTGGTATTTGTCATCATGACTTCAATAGTTTGTCTTTTGGGACTAGTATTGGAGATGTTCTCAGTTCCTGATATTAAGACAATTAAATTCCCCTCTGAATGTTATTTTTACAAAGTCATTTCAAGATGAGGGGACATAATGTTGAGCTCAGCTGGCCAAATCAGCTTATCTTGCGTGATGGCGGCAGGAAAGGACTCCTCTGCTCGAATTCTCCCCTGGGCTCTGGAGACACCTCACTGATAGCTAAAAAGACCAAGGAGTATGCTGTCCGACTCTGGATTCAGCAAAGCTCTGACCAGGTGCTGCTCAGTACCATCAAGACCACGGTCCCTGAAATCAAGAAGGATGTACCTTCTACTTCATAACTAACTTATACTCTCTTTTTTACACTGATCACAATACATCACAAACATTGAGTTCAGAGCGTTAGGCCAACTGTCAGCTTCATCTGAAATACTTTATACCAGTATTTACCTCCTTAATGGTTACCACGCCTCTGCACTTCCAGCATTATTTCTTTCTAGTCAATCATCCAGGTGTCAGTGTACTATTTGGCCATTCCATGCCGTTTTACTTTCCTCCGACACCCTCTGTTCAGGCTGGAGCATTATAGGCTTTATCTCCTGTTTGCCACTGAACTACACATATATATATACAGGCATAAATTAACAATTCACATTCAATTTTCATTAAAAGATACTGAATGGTTCAAGCTTACCACAATTCATAGAATAAACACAGATACGTTGATTAGCAATGAATTCTGGCACATTTACTGGCACAAATTCCCATCTGCTTATGTTCCAGGCTTTTATTTAGCAAAATATGAGCTGGCTTCAACGCACTGTTGCTTTATCAAGCTTATTTAAACAAGTGGTTTCGAACTAACGCTCCTAAGTGATTATATCAGCGAGTCTGGCCAATCGAGCCACGTTTCGACAAGTGTTTGAAAAAATGTTACCTTCCTACGTCTCCCTAACAACCAAGATAGTATTTATAGCCCGACCAATCGTGGTTAGTCTTTCATTTGTTGCGCTCCAATCAATTTGGAGTTTACATGGTAGGCTATTTCTGTAACGTAAGGTTTTTTCAAACACGTTATAAAAAAAATTTTATGAGCAGAAATGATTCCATGTTGTCAGGCATCCCCACTATTTTATTTTGGTTATAATTTATTAATTCCTGGACTATTTGCGTAACGTTTTACATATTCTTTGTCAGCAAGCCCTAAGGAACCCAAATATCCAAATTTAAAGGAGCTACGTGGCTGCGTTCAAAATATGCAATTACTTCTACCTCCTGTTTCGAAGATGTGCTGTCTGGGTACTGTAATGTTTTCAAACGTAAACCCATCTATTGTTATCTTTCCTAATAAGCGTTTTTTGTGATTTTAAAACCTAACTCTGGGAAGGGTAGTGAATTTATCACTGTCCGTCCGAAAAAAAAGTTAGTGCATGTAGTCTTACACGCGTGATGGCAGCATTTGTGTATCGCGCGACGCGTGTTTAGTGTTCGGCTTTCTGCCTCTCCCTTCTCGCTATCCTTTAGTCCATCTGTCTTTTTGTTTTTGGTAACATAGTGTAGAAAAAGACATGAATGGAATTTAAAATTTAGGTCAACTTGCATATTTCAAGGTTTTTCTTAGAAAGGCAGCACATTTTATTGTGTGTTTGGGAAACGCGTGTATGTTGCAGAAGGCCTTTAATATCAACGTGAAAGCGTTACAATTTGCCGACGAAGTAGAAAAGAAGGGGGATTTCGAGTACTGTCATTGTGACAGCACTGTTCTTTACCATTCTTCTTCCTTTATTTATTATATGTATTTATTAGGCTTTATATTTACCTAATAATTTATATATGTGGATTAGAATATTCCACGACACCTCCCCTCTTAAAACAGACATTATATGTCAGTCCTTTATTCTATATACACATAGAGAAATTTATTATTATTTCTGGGGTTTACGGTGATTCTCATCACACGGATGGCGGCTTAAAAAATCCGCTCCCAAATTGGTTTTTCCAGATATATACTCAATGCTAAAATTATATGGAGCCAAAAGTAAAGACCATCGGAGTAACCTGGAGTTCTCATGCCTAGCCTGTGCTAGAAACGATAAAGATTTGTGGTCTGTTTGCAACTTAAATGCCTTCCCATATAGATAAATATTGAATTTCTTTATCGCCCATATTACTGCAAGACATTCTTTTTCGCTAGTTGAGTAGTTGATTTCAGCTTTATTCAACTTTCTGCTAGCATATGCCACAGGGCTTAATTCCCCATCCAATGCATCTGATTTCTGTAGTAGAGTTGCACCTAACCCAATATTACTTGCATCCGTCCTTACTATGAATTCTTGACTTAAGTCAGGTAATTTCAAAATGGGTTTACTTGTGAGCTTTTCCTTCAATTCTTGGTAAGTCATTTCACATTGTGGTGTCCATGTAATGCGATCTGGATGTCCTTTACGTGTCAATTCAGTTAACGGTGCACATATGGAATTAAAGTTTTTGATATACTTCTGGTAGAAACCACATAATGAGACAAAGGATCTCACGTCCTTCTTGGTTTGTGGTCTCGGGGCTTTCTGTAGTTTCTCTAAATTCTTTGGGTCAGGGGTCATGTTTCCCTGATAAACTGTGTGTCCCAAAAATTCCAATTCTTTGCATCCAACGCAACATTTGGTTGGTCGGGCTGTTAAATTTGCCTCCCTAAGTCGATCAAACAGCCTGTTCAGAGAGTCAATGTGTTCCTCAAATGTTTCTGTTGCTATAAGGATATCATCCATAAAATTTGTTATACAGGGATTATTCAGAGGATCCAATAATTTTCTCATCATTCTAGAGAAGACACTAGGCGCATTCTTCAATCCAAATGGCAATCTATTAAACTCATAGTGTCCTTCTGAGGTACTAAAAGCTAGGTATGGTCTAACCTCAGGCTTTACTGGAATCTGATAGTATCCTTTACTCAAATCCACTTTTGAGAAATATTTAGCTTTATTTAGTCTGGCAAACAGCTGATTTGTATCCGGCAATGGATCCACCTGTCCTTCTGTAATAGCATTCAGTCTCCTGTAATCTATACAGAGTCTATGTTCTCCAGAGGGCTTCCTTAAGAGTACAACACCGGAACTATACGAAGACTCACTGTGCGAAATAATTCCTTCCTTCAATAGATAGTCTATCTCTTCCTTCAAAGCTTTCTCCTTAGCAAACGGAATCGAATATGGTTTCATACAGACAGGTGTGGAGTCTATTAGTTTCATATCATATTCCAATAGGTTTGTATGCCCTGGTCGGTCTGTTAACACCTCTGCATGATTATTTAGAACCTGTTGCACTCTCTCTTTCTGAGTTTTCGTTAAATGTGTACTGATTTTCACCTGTGCTGCTGTCTCACAGGGGTGTAATGGATATTCAAATGATGAAAGTGGTTCCTTTTTCATCTCCATGGCGATGGACAAGGTCAACAAGTGTGTCTCTTCCTGATGTTCTCTTTCCAAATATTTCTTCAGGAGATTCACATGATAGATTTTTTCTTTCCCCTTCTTATCTATCTTATAATTTGTTCTAGACACCTTCTCTAAAACTGTATATGGACCCTGCCATCCAATTTGTAACTTATTCTGACTCCCAGGCAAAAGAAGCAGTACTTTCTCTCCCACAGCCAAATTTCTGTCTTTCGCCTTCCTGTTATAATAGGCAGCATGTTTCTTCCTGGCTTGTTTCAAATTTTCATTGGCAAGTTTCCAGCCAGTTTTTTAACCGAGTGGTCAGCTCATTCACATATTGGTATGAAGATGTAATGTTTTCCTCTGCCTTTTCATCAGTCCACGTTCTTAACATAGCTACATATGGACCTTTAATTGTGTGGACCTATTTGTCCATGCACCGGTATGGTCTCTTCCACTCGAAGCTCTATAGTGATGATTTTTCCTCCCAGACTTATCATTCACAAAACGACCGCTACCAATTTTTCTCTTGGGGCTGTCTCCCCACTTAAAATTCTTGATGAGAGATTTCCTCTCTACATCCTCTTCCTCCAGTTTGTTTAAGTCCGATTGAGGGATTGTCGGCTTATCCTGGGGTAAGACATCTCTTTGCACTCTCCGCATAGTGGCCATTGTAAAACAGTTAAGTGAAGCTTGTCCGTGAAAAGGGGCTTCCCATTCCATTTGGTCCACTTTATCAAATCTATTTTTCTTTTTATTATCAGGCCTAATTTTGCCCCGTGGCGTGTCCAGGTCCTGATCCATGTTCCCACTTGTGGGTGTTCCCTCATGTGCTATGCTACACCTTTCTACAAAATTCTCAATGTCCCATCTTGCTTTGGGCCAATAATAATTGTGAGCCACCTTTTGAATGATGGTACCTATCTTCTCATGGTCCCCATCTGGTTTCACATGTAGGCTCCTTATTAAGTCTGCCCTATATCTTTTAGGAAGTACCAGTTGTCCCTGACCTTTGGATCTAGCTCCAGTCTTCCTATACATCAACTTGTTTTTCATGTAAAAATCTCCCTTGCCTGGAGTTGTATGACAAGTTGACAATTTCCTGAAACAAGGCTTGAGTGTTTTATCCCCAGCCTGTGCCTTCCTCATCTCTTCTGGAGTGGTATCTAACATAATATCCTCCTCCTGTCTTGAGGTCGACCTGACCTGAAGGGTTGCCATATACACAGGTTTCCTTCTGCAACGGTCAGTGTCATGATTGTCCATCTGACAATTCTTACACCACCTTTTTCCTTGGTTGAAAGATTTTCTTTCATCATATTTCCTTTCATCGAATTGTGGGAATTTATTTTTATTTTCATACCGTGGCCTATCAAATTGGTGCTTACCTTTATTTTGATCCATAGGATCAAATTTATTAAAGTTCTGTGGTGCCCTAAAGTTATCCACTTGTTTCTTTTTATTACCTGTTACCTCTGCTTGAGCTGCTTGATACCTTTCAGAAACATTTAGCAACTCATCCAGCCTCTCTGCACCTTGTTCCATGAGAAACTTTCTCAGGTCTGGAGCCATGGACTCTCTTAGTTGCTCTATAAGGACCATTTCCTTAAGATCTTGGGTTTTCCCCAGAGAAGTCCATTTCTCCAAGTATGTCTCTATTCGTGCAGAGAACTGGTGATAGGTTTCACCTGACAGTAGTTTAGCATTCCTAAATTTTTTCCTATAAAATTCTGCATTCTTTTCATACCTTAACAAAAGAGCCTGCTTTAGCATGTCATAATTTTCCTGATCACCTCTACTCATTTTTGCAAAAACTTCATAAGCTGCCCCACGAAGTCCCTGAGATAACTTTAAGCTCCACCTTTCTCTCTCTAACCCATACGTGGTAGCTAATAGTTCATACCTATTTAGGTAGCTCTCTATATCATCGCCTTTCTCAACAAAATGATCTAAATGAAAATTCATAGCTGAGGTTGAGGCTCCTTGAGTAACCGTAGCATCAGAGGCAAAGGGACTGGCACCATTTTCAGGAGCATGGCCCTGAAACTCAAACTCCCTTAGTCGTAATTCATGTTCCCTTTGTAATCTTTTATCTTCTGCTTCCCTTTCTGCAGCTAATTTCCTCTCTTCTCTTTCTGCAGCCTGTCTTCTTTCCTCGGCTTCTCTTTCTGCAGCTAATCTTTTGTCTTCTCTTTCTGCTTCCAATTTCTTAGCCTCTTTGTCAGCCTCAATCTGCAACCTCTTAGTCTCAGCCTCTAACTTTCTTTCGGCCTCTTTTTCTAATCTTCTTTCTTCGCGTTCAATAAATTTGTCACATTCCGTAGTGACATAGGCAACCATAACTTGCCCATCTAATCCTAACTCTTTTGCAGTCTGTACAGCAGCAGATCGAAACTTGGCCAGGTCCGCCATTGTCTATCAGGTAAATTTCTACAATGTCTAACCAACAATTTAATCTCTAAATATATCTAATGGACAACACAGGCACCGTGAGCTCAACCTTATTTAATTCCACCCAAGGATACCTTTTAATTCTTATATTCCCTGAAGTGAATTACAACCAATATTTTTAATAGGGAAAGATTCAAAATCCCAAGAGCGAGACCCCAATATATGTGGTGAAGTGGGATGTTATAAATATTTATAGGGGACTTAGTGTACTGACTGAGATCAGCTGTGAAGGTATCTATATCTATTAAGAGTAGTGTATTATAGATAACCTTACTTGCTACCACATATCTATATATCTCAGTCAGAATTATTCTGGAATAGTGTGATGACTACGTTATGTGTCTAGGG